>CM076571.1:952819413-953509805 GCA_034641835.2 Pinus albicaulis
CTCTTAGAGTGTTCTGACGTTTCTCTTCCGGACTTATATTTAGATCTGTCTGTGCCTGAACTTCCACTGAGACTAATACTAGAAGTTGGTTCCCTTATGGGTTCCAAGCGTAATTTATCCAAAGGGATATTAGCTAACCTCCTTTCCCTGTATATCTTGAACTCTTGAAATTCTGCTGGAGGAAATCACAATTGGGCTGAATGTAGAACCTCTTTAAGTGTACCTTTCTATTGGAACATGTCATAAAAAAGATCATCTTCTTTAGAAAACACCTTTATTTTGACTACAACAGTGAAATTTTTAGCAATATCATAAGGGTCGAACGGTCTTCTTGGAAATTTGAACAATTATAGACATGTTATGTTGTTTACTTCTTTGAATGCATGGCCTACATCAAATAGTGAAAAGGCCCCATAGGCCACAGGAAATTGTGGCCAAATAGCCTTCCTTTTGTCCTTCAAATCTTTAGTCAAACCTCCTTCTCCGCAGGTTTGATAAGAAATTTCTTGTGCCATGAGTTTATCAGGAACATATAAAGGTAAGACATGAGGGGAAGCGAGACTTTCGAATAGCCTGACATCTGCAAACAGTTCTTCTTCGAACCATCTTGTGACAGGGAGTATATCTACCTCTGCTTCAGGAGAAAATCTTGGAGCGTCTTTATCATATAACATTTTGTACAGGGGCAACATGATTCCATGAAAAATCTTGTAAAAATATGGAGTGAACTAGGAATCCCATGATTCTTTGTGATAAATATGAATGAGTAAGGGGTCTTGAGTCGTCCATTTCCAACCCATTAAAGGAAACTTGGAAA
Source organism: Pinus albicaulis (assembly GCA_034641835.2). Classification (NCBI taxonomy): domain Eukaryota; kingdom Viridiplantae; phylum Streptophyta; class Pinopsida; order Pinales; family Pinaceae; genus Pinus; species Pinus albicaulis. The sequence goes on from CM076571.1 coordinate 952,820,231, forward strand.
TATAACAGATTGCATCCATCATATATGCAGATAAGTAGAAAGGGGGATAAATTCTCTGAGAAATAGTTCTTTTAGACCAATAATTTAAAATAGCTGTGGCTAAGTTGTCAGATAATATCTTAGCCCAATCCACAACAGTAGCATTAATGGCGACATCCAATAATGGTAGCCATTCAGATGAAAATTTATTAATGTCTGGCTTCCCAAAAAGTCTACAGAGCATATCAGCAGCAAAGCAATATGGGGAGGTGAGAGAACCAGTACTATACATACCATGTTTATCCTTTTTTAGTGGTTCGTTCCTCCTTGACCAGTCCTTTGTGAATTTTTGCAGGTCTTCATTTTCTTTAGCAAACTTCTCCATATATTGTTTGTTATAAGTTGCCTGTGGCTTTGGTAAATGATACATGAGTCTCAAATCTTGTGGAGTGAACAAGCCAATGAGTCCTTGACCCTGAGTCTTAAATTGTCTGTTTGTGATGTCAGCGCTGTCCAATACCCATTTAACCATGTTCGTGTATGGAAGAATTTTGGGCCTCGCCACTATCCGGTGCAAGAACGAGCAAGCTAGCTCTGTAATAGACGCCTCAGAAGACCTATGTGAACCTGCAATAGCTGTAACCTCCATTATTTTTGGATTCTCTTCCTCAAGTAGACTATCCATGCCTTCCCAAGTAGTAACACCAGCATCTTTATTACAGGTGGTGTCTGTATACAAGGGCGTCATTTCTTTGTCTTCAGAACTCAGAGCTTTGCCTTTCTTTCCCATAATATCCTGAATACTTCTTTGCATGGTTTTCTGTTCTTCGTTCCTGCAGTTTACAAATGAGGTGAGAATAATGAGAAGAAAAAGGTGACGAGAAAGCTTTAAATGTTGAAGACATATAAAATATATCACCCTACGTGAAATGGCTCTTCGATCAGAACAAAACCATATTTCATTAATTATTGGAAACTAACTCATTGATTAACATTAAAGCACATAACCAGGTCTTGGTTTATGGAAAAATATTTTTCGTACAACGAGCCCTACAGATCTGTGATAAGGCAATCTGCGATTTGTTTCGTAATATCGCAGATCGCAGTATCGCAAATCGCAATCTTGTGGAATTGCAAAATTGCAATACCGGAATATCGCAGAATCGATGGAGCATAGCATATGACAATCATCCATTAATGTTTTTTATGCGAAATGTGATTTGCGATATGTGCCATCGCATATCGGCGGTTTGAGGTTTTTCAGCATAAATGATATTTGAGGCATGCGATGCGATGAATGTTTTTAGTGCATAGTTTCGCATCATGATCTCGCAATCTTAGAATTCCGCTTGTAAGGAGGTATCCATTACCTTTTTTGCAATGAGATATTTCTTAAGGAATGATTTTATCCTACCTTATCATAAAACTTAAGTTTTTTTTTAGATTTTTCAAGGAGTATTCTCCTAAGTTTATGATAGTAAGTTTTATTGAAAAAGAAAATACAAGCACTAATCGATTTTTTAAATTTTTTGACTAAGGGCCCCCACTTATTTAGTAGTAGTGAAAATACTAAATAAGAAGGGGGGTTGTTGCTAGCCACAACAATTGGAAATTCACTTGGAAGAACCAGTTATCTCTGCTTTTCTTTTGAATTTTCTAAACTTCCAAAACAGAAAATTTTCCAGAAAATCAAACTTTATTATAGAAAGACAAAGTACATTATGCTTTTATCTATTAATGATATTTCGTTTCTTCTATATTTAAATTTGATTGTTTACTTCCTCAAGCTAGTCCTTGTATCTACATCAGTCACTACTTGGTTTATAAAGATAAAAACAAAGGCTTCTCTATAAATCAGTTTTAAATATGCTCATTTATTGTTGGTAGAGCCTCTGCTGCGAGCAGGTGTTTATAGCCTCGACAAGGTTACCTGTTACCCAACAATGATCCTGTATCCTACTTAGAGAAATATACAAATTTCAAAGAAAAATCCATATCCACACTTATCGCTTTCATTTTATTTTTACCCTTAAAGAACAATGTCTTGGTTTGGTAGCCAATTTATGACAGTGCCATTCACTTGATTTATAACTTTGCTGAACAAGTTGGCTCATGATGAGACCCCTTGTCTTTTGATTGTAACAATCTTGAGTCATTACCCTATTGTGGTATGCAGTATTGGCAAAGTCATCAAGCTATAATATCTATGATCATCATAAGTCGGCTCGTGATGAGACCTCTTACTCTTTAAGTTAAATTGTATCATTGGATTATTCTCTGAACGTTGTAATTTCCTAGGTGGGGAGGAAGTCATTGTTTCCTTAAGATAGCTCTGGACGAAAATGGTAGAGTTTTTTGGAAAGAGCTTTTCTACAGAGAATCTTTGTTTTGTTATTGATACCTTTTATTGGACTAATATAAAACAATTTCCCACTAAAGGTTGTTTTTTATCAAAATTTACAAGGTTGAAACTAGTATCATTTCTAGGCCGAAAGCCTTTAACTATATCTTTCAATAATAATGATCAATTTTATAGAAGAATTCTATTTATACAAGTGAAAAAACAAAATCTAAAAGAGAATTTGTATCTTTTTCATGAATTCCAAATGTAACCATTTACAACTGGTTTTATTATGAAAATAAAGAAAACTAATTTACAAAATAGAAGAATGATCTCCTATGGAAAATATTTTTTGAGGATCTGTCCGTTAACAGGTAAAGACTCTTTTTCCTATTAAATCCTGTAACATAAAAGTAGATGGACCTATGACTTCTGCGATTTGGAAAGGGCCAAGCCACATTCATTGAAATTTCATATGTTTCCCTTTTTCCTCATGAGCCTTGTCCCATTTTAAAACTAGATCTCCCATCTGAAAGTCCTTTCTGGATATCATGTTTGAATCAAAAGAAGCGTTTACTAATGATTGGTGATGAATATGAGTTATTTTTGCCTGTTCTCGTTGCTCTTCTTGCTTAATTACTTCCAGCTGCCTTAGTTGTAAGGAAGAAGTTGGTGCCTCATCAATATATTGAACTAAGGCCAAAGAGGGAATTGCTAGATGAGTTGGAAGAACCACTTCTTTCCCATAAAATAAATTAAAGGGAGGAGTGCCAATGGAATCTTTTTGCGTTATTCGATCTGCCCATAAAGCATATATTAAAGACTTATGCCAATTTTTGTGATTTTGATCAATGGTTCGCTTAATGATTCTGATTAAGTTTTTATTTGTAGATTCAGCTAACCCATTCCCCTGTGGGTAATAATTGGCAGAGTATTTAAGTTTGAAACCCCTTTTGAGTGCAAATTCAGTCATATCATTACCAGAAAAATACGATGCATTATCAAACATTAAAGCATAAGGTAAACCAAACCTAGTGATTATGAACTGATCTATGAACTCGATGATATGCTCGGCATTAGCCATCTTGAGAGAAACTGCTTCTACCCATTTATTAAAATAATAAGTTGTTGTAAGGATATACCTATGTTGTTTAGAAGAGTGAGGAACGATCTCACCTATTATCTCCAATCCCCATTGATCAAAAGGCTGCTCAATGTTGACTGGTTGCAGCGGCAATGATGGTTTCTTTTGTCTCCCAGCAGCGGTTTTCCAAACTTGACATTTCCTTATGTAGCTATGTGAGTCTTTGAATAGTGTGGGCCAGAAATAGCCTGAACGAAGGATTTTATGTGCAGTAACGTCTCCAGCATAATGTCCGCCTGCTGGCCCATCGTGGAGTTCCTGCAAGAATTTTTCAGCTTCAGATTTCTCAAGACATCTAAGGAGAACAGAATCATAATTCATTCTAAAAAGAAAATCATTCATGAGCTGATATTGTTTAGCCTTCAACCTTAGAGCTCTTTTCTTGGTGTAATCGAGATTTTGAGGAGCATATCCATTCTTTAGATAAAATTTGATATCAGCATATAATGATTCAACATCGTTTATGCTTACCTCATACATTTGTATCTCTGCAGATGGTATTTCAGAAATAAGCGATGCTCCAGCTAGCATTTTGCAAAAGGCTTGACCTCTTACAATACTTTTTGGTTTGATTTCTACGTCATATTCTTGTAAGGCAGTAACCCAATTGGCTCTTTTCTCACCCACATCTTTCCGTACTAAGAGATTTCTTACCGCTGGAAACGGTACTATGATTTTTGTATGGGTTTTAAGTAGAAAGGGTCTGAAATATTTAAGTGCTTTGAAAACAGCATAAGCTTGTTTCTCTACATTTGAATAATTTAACTCAGCCCCCTGTAAATTTGAATTGAAAAAAGCAATTGGGGCTTCTGCCTTGTTTTGATTTTCTTGAGTGAGTATCGTAGCATATGATCTATCAGAGGAAAATGTATATAAAATAAAAGGATCGGAAAAAAATGGAGTTTCTAAATATGGAGCATTAACAATTTCTTGTTTGATCAGATTGAATGCTTCATATTCGTCTTGGCCCCATTTGAAGTTTGAGTTCTTTTTAATCATTGCTTGTAAAGGAGATACAATTCTTGAAAAATTTGGCACAAATCTCTTTACAAAATTAATCTGGCCAAGGAAAGATTGCATATCTTTCTTGTTGTGAGGTAGGGGTATTTCGGAAATCTTCTTGATTCTGTTAGGATCAATATGAATCCCAGATTTTGACACTATGAATCCAATAAGTTTTCCTTCACTTAATGCAAAAAAGGATTTTTTCAAGTTAAGTGAAATTCCATACCTTTGACAACGTTGGAAGATCTATTTTAAATCTCTAAGATGATTGCCTTGTTTCTTGGAATATATAGTTATATCATCCAAGTAAATTACTACTGATTTGTTAACTAATCCCTTGAATGTGATGTCCACGTCTCTCTGAAATGTGGCACCAGCATTGATCAGACCAAATGGCAACTTTTGATATGCGTAAGTGCCCAATTTGGTTCTGAATGTGGTTTTCAATTGATCATCGGGATGGACCAACACTTGGTTGTAACCAGAGAAACCATCTAAGAAGGACATTAATTCTGATCTTGCGACTGCCTGCAGTATTTTCTCCATGGGAGGCAAAGGAAAATTATCTTTTTGGCAGGCTTTGTTAAGATTTCGAAAGTCAATGCAAATTCTAATGTCTCTATTCCTCTTTCTAATAGGAACCATATTGGAAACCCATTTAGAATGTCGAACGAGAAAAATGATTTTGGCTTTCAATAACTTATTGAGTTCAGATTTGATCTGGTTTTCTAGATTGGGATGGATCTTTCTCAGCTTTTGCTGGACAGGTTTTTCATCATTTATCATTGGGATAGTATGATGGATTATAGAAGTGTCATAAGTTTTGAGTTCATCGTAGTTCCAAGCAAAGACATTTTTGTATTTTTTTAAGAGATGAACATATGCTAATTTTTCTTCAAGAGCTAGGCCAAGGCCTAGGTTGATATTCTGTGGTTTGGTATCAATTCCTAGATTTACTAATTCATAGTTCAAAGTTGAACTTTGCAGTTTTGAATTGATAGATCTTTTGAATCGATCTTTCAAATCATAAAGGTCTTCTAACTTGAATACTGACTTTGGCATAGCATTATTAGTGCTATCTTGTTGCAATTGTCTGTCATGTTGGTCCTCATCAATTATCTGATTGGTGTAAGATCCTTCAGATGTGAGGAAGCTTACAATATCAGGATCATCGTTGAAAATCCTCCAATTGGTAATGTTATCAGGAATCGAGGGTCTAAAGATTAGTTTGATTGAAAACCGATCAGGGCTATAGTCTTCTGAAGGAATGAGCTTGGAAGCTACGTTAGCTAGGACGTCTGCACTAGCATTCTGAAGTCTGGGGATTGATGAAATATTAAATGCTATAAAGTGTTCAGTCAGATCTCGAACTAAATATTGATAATGCTTTAAATGACCTGATAAACAATGTATAATATTGCTTACCTGTCTGATTACAATTTCAAAATCTTCGAAAACTTGTAGATATTTGATGTCTAATCCGATTGCTTTGTATAATCCTTGGAATAAAGCTTTGTATTCTGTGGTATTATTGGTGAAATCGAACTCGAGTCTACAAGTTAGCATAGTTTTGTTTCCCTCTAGACTAATCAACACGCATCCTGCTCCTTCTCCTTCATTAGACTTAGAACCATCAAAAAATAACTTCCAAAATAAATATTTATTTATAGGAGCATCTATAAAATTAATACATTTAGAACTATCTATTTGAGAAAAAAATTCTACTTGAGATAAAACAAAATGTTCTAAGTAAGGTGAAATATGAGCATTAAAATTTCCTAAGAAAAAATCAACTGAGTAGTTGCCAATGATATTATTGTTGTATGCTACCGGTTCATTTTCTCCTTCCAGTTTAGTTACTATGTATTTCTAATGTTTTTCTCGCTCAACCTTTATCTGATTTGGTTTACCATTGTAAGGAAGCCACATGTGCGACCAATCAGTTGCAAAATATCCATGAAGTTTTTCTGACCAATCTCTGCTAAGAATTAAGCCATAAAATTCTAGAATATCTGCAACTAAAATGTCGATAACTTGACATACCTTTGGATTAGATGACAGCCTTATGGTAACCTGATTTAATTCTCTGATCACTTCAACTTGCGATCGATCTAGCTGAACTATGTGCACAGCAGATTTTTGTCGTTGAATGTTCAACTTTGCACATATTGATTTTGGTAAATTATTAGATGAAGCTCTAGAATCCACTAAGCAATTATGCAAATTTTTATTGAAAACTTCATAAGTAAGAAGAAATGGGGGAGTATGAGATCTCGACCTTCCTCCAATTAAAGTGATATTTTCTAGATCAATTTTATTAATCACATTAGTTGGAGGTATTCCCATTTCATGGGAAGCTTGAGAGATTACAGGGGCGGGTAGAGGTTTTTCTGGTACAGCATGTAATTCTTTCATAAGTACCTTTTGCTGGTGTTTTAACTTGCTCAATTCATAAAAAGTGATGTTAGCCCTAGTCTTCTTCATGTCTTCTATGATATTATACTCCATTTCATCCGAAACGATTAACTTTTTTGACGGAGTTGATGAATCTTTTTGGACTGGGCTGGTTTGAGTCGCTTTAGATGTCGTTTTCTTGGCTGCAACTTTATCCTTAGTCATTGAGCTTGCGCTCTTTGGCTTAGGAGTAGGTTGAGGAGGATCAAGTTGATTTCTACTTCGAGTGCTAACCGGGGATGCCTCTTGATCTTCTTCATCTGGGAGGATGAAATCCCACATACCTTGTACCTCTACAACTTCTTCTTCATCGGTAGTTTCTTCAGTAGCAATCTCCTCTTCTTCTTCTTCTGATTCAGCACTTGTGATAGCATTTGGCGGCTTTGAATCGGTTGAAGGGTTTCTTCTATAAGGCTTGTACGGATTTTTAGAAGATGTTTCTGCCACTTGTTTCTTAATATCAACCATTTCGTTAGACATGGTTTTCATAACTTTCTGCAATCCTTCTAAATCAAATGGATCTTTCGATTGCTTTTTCTTGGGGTCTTCCTTAAAAGTAACCTTCTTGGATTTTCGTTCCTCTCTCGCGTTTTTCTTTTCTAGGGCTATGATACGTTTCTCTACTGCTATTGCTTCCTTCATATTGTCAGCTAAAGTTGTTTTGTTAGCCCTATCAACGAAGATTTCTATGTTTGATGGTAAAGCAAAAATGTACCATTCACTTCGAACTTCTTCGCTAGGCTTGGAAGCAGTAGGAATTTTATTTAACAGTTTATTGAAACGTGAATTAAAATCTTTGATAGGTTCTTTTTACTCGGCCCTAAGGTTAGACAGGTCATTGATCAGTGTCGTCGTAGACCTGTCATCACTGAACTTAGTCAAAAATTAATCTTGGAAGATATCCAAACTAGTGATAGATCCAGATGGTAATGATAAATACCATGATCCGACTGCTCCTTGTAGAGTATAGGGAAAAAGTCGGATGACAACGTCTTCATTGGTAACTCCATTGAGATTTATGGACAACATAAAGTTATTAATATGTTCTTCCGCTAGCATGCCTGCTTCAGGATTAAACTTAGGCAGCCATTTTTTAGGATGAGCCGGTATTTGACTCAAGGGCGCAGACATTAAGACTGCCCCTGGGTTATTCCATGGATATTGGGCCATCACTGAACTACCAACAGAGGAAAGCGCAGAAGATGATCCCTGCGGTTGGGAAGATGAGGATATTACAATTCCAGATGTTTGAGAAGGAGATGTGGAAGTTCCAGTGGACTGACGGACAATAATCTGAAGTGGAGGGGTGGATGGTTGACTTTGCGGTGAAGAGGTTTAGATGGATGATGATGATGAAAGAGTCTCACTATTAGACCCTTTAGGTGATTTCCTTGCTCTCTTCCTTGTAGGTAGAGGTAACTCGGTTGGCTGAACACCAAACTTTTCGCTCTATAATCTGGTGAGAGGATGAGCAGGGTTATATTGCGAAGTCATACTGCCTTGAGATTTATCAGATATTTGAGGTAATATTGAAAATTGCTGAAGTTTATGGATCAAAGATTCAACTTCAGGAAGTTCAATAGCAGATTCTTCTGAAAAGTCAGGGTTTGTGGCAGCGGCTGTTGTTCTCTCGAATTATAGCTTTAGATTTAAATATTTTAAGTGTGATGGGGAAGTCGAAGGAGATGGTGAGGGCGATTTACTCTCAGAATGGTATTTAGATTTTGACTTACTGGCCATTCATAGTTCGGGGCCCTCCTTCTCGCGCCAAATATGTTGAAGCCCCGAAAATCATGTCTACAACAAGGGGGATACCCACCCGGTCCGGACCTTGGTTAGCAGCTCCTTTTCCGTTTGGTATAGTGGGTCTGATTGGGGATATGGGACCAATTTCCCAATATGTGTGTGTGTGTTTTGAGAATTGATATTTCCTTTCTAAAATTTCCTAACTGAAATTCTTTTATTCTAACTCTAATCTAATAACATGCAATTGTATTCTAATAAACAAAAATATCTAATTCTACACTAACCCGGGATGTAATCTTTCCGTTTTGCGATCTAAAATGATTTCAAATAACAATTGGTAATAAAGATCATTCAACTGTTATAAGAAATAAATTCAATAAAGATAAACCACTTCGTATAAAAAGTTAGATGAAATAATTGTGAAAAACATATCGCATAATAAGCTACTCACATATTAAGCATAAATAAATAGCTATCACTGTACAGAAGTGCCAAATGATAACTCAAACATTCAAGCATTAATATATAAACAACTGAACATGAATATCACTTTAACACAAAGGCAAAAATAGTTAAGAGATAAAAGTACCATTTATAACTAGTTCTACTCATGAGCTTCAAGCAATAATGACGTATCTCTTCTTAATCCAACATCCACTAAGAGTACAAAAGTGCAACATCAATAGTAGATATTAAATGTAGATATCAATAAATCTTGTTCCATTCATTCATCAAAACCTCCTCGGAGGGTGCAAAAGTGCATGTTTTGAGGACAAGTTTTTCACAAATTTTAGGACCCTTCTCTAAATGCATGAGAAGGGTTTAATACTACTAACTAAATCTAGAAATAATTTATTACAAAAATGTAGGATATGGTTTAAATGACCGTCCTCATTTCAGGCAAAAATAAAGCAAAATTAATACTAACACTGAATCTAAAATTAAAACTAACAACTAATTATTTTTGTATCTGTTCCTTGAAATCACAAGTGTTCAGCATTTGTTTGAGAAGAGTCGACTGGCCAACTTACGACTTTAACTTTCCTGTGAAAATGGAATCGGCAAGAGCTGGCGCCATCTTCTCGGCAGAATTGATGATACATTTGAGAGTCATGCACTGGCTGTGTGGTTTTACCAAATACCCCCAGTAAGAATCCCAATTCAACTTAGTTAATCTTTTAATTGATTCTGCCTTTTCTTGAGCCTTCTATCTCTAGCCTGTCTGCAGTTGTTGTACTTTCGATAGATACCCTGGAGTGGTTTCTGAGATCAGATTTTCCTTGTGAAAATTTTCATTTATGCAGTCAATAAAATTGTTTGCTGATGTGGCTGCTTCTTCTGTTGCTTGCTCTACTTTCCTGATTTGTGCATCCCAATTGTTAAAGAGCATTTATTTGTGATTTTCGTTGATTATTGGTGCACCTGCTCTTTTCCTCTCCTCTGTTTCTTGCCAAGCCAAATATTCGGTAACTCTTTTATCAATTAAATCATAATCATGTCTTAAATCTACGACTTGATTAGTGATTTTATCGCTTATTTCGCAATAAGAGTTCCACTGTGATATTCTTTGGCACAATATTTCTTGTTGCTGCAGTAGTTGATCATTTAAGGAAATGGATTCTGTGATGAATTTTGTAAGCTTAGGATCATCCTTGTGCATCTCTTGCATAACCTGTAACTATTTTTCTCTTTCACCCAAACTGTTCTGGCACCCTATCTGCATTTGTTGGAAGTCCTGCTATAATCTTTCAAGTTGTTTTTGTGCTTCGTTGTTGGCGTTGGCTTGTTGCGGTTGTTGTTGTAAAACCTGTACTTGATCTTCTTTATCTTTGAGTAATTTCCGTACCTCAAATGCTTTATCAATGGCCAAAGAGGCATATGCTCCTGTGATCTGAGATAATTTGGTGAGATTTTCGGTGGGATCGGTGGTAGGATCTTGCCATAGGATGTCTAATTGTTCTGCATCATGAGAGAGCACATTTTCCAATTTCTTTTTCTTTCTTTGTCTTCTCACTACTTCCTTGTGTTGTGGACTATAAAATACATCAAGAGGAGGAATTTCCTCTATTTTGAGCATAAGTTCAGAGGATGGGGTAATGCGAATATGTTCCATTTCTAAGACATTTTTAATTGTTCCTGTGACTATATCTTTTGTTGCCCGTACATTACTCACATGTGTCTTTGTGTTCTGTCCTTCAATATTGATTAAATCATTGAATGTCTCCCATTCTTTATCTAGCTCGGTTCTGACTAATGGTGGCTGGATGATGAGAGGGAGAGGATTTAGTTGTGGAGAGGTCAAAACCTGTTGTTGTGGGAGCTCCTTTGACTGGGCAGTATCCCTTACTGTCTCTTCATTTTTATCATGGTCACTTTCAGACCTCTTAGAGTGTTTTGATGTTTCTTTCCTGGACTTAGATTTAGATCTGTCTGTGCCTGAACTTCCACTGAGACTAATATTGGGATTTGGTTCCCTTATGGGTTCCAAGCGTAATTTATCCAAAGGGATATTAGCTAACCTCCTTTCCATGTATATCTTGAACTCTTGAAATTCTGCTGGAGGAAATCACATTTGGGCCGAATGTAGAACTTCTTTAAGTGTACCTTTCTCTTGGAACATGTCATCAAAAAGATCATCTTCTTTAGAAAACACCTTTATTTTGACTGCAGTAGTGAAATTTTTAGCAATATCATAAGGGTCGAATGGTCTTCTTGGAAATTTGAACAATCGTAGACATGTTATGTTGTTTACTTCTTTGAATGCATGGGCTACATCAAATAGTGGAAAGGCTGCATAGGCCACAAGAAATTGTGGCCAAATAGCCTTCTTTTTGTCCTTCAAATCTTTAGTCAAACCTCCTTCTCCGCACGTTTGATAAGAAATTTCCCGTGCCTTGAGTTTATTAGGAACATACAAAGGTAAGACATGAGGGGAAGTGAGACTTCCAAATACCCTGACATATGTAAACAATTCTTCTCCGAACCATCTCGCGATAGGGAGTATATCTACGTCTTCTTCGGGAGAAAATCTAGGAGCATCTTTATCATATAACATTTTGTATAGGGGCAACATAATTCCATGACAAATCTTGTAAAAGTACGGAGTGAAATTGGAATCCCACAATTCTTTGTGATAAATATGAATGGGTAAGGGGTCTTGAGTCGTCCATTTCCAACCCATTAAAGGAAACTTGGAAATATAACAGATTGCATCCATCACATATGCAGGTGAGTATAAAGGGGGATAAATTCTCTGAGAAAAAGTTATTTTAGACCGGTAATTCAAAATATTTGTGGCTAAGTTGTCAGATAATATCTTAGCCCAATCCACAATAGTAGCATTAATGGCGACATTCAATAATGGTAGCCATTCATATGAAAATTTATTAATGTCTGGCTTCCCAAAAAGTCTACAGAGCATAGTAGCAGCAAAGCAATATGGGGAGGTGAGAGAACCAGTACTATACATACCATGTTTATCCTTTTTTAGTGGTTCGTCCCTCCTTGACCAGTCCTTGGTGCATTCTGCCAGGTTTTCATTTTCTTTAGCAAACTTCTCCATGAACTGTTTGTTATTAGTTGCCTGTGGCTCTGGTAAATGATACATGAGTCTCAAATCTTGTGGAGTGAATGAGCCAATGAGTTCTTGAACCTGAGTCTTAAATTGTCTGTTTTTGATGTCAGTGCTGTCCAGTATCCATTTAACCATGTCCGTGTATGGAATAATTTTGGGCCTCGCCGCTATCTGGTGCAAGAACGAGTAAGCTAGCTCTGTAATAGATGCCTTAGAAGACCCATGTGAGCCTAAAATAGCTGTAACCTCCATTATTCTGGGATTATCTTCCTCAAGTAGACTGTACATGCCTTCCCAAGTAGTAATACCAGCATCTTTATTACAGGCGGTGTTTGTATACAAGGGCGTCATTTATTTGTCTTCAGAACTCGGATCTTTGTCTTTCTTTCCCATAATATCCTGAATACTGCTTTGTATAGTTTTCTATTCTTCGTTCCTGCAGTTTACAAATGAGGTGAGAATAATGATAAGAAAAAGGTGACGAGAAAGCTTTTAAATGCCGAAGACATATAAAATATACCACCTTACGTGAAATGGCTCTTCGATCAGAACAAAACCGTATTTCATTAATGATTGACAACCAACTCATTGATTAACATTAAAGCGCATAATCAGGCCTCGGTTTATGGAAAAAAACTTTTTTTGTACAATGAGCCCTAAAGATCTCCGATAAGGTGATCTGCGATTTTCTTTGCAATATCATAGATCGCAGTATCGCTATATCGCAATCTTGTGAAATTACAATATCACAATACCGCAATATCGCAGAATTGCAAAATCGCTATATCGCAATATCGCAAAATCGCTAGAGTGTAGCAGATGACAAACATCCGTTAATGTGTTTTTCTGCGAAACACGATTTTCGATATGTGCCATCACATATTGGCAGTTTGAGGTTTTTCAGCGTAAGTGATATTTGAAGCATGCGATGCAATAAATGTTTTTAGTGCTTAGTTTCGCATCGCGATCTCGCAATCTTAGAATTCTGCTTGTAAGGAGGTATTCATTACCTTTTTGCGATGCGATATTTCTTTAAGGAAATATTTTATCCTATCATATCATAAAACTTAATATTGTTAGATTTTTCAAGGGGTATTCTCTTAAGTTTATGATAGTAAGTTTTATTGAAAAAGGAAATACAAGCACTAATCAATTTTTAAAATTTTTTGACTAAGGGCCCCCACTTATTTAGTAGTAGTGAAAATACTAAATAATAAGGGGGGTTGTTGCTGGCCACAACATAACCCCAATTTTGTTATTATTGTGACCTTAAATTATTATTGTTAGGTCAGATAGGATTATATTGTGACTCCATGGACTCCTATATATAGAAGGAGGTTTTGTCATTTGTATCATCCAAGAATTGTTCATTATTGTAATGTAAAGGAGGTTTCCCCCTTGAAGTGGCTTATTTCTAAGGTGCTGGTCTCTCTTTTATTCCATTTTTGGAGTTGGTTTCATAATATTAGAGAAAAAAAATATATTTCCTTTTCTTCCTTCTTTAAGAATTAGTTTTCAACATTAAAATTCATTTACATTTGAGTGTTTACTAGCATTTAAAGATTTCATTTCTTAGACTAATTTCAATTCTTTAAAATTTAGGCATAATATAGAAAACCCCCAAAACAAAATAAAACATACACAATGAAGTAAGAAAACAAAGTTACCTAAGCATATATAATGCACCACACTTCATCAAATTACTAACCTTGGTTGATAATTTATGGTAGAAATTTAAGACATTAAATTGACTGAACATTTTGGCACCATTGTTGGGGAAGTGTAATTAGGAGGCCTTATTTCTTACATTAAAAAAAATATGATATGCGTAGAGAAAGAGAATCTAGGGGTAGAGAGAAAACTTAAGACTAGGAGGAGGAAGAAGAGGTGGAGGACGAGGTGGAGGACAGGGTGGAGGAAGACGTAGAGGACAAGGAGATCCTAATTCTGTTGTATTTCCTATAGTTGATGTGGATACAAATGTCACAATGAAAAATATTTCACCTTTTGTCCTTCCCATTTTCCATGGATTAAGGAGTGAATATCCTGAAACATTTTTATTTGAATTTGAGGTTTTATGTAGATCTTATGACTACTTACAAGACTCTAAAAAATTGAAGCTATTCCCTACAACACTCAAGGGTGCAACTTTAAAATGGTTCATGGGTTTAATAACACAATATATTAGGACATGGGATGATATTAAAAGTGCATTTTTACAAAGATATCTAGATTATTTCACACCTATCAATAGAAAGGATGAAGTATTTAAAATGATGCAAAAAGAGGATGAAAACTCGGAAGATTTAATTGAGAGATTCAATTACAATATTAAAAGAGCTAAAATGGAACATCTAGATCAAGATACTTTAAAATCTCTCTTGTTGAAAGCCATTAGAGATGAATGGATATATATTATTAACATGATGGGAAAGGGGGATATCTCTCAATTACCATTATCTGAAATTGCTGAATTATGCATTCATCTCTCAAGAGGAAATTCAAAATCTGGGAAAAATACAAGAGATCTTATTGTCTCTAGAGTAAATAAATATGGTATTGGACAAGTAATTAGGGAAGAAATTGGAAATATGATTGATGAATTTAAAACAAATATCTTAGGGAGTCTTAGTGAACAAATAGACACCATAAAATTAAAAAACAAGAAGAAAGCTGAAACTGATGCCTTAACTATTTTCTGTCCTAAATGTAGGAAGAAACATGCTTTAAGATAATTTCCTCTTGATGTAAAAGTCACAGAGACCTGTGTCATTTGTGTAGAAAATCATGAAACAAAAAACTATCCCTCTACACAAGGTCTTAAGGCTATTTTCCAAGAAGAAGTAGCTCCACAACCAATAGATCCTCTTTGTTTTGTCTCTAGAATACCATGGCAGGGACCAAAAAATCAAGGTTTTAATAACCAAATGTATAATCAGCCCCCACCAAACAATTGGAATTGATCGTAGTAGCACCTTGGTCCCAGCCTCAACCTTGGACACAAGGGATGAAAAATCCTTATGCCAGATACTCTCAGTATCATCAACATCCACAATCCTATCCAAATTATCCTCCCCAACATTTTCTACAACAAAATTAACCACCCCAACTCCAAAAGCATAGTCCACAACTTTCATTACCATTTCCGCAATGATAAAATCAACTACCTGCCCAACCATTACCAAACCCAAATAATAAAAATTCTCAAACTTCTTATAACATAGAAGGACAAAACTTTCTAGCTTACATGATTACTACACTATATCTTAACAATGTCCAACTTAGATCTGGTAGGATATTAGAAAGTTAAAAGCCTTCTATTGTTATTCAAGGAAAATATGATCTTAATGAAGAAATTTATCTACAACAAAATAAAAATTCTAGAGAAGGGGCATCCCTTCAGCAGAATCAAAATTATGAAAATGAAAAACAAAAAGATCCAATAAAATCAACTCCTATAATAGAGAAACCTTCAATATCTGTTTCTAACCCTCCTTTTCTAGAAAGATTAGAAATCAATAGAGGGATAGAAAAAACAAATTTTGTTTACTAATTATGATTTTCTAGATGAATTGAAATTTTTTTGTATCAAAATTCCTTTTAGTACAGGCCATTAAAGGGATTCCTATTTTAGCCAAAACAATAAGAGAGTTAAGCATGAAAAAATCGGGAAGAAAAAAAAGAAATAAAAAGAATTCAGTTAGTAGGAAAAATTGTTGACATTATGATGGGAAAAATAGCCATACAAAAATTTTTGGACCCAGGAAGTCCAATTGTAAAAACACATATCAATGGTATTTATATTCCAAATACATTAATTGACTTAGGAGCATCCATCAACATCATGAACAAGCAAACCATGGAACAACTTAGGCTTCCAAACCTTCAGTACACACTAACATTATTGTAATTAGCAGACATATCAGTAATCAAGCCAGATGGTGTATTAGAAAAAATATATGTGTCCTTAAACTCTTGGGAATATCTAGTTGACTTCATGATATTAACTCCCAAGAACAAACTAGGGGGACATCCATTAATTTTAGGAAGACCTTGGTTAGCTACAACTGATGCTTTCATTAGTTGTAGATCTGGTGATATGTTTATCTCTAACGGTAACTGAACAAATAAATTCACTCTATATCCTCCAGGAAAAAAAAATCACACAAATAGAAAATGAAGAATGGATAGATGATGACAATGATATACAACCTCTCTTTACTTTTTCTCATATTAGTGAAGAAAGTCAAATTTTAAATTCAATAGAAAACTTTGAGACATATTCACAATGTGAAGATGATTATAGTTTTTAAGAACAATGCAATATTGAATACTTATCATCTAGAAAGATGTCTTTATATTCTATGGAATAATTTGGTAACTCTATAGTTGAAATCTTTCAAAGAAAATATTTAAACATAAACAAAAACTTGGATAAATTCCAACAAGAAGAGTTAATCAAAACATTACAAAGGCATTCTTCTGTTTATGCATGGGAGTACACTGACACGAACGGAATTAGTCCTGAGACTTGTATACATCATATCTACATTGAGGAAAACTATAGGCCTATCATACAACCTCAAAGAAGGATGAATCCAAATCTTAGGGAAATTGTGAAAGAAGAATTGCAAAAATCGTTGAATGTAAACTTCATTTATCCTATTTCAGACAACCAGTGGGTTTCTCCCTTGGTGATTGTACCTAAAAACAATGGTAAATGGAGGGGATGCATTGATTATTGAGAGTTGAATAAGGCTACTCTAAAATATCATTTCCCATTTCCTTTCATAGATCAAGTATTGGATACATTAGTAGGTAAGAAGTATTTCTCATTCTTGGATGGTTTTAGTGGTTACAATCAAATACAAGTAGCACCTGAAGATCAAGACAAAACCACATTCACTTTTTCGTGGAGAACCTATGCTTACAGAGTACTTCCTTTTGGATTGCGAAATGCACCTGCAACATTCCAAACGGCAGTATTAGGAAGTTTCTCTGATCTAATACATGATTGTGTGGAAGTAAATATGGATGATTATCTAGTTATTGGAAATTATTTTGAAGAGGCTCTTGAAAATTTGGAAAAGGTTCTTGAAAGATGCAAAGAAGAAAATCTATCATTAATTCATGAAAAATTCTTTATGATGTTTACTGAAGGAATTGTTTTAGGAAATCACATTTCAAGGGATGGAATAAAGTAGACTCATCCAAAGGTAAATTCATCTCCAAATTATCGACTCCAAGTTGCCAAAAGGATGTTAGAATATTTCTAAGATTTACACGGTACTATAGAATATTTATAGAAAAATTCACCAAAATAGCATCTCCACTCTTCAAACTGCTTACCAAAGATTGTGAATTTAGTTGGAATCCTCATTGCCAATTGGCATTTGAAACTTTAAAAGCAAAATATCTGAAGCACCCATCTTAAGAGGTCCAAAATGGAAAATACCTTTTCACATTTCAACAGATGCTTTAGATACAACTCTGGGAGCTATATTAGGTTAAAAAGACTTGATCCCCTATGCCATGTATTACACAAGTAAAAATTTGACTGTTGTTGAGTTAAATTACACTATAACTGAAAATTAATTTCTAGTTGTTGTTCATTCTATTAACAAATTTAGACACTACATCACTGGATATGAGACCTTTATTCACACATACCATTCTGAAATTAGGTATTTGATGAAAAAGTATATCACTAATAGCAGAATCACAAGATGGTTATTACTCCTGCAAGAATCTAACATCACCATTCTAGACTAACCTGGAAAAGAAAACACAGTTGCTAATTTCTTGTCTAGAATTCAAAACAACAATAATGATACTCCAATAGAGGATAATTTTCCTGATGAATATCTCTTTGCAATATCTACTAAATCTCCATGGTTTACAGATATTGCTAACTACTTAGCTATAGGAAAATTACCATCATACTTGTTTCCTAGAGAGAAAAGAAGAATAATTCAAACAAGTGCATTCTACTCATGGGTTAATGATGAGTTGTATAAAATAGGTTCGTATCTCATCATCAGAAGATGTGTTCGAGAAGATGAAATACCTGAAATTCTGAAGGCATACCAAGATGAACCTTGTGGTGGACATTTTGCTGATAAGAGGACTGCCTATAAAATACTTCATTTATGATATTGTTGGCCATCCATATTTAAAGAAGCCAAGGAGTATGTCAAAAGCTGCAACAATTGTCAAAGAATGGGTAAACTTGTTCCTACAGATGAAATTTCCTTACAGCCTAAGGTGCTCATCGAACTATTTGAAAAATGGGCCCTGGATTTTTTTGGACCAATCAATCCACCATCAAGACAAAAGAGGTACATTCTGGTTTGCACTGATTATGTCACTAAATGGGTAGAGGCTAAAGCACTTTCTTTTTCTAATTAAAATGTTGTAGTTTCATTTCTCTTTGAGGATATTTTCACTCATTTTGGTGTCCCAAGGGAAATTGTGACAGATCAGGGATCTCAGTTTACATCTAAGGTGGTGCAGAAGATTGTGGATGAATATAAGGTCAAACATAAAAAGTCTTCTCCATATCATCCATAAGAAAATGGTCAAGTGGAGTCCACCAATAAAGTGATCGAAGTTGTTATCACTCAAAAAAATGAAGCATTATTTGACAAAGTCATATAGGTTCATGTGTCAAAGGTGGGGTTGTAGAGTTCATTTTTCATTACTTGGTCAAGGAAATATTTTTAATTTTTCTTATTAAGCTTACCCTAAGGCCTAAACCCACTCACTTTCAAATCCCCTCATGTCACATCACTCATAATTTTCTGACAGTTTTCATTTCCTAAGGTTTTAGTACCGAAACGGTCATTTTAGCCAAGAAACCACAGTTTCGTAGTGAAATACACAGAGAAATTTCACTTTTTGCTACGAAACCGTTGATACTTTTGTAGTGAAAACACCTAGATTTACACCAAATATGGTACGAAAGTGAGGTTTCCTATCTGTCATGTCAAGTTAGTTGTTAGGTGTCAGAAAATCATTTGAAAAGGATTAGTTAGATACCATTCGAGTCATTTAGGGTAAATATCAAGGTACATGGTCAGGTTTGAAGTCATCATCACCATTTTAGGCATGCATGAGTCATCATTGTGTTGTGAGTGGGCATCAAACTTCAAAATATTTCCAAATTAAGTCATTTCTCATTCTTGATTTATTCTTTGCATGATATTGAGCTCTAGAGAGCATTTCATTAAGCCAAAGTTGTGGCTGGTATTTTCAAAGGTTACATATATCAGTGATCAAGTGAGGCATAAAACTATCAAGCGAGGTAGAGAACTATCAAGCTAGGCAGAGAAGACACTAAAGAAACTATGGCTGAAAAAAGAAAGACAAATAAGGGTGGCCAATGTCTAAGATATGAGCCATCAAATATGAATATGATTAATGAAGACCCAACAATAGTATAAGTCTTCAGAAGGATAGGATGTTTACAGTTTTGTGAAAGACTACAAGGCTATCATGTACAGATTTCCAAATAATTTTCTCTAAATTTTAGTGGAACAACTACTAAAGTGGGGATGTTAAATCTTTCCATTACACCAGAGGTCATTGCAGCAGCAATAGTGATTCCAAGGGGACAAGAGAAGTGGCTCAAAGGATTCAAATTTAACATGGAGGAGTGCAAAGAGTTTGTCAAGCTAGAAAACAGTGAAATGGACCTATTCCAAGGAGCTACATGAAGGATAACAACTCAAATTTGCTGCTTATCATCCAGAAATATTTCACTTGTGAAGAGAGATACCATAAAGTCTATTCTTACCATTTCAAGTTTCTCCTACACTTTACTGGTAAGATATCTCTTGATCCGCCTTTATATTTACACAAAATTTTATAAAAAATGGTAGATAAGGTCCAAGAAAAATCTGAAGGAAGCGAGACTTCATTGTTTCATCATGATTTAATTAAACTGCCAGTTTTAGATGAGCTCCAGAGATTGGGCGTAGACTGGTCTTCTTTCTCATTTGTTAGTGGTTTTGAATTGGATACCCTCACTGCTACAAGAACTCCTAAACCTAGGGGTATCCCATCACCTTTAGTGGCAGAACCAAGTGAACCAGCAAGAGTAGAGCAAAGTGAACCAATCATGATGGAAACAGAGCAAGTGCAAAGTTTTGATACGCCCAATGTCCCACCTGCAAAACAAAAATCAAAACTGATCAAACTTGCAAAATGAAAACAAGTTGTGAGTAAACAAAGAAGAAAAAGGATTACAAGGAGTCAAATAGTGGTTTTAGAAGACAAAAAAGTGGTTTTAGAAGACAAAATAGTAGCTAAAGGAAATTTAGAAGACATACTACATGCCATTGATATTGAAGAGACTCCTATATTCCAAGCTGAGGATATAGAGGAAGGTGGACAAAAACTTAAGAAAGCTAAATCTGCAAAGAGGCCCTGAGTTTGAAGGTGAACATGCAGGTTTTATGTTCCAGGCAAGAAATCCCATGACAAGGAATGCTACAAAACTTTTAGAGAGAAACAAAGAAGTTCATCCAGCTACTGATATTGTCAAGCCACCACAAGACATTATTGATCTTTCATCTCCTGCAGAAAAAGATACAGTTAGCAAGCCAAAGAAAGGAAAAGAAAAAGTAATTGAAAAAACAGAGTTTGAACTCCTTGAAGAACAGTTAAGGTTAGATAACCATGAAATTGTAGTTATGAAGAAGGAGGAAAGAAAACACAATGTCCAGAAGGTTTAGTTTCAAAAGATGAAGGAAATTTGGGAAGAGTAGGTTGACAGTGTTTCGAAGACCCTAGATAATACACAATAGTTAATCAAATGGACTATGCCATTGAGGAAAGAGGTGAAACATGTCAGGAGAATGAATTTTCAGTTGAAATCTACAAACAAAAAGCTGAACGATCAGGTTAAAGACCTACAGGAATAGCTAGAACCAATTCATGAGGAATTGGAGAAGAAAGGCCTTAAAATGACAGTAGTTGAGGAGCCAATAGCTCAACTCATCATCAATGAGGAAGAAACACCTCAAGATTCCTAGTTAGAGCTGGTTTAAGTTTTTGAAGGTAAATAACATGTTGGAAACAATTTTTTTACAGTTGGAAGACACATTTTTTGAAGCTAGACAGAAATATGGAAATAACACACTTTTCAGCAGTTTCGTAGTGTTACCTAGGCTTGAAGCCAAGAAAATGCTACGAAACCGCTGTAGCTTTATTTTTGCATTTTGAACCATTTTGAGAAGCTTCCAAGAGGAGGAAATCACATGGAGTACATGTCAAGACATGAAGAATACAATGCAGAAGGAAAAAATAAAAAAAGTTGATGGCAAAGGGGATTTTTGTAACGCTACGAAAGTACGTTGTTGTGTAACTAGCTCCAAAAATAGAAGAAAAGAGATATGAATTCCTTAGAAATAAGCCACTTCGAGGGGGAAACCTCCAATACATTACATAAATGAAAAATTATTGGATGATACAAATGAAAAAAACCTCCTTCTATATATAGGAGTCCATGGGGCCACAATATAATCCTAGCGGGGCCACAATGTAATCCTAGCCGACCTAACAATAATAATCTAAGGGCACAATAATAACAATATGGGGGTTACAGGGGTACAATAATAACAATAAGGGGGGCTACACTAACATAATAAGGGGCTACACTATTAATATAGGGACTTAACATTCCCCTCTCCTTCAAACAAGTGTTGTCCTCAACACTTGATTATTTCTTGATGCTTCTGTATAAAATTCTCATCCTCCCATGTGAAATCTTCTATAGGAAAGTTCTTCCACTTGCTGAGATACTCTGAAATTGATCATACTTGTCGAGTTCTTGTTTCTATGACTGCTTCATAACTTCTTTCGATGTCATGTTGATCTTCCTGTTGTTTCATTAGATTCTGCACCAAAGTTGGGTTATTCTTTGAGAGTTGGAGAACTTGTTGTTGATGCTCGATGTGATCTTCCACTAATTTATCATCCATATTTTCTATTATTTTATCCTTCAAACCATCCAAATTAGCCTCCATTTCTTCTTTTAAACCATCTATTTCATCTTCAATTGCTCTTCGTAAGATTGAAACTTGTTGCACTTGGTACCGTAATTTTGATATCTCATACTGCAACTCTTCCTCTTCATGCGTCATAGTATAGCTTTTTGAGGGATTAATGGGTATGGAATTATTTTTTGGAGGCATTATAGAACCCAATACTAATAAAAATTCTAAAATATGCACTTGGAATCACTTCAATTTCTTTTTCAAACAAACGTTATGCAATTTTAAAAACCAGATACACACCTTTCTCTTTCTTTTGAGGAGCTATATATTGAAATTAAATTATCTCTATAATTGCAGATCCTCAATATCTGAAATTCAGCCTTGTAGTAGTCCTCTGAAGCTTCTTTCAAATTCCACAGGTCTGATTTGATTTGGATTCTTCAAGAAAAAGTTGTGTCCAATCTCCCACAATGACCTAATTATAGAATGGTTCAGTAGAGCGAACTTGTACGACTTACCACGTGTCACTGTTTATTCCTTTGTCTCTGAAATTGATAGCCAAGAAACTGCATTCTGTGTACTTGCGACCACTTTTTACGGCACTCCAATCCGATGCCCAGAGAGAGAGTTATTGAACTTTTCCCACGATCACCTCTTTGCGATGCAATTCAGGAGCCTGAAAAAGCACTACCTTCCATAGATCATATCTCCAAAAATATTGCGAACCAAGCACTTCGCACCATACGAATTTCAGATTCTGAACCTTCGTAGAAAAAAAAATTATAGCGCAAATGCCACGATGACCTGTTTAGGAGCCTGAAAAAAGACATAACTTCCACAGATGATATCTCCGCAAATATTGCGAACCAAGGTCTGAAAGTTTTAGACAAGCTTCCTCAGGATTTCGGCTTCGCACCCTAAAAATTTCAGCTTCTGAAACTTCGTAGAAAAAACGTTATAGCGAAAGTGCTACGATGACTTGTTTGGAGCAGCGAAACCCTAGAATCCAAAGCTCTAATACCAAATGTTGTGTAACCAGCTCCAAAAATAGAAGAAAAGAGATATGAATGCCTTAGAAATAAGCCACTTCGAGGGGGCAACCTCCAATACATTACATAAATGAAAAATTCTTGGATGATACAAATGAACAAAACCTCCTTCTATATATAGGAGTCCATGGGGCCACAATATAATCCTAGTGGGGCCACAGTGTAATCCTAGCCGACCTAACAATAATAATATAAGGGCACAATAATAACAATATGGGGGTTACAGGGGTACAATAATAATAATAAGGGGGGCTACACTAACATAATAAGGGGCTACACTATTAATATAGGGACTTAACATACGCTACGAAATTGTCATACTTTCGTAGTGTACTGTTTTGAAGCTTTATGAGAAGGTTTTTGTATAGTTATGGATAGGTGGATACTTTCAAAGGTTCAAGGGACCTTGCCAACAGTTATCCAAGACTTAATGACCATGAGATGAAGACAACTCATCATCCAAACCATTCATTGAAGATAAGGACTAGTTTTCCTAAAAAGCAGGGTTTGTTTCCAGATTTAGAGGAGGTCAATTAAGATGTCATGTAGTGATGAGTCCCATCACACCCTATTCGAACATGTGAAAGAATAGTTGTCAAAGATGTAACTGATATTAGGAGCTAAGGTAATTGATGTAATAATGAATAGTTTGAGTCCTATTAGGAAAAGGATTGTCAATAGAATCGCTATCATTTTCTAATTAAAGTAGATGTTTTATGGTTATGCAAGGTGTAATTAGGAAAAATTCGATGAATCTAGCCAGGAGGTAGATCATCTCATCATGTAACTGTTAGGAATCTGTAATTTATTAGCAAGATTGGCAGAGTCCAATTACAGAAACAACATCGTTTCAACCAACTTTGGGATTCTAGGATCTAGCCCTCCTGAATCCGGAGAGGGATCTCTCCAATATGTACAAAGATGGATTTGTCTTTGAATTTTGGGTTATGATATTAGGCTAGTTATGAAGGCCAAGGGTTTGTTTGTTTTTTGGATGGTTGAGCATGATTACTGTTCAAGGTGGAAAGTTCTAAATGCAAAACAGTTTCAAAAGTGAGAAGTTGCAGACAATCAGAGTAAGATTTGGTCAAAAAGATAGAAAATTGCAGGTTTTAGTCCATTGGGCTATGGAGTCATAATAGGTTTTAATTGGAATAGCAAGAGGCAAGAGTGGTCCATGGGGAAAGTCATCTATGTCTAAGGATCTCTTCGAAGATTTGATTTATGGAATGGAATGATAC
Source organism: Pinus albicaulis (assembly GCA_034641835.2). NCBI lineage: Eukaryota > Viridiplantae > Streptophyta > Pinopsida > Pinales > Pinaceae > Pinus > Pinus albicaulis. Next base: position 952,844,762 of record CM076571.1, read on the forward strand.
AATAAGAAGGAGAAATAAACAGTTGCAGAACAAGAGCAGCCCAAGATCTGATAAGTACTTTTAAACTAGTCAGCCTTTGACATGAAATCAAGAAAAACATAAAATTAAACTAGGATCTGGTAAGTACTTTGAAACTAGCCAGCCTTTGATACACTTTCAATAGAAAACATCTTAAAACAGAGGGAAACTTGAAGGCAAATTTTGTATTAGAAACTAGCGGGCCGGGCTCACCACAAATCCTCTCCTAGTTCTTCTTTACTTGGTTACATTCAAGACAAATACAAAGATAACAACAGAATGGCCTAAGATCTGGTAAGTACTTTGAAACTAGCCAGCTTTTAACACATTCAAAGGGAAGCAATCAGATAGTCTGTGGGATCATTCTGGGACTAGGGCTCACCATATCTTCCTCAGTTCATCTTCACAAAACATATACTGAAAATAACATCTAAAAATAACATTCAGCTAAGACAATAAGATGAGGGAACGCCAGCATTCCTATGCTTGAACTGAATTAAATCATTCCTAGATAACACAATTTAGAAGAAAACATTCAGATAAAGGTTTTCAGTCAGAGAAGGTTACTGATGTACAGTAGGTCCTAACTCTATGCATGTTTTTATTTATAAGAGAATATGAAACACAGATGAAAACAGAAATAGAAATAACAAGTTACAATTAGAGAAACATCACCGTCAACATAGACCAGGATCCCATAACTCAGCTTGTATTGATGCTTCAAACCAGTTACAGCTTTAAGTCCAGTGCTTTAGGTTAGCAACCATCTACACATCTCAGCCTAACCTATATATCACCAGCAGAGCTCCAAGAGCCAGTGAATACTATGTACAATCAGAATTTTTTTGCTCAATTGTATATCAAAGTTCTACAACCAACCTCTCACTCATCTTTTATTGAAGTATATATAGAAGAATGAGGAGGTGAGATTTGATAAAAGATCTCAATTACAATTAATACAGAGTTAATGTCTTCTTGGCCCTTGGGGGGGTTTAATGAAGAAACTGTACAGGTGTTTCACTGTACTAATTGATTTACACTTATGAATTAAGCTCAGTGGGAGCTGAGTTGACCTTTGAGGCTATGTGTGACGCTAGGGTTACCCTGCAGATGTCTTTTGCATTAAGTTTCACTGCGGAAGTAAATTATTGGCTGCGTTGAGGCAAAATCTGATCTTCTTCAATAACTTTGGCCCCTGATTGATTACTTTTAGGAACAGTTGGCGCTATGGTAGCTGGGAGGAATCGATTTGCTTCAGATTGTGGCAGCGGAAACATTCATGCTTGCTAAAACAGTTTAGGTTTTCTGTAAACTGTGTTTTATTTGGGGATTAGGCTTTTGATAACAATCTTAGCCATAATCCCCGTGAAAAATGTCTCTAATCCTTTGTTCTGATACATTTAGGTCTTCGGCGCTGATACTCTTTGTCTGTGTCCGATTTGCTGTGTTCTTTGCTGTTGTGAAGGGCTGCGCAGGGTTCATAAGGCATCCATCCCTGAGAAAATGTTGAGATAACGTGCATTTCCACCCTGTGGATGATTTCCTTGGATGAATCAAAGATGGGAGGGTCGTCACCCTCTACCTCTGAATCTTCTTTGAAAATTGCGAACGAATGATAAAAAACCCTGCAAAAATATGAAAACTATTAAGAAATCCTGCCTTTATAGGTTGACTGCATCGGAGGGCGTGCGAGGAGATCAGAGCCGTTGGATGGCATCATCCAACGGTCGGGATTAATCGGGGAGATCATAGAATGGGCGGAAGAAAGATTAAATCTGAGCCGTCGATTTGCAGAGATCGACGATCGAGATTGAACGGGGCGGTCAGAGGAGAGGATGAATCTGAGCCATCGATCGCGCAGAGATCGACGATCGGGATTGGGCGATGGAAAGTCAAACGGGAGATCGGGCGATGAATTGTGGGCCGTCGATCTGTAGATCAGATCAACGGCAGAGATTGATTTGCCGTTATATGATGGTCCGGCTATCACGCGCCACCTTCGTTAACCGTCGAGCAACTTGGGCGAGCGATCACCATTGGATCAGTGGGCCCAGATCGGATGGTCCATAGTGATATCGCTGGGCGTCCTGGTCCGATCATTCATGCGTGATGGATGATGGATGGGTGGCGGTTTTAAAATAGTACAAGGGACACATGTTGAATGGTGTATGGAATCGCTGGCCGTTGGGAGAAAACAGCTTTTGCCCGAAGGCGGTGCGATGAATACCGCGCAGTATTTGGAGTGGAGGACAGCTGGTGAGGACCACCGGGAGACGTACTCTACACCGTCCGATCGGTGGATTTATATCGACGGTGCAGAATAAACCAAAACTCATACCGGCGGATAATTTAATAAAAAATAATAAAATGATGGATTTTATGAATAACAAAGGTTTTTTTTAATGTTTTTTGCGGAATATTTTTAAACCAGAATAAGCACCTGACTGCTCAATGCGCGGTCACAACTCCAGGACTTATGGACGAGAAGGGTTAGAAAGTTAGCCTGAGGGGGCTTAAGTCCAAATACATAGAAAATATGTATTTTTATTGATTTTTAAACGTTTTCAAAGGGTTTCAAGGGTTTCGGTATAGTTAAAAAATGGGTTTTCAACTATGGGAAAGTGATTTTCATAAATGGAAGAAGAGGATTTATGAAAACAAGGGAGTTTTTATAGAGAAAAAGGGGAGAAAATGAAGGTTTGAGAAGGGGGAAAAATGAAGGTCTTGCAGCAATATTTGGTCTTTAAAATCAACAGGTTTTCAGGGTCTTTTAGGAAGTAAATATCAGTGCATATTTGGACAGAGGTAGGAGGCTTTCAAGAGTCTTCAAGAGCCAACAGTTTTTTGTCATAGAAAATTGTTCCTTGAAGGCTCAAAAAAAAAAAAAATTTAGCCACCTTTTGGGATAATCAAATTTTACAGGTGGGTAATAGTAACAAGTCTATTAAAGGGTAGATATTCGAATTTGTAAAGGGTTGGAGATTTTTTGGCAATACTGCAGCTTTATGTAATTTGACTATTTTCAGTAATACAAAAAACTTTTACTTGGCCAACCTGAGATTCTCATGGAGTTTTTAGTGCTTAATTGATTTATATTGTCTATGTGTACCATCTGTAGCGGTTTTCATCTTTAATACTCAGAATTCATTCATGTAATTCTCTGGCTTCCTTTATAGATGAATTGACTATGTTATTTCATGTTTCATGTGTGTCTTACCTCTGCTAAAAACTCTTACCTGCCTCAACTTCCATGTCAAGTATACTTACTACTGAATCACTGAATTTGTTGACTCCAAAAGCCCAATGATTGCAGACTTATACTCTTTTCAACCTATACACAACACAAGCAAGTTGTTTTCCAAGTAGGGTTAGCCATCTAGATTCATATTTATCCAATATCATTAACCCCTTTAAGAGATCCCTCTTAGACTGAAGAGGATAAGCTTCAGTTTCAAGATTGGTTTGAAACAGTTACATGAAGTTGTCTGATTAGTAGCCTATCATGTGCAATTTTGTGATAACATACGCCATCCTCACAAATACTATACATATACATAGGAAGGATTGGGCAGATAGGCTTCTTGAAGCCTTATGGTCCTATTGGACTACATGGAGGAATACAACAGATACTCCCTATGAACTTGTTTATGGGAAGCAAGTCCTGTTTCCTATAGAATTTCAGATCAAAACCTTTAAGATAGTAGTCAAATTGGGACTTGATTCATCATAAGCCCAAAAGTACAAAATGGAGCAACTTAATGAGCTTGATGAGATCAAGCAAGATGCAGTTAAAAGAACCATCCTAATCCAACAAAAAAGGTCCAAATGGCATGATAAGTTCATAAAAGATAGAAAATTCCAAGCAAGAGAATGGGCCCTTTTGTTTGATTCAAAGTTCAAAGACTTCCAAGGAAAATTTTAGAATTGTTGGCTTGGGCCTTATGAGATCGAAAAAGTTTTTGACAATGGAGCAATCAAGATAAGGACAATTGATGAAGAAAAGGAACCTCGTCTTATGAATGGACATCGATTAAAATTCTATCATAAGCCAATTACAAAGGAGGAATTTATCGAAAAAATTCAAGACAATACTGATATGAAGTTGTTGAAGAAGAATCCTTCTTCTTCCCCAACTTAGTCTTCTTTTTACTTTTCATATCTAAAAAAAAAAGAGAGAAAAATATATATATAGTAACTAATATATATATATATATATATATATATATATATATATATATATATATATATATTATATATATATATAATTAAAAATAATAATAATAATAATAATAATAAAATAATTGTATAAGTATGAAAATCATTCAATGATTAGCATCCTTATACAAAAAATACAAGATGAAATCAGAGTTCTGACATCTTATATTTTCTTCCATTCTAAAAATCCCAAATTATTTGTTCCCTTTATTTTTCTGAAGCAATAAAAGAAGTAGCTACAGAATTGCTACAATTCTGCAGCTCTTAGGAGAATCTACAGTTGTCATCACATTCTGCAGCTCTGTTACATTTTTTACAACCTACTGAAGCAAACATATTGAACAGAAGCAATTGATGACTCCATTAAAGATCATGCTGAAAATACACTTGAAGTATCAACACAAAGAGAAGAGAAACAAAGGTTAGTTCCAAGGTATGTTACAAAAATTTGTTTAAATAATAGGACCAAAAACATTAGTATATATAATTTAGATGATCATATGATGCCACCTCAATATGTCATCATTAGAATTAATTGAATTTGGATTCACATCACAATTCCATAATCCCACCAGAACATCTGTATCATATCTCATAATAATACAGACCGATTTATCCATTAATTATTAACGGTCATATCTCACTTCTGTAACCCACTCATCCACATTCCTAAACCCTCTATGAATATCTATTTCACCTATACTTGTCTACAAACCCTCGACACCCTTAACTCAGAGCCAAAACCTCAATTCACTCTATCAAAGAATAAAAATTTTGAAGGTGAAACTCCTCACGATAGAGAATGGGTCTAACAGTGAGAACTTAACCCGTGGGAGAGAAATTCATGGAGGGTTACCCTCAGGTAAAGGAAATGTTGTAGAAGGTGCAATGGCTCTAGTTTATAGAGAAGTTCGATGGGTTCCATAAGGAGGTCACCAAGTCCTTTGCAAGATCTTTGGACGGGACAGAGGTCGAAATTAGAGACATAAAATTCTCAGTGACAGAAGCCTTTATAGTTGAAGCTACAAAAATTCCGAAAACTAGCAAGAGATGGTTCAAGAACAAGGAAATTCGCATCGAAGAATGGAAAGTTTTTCTGAAGAATCCAGGTATGGAAACTACTATTTATAAGAAAGGAATTCCTTATTCAGCACTCAAAAACAAATGGAGAAATATGCTTTTAATTTTACAAAATTTTGTTACATGCGAGGGTAGATTTGGCTGTATGTTTGTTTACCATGCTCGAATGTTAATGAATTTCTTGGAGGATGGAGAAATAAACCTCCCATGCTTCCTACTGAATAGTTTAAATAATATTTCAGCAAATGTGCAGAAAATATTCCAATTCATAGAAAATACCATGCATCATCATGGATTGATAAAGATACTCATTGAATTCCATCTAAAGAGTGTAGGAGACTCTTAGGAAAGTTTCCTAATCATAAATCACTTTCAAGATGAAGCACCAGAATAGCCTAAGGATAAAAAAACCAGAAGAAGTAGGAGGAGAAAGGTTGATACATGCATAGAGGACAAAGCCTCACCTCAACCATAGAAATAAGACGAATAACTCACCATTGCAGGGTTAATGAAAATTAAGAAACAAACTAGAGTAAAAAAGAGAGGCAATGTAGAGAAAAAGAGAAAAGTTACAAGTTCAGAAATTTTAAACCCACCACAACAAAGGAGAAGCTCTACACTTCATAAACCCTTGAAGAAAACACCATCACGGGAAGCAGACTTTGTTAATTTAGATGAATAACCCCGAGTACAATCGCCCATTACTGTCTCTCCTGCACACAGTCCTATACACTCTCCTATACATAGTCTTGTACACAGTCCAAGCAGAAAATCCCCAAAGATTGACCCAGCACAACAGGAGATATATGACTATATTGAGTCATTAGAGAAAATACATGCAAAATAAAATCCTAGTGTGGAAGAGAAGCCTATTAGTCCACAAGAACCTTTGGTGAACACCTTGAAGCAATAAATTTATGAGCTGGAGATACTGAACATGCACACTAAACAAGAAAATGAAACCTTGAAGGAACAAAATCACTTGGAAAAGGTCATCAGTGACAACACTATATTACATCTAGGGTTGTGGTATAAAAAGAACAAGAAAATAAATAAAAATAATAAATCTCTGAATAGGAAAGTCATCAGCCTAAAGTACAAACTCCTCATGAGGAAACCAAGAATGGAAATTACTTGAAGAAAAGGAAAGAAGAGGAAGTTGGATGTACTTCCAGAGGTATCAGAAAAATGTTGTAGAAGGTGAAGGCTCACAATTTTGAGAATTGCATGAGGACATGCAAAGGTCTCTTAGTGGGGGTATGTTGAACCTCAAAATTTTTCTTTTTTGACACCCTTTTCATCATTTCTTCCTCCCTTTTTACAAACTCATGATTTCAATCAGTGATAATTGACATATTCCACATCAGAGAAGGCATTTAAATGATCTCTACTTTATATTATGATGTTTATTATTATTTAGATGAATTTCTGTAATTAGCTACAGAATGTGTGCAATTCTGCAGCTTACCTTTGTTTCTACAACCACGATTATGGTCTGACGGGTTTTGAGAAGAAAATGAGGAAGCGAGTCATATGGGTATCTCTGGAATGATCCACACATGGATCGTATCCCATCCACCTGTTAAAATTCAAAGAGGAATCGTGCCTATGATCACAGTCAATATCAGTCAAAGAAAGTGATCAGTAGACGAAATACTCTCGATTTTCTCTGACATAGAAAATTGAGAGATAGCTATGAAGAATTTGATTCTATCTAGACTTCTAATTTTAGTTTTATTTTCTATCTATAAGTGGAAATGCCTCAAACAGTTAAATTCAAAACCTGTATAAATACTGGTCTTTTGAAACCGGGAAACAATCCTAATTTTTGTGATAATTCAGTGCATGCTTTCAACTCTGTTTCACTAATAAGAAGACCAATTCTAGATATTTTGATGCACACATAGTATAAGTAGATTTTTGCCTCATTCTGTTGTAGAGGACCCCTACGCAGAAAGGAGGTTTTTCTTAATTGTTTTTTAATTTAATTTTTTTCATTTAATTTCTTGTTGATTCATAGTTTTGTTCCTGTTAATTCAAAGTTAAATTCACATTGTTTTTATAGTTAGATTACCGTCAATTCATAGTTTAATTTTCTTACTGTTTTATAGATTAATTTCAGAATGCTTTCTAAAATTAGTTTCCAGTTGATTGTGTAATCTTGTGCTCACTAAGCCATCTCAAGAAAGTGACTCTGTCATTTTCCAATCGGATTAGATTTGGGCATTCGGTCATACAAAAGCCTTTAGTTTTTCTTTAAACATGTTTTGTACTTTCTTTTGATTTCAATCAGCACTGTCATTTAAGTTCTTAGCAATAGAATTTATAATTTCATTCCATGGAACATAATTAGATTAATTTTATTCTTATATTTAAAACTAAGACAAAGTTAAATTAGAATTTTGTTTTCAAATATATCAAATGCTTTGTTTTTCATAGAACTAAAGCTTTCAATGGATAAGATAGAAAATTATTTCATCTTTGTCATTTGAATGCAATTAGATTTAGAATAGTGCTCTGCTTTAAATCAATTAGATACTTTTCAATAGATTTTTTCCCGGCCTAGATAAACCTAACATTTTAATCATCCAAAGTTTGATTTATTTTTATGCAATTTAGATTAGTTAAATAACACTTCCTTTTCTTCCTTATTTTATATTTCATATTCTATTAAAATCAGTTTGTAATTCAATTTAGTTTCTTAGAGTAAAAGTAACATTTCCTTGCCCACGTGGTGTAGAACAGTCGGTGATGGGGTGCACTGTTAAGGCACTCCGTTCTGTAAGGTCACCGGTTCGAAACCCGTGGGTGGCATGGGAGGAGAAAAAATGGAAAAAATTAGGATTAGTCTAAACAAGAAAAAAAAAAAAGTAACATTTCCTTTTCTTCCTTCTTTAAGAATTAGTTTTCATCATTAAAATTGATTTAGATTTGATTGTTTACTAGAATTTAAAGATTTCATCTAGAAGAATAAGATAAAAAAACCCCCAAAACAATATAAAACATACACAACGAAGTAAGAAAACAAGGTTACCTAAGAATATATAGTGCACCACACTTCATCAAATTACTAACCTCGGTTGATAATTTATGGTAGCAATTTAAGAAATTAAATTGACTAAACATTTTGGTGCCATTACCAGGGAAGTGTAATTAGGAAGCCTTATTTCTTACATTAAAAAAAAATTGATATGCGTAGAGAAAGAGACTCTAGGGGTAGATTCATAGCTAGAGGTAGAGGTTTGATTCCAGCAACACCACTCACTCCACCAAGACCACGTAGTGCCACACCACCATCTCAAACTCATATTCCATTTTTCACCTCAAGACATAGACTCCCTGAAGTTTTAAGGTCATAAATCCAACCTGGAGCTTCTCCAACCTCATATACTGAGGCATTTTTATAATAGGAAGATCCTAGATCTCCAACAGCAGGAGTAACCTTTTTTACCTCTACTGGAGAACATATTCTAGATCAGGAGTCAGAAATCCCTAGTGAGGAAGAAGAAGAAGAAAATTTCTTCAATATCCCATTAATAGAAGAACTAGAGGAACAACAATTAACTCTTAAATTAGAACCTTACATTAGTTCTGAGGAATCTACAATGGCAGGAGAAGGAGAAGGAGAAGTTCTGAATGGAGAAAACTTAAGACTAGGAGGAGGAAGAAGAGGTGGAGGACGAGGTGGAGGACGGGGTGGAGGAAGAGGTAGAGGAAAAGGAGATCCTAACTTTGTTGGATTTCCTATAGTTGATAAGAATACAAATGTCAAAATGAAAAATATTTCACCTTTTGTCCTTCCCAATTTCCATGGATTAAGGAGTGAAGATCCTGAAACATTTTTATTTGAATTTAAGGTTTTATGTAGATCTTATGACTACTTATAAGACTCTAAAAAATTGAAGCTATTTCCTGCAACACTCAAACGTGCAGATTTTAAATGGTTCGTGGGTTTAATAACACAATATATTAGGAAATGGGATGAGATGAAAAGTTCATTTTTACAAATATATCTAGATTATTGCACACCTATCAACAGAAAGGATGAAGTATTTAAAATGATGCAAAAATAAGATGAAAACTTGGAAGATTTAATTGAGAGATTCAATTACAATATAAAAAGAGCTAAAATGGATCAAGATACTTTAAAATCTCTCTTATTGAAATTCATTAGAGATGAATGGATAGATATTATTAACATGATGGGAAAGTGGGATATCTCTCAGTTACCATTATCTGAAATTGCTGAATTATGCATTCATCTCTCAAGAGGAAAATAAAAAACTGGGAAAAATACAAGAGATCCTATTCTCTCTACAGTAAATAAATCAACAACTCAAACAGTAAGTAGGGAAAAAATTGGAAATATGCTTTATGAATTTAAAACAGATATCTTAGGGAGTCTATGTGAACAAATAGACACCCTAAAATTAAAAAACAAGAAAAAATTTGAAACTGATGTGTTAACTATTTTTTGTCCTAAATGCAGGAAGAAACATGCTTTAAGAGAATTTCCTCTTGGTGTAAAATTCATAGAGACCTGTGTCATTTGTGAAAAAAAATCATGAAACAAAAAAATGTCCCTCTATACCAAGTCTTAAGGTTGTTTTCCAAGAATACGTAGCTCCAAAATCAGTAGATATTGTTTGTTTTTTCTCTAGAAGACCATGGCAGGGGCCACAAACTCAAGGTTTTAATAACCAAATGGATAATCAACCCCCACCAAACAATTGGAATTCATCACAGCAGCAACCTTGGTCCCAGCCTCAACCTTGGACACAAGGGATGAAAAATCCTTATGGCAGATACTCTAAATATCATCAGTATCCACAATCCTATCCAAACTAACCTCCCAAACATTTTCCACAATAAAATAAACCGCCCCAACTCCAAAACCATAATCCAAAACTTTTATTACAATTTCTGCAAAGATCAAATCAACTATCTACCCAGCCATTACCAAACCCAAATAATAAAAATTCTCAAACTGCTTATAACATAGAAGGACAAAAATTTCTAGCTTACATGATTACTCCACTAGATCTTAATAATGTCCAACTTAGATCTGGTAGGATATTAGAAAGGGAAAAGCCTTCTCTTGTTATTCATGAAAAAGATGATCTTGATGAAGAAATTTCTCTACAACAAAATACAAATTTTGGAGAAGGGAAATCCCTTCAGCAGAATCAAAACTATGAAAATGAAAAACAAAAAGATCCAATAAACTCAACTCCTATAATAGAGCAACCTTCAGCATCCATTTCTAACCCTCATTTTCCAGAAATATTAGAAATCGATAAAGGGATAGAAATACAATTTTTTTTTTCCTAATTATGATTTTCTAGATTAATTGAAAATTTTCTATATCAAGATCCCTTTGTTACAGGCCATTAAATAGATTCTTATTATAGCCAAAACAATAAGAGAGTTGAGCATGAAAAAATTATGAAGAAAAACAAAATAAATAAAAAGTATTCATTTAGTAGGAAAAATTGCTGAATTATGATGCGAAAAATAGCCATACAAAAATATTTGGACCCAGGAAGTCCAGTTGTAAAAACAAATATAAATGGTATTGATATTCCAAATACATTAATTGACTTAGGATAAGCCATCAACATCATGAGCAAGCAAACCATGGAACAACATAGGCTTCCAAACCTTTAGTACACACCAACATTACTGCAATTAGCAGATAGATCAGTTATCAAGCCAGATGGTGTATTAGAAGACATATATGTGTCCTTAGAATCTTGGGAATATCCATTTGACTTCATGATCTTAAATCCCAAGAAAAACCTAGGGGTACATCCATTAATTTTAGGAAGACCTAGGTTAGATACAGTTGATGCTTTCATTAGTTGTAGATCCGGTGATATGTTTATCTCTGATAGTAACTCAAAAAAGAAATTCAATCTATATCCTCCAACAAAAACAATCACAGAAAGAAATATAAAATGAAGAATGGATAGATGATGACAATGATGTACAACCTCTCTTTAATATTTCTCACATTAGTGAATAATGTCAAATTTTAAATTCAATAGAAAACTTTGAGACATCTTCACAATGTGAAGATGATTATAGTTTTCAAGAACAATGCAATATTGAATACTTGTCATCTAGACAGATGTCTTTATATTCTATGGAATAAATTGGTAACTCTATAGTTGAAATATTTCCAAGGAAATCTTTAAACATAAACAAAAACTTTGAGAAACTCCAACAAGAAGAGTTAATCAAAACATTATAAAAACATTCTTCTGCATATGCATGGGAGTACACTGACATGAAGGGAATTAGTCCTGAGACTTGTATACATCATATCTACATTGATGAAAACTCTAGGCCTATCAAACAACCTCAAAGAAGGATGAATTCAAATCTTAGGGAAATTGTGAAAGAAGAATTGCAAAAATTGTTGAATGTAAACTTCATTTATCCTATTTCAGATAGTCAATGGGTTTCTCCCTTGGCGATTGTACCTAAAAAGAATGGTAAATGGAGGGTATGCATTGATTATTGAGAGTTGAATAAGGCTACTCTAAAAGATCATTTCCCATTGCCTTTCATAGATCAAATATTGGATACATTAGCAGGTAAGAAGTATTTCTCATTCTTGGATAGTTTTAGTGGTTACAATCAAATACAAGTAGCACCTAAAGGTCAAGAAAAAACCACATTCACCTGTCCATCGGGAACCTATGCTTACAAAGTACTTCATTTTGGATTGTGCACTGCACCTACAACATTCCAAAGGAAAGTATTAGCTATTTTCTCTGATCTAATACATGATTGTGTGGAAGTATATATGGATGATTATAGAGTTTATGGAAATTCTTTTGAAGAGGCTCTTGAAAATTTGGAAGAGGTTCTTAAAAGATGCAAAGAATCAAATAAATCTTTCATTGAGTCATGAAAAATGCTTTATGATGTTTACTAAAGGAATTTTTTTAGGACATCACATTTCAGGGGATGGAATTAAAGTAGACTCACCCAAAGGTGAATTCATCTCCGAATTATCAACTCCAAGTTGCCAAAAGGATGTTAGAATTTTTCTAGGATTTATAGGGTACTATAGAAGATTTATATAAAAATTCACCAAAATAGCATCTCCACTCTTCAAACTACCTACCAAATATTGTGAATTTAGTTGGAGTCATGATTTCCAATTGTCATTTGAAAATTTAAAAGAAAAATATCTGAAGCACCCATCTTAGGAGGTCCAAATTGGAAAACACCTTTTCACATTTCAACAGATGCTTCAGATACATCTCTGGGAGCTATATTAGGAAAAAAAAAATTTGATCCCCTATGTCATCTATTACACGAGTAAAAATTTGACTCCTGCTGAGTTAAATTACAGTGTAACTGAAAAAAAAATTCTAACTTTTGTTCATGCTATTAATAAATTTAGACACTACATCACGGGATATGAAACCTTTATTCACACAGACCATTGTGCAATTAGGTATTTAATGAATAAATATATCACTAATAGTAGAATCACAAGATGTTTATTACTCCTTCAGTTGCTTACTTCTCAGCAACTAAATTGCAGTGCAACAATTAGCAGTGGCAGTGCTATAGGCAGCATGATGCAGAAATTTGAGGGGGAGCTACAATTTAGATGTGGTAGTGACTGTGGCAAGGTCATAGGTAGCAATACAGAAAGAAACAACACAGTGGATGGAGTGCATCAGACCAAGCAACAACAACGCAGGGGACCGATTCTAGAGATAGGACTAATGCTTCTGGAGTGAAGTCTTGCTAGAGTACATTCCTTGTTAATAAGAAGTGTTGAGATTTTGGGTATCATCGAATGTGATCTAGCTCTAAAAATTTGTGGAGGGGCTAGGAAAAATGAGATCTCCAAGACCTAAAAATAGTTTGGAGAAATTCCACCCGGTGTGAAAGTTATTCAATAAATTAATTATTTTAATGGAGAGCCTAAGTATAACTTAGGGAAATTAAATAATTAAAGGGAATTAATTTAAACATGTGGGTGAGAATGTTCTAAGTAACATGGATCAAGTATTTTCTAATATTAGTAATTGATTAGATATTATATCATGACTGTTTATTTCTCAATGAGAAAAGTATTAAAGGAAGGCTTGGGGCCAGTTGGAGAATACACACAGAGCGGTATCACTTGAGCTATGTCGAAATTATGGGGCGTGTTTTGCTGATAATTTTCAAGTGAGATTGCAGTGCTTGTGAGGGGTAGATCAGCAAGGGATTATTTTGATATGAGGTCGAGAATACAAAGGTAGAGAGGGATATTTGTACCAGGCAGTGCAAAGACCAATAGGAGGGACACAACCTAGCCAAGCTCACGCAGAGGCAGCACAGAGGCTGACGCAAAGCCTTCAGGGTAACAGAGAGGCATCGTTGAGAACAGAAGGGTGATGTAGGGGAATCCTGTGCTGTGCAGTTGTTATAGCATCATTTCTCACCTTCATATGATTCATGATTGCTTTTATGGCTTTGGGCACCCATTCCTACAGACTTGGACAAATTCACTTAAAAACAGTGTAAAAATCCCCATACGCGATTATGCCCATACTTTTCCGCGTGTATACGCGAGTCCAGCTGCACTTTTCCACGTATGCCATTAAAATTATGAAAAAATATATAAAAATTCCCTATTTTCGGGCTGGGTTGATGGTTACTCAGGTAGTTCAACCACCCCAGCATGTGGCCAACTATTTCCAACTGTTGAAACTACTTGGAGGGAGTATAAAAACCCCTCATGTGCATGGCCTAAGGGAAAGAGAGAATTTATTGATATTATACTCTGTTGGTATTCCCTATCCAAGTCTGATTCCCCGTGCCTCCTGCACTTTCCCAGTTCATTACAGGAAACCCTTGTTTCCTTGAGATGCTCATTTCCCTATATGTCATCTCGTATGCACCAGTTTGGAAGGAATCTTAGCGAGGCAAGGGTGGGACGGATCCGAACGACGGTCTGCTCGAAGATCGTGGAAGGATTCAGGTGATCTCTCCACTCGTTATTTCTGTACATGCTATTTATAATACAGAAGTACCAACTTGTTCCCGAAATATACGTGTTAGTGTCTACTTACATATATGAGAAAATTGTTATTTAAGCATTCATTATGGTTTATCTGATGTTTTATATGGATTTCACTAACATTTAGAGTAGATATATGCTGTACAACCGGTTCTTCGTGCTTGTTTCTTCTTGTCTTTCAGGTTAAGAAGGAAGGACGGTTGCTGGGGGTTTGGACCCCGCGGGATCTGCTTCAACCGTAGGACCTACAGGTAACTTCTTCGATCTACTCTATTTAGTTTTTCCTGAACATGCATGGTTGTGTGAGTCCTTCTTAAGTAGCATGCCCCTGCTCTATGGAGGTTGTAACCCAACGAACCTCTAGGGTGATTTTCCCCGAAACAGAACTGGCAACTCCGCTGGGGATCACATTCTTGTGACTCCCCTGTTGGGTGGTTTCAGCTGTTTGATAGTTTGCCGACAGTTTTAACTTTCATTTGCAGTCCAGTTTACTTTTTCTCAGTCAGTCTGAAGTCCTGGTTTCTTATCCAGGCCTGATCCTTTTTGTTTTTTCATTATTTACCTTTGTATATGCACTTTTTTCTGCACACAGTCGCGTATACACGCAATTTTGTCTAAAGGGAGTCGCGTATACACGATTTTCCTTTAGCATAGTCGTGTATGCACGCTTGTTGCTAAACTGTGAAGTAGCGTATACCTAGGCAGATTTTGAATTTTTGGATTTCTTGACTTTTTGGTCCTTTCTGGCTGTGGATACCTGTCTCTACAGTGTCTTTGCACTCTCTGGATTGTGAAGAAGGTGGTCTTTTGTCTTTTCTCTCTTTCGTTTGATTGAAAACTAGTCTTTTTGGCAAAGTGTTGTTTCTGGTGCTGGCACTTCTGGTTTGAGTACCAAGATAGCTTTCTGAGCATTCTTGGCTGTTCTTCTCTATCAGAACAGAGAGCTCCTACTCATTTACTCTTTCCTATCTTTGTGTTTTGCTTGGCACTACGATTTTTGCTCATTTCTTGATTGGTTTTCTTGAGTTCAGTAGGCTAGGTCTTGTTGCAACTTTTGAAGAGTTTTTCTTGCTTCTTAGAAGTTTTTGTTTGCGGCAAGTTTATACTATTCTTCTAGGCTGAGTGGCTGAGTTTTCTTGTCTTCTTTTGCTCTTATTGATCTTGCTACTAGTTAGCTTTATAAGGTTTGGAGCATTTTTGAAGTTTGTGCTTGAAATTCAGTCTTGTTTGGTTTGGATTTTGATAGTTTTGCTTGGTCTTTTCGAGCTCTTTCTTTATAAAACTAAAAAGCTCAAAAAACATTTTCTTTGCTTTTTGTTTTTGCATTTAAAAGGCTTAAAAAACATTTTGTCTTGTTATTTGCTTTTTTTGTTGCATTTTCATTTTCGTTTTGCTATATCTTTTGAAGCTTTTGTGAGGTTTCCTGCTTTTGGTTTTTGGCTTGATAATTGGAAGGGAGTTGTCATTCATTTCTTCTTCTTGTTTTTTAAGCGTTTTGGTGTCTTCATATTAAGAGTTCTTGATTTCGGGAACTAGCTTTCTGGACAACCAAGAAGAGTTAAAACTGAAGGACTTTTGGGAAATTTCACTCTGCTTTAGGAGATTTTGCATCTTAGGATTTGCATGCTTGTAGTGATTTTCATTAGGTGCATTTAAACATTTAGTCAATTTCATAGTTTTTGTGAGTGTGAGTTTGCTATTTGAAAAGAAAAATACAATTTTTAATCTCGTAGAACCCGTGTAGAGATTGCTTTTCATCGAAAGACAATAACTGCATTTGCATGTAGTTAAGTTTTTATTAATTTCTTTCTGCGTCAAAAACATCATAAGTTTCATCTCCATATCCTTGTGACTTAACATAACAGCCCATTAAAATAAGCGATATAATTTAAAATCAACTAGCAAGTTTTCTAAGTGTCATACACCAACTAGCTAGGTTGTAGGGCCTTGGATTATGTGAGTGGAGAGTTAACTCTCCGAGGCCGCTCAAACAAAACATAGAAGTTGATTAATTGAGCGAAATCCAACTCCGTTAGGTGGACCGGGAAAGCTCTCCTCCAGAGAGTCAAGCACGAGGGGAAGTGAAGGATGAGAAGAGGGATACCCCCTCTCCGATTAGCTGAATCTGACCTCAAGACCGTTCCGCCCGGCTTCTGACACGGATTGGTGCCCATAGTTGCCACTCCTAGGTTCCACACAGGTGACTGCAGGGGGGAATACCCGTGGGACCTGAGGCAGACGTCACATCACTTTCAGCAGTACTTCTGGGGGGTGCCCTTGCGAAGCTTGGGTGCTTGAGCCAGCAAAGGTTGTCGTTAGGAAGTCGGCGTAACTGTTTCTGATACCTTCGCTAGTTGTTCTGGGCCCTAATCATCCCAGACTACTTTCGGGAGGTCCTATATTTCGCTTTCCTGTATTTTGGTGTCCGGTCCTCATCACCCGGAGCGGAAATACTTGGAGGTTGTTTGCTTGATTGTATCTCAGGGATTTTTATTTTAGTGAGTGCTCTTTTCTCCTAGCTTGCCTAGCTTTTCACTTTTTTGAGTCTAATTTAAAATCTATAAAAGTGGCTGATCAAGCGCCTCGTCGATTGAGGAGAATCCGGGGGTTATCTCCCGAGAGTCCAGAGCCTTCTTTGAGAAGGCATAGGAGTGATTTAGCAGGTGGTTACCACCCTGTGACATCTGATGCAGTGGAGAGAGATCCTCCACAAAGGTCTAAAGGTTTCATAGCTGATTCTGGTGTCGGTTCCGAGAGGAGTGTTCCACTCACCTCGCGAGTTTTGTTTCCTCAGGAAGAAGATTTTCAAATTGAAGACGTACCTGAGCCTCCTGCGACAGGTCCATCTCCTCTTCCTCCTGACTATTCGTTCATTGTTCAGTACATCGTACCTGAGTCTGAGAGACCGGAAGATCTTCCATATCATTCATACCTTTCGATGGCCACGACTGGGAATGCGGCTTCTGCCGTGAGTGCTGCAGGAATTCAGACCCCTGCTTCTATTGAAGGAGGGGGCACTATTGCTTTATCTTCGATTGATTCTAGTGCTGCTATGTTTGGCTCTAGTTTCACCCAAGCACATGCTTCTCATTCTGGTCCCTTCTGTTCAGGGATGCCCTCTAGTGGGAATCCCTCTTTTTCCTTTTCTGCTGCTGCAGCTGGATCTACACCCATGTCTTCTATGGCTAGTGGATCAGCTTCTTTTCAGGGTTTCTCCTTTGGAACTGGGCACATTCCTAGTTCCAATCCTTCTTTAGGGTCCTTTCCATTTACGTCCCAGACCCAGAGTTTCAACCCTTGGTCTGGGGCGCAAAGTTCGACTACTTTTACAGGGTCGAATCCTGTGTTTACTACAGCGGGGGCAGGGAATCAGTTTTACGCAGGTCATCAAGGGAATACTTCTTTCCCTTCATCGAGTGCTTACCAGACCTTTTCTCCTCTTTCTAATGCCTGGAACCCCTATCAGGGGCTCTCCTCTTCATTTAATACTTCAGCGGGGGGAACTGGTCTGGGCTTTGGTAACTCTGCGTTGGGAGGAGGTTCTTCTCCTTTTTCTACGAGTCCTTTCTGGCAACCTAGTGCCTTATCAAATCCAGGCTATTCTTTTCAGAATGTTGGGAATCCATCCCATCAAGGATGGAATCCTCAGGCTCCGCCTCGCTTACCTTTTCTGGCAACGTTAAACTTGCCATATCTGTCGAAGTTGACTAATGATCCGATTCGTTATACGCTGGGAATGAGAAACTAACGTAGAGGCTGGAGGAGCAATGTTGGGGTTCCAGTGGGCAGAAAGGGCTCGTATTCAGCAGATTTCATAGGAGTGCTTCCTCAGCTTAATCAACCATATTTTCTGTCTCTGAGTGATAGGTAAACTATTGTGAAATTATATGTTTGGAAAACCATTACTGGTGCCCTTGATTGTATTCAGATATTCTACTTAATAAAAAAACCCTGTAAGTGTTGTTGCACCGGTTTTCCCGCATTGGATTTTTCCAGGGAAATTGTCCAAAAATACTGTGTCCTTTGTCATGTGTGTGCTATGATTCAGTAAATTATTTGTATATATGTGTAGGATGTAGTTGTATTTTCTTTGATAGTTTATTGGTTATTCAGAAAATGACTTGTTAATTAAATCAAACAAGTAGGAGAAGTAAATCAAGATACTGCAGTAGGGGTTCTATATTAAGAAATTTTCACAGCAAGAACAAGTGTGAGAATCACCAACATAAACAACTCATCAAACCAAAATCAACTCCAATGACTCCAAATCTGATCTATTCTGAAACATGCTTTATATCTGGACATTATTCAATCATAAACACTCATGGACTGAAGCATCTAGGCTCTACATAAGATCTAAAGCATCAAAACTCAATGCAACCTTCTCTTCATACATAAAATCAACATATAACACCATCAACTCACAATCAATAACCACAAATATCACAATGCAAGAATATAAAACATGTACGGAGAAATTGAGCTTGGGGCTAAGATCAAAGGTGCAAAAATTGGACCAACTCAATCCACTAAGGTCACTACTAGTGCACTAAATGTGTTCACATCATGAGAGGATATTTTTAAACCATTTATGGCCTTTTTCACTTTTTCTAGAAGCCTCAGGGAATTTCCAATCTAATTTCGTTCCGAACAACACAAGGAATGTAGAGGAAACATTGTGAAATATCTCAGTTGCATGCATGACACTATATCATAGTGACTAGAGATATAAACGCTCCCATAAGCTACCCTCCATGCGACTGGAGCATCCCAAATGCTCCCATAGGCCTTTTTGCATGCGACTAGGGATAAAATTGAGTGAAACCTTCAATCCTTCAGCTCAGAACCTCTACCATCTATTGTATCCTCTTCTTTAGCTCGCGTACATGCCTTGAGACCTCTGACATAGCCTCTAACACCTCTACAAGTGGATCAAGAAACCCTCCCAGGTGTTGCTGCCAATTTGACCTAGTAGGGCCAAAAAACAAGGTTAACAAGTGTGCCAAAAAGTCCTCCACTCTCCATTAATATTCTCCACAAGATTCAACATCGCTTTTAGACCTACAACCTCTGTAGCACCATCATCAATCCATAACATCACTAAAGTTCATCTCCATGAATCATATACATGAATGCCTAATGAGGACATAGTTGACAACTCAACTAGTGTGCCATCACTAACACCATCACATGTAGATCTCTATAGTAGCACCAACACCATCTAACTGTAGCAGCATCAACAAACCATCATGACATGTCCATCAATGCAGATGAAAAAATAACTAACTCCTCCATGACCAGCATGCTACCATCAAGCACCATCAATTCAACACATATTGAGACATACCATGGTCCATGAAACTACATCATCACGAGGTTGACATAAGTGCATGACCTCTACAATTGACATCAATGCCAACACATCCATATCACTGTCAATACATCAATGACAACCAATAGGATATCCTTCACACATGATCATGGCCATGACCTTGTTGACATAAATGCCAACAAACTCCCCCTTTGGCATTGCTTTCAACCTCATCAACATGTGAGGTTTCTCTCTACCATCCAACTTCTCTACAAATTATCTCCCCCTTTGACATCAATGGAAAAGGGTCAAATCCTTATGAATAGGTAGTAAGAACTGAAAAATAAGTACTGGAGTATACATCTCTACATGGATGAAATATAATGCAATCTATCATTCATGTCTCCATATAGAAAACAAGCAACATATATATACAAGAAACATTCAAATCAACATATCAACACAACTACTAGCAACAAGCAACAACATGCCATCATAAGGAAACCATAAGTAATAAATGAAACATCATCATATGAAACTATGAGCAACATCAAATGCATGCATCAATATGCACATAAGCATCAACCATCACCCCTCTTGATAACAACAACATATGAACATCACATAAAATGCAACAAAATCCACATGAGGAAACCACACACAATATCTCCCATGACTACATAGTAGCAACCACCATAACATCTCGTCACATGAGGCCAAGAACCCCTCTATCATAGCATAATATGATGAATAACATAAACAACTCTAGGAAAATCACAATTCCAACAATGTATGGCTGAAGTAATAAGAGAAAATAGTGCCCCCCCTGAACACGTGCCATCTCCAAGTCGTGAGCTACCAATTGTTGGGTTGAAATGACCACTTCCGCTATAAATAATGGTTCCTTTGACCAATAGAATCACCATATGGACTGAGACTCCACATGACCATGACTCAAGTGACATATACATGATAAATAAATGGTTTTAGCAGTGACATAAGACCTCATACATAACTCATATTACCATAACATGACCTCATGAGTCATGGCTAGATGACCCAAAAGATACTAAATTACAGGTACAATGATCCATGAGAATTATACATGAATACATCAATGAAATTGATAGTTTCTATGATAATCTTGTATCTACCAATGAATCAAATACATGAAACATCAAGATTATTACATCATTATTATCCCTTACATATGGCTGCAATAAGACTCCATATGAATCCTCCAAAATATGCTTATCATCAACATGAATAATTTTTTTTTGAAAAGACGCAATACCATCATAAAATGATTAAAAAATTAAAAGTACATGGTTGTAGTAAGAATCATACGACAAATCATACATGATTGTTCCATTTATTGGACATTAGATAAGCCAAATCTCCCCGTGTATTTCACGGCATGGACTAACCGCCTATCATAGATCCTTATCTCTGACAATGTGATCATTGACAAACACCTATGGGTTTTCGTTTAATGAAAAACACGATTCCCAATAAGTGGTATAAGAGTGTAGGTAACGGGTTTGATACACACCTGGCATGCACTGGGGGGGGGAGATTATTTGACAGTGGATAAACCAACGCTCCCCATCTATTTCGCAACATGGACTAACCACCTCTCGTGGATCCTTATCTCTAGCGATTCGATCATTGAATAACACCTATGGGTTTTGGTATAACGACAATCATGATTCCCAACACCATGTCATAATCATATCAATACATATTGGAGTCATGATCATAATATATGCTTGGTTTCACATATTTTCAACCATCTCTTAGTGGAAACCAAAAAAATATACATGGCTGAAAAATGTTCTCATTTTCACTCATGAAAACACATATAAATCTTCCACAAATGATTGAGTGAAAATCAATGAATAAAATTATATATATCACGTGTAAATCCATACCATTTATAGCTCCCCCTAAGCTCAATATACCTCCAAAGGACAAGTTGATCCTGTGGACCTGAAAGTGCATGACGCTGAAAATAACTCATCATATGTTGTTGCAAATTCCATCACATGCTCCCCTTGAGGTTATGCACCTCTCATGATCTTCATTCCTCTATAAGTATGCATGAATAACCATGGATTGCAAGAGGGAATTCTCTTCACTTCTTGAAGAGATGTTTCTCCTTCCTCCATACTGTCTTAGGCTGCTTCTTCTCTTCTTTGAATTGCTTCTTTTCTTGATTCACTTGCTTCATTCTTTTGTTGCTTTTGACAGTGTTTTCTTGAATAATGGGGAAACAAAAATATATTTCCATACGAGAAAATATATGGAAAATATTACACTCCACATGGCCAAGAGGATCAAATATTTTTTCTATAAGTATGCATGAAATGTGTCTCTCCTCCAATGGTTAGACCTACAATCCATTTCCTTATGGCCAAACAGGTGACATGAGTTACAATAACCATAAAAGGAATAGTTATATGTGTTAGCCATTCTCCTTGGCTAATGGAATTGTTTGAATCTATACTGATATGGTATATATGATCTGCTCCAACAATTTGTTGCAACATGCCCAAACTTGTGATATTTGTAACACTCTACATTATACATAAAAGGAACAAAAGGACTTTGATTCCTTTGAAATATTAAAAATTTGTCACGGTTATTTCTAGGAGCAAAGGATCTTCTGAATGTAGGTGCTCCTTGATATTTCCTTCTTTGCTGCTGACTTTGTTGCTTGATCGACTGCTTGTTTTGCTTATTTTTCTACTATTTGTTATTTTTCTTGATAGCTAGCTGTTGGATCTACCTCTTATTTCCTTGGATCTCAATTTTTTTGTTGGTGTTTTTTACTACAGGTTTCTTGGGTTCTTCTTTGGTGTTCTCACTTGCATGCAAACTAGACTCACCCTTTTTAAATCAAATACCACTTTTATCCAAGGCTATTGTACTCTTCTCCATCTTTCGCTGCTCTCTCAAGGAAATTACTTCAACTTCTAATTTATCAATCTATTTTTCTTTCTCTTGAAATTGTTTCCTCATACCTTCCTCAGTTTTTTCAAATTCTTCCACCTTAACTTTCAAGCTCACAGTATCTTCTTTGATATTTTCCTCCTTATCATCACAGATATGCAAAAAAAAAATTATCTTTGCATGCAGCTATTAGTCTAGAAATCTCATATCTAAGTCTTTTAACAACATTCTCATCTTCACTATGTGCTTCAACATGATATAGATCTGAATCAAAATTACAACTCAACAAAAAATCAACAAGATTTATACCTTCAGGAGCATGAATTACTCATCTCTTCTCATCATCTTCTGAATCATGTGCACTGGAATAATGAGACTCTTGTGGTCGAGATTCTTGTTTCTAGAGTATTAACACAGTTCTATGCTTAGTCATGAGTGTGTTTTAAACTTTTTGTTTTTCAGATAAAAATTTGTAAATTTAAAAAAAAATAGAATGTTGTTGGAAGTTCCGGTAGCATCTATTTTAGCTCTGTTGAACAATCTGTTTTAATTATGTTTTATGTCTATTTTTCCTTTACCCGATGCTACCGAAAATTCCGGCGACTTACCCTGTTTTTAAATAAAATAAAAAGCGCATCCGCTTTTTTTGTTAGACACGTGCTCCCGTTATCAACTAAGGTTTAAACCTTTTTTATCCTAAGCTATGTCGCGTGATAGGAAATGTATACATTTGAGTGATTTCGAGTTAGTCATGGTCATACGTGGAAGAAGCTAGGTGTAAATGTGCAGTTGTAAAAACCAACCATTGTTTGTCATGTCTGTCATCCTGAGTCGTTATGTCCACATGTCAAGGTACGTATTTAGTGTCAAGATAAATCGTAGATCTGAAATTTAATGTGGTGACCATTTGGTTTAATCACGCATGAACGCTTCGGGAATTTTAGGCTTTCCATAAAATACAATGGAGGTGACTGCCAACTCTAACTCCGTTCAACTCCATCCACCTGTAGCAAATAATTTGAAACAGAGGAGAAAACTAAAGTTAATCATGAAAATCATGAGGTGTGTTATACGGTCAAGGATATTTCCCATTATTAAAATATCTCATGCATGGAAAAGTGAACCAACATATCATTTTAAATCACCGAAAGAAAGGGAAAGCAATCAGTTTTAGAATTTGGTTGTTTTCTAATGAGCAGTTCCAGTGAGCAGCTTGAAGAGGAAACTCAGTTTTTAGACAATCTGCATTAAGCATTCAACAACACCTATTAAGTAATATTTTCAAGTCTTGACACCTATTAGATTATAGCAGATAACCTTCTTTATTGTTGAACATGACTAAAAAAGGAGGAAAACTTAAGCGTGTTGAACCTCAAGGGGCTGATTTAACAGATGCCAATCCATTTTTTTCAAGGTTAAGAAGCTCTCATATAGGAGTAGCTAAAGAATTTTCCCTCTCATTCGATGGACAAGAAGAAAAATTCTATGGACTCAGATTGCAGGTATCAGCAGAATCCATTGCTGAAGCTTTCCACCTCCCATGGGAAGGAGATAAATGGTACAAAAGTCAAGTTATCACTGGAGGAGACCTCAACAGCTTCATCAAGGATGAATACAGAGACCCTAAATTGGATGAATGGATTCCTAGCAGTTATCTCAAGGATAAATGGGTTGAAACTATCAAGCTCATTAAGATCTACCTTACCTGTGAGAGGAGGTATACTGTTGTTTTTCTATATCACATGAGGTTTTTGTTTCACATTGCAGGTATGAAGACCCTCAACCTACCTTTCTTTCTGCTAAAAATATTGACTAAGATGTCAACCAGGGTACAAACACATGTTTTGTAGAAATTTGCTGAATAATGAAGATTTATTCACCGAGATTAACCTGATCATACACAAATTCTATTTGCTGCATAACACATAATCTCTTCTACAAATTAATCATCACATGCGGAAAATAAAACAAGCGGTAGAACATCAATTCACACACATAGAACGCAGCATGTATGGGGAAAGCTTATAGCTGAAAACCGCCAGCTATATGTATCATATAAATGGATGAGAACATGTAACTTTACACAATACAATACTCCTCACAAGTACTCAGTACTGTCTCCAAAAGCTACACACAAAACTAGCTCAGTTTTGAACAGATCACGGGTTCAAAACTCCTCCACTAGCTGCCTGCCTCTACTGTGCAATCCAAAAGGAGAGAATAGGCTGAACCAATTCGAATTCCTCTTTCTTGAACAGCGCAATCATCATTGGCATACTCATCCCACTGATTGTGCAAATCTCATGCACAACTAATGTACAACTGCTGTCGATCTCACCCTTCCATCTACCTCTTCCACTGGTCTTCCACTGAACTGTCCATGCACTGAGTTAACTGATGAGTTCTTTAGTTGAATAACGAGTTAATAATTAGTGAATTAAATAATATTTAATTCACCCAACTCATCTCTAGTGTAATCGCCAGTTAAACTGATCACAACTAGTTCAACTAGTCTCAACTCCATCAACTCCTCAATCAACTCCACCGAACTCCGCCACTTGAGCTCTAACTGAAGTCAACCATGCATTAGCTCACCAGACCCATGGGAATAGCGTAAATCCTCATTTCAGCTACATGCCCCACCTCCGGGGGTCAAACTGAAGTGCTCCAAGAGAGTAAACTGAAGTTTAGAGTCCAAATATTATTAAGGGTAAATAATATTTGACTGTTCTATTTTTAGACAGGCAGTCTAAAAATAGACTTCGACCTGTATGTCTAAAAATAGATGTCCATATATTTTTACCAACTTGACCAATCATCCAAGAATAACATCCCGCAACTCCTAGACCATGCTCCATATGTCTAAAAATAGACATAGTCTAAAAATAGACTTTTCGACAAAAATCACATGTGTGGTCCCCACCTAGTTTAGGTGATCACTTTCCAACTAGGATCGGGAAAGATGTTTCAGGAGGCCTCCTTCACTGTTTCTTGTTGCCATTTTCAACACTCCCTCTCAACAAGAAAGGACTGTCTTTGCATGCGACATGCAACTCCATGCATTCGCCCTGCAACCCTCACAAGCGCCATGCAACTCCATGCATGCGACATGCAACTCCATGCATTCGCCATGCACCCTTTGCATGCGCCATGCAAACTCATGCATGCACCATGCAACTTTATGCATGCACCATGCACCCTTTGCATGAAACATCTCCGAAACTGAATAGGCTCCAAACAACTCAATCAGTCTGATGCATCTATCATCAAAGTCTTCGACCTCTGCTTAGCTACTGCACATGTCATCAGGAACCACTGCACTGTTGAACTATTGCACCCATGCACTCTTGCACTTGCTATCAACTCTAATCCGCGCTCCAGTATCCGACACTGTCACTTTGATCTACCTGCATCAATCCAACTGATCTGCTACTGCTATGCTGTGGGCACCTCGTAGCCAGGTTCAATTCATGAGATCCACACCATCTCATGAATCCTGCCCAGAAATCTCCTCTTGGGATTATTCATGCATGTCACCCCACCTCTCACCTGGTGGTATAGCTGCATGCACTCCCTCTGCCCATCTGGCACGAAATTTCTCTGCATGAGTGGTTTCTCCCACTCCATGATCCTCTTGTGGCTGCTCCACACCCCGAGGTTCACTTTCACCTGCATGCAAAAATTTCTCCCTCTCAAGCATCAGTTGCATGTCTTTCTCTCGCTTCCCAACAGTAGGAAGCTCCATAGACATCCCATCTACTTCAAGTCTGTAGAGATTCTTTACCCGAATCCCAACCTTCTTGACTTTTCCTGTTGCCTTGTGCCGAAGGAAAAATTTCCCTTCTCTAAAGACAACTTCATACCCTTTATCCTCTAACATTGCGACTGAGATCAAATTCTTTGTTAAACCTGGTACATGCAATACATCTTGTAAAAGAATGAGTTTACCTGACTCCCTCTGAAAGGTTATGGTACCAATGCCAGTCGCATTGTATCATCCACCGTCGCCCAACTCAACATGCATCTGGAGACCTTTCTCCACCAAGTCACTGAAAATATTTGCATCTCCCGTCATGTGAAAGGAAGCGCCACTATCAATATACCACCCCGATCCCAATGCACTAGAAAACATGCATGCGATCAATGAGAAGTCCAGCTCAAATTGCGAGGCAAGAGCCTCACCAGCTGCAGATCCAGCAGCCTGCTTGTTCTTCTTCTTCTTTGGGAAATTCGTGGCGTAATGTCCATGATCGTGACAATGAAAACACTTCACTTTGGACATGTCACGCTCTTTACCATCTACACCGGATTGAGAAGCCTTCTCCTTTCCCTTCCCCTTCCTTGCTTTGGCAGCCAAAGCGCAGTCTTCTTCATCAGATGCCTTTGATGAAGATCCATCCCTGGTATTCCGCCGGATCTCCTCTTGCACCAGATCAGACCACAGTCTTTCCCATCCGGGAAATTTCTCCCGACCATTGACACTATCTTGATATGCATGCCAACTTTTTGGAAGACCCAGGAGAGCCAAGCTCACCAAGTCCTCATCCTCCACCGTCACTCCCACGCTTCCCAGCTCATCCCTACATTGGGTGAACCTCGTGAGGTACTTGGGGATGCTCTCTCCTTTCTCCATCTTGATGTTTCTGAGTCTATCCTTGAGCGCCAAATTCCTCTGGTCGCTCTTGCTCTAGTACAGATCTGTCAAGGCTTTCCACATCAAATATGGAGAAGCCTTTCCATGCAGGCTAGACACTATGTGATCCTTTACGCCCTCCAACAGAATCCTTCGACATTTTGCTTGTTTCTTTCGCTAGGCTTCCACAACAGCAGCATCAGTAGAAGTAGGCTTTGGAATCTCTTTCTCCATGAATTCCAACATCCCATTATCATCTAACACAGCCTCCATGCGGTATTTCCATGAAAAATAATTCGAACTGCCTTCCAAGGCATATTCTAGTCGCAATCCGTTGAAAGATATTTTCGCCTCAGCACCAAGAACATAAATATGCAAATTCGAATTTCACCACCAGCTGATAACTCAACCGCTTCCGATCTACACTTGAGAGCAAATTATTTCCAAATCAGAGATTTACTGCATGGGCATTTACCAAACCTTTCACCTTCAAAAGAAGGATGAATCCGGAGGCTATCTGGTCCGTATGCAGGCTCTGTCCGAGGAAATAAAATGCAATCACGGTAATAGATCTTGACGATTAATTTTGCTCTGATACCATGTAGAAATTTGCTGAATAATGAATATTTATTCACCAATATTAACCTGATCATACAAAAATTCGATTTTCTGCATAACACATAATCTCTTCTACAAATTAATCATCACATGCGGAAAATAAAACAAGCGGTAGAACATCAATTCACACACATAGAACGCAGCATGTATGGGGAAATCTTATAGCTGAAAACCCCCAGATATATGTCTCATATAATGGATGAGAAACATGTAACTTTACACAATACAATACTCCTCACAAGTACTCAGTACTGTCTCCAAAAGCTACACACAAAACTAGCTCAGTTTGAACCGATCACGGGTTCAAAACTCCTCCACTAGCCGCCCGCCTTTCACGCGCAATCCAAAAGGAGAGAATAGGTCAACCAATTCAACTCCTCTTTCTTGGAAATGTCATGAATCACTGTCATGGATACTCATCCCACCGATTATGCAAATCTCATGCACAACTAATGTACAATCGTCAACATCTCACCCTTCCATCTACCTCTTCCAACTATCATCAATCTGTCCACACTGAGTTAACTGATGTGTTATTTTAGTTGAATAACGAGTTACTAATTAGTGAATTAAATAATATTTAATTCACTCAACTCATCTCTAGTGTAATCGCCAGTTAAACTGATCACAACTAGTTCAACTAGTCTCAACTCCATCAACTCCTCAATCAACTCCACCGAACTCAATCACTTGAGTTCTAACTGAAGTCCATCATGCAATAGCTCAACTAACCCATAGGAAATTCGAATTTCCTTCTGCCAGCTGCATGTGCCACATCTGTAGCTTGAACTGAAGTGCTCCAAGAGGAAAATATAATGTTTATAGTCTAAATATTATTAAGGGTTAATAATATTTGACTGTTCTATTTTTAGATAGGCAGTCTAAAAATAGACTTAGACCTGTATGTCTAAAAATAGATGTCCATCTATTTTTACCAACTTTACCAATCATCCAATAATAGCATCCCGCAACTCCTAGACCATGCTCCATATGTCTAAAAATAGACATTGTCTAAAAATAGACTTTTCGACAAAAATCACATGTGTGGTCCCCACCTAGTTTAGGTGATCACTTTCCAACTAGGATCAGGAAAGGTGTTTCAGGAGGCCTCCTTCACTGTTTCTTGTTGCCATTTTCAACATGTTTCAGCTTCAGATTATAGCATCTACCATCAAGCCCTTATCAAGGTGCTAATTGTTGAAGAACTCAAAAGAAGAAACCAGACTTGGGAGAATCTCCTATTTTATAGGGAAAGCCAACCTACACCTACAAAAAACATTCCTGCTCAACAATCTCCAGCCTCACAACAACATTCTCAACCTGCTAAGCAGAAGGGAAAAATTCAGAAACCAACTACTTCATCAGTTGGTAAAAGGACTAAAACAAAAGCAAAGAAGGAATATCTACAAAAAGGCTAAGGACAAAAAGGAAAAGGAAAATACTCCTCCAACGAAAGTTGAAGATAAGTTGTGTTATAGCATCATTTATCACCTTTATATATTTGATGATATATGTATTGGCCTAGGGCATCCCTTTCCATTCAGACTTGGTCAACTTCTTAAAAAACAATATTTTGAATTCCATACATGACTTTGCCCTGTCTTAAACATGTAGAGACACGGGTTCATCTAACCCGCGTATACAATTTAAAATATTGAAAAATATATAAAATCCATATTAATTGGGTGGAATTTACAAGTTTTACCTAAAGAACACCTACACTAGCATGTGGAAAAAATGTTTCCCAACTGAAAAACTAAGTTGAGGAAGTATAGATACACCTCATTGGGAAGGCCTAAGGGAGGGGAGACAATGCTATTGATACTATAGCCTATTATAGCCCAGATCAAGTATGATTATCCTTGTGCCTCCTACACTTCCCACGTTTAGAAAACCCTTTTTTCCTTGTGATGTTTTCCTCCTTTATGTGACATCCTTTGTGCACCTTTTTACAGAAGAAGATTGTTGAGGCTTGGGCTGGACGAATCCGGAGGATGGTTTCGCTTGGAGCCATGGTTGATTTCAGGTGATATCTCCACTTTCTTTTTACATCAATAAAATAAGCTCTGTCCCATTCTTGATGTCATGGTATTATATGTTTCATATACATGTTAATTATCTTGTAATCATTATTTCATGTTATCTTTTATGAGTTTATATGATCTAACATACTAACATTTAGGATATATATGATGTACAAGTAGTCTATGTGCTTTGTCTTGAGTGAGTTGTAGGTCTTGAAGCATGAGGAGAAGCAGAGGGTTTGCACCATATGGGAACAAAATAAAAAATAGGACATACGGGTAAGGTCACCTATCCCTAGTTTACTATTTTAAGAATTAGGACCTTTAATTTGTTTGCTTCTTGTGATTGTATGCCTTCCGCTCTGTTAGGTCCCTCAACCTAGACCTTAGATTAGTTTTTCCAGCAACAAAATCGACGACTCTGCTGGGGATTACATCTGTGTAATTCCTAGTTTGGGTTTTTTCTCTGGATTTTGGGTTCCCTGACTGATCTGATCACTTTCGCAGTCTTGTTGGCTCTTTTCCCATCCAGGAAAAAGCCCTGATCTTTTGGATCAGGCTTGGATTTTTTGTTTTTCTTTGATGTCTTTTATATATGCTACTTTTTGTGTACACATTCACGTATACATATGTTTTTTTCTAAAGAAACCCACGTATACGCGAGTTTCCTTTGACATAGACGCATATACACATAGGTTACACACAACCTACCCGCGTATGGCTAGTTAAAAATAAAAAAATTGATTTTTTAGATCCTGTAAGTCTTTTTTGCCTACTTTTGGTCATTGTTGTAGAGCCCTTGTTATGACTGGATAGTGTTTCTATGTGATGTGTATCCGTTTCTCTCTTTCTTGCTTGAAAACCTAGTCAACCTAGGGCTTGCCTTGCTTGGTGAAGTTGCAGTTGTGGTTGTTGCACCGGGACTTCTTTTTGAGGTTCTTGGTTGTTCTGACATTTCATAGTAGTGAGTCTATGTTGGTATACTCATGCTTGGCCTTGTATTTACTTCACTTTTTGGATTTTGTCTTGTTGGGTTGTTTGGTTTTCTTGTTTCTTGAGATCATCTTTTCTGGAAAATCTTGAAGTGGTTCTTTTGGTTTCTTGAAGTTTTTGTTTGTTTGAGTTTGATGATGTTGTTTCGAATAAATGTTTTTGAGTTAGTTACTTCATTCCATTTATTGAGTCCCATCATGAAAATGACACATTTGGCTTAAGGAATTTGGAGTTGCTTGTTGGCTCAATTTTTTGTTTTGAAGCCATTGGTGGTTTTGTGCTTATCTCAATGAAATTTTCTTGTTTCCTTAAAAAGTGAAAGGCTCAAAAGACGTTTGTGTTTTCTGTTTCTTTTGCTTTTGGTTTATGTTTTATGGTTTTCATACTTTTGAAGCGAGTTTGTATTTTGTCATTTTGCTCTAGCTGCTTGGTTTTGAAAGGAGTTCAGTAGTGGGCTTGTGTAATATTCCAAATTTTTCCTTCAATAAATTGGAATATTAAATTTTGTTAAGTTCACTTATGAGTTGAATAATTGGGTGAGGATGCCCAAACATAATAAAAACATGGATGAAATCCCTCTTATTATGAAAGGGGATCATCAGTAGAACTAGATTTCACACCCTCATGTGTGAAAGGAGACATTTGCAAGAAGACAAGGTCAAGTTTGACCAAGTCAAACAACGCAGAGATAGAAGGTGGAGAGCATCTTGTGGGACAGTGCAGAGAAAGAGGAGGGAAGTTTCCTTGATGGAGGAAAACCTAAAGAGTGGGACCCATGGAGAGGGAGCTCTCATTGTTTAAAAGGAGGGCAAGGCAGCCGTTGTTACTCATGCATATGATTATTGATTTCCTGTCTACTTAACTGAGTTGTTGTGCTGCTTAGCACAAGGATTTCCTGTTTAGGAATCCTTCTCCTTTCTTGAGAAGTCTCTTGAAGGAGTTGTACTAATTTTTCTCACATCCAGGCTTGAGGCCAAGCATCCTCCTCTAGTACAACGTTATTTGTAGCAGAATAATGTTGTGTTGCAGGGTGTTGTAGTGAGGGATCACAACACCTCTTCCATCACTTGTTTTTCAGAGGAGGAGTCTCTCTTTCCTTTGAGGGATCAGTTTGGAAGCCATTGGAGCTTCTTGCAGATCTTGGCATTGGTCCAGCTCATTCCCTTGCCCCTACAACGCAGTTTACTTCAGTAACTACGTTATTTTCATTGATAATTTTCTGTAGGGTTTTTCATTGTTGATTGGAGAGTAATATCTTCAGTGACAGGATCAAAATTTCACCTGAGAGATCCATTGGATGAGATTCAGCCATCATTTGCAGCATTTTCAGCTATATCCATCCAATTCCAGTTTCTGAGTTGTAGCTGCTACCCAGCAACTCCAGCATTTTTTCCATTTTGTATATTTCAGCCAATCCATCCAAGGATTGTTGTATTATTGTTTTCAGGGGTTGAGAGCTTGCTCCTCGTCATTTATTGAGCCATATATTGTCATATCTTTCTTTTATTATGTATTATGATGTAGTACCTCTTATAAACTGTGTCCTCTTAGCCTGCAAAAATACCTGTGTAACAATGTTCTTCTATTTTCATGTACATGTCCCTTTGAGGCTACATTGCTTTTCTTGAGTGAACCTTTCCTCAAGGATTTGTATACCATTGCTGCTATATGATACATTTTTTTGCTATTCATATCTTCATGTGCACAAACTTATAAAAATAACGGTGTTGCTCCATTATATGTGCTTGCATTTGTTGCAGTCCCTTCATCGGACATTTTTACAAGGTAAGTAGGTGTGGGAGATCTGTTTAACCCACCTAGAGGGATTTATTTTGAGCCCCCTCTTGGATTTTGGACTTAGATACACAGATCTAAGGAACCCATGTCTTAGTTTCGAACCCTGTAGCAACCATTCCTGGAAAATGCGTTTTCCATTCATGCCTTGCTAGCTGTTCAAAATTTGGAATATTACAGTGGTATCAAAGCAGCTTTCTTGGCTCAGACTGTGAGTCTCAGCCCAAGAATATAGAAGAAGATCAGAATGATGAAGAAGATGAGATTACTCTCATCGGTGTTCAGAAATAAGAAGAGCCTCTCTAGAGAGGAGGAGAAAAAAGAAGAGGAAGGACCATGCACTTCCTATTCTCATGAAGAAGGAGGAGACAAGCATGAAAGATACTTGGATCATTTGATTATAAGTGATTACCTTGTTGAGTACAAATCTCAACCTAGAGCCTTCAAGGAGACTCTAGATTTTCCACAATTCATCCAGTTGAAGGAAGAGAAGAGACCCTGCAGTAGAAGAGAAATCAAAGGTAATAGATTTTTGTTATCTACATTTAATGGGTCATCTAGTACATCAAGAGCTTGGGTGAGGAAGTTGGAAGAATTTTTCTTGCTACATCCTATAGTGGAGGAAGAGGTTGTTGAGATCTCAGCGCTACACCTAGGAGGTGAAGCCCACATTTGGTGGTTCAGCCATTTGAGCCATGCAGGAGTGCCTACTCTTGCTAAATTTTCTCAAAAGCTGATCAAGGAGTTTGACAATAGAAGAAATGAAGAGGAGGAGCCCTCGCCACCACTTGAGGAGTTTGTCCCTAATTCTATCACACTCATGGAGGAGCAGCCACATGCATCAACAGTTGGGGTAGCCAATATTTTGGAGGAAGGAACTCTTGCAACCCTACAAGAGATTCCCAAATATCATCAAGGTATGAAGAAATTTTCACTATCTATTGTTGCAGCAAAATTTTTTGGTAGTTGCGGAAGTTTTATTTTACATGACCAAGGGTCAAACCCCATTGCTGATCTAGAGAAACATGATTGCATTGTGCTGTGCAAATGGTTCAAGGAGGAGATGAAACATCATCCTCATGCACCTTGGTTGCGTTGCACATAATCCTCGAGGTTGGGGTGTGAACTTTTGGAGGATGAAATAAACCATGACACTCTTATGGAAACCCATGAAACTATCCTTAAGTTGGAGTATGAGACAGCCATTGCATCCTTTGAGAGATTAAAAACGCTTTCAAACAATGGTAGAGAGGAGATGTTACCTTCATCATATTTGGATCCTTGTGGATTCAACCTAGTCATGGGTGAGAGATCTTCTCTAAGAGATCTCCAAAGAGCTGCATTTCAAACTTTCATGAAATGCAAAGAGAGAGATTTGATTTGGGAGGATGGTAGCCCTCATGGGGGGAGTACCAAGATGAAGAGAAGAAGGAGACATCCACAAGTGATTGAGTGGATGTGGTTGATGAGCAAGGAGTTGGGAGGCTACTTGCAAATATATGACACCGGGCACCAGGAGGGTTGGTTGCGCTGGCTCCTCTTGGAGGAGTTTGTCCATCACTTGGCATATCCTTTTCCAAAGAGGTTGGGGATGAAGGAGAGATGGCAGGATTCTTGCATCATTGGGCAGCATAGAGTATGGATGCATGGTGTTGATGTGATATTCATATCATTCATTTTGTCTTCATCACATGAGTTGTATGATGGGAGCACAAGGAGGCAACAAGCACTTTGGTTGCTTGAGTTGCACTTGAGAGAGTAAGGGCATATTTGTTGTCACTGGTTGTGTGATGTTGTAGGAGTAGAAGAGGGCACTCTCATGGTGAAAAGGGGCTACTCCTTGGCCTTGAATGATTTGGGAGCACTTCCATCTTGGGAGGTATTCCATATTTGCAGCAGCATTACTAGAGGAGTCTTTGACAAGGAGCATGTCAAAGAATAGAGCTTTGTATTGACAGGAGCTTATTTGTATAAGCTCACAACGTTGTCACTTTGGAATAGGGGATCATGGATGGGGTGTCCCCAAGATCACTTCACATTAGATTCACTTGGTGAACAAGGAGGAGGTGAGGATGATAGAGTAATGGATGGAGACATCTATCACTATGACATATTCTTCTAGACTTGGATTTCCAAGCCTAAGAAGGATGATCTTCTTGCAGCACATGGTTCATTCATCTTCATAGCTTTCCAAAACACTATGGAGGACTCATTCATGGATCCATGTAACATATTACTTCTGGCATATGGTAAGAAGTATTTTTTTACATTTATTGATTTGCATACTCTTACCATTACTATGCAGTGCATTGCTTCACAGGAGGGCAAGCTTCTCACATTGCTCCATGATCAATGTTGGGCCAATCTATATGATGGAGGCAGCCATATTTTATGTGGCCTTAGGCAAATGTTTACATAATTGTTTTCGTGAATATGGATTATGACATCATTTCATATTTGGATCAAGTGCCCTTGGCTCAAAATTATTCTTATTTTATTACATACTCTCCAAGTCAATCTCGTTTCCATGTGATTCCATACAAAAATGACGAATATTTGAATCGTTCTATTGTTAAAGCCTAGGATTTTATATCGATGTGTCTAACATCTTGTCCCAATACAACGAAAATCCAACAATTCATTTATCTCTTATTCTGGATTGACAAGAGTGTATTGTGTCAATATAATTCGTCCATTCACAATAGAAATAGATATCTTAGGTTCATCATTTATCGGTGATTCTATCCAATCATGATAATTATGTTGATGGATCATTTATTCATAACCTAGATTACTTTATTCTAGAATGGTGGATTGAAACTATACATATCCATATATGAACTGATGAGTGAATTATTTGATCATTACATGTATGTTCAGTTATTATATCCAACTATTTGCCACATGATGACATACATGATTAACCTTGTAACAAGAAACATTTTTCCATGTAAATTTCTAAAGCAACAGTTTGTAAAACTGCGTTGTACATACTTAGGAGACTGTTGGTAGCTTCAAGCACCACATGGAGCCATCAGTATTTCCTTCATTCTTGTACTGATCATGTCTTCATTTGCTGATGTTGTATTTATTCTTATTGAGAGCATGATTGGGAGATTGACACATGAGTTGGATGTGTCCTTGAGGGGAGAAAATTCCCACATTTTTTGCACTACATGTTCTAATGGGAGCATGGGAGGAGATATGGCCACCACATCCACCTATTTGTTTTCTTTTGAGGTGGGCCATGAGTTTGATAGCCATCCATTGTATAGCCATGGGAAATTATTTGATCATGTATTGTTGACACATTCAACCATTTACTATTCATTGGTAGATGTGATGAATTTTGTATGTTGCTTGCCACACTATTTTCTGAAGTTGCAGTGGATGAGACTACGTTGTGTCCTCTTGAGATATTTTTTGTATCATGCATCATCATGTAAAAATTTCAGAAAACTTCTCACTAGGATACTATATGATGACCATGTCCTATTCATCATGGATGAATTGTTTTGGGCTAGCTTGTTCTTCAATGTTGGAGGAGAGAACCTTGGAGGATTGTTCTTCATGTTGCCACTTGAGGGCAATAATTTTGCAGCCCAGGATCAGCAAAAACTCTACACTCATCATAAGTGGAGGGAAGGACAGCATGGGGTAGGCTATGATGCTTACCATATTCATATTTTCAGCCCACCTTCATTTCCGGAGCTTGAGGTGGAAGGAGATTGCCATGAGTTGCCATGTTGGGAGGTGACTTGTTTTGTTTGGATGGTTGCTTAGGGATGTAGGATCCATTTGGGGAAGATTTTTTCCCAACACTTTTCAGTCTCCATGCCTTGGGAGCAACTTCTCAGTTCTATCCTTGCAGTTTCTTGAGGACAAGCAACATTTGAGAGGGGAGGACTGTAATATTCCAAATTTTTCCTTCAATAAATTGGAATATTAAATTTTGTTAAGTTCACTTATGAGTTTAATAATTGGGTGAGGAGGCCCAAACATAATAAAAACATGGAT
Organism: Pinus albicaulis; assembly: GCA_034641835.2. Classification (NCBI taxonomy): domain Eukaryota; kingdom Viridiplantae; phylum Streptophyta; class Pinopsida; order Pinales; family Pinaceae; genus Pinus; species Pinus albicaulis. The sequence continues at coordinate 952,881,451 of CM076571.1, forward strand.
GAAATCCCTCTTAGTATGAAAGGGGATCATCAGTAGAACTAGATTTCACAGCCTATGTGTGAAAGGAGACATTTGCAAGAAGACAAGGTCAAGTTTGACCAAGTCAAACAACACAGAGATAGAAGGTGGAGAGCATCTTGTGGGACAGTGCAGAGAAAGAGGATGGAAGTTTCCTTGATGGAGGAAACCCTAAAGAGTGGGACCCATGGAGAGGGAGCTGTCACTATTTAAAAGGATGGCAAGGCAGCCATTGTTACTCATGCATATGATTATTGATTTCCTGTCTGCTTAGACTATTTGCAATCTCTAGTTGTTTAGCTGAGTTGTTGTGCTACTTAGCACAAGGATTTCCTATTTAGCAATCCTTATCCTTTCTTGAGAAGCCTCTTGAAGGATTTGTATTGATTTTCCTCACATCCAGGCTTGAGGCCAAGCATCCTCCTCCAGTACAGCGTTATTTCTGCAGCAGAATAATGTTGTGTTGCAGGGTGTTGCAGTGAGGGATCGCAACACCTCTTCCATCACTTGTTTTTCAGAGGAGGAAACTCTCTTTCCTTTGAGGGATCAGTTTGGAAGCCATTGGAGCTTATCGCAGATCTTGGCATTGGGCCAGCTCATTCCCTTTCCCCTACAGTGCAGTTTTCTTCAGTAACTATGTTATTTTCATTGATCATTTGCTGTGGGGTTTTGCATTGTTGATTGGAGGGAAATATATTTAGTGATAGGATCAACCTTTCACCTGAGAGATCCATTGGATGAGATTCATCCATCAGTTGCAGCATATTCATCTATCTCCATCCATTTCTAGTTTCTGAGTTGCAGCTACTACCCATCAACTCCGGCATTTTTTCCATTTTGTATATTTCAGCTAATCCTTCAAAGGATTGTTGTATTATTGTTTTCAGGGGTTGAGAGCTTTCTCCCCCTCATTTCTTGAGCCATATATTGTCACATATTTCTATTATTATGTATTATGATGCAATACCTCTTATAAACTGCATCCTCTTAGCCTGCATAAATACATGTGTAATAGTGTTCTTCTATTTTCATGTACATGTCCCTTTGAGGCTACATTGCTTTGCTTGAGTGAATATTTCCTCAAGGATTTGTATACCATTGATGCTATATGATACATTTGTTGGCTATTTAGATATTCATGTGCACAAACTTATAAAAATAATGTTTTTGCTCCATTATATGTGCTTGCATTTGCTGCAGTCCCTTCATCGAGCATTTTTACAAGGTAACTAGGTGTGGGAGACCTGTTTAACCCACCTAGAGGAATTTATTTTGAGCCTCCTCTTGGATTTTGGACTTAGATACACAGATCTAAGGAATCTAGGTCTTGGTTTCAAACCCTGTAGCAGCCATTCCTGGAAAATGTGTTTTCCAGTCATGCCTTGCTAGCTGTTCCAAATTTGGAATATTACAACTTGTCTCTTTTATATCAAGTTGTTTTGGAATTTTTGTGCAAAGAAGTTATTGTTTGGGATTGTCTCTTCTTTTGTGTCAAAGTGATCAGACCTGTCTTATTGAAAAAATCATTTTCTCCCCTTTTGAAGTAGTCCTAGAATTTGCATTTGTTATTGGTAGTTTTTGCATTAGTGTAGTTGCATTGTTAAGCATATTTAGTCTTTTGATAGTTTTTGAAGTGTGTGAGTGTGATATTGAAAATAAAAATAATTTTTTCTTGATTTTTAGTTGTTTCTTAGAACCCAAGTGGAAATCCCTTTCATCGAATAAAAATTTGCATGTTCATGTAGCAAGTTTCTAGTGATTTCTATTTTGCGTCAAAACATCATAAGTTGAATTCTTCGTTTACCCTTGACTTAAAAAGAACAACCATTAACATCAAGTACTTAATCTAAAATGAACTAGAATTTTTTGAGTTGTCATTAATATACACCAACTAGTCTAGGTCATAGGGCCTTGGAATAGGTGAGTGGAGATTTAACTCTCCAAGGCCACTTAAAATTTCAAACATAGATGTGGATTAATGAGTAAAATCTAGCCTCATTAAGTGGACCGAGAAATCTCTCCTCAAGAGAGAAAAGCGCGAGGGATATTGAAGGAAGATAAGAGAGATACCCCCTCTCTTATTTGTTGAATCTTGACCAAAGACCGTTCAGCCCAGATACCGATACGAACTGGTGTCCATATTTTCTATTCGTAGATATCATATAGGTGACTACGGGGGGGAATACCCATGGTACCTGAGGCAGACATTGCATCACTCTCATTAGTACTTCTGGAGGGTGCCCTTGTGAAGCTCGGGTACTTGCACCAGAAAAGGCCTGTGTTAGGAGGTCAGGGTAATTTTTTATGTTACCTTCGCTAGTAGGCCCGGGCATAATTACCTTAGACTATTCTCGAAAGGTCCCCTTATTCCCTTTCTTATATTTTGGTGTCTAGTCCTAATAACCTGGAGCAAAAATACCTGAAGGTTTTTTTATTGTTGTATCTTAGGGACATTTTTCTAGAGAGTGATCTTTGCTCCTAGATTTCCATATCTTTGTAATTTTTTTGAGTCTACACAAAATCTCATAATTATTAAAAGTGGTTGAATGATTGGTTTGTCGATCGAGGAGGCTTAGTGGGCTTTCTCCTGTGAGTTCCAAGCCTTCTTCAAGAAGGCATAGGAGAAATTTTGTTGGCGATTTTCACCTAGTAGTTGCAAACGCATCGGAGAGTGATCCTCCTCTCGGGGCTATTGTTTCTATGGGTGGTCCTATTACTAGTGGTGATATAGAGAGGAGTACTCCATTCATATCTCAAGTCCTTTTTCCGGCATAAGAAGTTGAGGTGGAGGATATTCCTGAACCTCCAGTTACTCCTTCCTCTCCTCTTCCTACTAGTTTTCTATACGTTCTTTTGTACATTGGGCCTCCATCTCAGAGACCGGATAGCCCTCATATTTATCCTTCTTTTCTTTCGATGGCCACATATGGGAACAAAGCTTTGGCTATGAGCACTTTGAGTGTGCATACTCCTCTTTCAGTTGAGGGAAGGGGTATTATTGCTACTTCCACTATCACTCCTAGTGCGGAAAATTTTGGCTCTACCTCCATTCTGTCTACAAGTGGGGGCACCCAATCATTTTCTTCCCATTCTAGTCCCTTTTCTTTTGGAATGCCTTCTAGTGCTATTCCGTCATTTCCTCTCACTGCTGTTGTAGCTGTCTCCACACCCATTTCTTCTATGGCTAGTGGGTCAGCTTATTTTCATGGTTTCCCCTTCAGAAGTGGTCATATCCCTCATTCGAACCCTTCCTTAGGATCTTTTCCTGTCTCCTCTCAAGGTCAAGGTTTTAATCCTTTTCTCGGAGGCCAAAGCTCTAATGTTTTTCAAGGCTGTAACCCTAGTTTTACAGGGTTGGGAACTGGGAATCATTTATTCTATGGTTAGCAGGGGAATGCTCCTTTCTCCTTCGTAGGTGATTCTCAGGTTTTCTCTCCATTCGCCAATGCTTGGAACCCTTACCAAGGGGTTTCATCTTTGTTCAACACTTCGATTGGGAGAAATATCCATGTTTATAGTAATCCTATGATCGGAGGGGGTCCTACTCCGAATTCTTCTGGGCCACAAGGCTTCTCTTATGGATCAACTTTTTCTACGAACAATCCATGGAAACCTGGTGCCTCAGAAATGCATGGTATTATTTTCATAATGTCAGGAATCCTTCCCTTGGGGGATGGAATTATCAAGCTCCTTCACGCTTACCATTCCTAGCAAATTTTAATTTCTAGATTTGTCAAAATTGACTAATGGACCAATTCTATACAGCCCGAGTTGGCCTCCGGTCCCTACTAAACTTCCCTCAGATATTCCAAAATTTGAAGGGAAGACTCGTGAGGATCCAACTAACCATGTTACCACTTTCCATTTATGGTGTTACTTGAACTCCCTCATCGATGATTCAATTAGGTTGATAATATTTCAACGCACCCTAACTGGAAATGTTGAAAAATGGTACATTGAGCTTACTGGGGGAAGTTTTGCTACATTTGGCAAGTTAGCTACTATGTTTCTGAACCATTCCCAATTGTCTGTTCATTATGATGTTGGAATTGATCTCCTAGCCAATTTCAAGAAGGATAAGGCAACACACATTTCTGATTAGATTCAGGAATGGAGGAGAAGGAAGAGGATCATTAAAGCCCAAATTCCTAATGAATTCCTTCTTGAGTGGTTTCTTAAATCCTTACATCCAGAAATCTCGAAGGATGTATCCCTCTCTAGGGTATTATTTGAGGAACAGGATATCTTTAGAGCCCAACAGTTGGAATTGATATATTCTCAGTCTGGGGTCCTTAAAAGGATTTTTCCAGATGCTCCTCATTCCAAAGTGGATTTAGCCAAATCAAAGTTAGGTCCTCATGCTAACGGGCTTGTCGGTTCAATTAATAGTTGCACGGATAACATTTTAAATCAATTGTAGCAGTTGTCTTTACAATCTACTCCTTCTATTCAGGCTACGTCATTGGTGTCTACTCCTTACTAGCACTTAAATATTAATGTTGTTCAAGCTTCTAACCCCAAAGGAAATCAAAAATATGATTGGGAGAATAAGGGACGAAATAATAAGAAGAAATATAAGGATGGGAAGGGTAATGCAAACTTGTACAACGATAATGTTAGAGAGGCTAAGAGAGTGGAAAACAAGAAATTTAAGTTTCCATGCAAGTTATACACCGGAGACCATCTTACTCATCTCTTCCCTAAGATTCATGTTGGCAATATGATGAAATATGTTGTCCTTGATGGCAACCTACTTGATGAATTTGTCTTTGATGGAAACCTACTTGATGAGTTGCCTTTTGATAGAAACCTTTTTTTTAAATATGTAAAAATTATGTTTCTATAGATCAGTTCAGATGTGATAGAGAAAGGAATTCCAGGAAGTGCCAGAAAAATGAAACAGGAAATATTTCTCAATGTATATGCAGGTTTGATGAAGGCAACCCATGTATGGATGCAATGTATATGCTATTGTTATGAAGGCAACCTGTGTATACATTTAGAATTAGTATATACGCAGCTTTTATGAATCCAAGTCGCGTATACACACTGATAAGAACGATCCAAGTCACGTATGTTGTTTGCGCTCTAAAATTATGATACCGAGGGTCATTACTATGGTATTAGCCCATAGTATTGAACGCTGTATTGATTCTACCCAAGAATACCATCAGCAGTTGTGTCATTTTGACTCATGGTATTAGTAAAGGCTAAATCTATATAAGGAGAAGAAGATCATAGTGCAAAGGTGGGCATGTGTAGGGGCTATCACTAATATTTCTCTCTGAAGTATATATGCATAGGATGAACTCTGTTTTATTGATAAATCTGAAGTTATGATGCGCCCTTGGATAGATTGATGGATCAATATCTCTAGATATGAAATGACTATATTCTTGCATGATCCATTGAAGAGATGATTAGATTTGAGACCTGGTGCATGTTTGTTGAAGTGGAGTGAATAAATTTGGGTAAGTTATATAGATCTGAAAAGATTTTGTTGAATTCATACTTACATATCTATACACTAGTTTGTCTCAGTAAAAGCGTGTCTATACGTGGGTTTGCTTCAGAAAAGGCGCATATGGAAGTTAGGGTTTTCTAAAGCTTATTGCAGAGGTTTTTTGTTATTGTTGCTATTATTTATGTTGTCTGTCAATGAATTCTTCATGAAGATCTGGGTGTTTGAATACTGTACATGCTGCTAAGTTGACTATGTACAAATATGATCAATGAGTGAGTAAACTTGGTTAATGATGACTGACTGTGTAAGGGTTTTGAATTTCTGAAAATATGTCTCACTGAAAGCCTCAGATCTTGATCTGAGACTGATCACATTTTGTAAAAACAATATTTACAAATATATACGCATGTTGGTGTGAAGGAAAGCGTGTATAAATGCGGCTTCAATGAAGAAAAGTAGCGTATGCTTTTTAAGATGATGAATGTTCAGGGTTAAGTTTGATTTTTCATACTGATTCCGAAGACTGGGTTATTTCTGAGTTTTGGTTACAGTGATCTCACTGTTCTGGTTGATGTATTGGATGAAGATTATTATTATTTTTCTTATGAAGATTTGTGTTGAAGCTATTTTGATCCAATATGAAAATTGATGAAACGTGGTCTGCAGTGATTCTAAGGGTTGAAGCCTTCAGTGTGGAAGTAGAAGGTTCATGCCAATAGAATCTGGTGTTCTAATCAGGTGGTTGAAGCTCCCTTCCAGTAGTGACTGGTAAACGAGAATAGGGGGTTGTAGCTCCCTTCTAGTAGCAGCTGGAAAATGAGAGAAGGTTGCAGCCTTCTGTAGGTAGATTCTTGCGTACTGATATGAGAATGCATCAGTACAAAATTGTAAATAGTTTTCCATATAATAAATATTGAAGGCAAAGACGACAGTAGCGGTGGTTTTTCTCCCGATTGGGTTTCCACCCTAAACCTTGGTGTTCATGTGTGTTGCTCTTGTGTGATGTTTTATTCTGCTGTTACTACGCATATTTTCTAATTATCTTAGAGATGCATGACTGATAATCTAAGTTAAATATTCTTTCTGAAAAGTGTTTCTAAACAATAAAATTATATCAGTATACGCTAGTTTCTTTTGGTATATGCGCGTGCATACGCGAGTTGGGTTCATAAAAGCTGCGTATGGAATTCGGTAAAGAAAAATTAAAATATTACAATAAGCTCTAAATACTGATTCACCCCTCCCTCTGAGTATTTTCCCAACAATTCGTATCATAGAAGGTACTTCTGAAGAAGCTTAATTGCTAGAAGGAAGATTAGCTAAGATGAGCAATCAAGATGGGACAACATCTATCAAGCCTCGTCTCTTCAATGGAAACAATTTAAACTTCTAGAAGACAAGGACAAGATCCTATCTTCAGTCTCTTGGAGCAGATGTATGGGTTATAGTTGAAGGAGGTTATCAATATCCAACATCAATTCCAACAGATGCAGCAGAAAGAAAGAAATATGAAACCAATGCAAAGGCGGTCAATGCATTATTGGGAAGTATGACTGAATCAGAATTTTTCAAAGTCATGCAGTTGAATACAACAAAGGAGATATGGGACAAAATCATTCTAAGCTATGAAGGTGATACCAAGGTCAAAAGTGCTAAACTCCAAACTCTCAGAATTCAATATGAAAATCTCAGGATGCATAATGAGGAAAGCATTGCCAGTTTCTTTTTACGTCTAGATGATATTGTAAATCATATGAGAAATATGGGTGAAACCATAACTGACACTACTCTGGTAGAAAATGTTTTAAGATCTCTAACTCCCAAATTCGAGTCAAAAGTGTATGTTATTGAAGAGAAGCAGGATCTACAAACTCTTACTATTGTTCAACTTCATGGTATTTTGACTTCTTATGAAATGAGAAAAGAAGGTCCATCTGAAGTTAAAGAAGCTATCTTTAGAGTTGCTACAAAAGGAAAATAAGTAGAATAATAAGAAGGAACATGGTATGTTTCAGAAGAAGATGAGATAAATTTTGTAAAGAAACTACAACTTGGCACCGGAAGGTTCAGAGGTAAGCTTCCTTTTAAATTTTTTTCTTGTGGAAGAGTTGGTCGTTATGCTGCTAAGTGTACCCATAAAGAAAAACATGAAAAAGGAAAGGAAGTGGAAAAAGGAAATAAGAATCGGTTTATCAATAGAAAAAGTTATTATATTCATGAAGATAGTGATGGGCTATCAAATAGTGAAGAAGGAAAATCTGATCAAGATGTTATACTACTCATGGCCTTTGAAAAAGACTCTAGTGAGGCTAAAGATACCTTTATGGATGCACTAGAAGAAAATGATTGTGTTGAAGAAATTAATCAGCTCAAAATATGTTTGGAAGAAAACAAAATTTCCATAGATACTCTAAAGAATCAACTTACAGAAAAGGAGAAGCAAAATGAGAAATTAGAATGTGAAATAGTAAGTCTAAGAAAGGAAATTGAGAAAGAGAAAACTTTAAATCTTATATTTTCTAAAGGAACTGAAACCTTAGATGAAATTATCAAGTTTCAACACTCTCGTTTTGTAAATACAGGTCTTGGATATATTGGAGAATCCTCTTAGTCTTCAGAACCAAGCTATCTAAATGCAGCTAAAGCCAGCCTACAACATTCTGTCACTCAGCAAGAGAAGAGATAAACTTCACTGGTAAAGCATGACCACTTCAATACAAAGAACAATAGTAGAAATATCAATCAGAGAAATACCAATCAGCAGGTAAACACAAATAGAAGGTTTCATGATCGCAGAAATTTCTTCTTTAATGGGCAATGTTTCTCATGTCATAATTTTGGTCATAAAGTTGTTCAATGTGTTGCATACAAAACCATCATGACCAGAGAAGTAAGGAAGCAAATAAATGAGACTGGAATAAAGAAGAATACTTATAACAACTTTTCTCCTCCTCAAAATGAAATTGAATGTGCTTATTGCAATAACTTTGGTCATGGAGAATCTGAATGCAGGAGCAAACTTCAACCAAAAGGGCATAGACCTTCAAATTCCAAGGTATGGAGAAAGAAGGACTTACATGTTGAGAACTGTGGCATAGCCTTATTTGTAGAAGGGGAAGAAAATCAATGGTATATTTATAGCGGATGCTCAAAACACATGACATGTGATAGAAATAAACTCCTTGCATACAATGCTCTAGAAAGAGAAAAGACCATCAAACGTAGTCAGAAGAGTGGTTGAAGGAGGCACGGGAATATCAGACTTGGAATAGGGCTCCAACAGAGTATAACATCTATATTTTTCTCCCTCCCTTAGGCCATGTACATGAGGGGCTTTTATACTCTCTAAAATTAGTTTCTGGAGTTGGAAACAGTTAGGCCACGGGCTGGGGTGGTTGAATTACTGGAATAACCATCAACCCTACCTCGAAAATAGGGAATAATATATATATTTTTAATGATTAAAAGGGTATACATGGATATCTATGAATGGACTCGTGTATATACACGGAAAATTCTGAGCAGAGTTGCGTATGGGTTTTAAGATACTATTTTTTGTGAAGATGGTCAAGTTTGAGGGGAAAGGGTGCCCAAGGCCAAAGTGGCAATATGATGAAATATGTTGTCCTTGATGGCAACCTACTTAATGAAGTTGTCCTTTATGGAAACCTAATTGATGAGTTCCTTTTGATAGAATCCTATTTGTTAAAGATGTAAAAATGATGTTTCTATAGGTTAGTTTAGATGTGATAGAGAAAGGAATTCCAATAAGTGCCAAAAAAATGAAACAGGAAATATTTCTCAATGTATACGCAGGTTTGATGAAGGCAACCCACGTATGGATGCAATGTATACGCTAATTTTATGAAGGCAACCCACGTATACATTCAGAATTAGTATATATGTAGTTTTTATGAGGCCAAGTCACGTTTACACGCGGATAAGAACGATCCAAGTCGTGTATGTCATTTGCGCTCTAAAATTATGATACCAAGGGTCATTACCATGGTATTAGCCCAAATTATTGAGTGTTGTATTGATTCCGTCCAAGAATACCATTAGCAATTGTGTGGTTTTGACTCATGGTATTGGTAAAGGCTAAATCTATATAAGGAGAAGAAGATCATAGTGCAAAGGTGTGCATGTGTAAGGGCTCTCACTAATATTTCTCTCTGAAGTATATCTACATAGGATGAACTCTTTTTTATTGATAAATCTGAAGTTATGATGCACCCTTGGATATATTGATGGATCAATATCTCTAGATCTGAAATGACTATATTCTTGCATGATCCATTGAAGAGATGATTAGATCTGAGACCTGGCGCATGTTTTCTGAAGTGGAGTGAAGAAATCTTGGTAAGTTCTATAGATTTGAAAACATTCTATTGAATTAATATTTACAGATCTATATGCTAGTTCGTCTCAGTAAAAGTGTGTATATACGTGGTTTTTCTTCAGAAAAGGTGCATATGGAAGTTAGGGTTTTCTGAAGTTTATTGCAGAGGTTTTCTGTTATTGCTGCTATTATTTATGTTGTCTGTCAATGAAGTCTTCATGAAGATCTGGGTGTTTGAATATTGTACATGCTGCTAAGTTGACTATGTACAAATATGATCAATGAGTGAGTAAACTTGGTTAATGATGACTAACTGTGTAAGAGTTCTGAATTTCTGAAAAGATGTCTGACTGAAAGCCTCAAATCTGGATCTGAGACTGATCACATTTTGTAAAAACAGTATTTACAGATCTATAAACAGGTTGGTGTGAAGGAAAGCGTGTATACACGCGGCTTCAGTGAAGAAAAGTAGCGTATGCTTTTTAAGATGATGAATGATCAGGGTTAAGTTTGATTTTGCATACTGATTCTGAAGTCTGGGTTATTTATGAGTTTTGGTTACAGTGATCTCAGTATTCTGGTTGATGTATTGGGTGAAGGTTATTATTATTGTTCTTATGAAGAGTTGTGTTGAAGCTGTTCTGATCCAGTATGAAAATTGATGAAATGTGGTCTGCAGTGATTCTGAGGGTTGAAGCCTTCAGTGTGGAAGTAGAAGTTTCATGCCAGTAGAATTTGGTGTTCTGATCATGGGGTTGAAGCTCCCTTCCAGTAGTGACTAGTAAACAAGATTAGGGGGTTGTAGCTCCCTTCTAGTAGTAGCTGGAAAATGAGAGAAGGTTGCAGCCTTCTGTAGGTAGATGCTTGCGTACTGATATGAGACTACATCAATACAAAATTGTAAGTAGTTTTCCATATAATAAATATTGAATATAGAGATGACAACAGTAGTGGTTTTTCTCCCGAATTGGGTTTCCACCTTAAATCTTGGTGTTCATGTGTGTTGCTCTTGTGTGATGTTTTATTATGCTGTTACTACACATATTTGATGATTATCTTACAGATGCATGACTGATAAACTGAGTTAAATATTGTTTCTAAAATGTTTTTCTAAACAATAAAATTATATCAGTATATGCTAATTTCTTTTGGTATATGCGTGTGTATACGCCAGTTGGGTTCATAAAAGCTGTGCATGGAATTCAGTAAAGAAAAAGTAAAAGATTTCAATAAGCTCTAACTACTGATTCCCCCCCCCCTCTCAATATTTTTCCCAACAATTCAGGATGCTCAGCACTTGTTAGCTTAGCAGGGTTCCTCTAGTTCCCAGGTTGTCCTGACTAACCTTTTTCCCCAAGGGCATCAATTTCTTACTGGTGTGAATGCTAATACTGGAGCTCCCATTGGGGGTATCCAGGAAGGGGAAAATTATTAAAATGTATATATGATGAGTGCTCACGCTGATATTGCTACAAGATCTCATGATTATGGTGAATATGAGTCTTCAAAAGCTAAAGGTGCTCTTGGTAGTTCTGATCTACTCCATATTGAGAGGCCCATGGTTGAGCCTATACCTTGCATGCCGAAAGGTTATGCTAAATGTACGAAAATCAACCCTAATGCCAAGGCAACCCAAAACTACTCCATTGTAGAGGATATGGCTCAGATTCCTTGTGCTATGTCTGCATTAGAGGTACTCTAGTCATGCCCAACATAAAGGAGTTCATTTCTCACTGCGATCGGGGCAGTTGATCCAAATAACTCATGATCACATTTGATACGTCAAATCTTAAGAAGAGAATTCCTCATCACATGTATTTTAGGATCAAGTCTATGTATCGGAAAATTGATATTTTTTGAACGGTAGTCGATGAGGGCACTTCCACATTTGTCATTTCTATCTCATGTTGGAAATCCATTGGATCTCCTCAATTTGTTCCTTCACCTACTCTTCTCACTACATTTGATGGTCATTTTCACATGCCACATGACATTGTTCCAGTTTTTCCCATCTGTGCTGGGGGTAAAGTTATCAATATTGAGGTCGAGATAGTTGATGCCAATTTGGATTACAACCTTCTATTAGGGAAAAATTGGATTTATGATATGGATGTTGTTTCTTCATCATTATATTGCGTCCTGTGTTTTCCCCATGAAGGGAGGATTGTCATTGTTGATCAGATGGACTATTCTCCTATAGATCCAAATGCATCTTCTGACTCAAATGTTCCCTTGGTGAATGATGCCAACCAACCTATGGAGAATTTGGAGGTTGGAATGTATACCTCATTGATAGGTGCCTGTGATATCCTGCCTCCTTCTGTTCATATTAATTCTATCTCATCCTCCACGGTTCCTACTCGAAGAGAGTTCGTTGAACTCATTATTTTTCAGATCCTTGTACCTTACCTTCTCCTACCTCCACATTAGAGGAAGTTAAAGTGGGTGTAATGGCATTCCCTATATCTGTAGTAGATATCTCTTATCAATCTATTGTTGACTCTGTAGATTCCGTTCCAGTTTCTCTTTCACTGGAGGAGTTGGACAGAGATGTGGCTCCAACTTGGACACTTAATTCATCTTCTTCTTAGGATTGCCTTAATACTATTATTCCATCTAAATATGATATCCTTGAAGTAATGACTGGCGTGGAAATACTGTGGGATGATTTGCATCATCAATCCTATTTTCTACCATATTTTCTAGAAGTTGAATCAAGATTTTCTAGCCCTGTGTCTTCTGGTTCTGTTCACCGGGTCCTGAACCCTTTAGCTCCAACACAGGTTTTTGTTGAAGGGAACATGGTTGTCATTTCTAAGACTATCCTGGTTAACATTTCCATGGATTCCAACGTTAGTGAGAATGTTTTCTTCAGAGCTGAATGTTCCCTTTAAGATATTCAGACTTACACTGATCTCTTTAAAGATTTTCGTGATGTGTTCGCTTAGTCTTATGAGGAAATTCCTGGAATTGATCCATCTATTTTCAAGCATGAGATCAAGACTTACGAGAATGCTAATACTATACGACATAAGCTTCGTCCAGTCAACCCTAGGAAAGTCGCAGCTATCAAGGCTGAGGTTGAAAAGCTACTCAAGGAGGGTTTCATATACCCCATTTCTTTAACTAAGTGGGTTTCGAATCTAGTGCCTGTGGAAAAGAAACAAGGAATGATTTGTGTCTACATTGATTTTAGGGATTTGAATTAGGCATGTCCAAAGGATAATTACACCACACCATTTATTGATCAGATTATTGATGAGTGTGCAGGGAATGAGATTTTTTCCTTCATGGACAGTTTTTCGGGATATAATCAAATTACCATCCATCCTGAAGATCAACACAAGACTACTTTCATTTTCCCCTGGGGTACATTTGCATTAAAACATATGCCTTTTGGTCTTAAAAATGTTGGAGCTACTTTCCAGGGGGCCATGTCTTATGCTTTCCATGACATCAAGCATATCATTGAACCTTATTTGGATGATTTAGCTACTTGTTCTCGAAAGATAATTGATCATACCTCTAATCTTCGACAGGTTTTTGAAATATTTCGTCATTATAAAATTCGATTTAACCCTAATAAGTGTGTTTTCACTGTCACATCCAGTCGATTCTTAGGATTCATCGTGTCTACTGAAGGGATTCAGGTAGATCCCTTCAAGGTTGAGGCAATACTTTAGTTGCCTCCCCTGTCTTCTATTCTTCAACTTCAAAGTCTTCAAGGAAAATCCAATTTCTTGAGGAGATTCATCGTTAACTACTTTGAGGTAACGAAAGGATTTATGAGATTGTTGAAGAAGGGAATTCCATTCTTCTAGGATGACTTCGCTCAACGCTTGTTCGATGATTTGAAAAAGGCATTCACCTTTGCTCCATTATTGATTCCATATGATTATAGTAGAGACTTCCTTTTGTATCTTTCCACAATATAATATACTATAGGTATGGTTCTGGTTCAGAAGGATGATTCTCTTTGTGAGCATATTATTTATTATTTGAGTCAAGGCTTGGTAGGTCCTGAACTGTGATATTCTCCCATTGAGAATTTAGCTTTAGCAACTATTCATGATGTCCAGCAACTCAGGAATTACATCCCCCTTTGCAAAACTTATGTTTTGGTAGAATTCAATCTGTTTCACTTTGTTCTTAGTTGGCGAGTGATTGGGGAAAAATACAACCGATTTGCAAGAGTTTGATCCCGAATTTCTTTCTGCCAAATCCAAGAAATATTTGGTATTTGCGAAGTTGATCTCTGAGTTTCCTTGTGGATATTAGATTATTTATGAGGATTAATTCCCTAATGAGCATATTTTCCTCATTTATTCATAGGATCCTTGGTATGGAGATCTCATTGTTTATCTCTAGACTTCGAAGTTTCCCCTCTCTTTTTCGAAAGTTGAGCATCGAAAGTTGTGTCACTTAGAAACAAGTTATCTTATTATCGGTGACACTCTATATCGTCACATGGTCGACTCGCTCCTTAGACGTTGCTTAACTCTCAAAGAAGATGAGGTTGTGCTGAATGATTGCCACAGTGGAGCTTGTGGTGGTCATTTATTTGGGCTTGCTACAACTCAAAATATTTTGTGTGCCAAATATTTTTTTCCCTCGATTTTCAAATATTGTGTTGAGGCGGTCAAAAAATTTCATCCTTGTCAGGTTTATACTCGAAATATGCATGCTCATCGAACTTTTCTCTTTCCTTTTGTCACTATCGGCCCATTCACTAAGTTTGGAATTGATTTTACTACCCGTAACCCACCTTTGGTGAAGGGTCACAAGTACATTATCATAGGAGTGGACTAATTTACGAAGTGGGCTGAGGCTATGCCTACTTTCGCAAATGATGGTGAAACAACAATCATGTTTCTGTTCAACCAAGTCATTTCTCGCTTCGATATTCCCAAATAGATTGTCACTAACCATGTAAATATTTTTCAGAACTCCATGATGGTTGAATTGGCTCTTAAATTAGGTTTTTAGTAGGAGCACTCGTCTTTGTATTATCCTTAGGAAAATGGGAAGGTTGAAGCCATGAATAAAGCCTTAAAGTTTTTCCTTCAACAGAAAATTAATAAAGCTAGGTCCAATTGGAATGTCATGTTGTATCCTGCACTTTGGGCGTATCAGATGTCAGTTAAGACTACAACTAGGTTCACTCCTTTCCAACTAGTTTATGGTTTGGAATCAATCTTTCTTGTTGAGGGTGAAATTCCTTCCCTTAAGCTGGTTGTTGAGCTTCTTCCTGACACTTCGAGTCTCGAAGAACAACTTTTTTATCTAGAATATCTCGATGAGCAGCGCTGAGACAAAACTACGATGAACGAGGCCCATAAAAAAAGAGTGAAGGTTCAGTATGATAAGGATGTCAAACCTAGGGTTTTCTCTGAAGTTGACCTCATTTTGGTCTACCATCAGGGCAAGGATACCTTGGGGGCAGGGAAATTCAAATATATGTGGTATGGCCTTTCATTGTTAAAAGAGTCCTTAAGAAGGGAGCTTATGCCTTGGTTTATTTTGACGGAAATGAGCTGGCGGAGCCCAGAAATAGGCTCTATCTGAAGAAGTATTATGCCTAGGCAGTTTCCTAGCACTTTCTTTGGCTGTATATATTGTATTTTTGTGCATATATGTCTATTGATTTTTGGTGTGAATTTGATGTTTTTGATCGACTTTGGCAGGTGTTTATGATAGACATGAGTCATTTTGGCTTTGTCGATGGTGCTAGTCCACATACCCAGAATCTTTCTTCCATGGCTTGGGTTATCCACTATCCATCTGGTCAGTTGCTAGTCTCAAGGGGCGTGTGTATTGGTCCTTCTTCAAACAATGTCATAGAATATACCATTGTGATCAATATACTTTCTGAGGAAATGTCTCTTGGTATTCGTTAGTAGTATACTTGGATTCACAACTGGTGGTTTCACAGATGAATAACATTTATCGTGTCGGAGATCCATTTTTACATCATTTATTTTTGAGAGTGTGTTTGTTGCAATAATCATCTAATTATGATACATACATTCACATTCCACGTTTAGAAAATTTGTTTGCAGATTCATTAGCTAATCAAGCAATTGATTGGAATATTGATCATTCAATACATTAAATATCAAAAAACATCAATCATCATTGTATATATGAGACAATCACATCATAAAATCGATATATATATATATATATATATATATATATATATATATATATATATGTATATGTATATGTATATGTATATGTATATGTATATGTATATGTATATGTATATGTATATGTATATGTATATGTATATGTATATGTATATGTATATGTATGTCAGAGTTGTGTTCAAAAATATACAAAATTTGGACAATTATGTCCTACAAAGTTATGGCTTATGCCCGGTCATGTTCATCATCAACAAATATTGCAATCATTCGGTCTTCATAAAAGGTCTATCCCTGTGGGCCCTACCCTGGGTAGGTGCTACGGAAGAACACTATAGTTGTTGCCACACGGCAGAAAAGTTGCACCCAATCGCGTGGTACATCAACCACACGTCTCTGTACAACCTCGAGAAGAGCATCCACTGCAGCCATAGGGATATGGAAGGTCAAACCCTCCAGGTTCCTTTGTATAGCATGGAGAACTCTCCCTGGGTCCTCTACGACATCCACAGCTTCTCTTCCGCGACATTTATGTCTCAGGAATCCCTCGGGTCTGACTAGTCCAACATCTGTAACATGATCAATAAATTTGTAAGTCAATTGTCCAAGAAAAAATATTTCATTAATTTTCATATTTTTATTGAAAAAATAAAATCATATAATAAAAAATCATTGTGCGATCTTACTAATCGCTCCCCATGTTGCACCGTGTGGTAAGGGAAAATCAACATCTCCCCTGAAATCCATGCCATCATAGGGATAATATTCTACCACGATGACTTGTTCTCCCCACCACATGAGGAACTCATCATCCCAGGTAGTTTTTGGGACCTCGCCACCCCTCAACCTCTTCATAAGATCGGCCCATATAGCTATCTGAGGATCCTGCGGGCTTTTGATAGTAGAGATAATCTTGGGACAAAGTCCCAGAATACTCTCAAAGAAGAACGTGCACAAAATGGTCCCATAACCAAAATGTTTAGTCTTATTCTTCTAAATGGAGGTTAACTATTTCTTTAAATTTGTTAACAAGGCTATGCACCAGTCATATATAGTGGTTAGGCATTCCACTGCAAAAATCATGTTTTCTCGTGAGGCTTGGTGCAAGGAAGTCGATCCGGCTACTCTGAAAATGGTGAAAAGAAGTATTTTCATGTGCAACCCTTGCACATCTCTAATTTGGATCTATGTCCCGACCCTCTAAATACCCTCAGCATAGTATATGCGAATATAATCTTCGACATTTAGCCCTCCTATGGGCTTGCCTTGTAAATTTAGTGGTTCCCCTCTTCGAGAGAGTCCAGTTATGAAATAAATGTCTTCAATATTGACCCTTAATGGATTTTGATCGATCTTGAAACAATCCTCCTCCAGGTCCCAGTAACTTACAAGTATTTCGAGCAACCTGATGTTCGTTTTCATATTTTCCATCTTAAAAAACTTGATCAATCCGCATCCTGGGAGTATATCCAAGGATAATTGGTCCTCCATGACCTCATTTTAAATTTTTTTATGCTCCCTATCTCTCTAGCTAATGGTCATCCTAGATGAATTCATAAAAAAAACTATTAGAATTTCATTTTTAAATTTCGCTCTGCGCATATGCGAGTTCCTTCCTACACAGTCGTGTTTAGACGCGTGTTTAAAATTATGAACGTGCATATACGCAGAGGGTTTCACAAAAAACATAAATCCTACAGTGAAACTTATCAAAAATTACTTGAATTGACAATTAAACTGATTACTAAGTTGATTGAGAAGATTACCTGGAAGATTTGGGCCGATTCAACTGATAATTGGTTCGGTTCGAAGTTGGGGGTTTTTTGCTCCAGTGCTCTTTCACAAATTCTTCAAAGCACAAATGACCAAATGTGAGTCCAAAAGGCTTATTTATGCCCAAAATTCAAAAAAAATTCACAATTTACTTGTTTAAAGTTTTGTTTTTACTTTTTTAATTTGTTCACAACTTTATGACCTTTTGGCTTGTAAGTGTTGGGATAGGTTGATTTTCAGGTCCGTTTTACTATTTTGAGATGATTACATCACTACTTAGATTCCATGACTTTTGACCTATCATGTTAAGTATTTTTTTCAGAACTGGCATATAGGTTAGGGAATTCACTTTCCCTTGCACTTATGCATACTGGCCTCCATACGAAAATATTTCCATAGGGTCAACCCCATCATGTTATGATTATTAAACCATTTTCACTCGCCGACTTATGAATCATGATATGATGGTAGAGCCATCCTTTACATGGGCTTATTAGTTAGATCCTCACTAGCATATGTTGTCAATGCTGCAAATTGTGTAGGCTTAGGAGTCCTCTTTGGTCCCACCATGACTTATGTGAAGAAGCTTCATTATTCTTCTTCTTCGCTATATTTTATAGCTTTATACCCTAGAGGCCTTACCTTTGTTGTTGAGTTATTTTTTTCCATTGCATATTGACCATTTGTATATCTTGGCCTTAAGTCGGCTTCATTTGGACTCGTGTATAAGCCATGTTTTGACCATATCTTTCTGCAAAGTCAGCCATGCAATCACTTAGCCTCTACGACTCAACACCTTTGCCCATGGATGGAACATTCGTCTGAGTGTCACTTACCAGTTTCGCCACCTTGCATTGAGCATAGGATTGTTCCTATCCTAGGAACTAGTGCATCTGTTTATCGACACTCAGTCTATCCACTGTACTATAGGCATTCTTTTATTCTTTTTCATGCTTTTAATATGAAAAAGAATAAAAAATTAAATATCCAAAAAAGAGCGGGATCAAGGCATTACTTCCATATTTGATGACAACTAAGAGTCATTTGTGTCATCCTTGAACAAAGCACAAAAATGCTAAGTATTTTCTCCATTTTTGGATGGGTTTAGTTTGACTTAAGAGAATCCATAACCTTGTTATCGAGTCAGTACTCCCCCAGTTGGTTATCTCTTCCAATCATATTGAGGTTTTTTGCATGCCTCCTGCATGACAAACTTATACAAAGTTATCATATGCTACCATAGTTAAAATAAGTCGTGCTTTTGTTCAAGGAAGGTAAACCTGAGTTGGACTTTCTGCAGTGTCTCTTGACTTATTTTTCAGTCAGGCATCCCCAGTCTCTCAGAGTCTTGTTCTATCACATAAGCTATTTGGTCCTTTTATCATGTTATTTTTATAAGGTCTCCATTGGCTTCTTGCCGACGGGTTTGTCTCTTATTGACTTCCACAAATTTCTCTGAGAGTAAACCTAGAGCCGCA
This sequence comes from Pinus albicaulis, assembly GCA_034641835.2. Taxonomy (NCBI): domain Eukaryota; kingdom Viridiplantae; phylum Streptophyta; class Pinopsida; order Pinales; family Pinaceae; genus Pinus; species Pinus albicaulis. The sequence goes on from CM076571.1 coordinate 952,900,669, forward strand.
CCCTAGCCCTATTTTCATCTTTGATAGGTGACCTTGTACTCAACATTTGATCAACACCATGGGTCTTTGACTAAGTGGTTTCCCTTGTGTTTGACTTCAGCTTACATTATCACACCTGGGATCCGTGTAGTGCCTTGGTTTCCATTTGACCCTATCATTGGATTCCTTGCCTCTTTGTTAGCTTTCATTATTGGTTGGTTTAGAGGGTTTCTGATGTGCGCTAGCTACATTTTGTGCATGCCAGAAATGTGCTTTGGGTTGGTTACTTCACTTTTCTTCATCTGATTCCTTCCAAATTTTGGTCGGCCGGTTACACTCGCGTTGGATTGATGTGGGATTGTAATATCCCAAAATGGGGATGTAGCAATAATAAAACACAAAACTGGAGTAGCAGTGAGAAATTAACTCATAAAATTTGTGTAGAACACATATCCATCATATTATTGTTACAACAACAAAATTATGTCCCATTATATTATCCCAAAGTGGGGAAATGCAGCAACATGGACCATAAAAACGTTATTCCCAGAAAAATTATGATGTAAAAAAGGAAAATAATACTTATATCCCTTAGCATATGTATTATGGCCCTCACATTCAAAATGGGATTAGAAAAAAATCCCTTTTTCTAAGTTAAACAGATCTCCCTACCTCAAAATGGCTTAAAAACACCCAAACCCCATGACTTATAACATGCAGAATTTCTGAAGCAAGTGACTGCGTGATTTAATGAGGGTTTCTGCAACAATGTGATAGAAAACCATATATCTAGAGTTTTATTAAACAATATGCTGAGAAAATAGAGATCTAGCCTCCTTAATACATTATGGAGATAACCTAGCAAGGGTTTCTTGAAAGCTTGAGTACAAAAGAGTAGATTTTCATATCCAGCTCTGAAATAACACAGTCTTACTGCAAAATTACATACCTATAGCTGAATATTACAAGAGAGAGATGAGAATCCCTTTTTCTATCTTTCTGAGAGAAGGGTTGGCCCTTTCCCTAAGAAACTAGCTACTCAAGATCAAGAGGTTTAATCCTTCTGTTGCAACACTGTGAAAAATGACGCAGTTCCTGCAAGGGACTATGCTATAGGTGGTGGAAATTAAGTTGGCCAAGTGCCAAGATTTGAAATCTACTCTGGAATCTTCCTTACTGATCTCTCAAAGGAATAGAAACTCCCTCCTCTGAAAAACAAGTTCCGGAAGTGGTGTTGTGAAACCTCCACTGCAACACCCTGCAACACAACGTTATACTTCAGCATAAATAATGTTGTAGCTGAAGGAGGTGGCTTGGAATTGATCTTGGATGTGGAGAAATATAGTACAATCTCCCTCAAGAGGCCTCTCAAGAAAGGAGAAGGAATTCCTGAACAGGAATGCCTTGTGCTAAGCAGCACAGCAATCTCAACTAAACAGTTGAAGAAAGCACAAAGTCATATAGACCATAAAATCAATAATCAATAACATGTCTTGCTATGGCTGCCTTGCCCTCCTTTTATACAAATGGAAGCCCTCCCACCTTGGGTCCCACTCATTAGGTTTTCCTCCACCAAGGAATCTTCCTCCCACTATCTCTGCACTGTCTCCAAAGATGATCTCCACCTCTTATCCCAATGCTGTTGACTTGGTCAAACTTGACCTTGTCCACATGAAAATGCCCCTTTTCACACACGAGGGTGTGAAATCCAGCTCCTATAATAATCCCTTTTTACATTATGAGAGATTTTAATCCTACTTCTGAAATGTATGGGCCTCCTTATCCAGTTATTCATCTCCTAAGTGAAAACAACAAAAATCAATATTCCAATTAGTTGCATGCTAAATCTGGAATATTATAGTCCTCCCCTCCCAAATTTTTCTTGTCCTCAAGCAACTGCAAAAATAGAACTGAGAAGTCTCCCCTCCTCCTACTGTATCATCCACATATGATGAACTTCTCCAAGGAATGAGATGGTGTCTCATCAATAAATCTCCATATTGCCTCTCCCAAGCATGCAAGCTAGCTAAATAGCTATCATCATGAGTAAGTAGAGTACTCAAGGAAGCAAAAAGGTGTTGTCTAGAGGTCCCTTTGGGGCATGGGATCTGAAATGCATTGGGAATCATCATTCCCTTGTGGATCCTCCATCCCCAAGCTATCATCCATACAAAATGAGTTACCTCCCAACATGGAAACTCCTGAAAATGCTCCTCCACCTTTGGCTCATGCAATGTAGGTGGGCTGCAAATCTGAACATGGTGGAAAAAGTAGCCTACCCCACACTGTCCTTCTCTCCACTTATGATAAGTGTAGATTATTTTCTGATCTTGGGCTGCAATAATATTTCCCTCAAGTGGCAAGAAGAAGACTAGATCTCCAAAGATCTCACCTGCAACGTTGTGAATCAAGCTGGCCCAAACCATCCTATATATGATGAATAGTACATGATCATCATATGGCATCCAAATGAGAGGAATAATGAAGGTTTCATGTAGTGTTGGAAGGTACCAACGGTTTCCCAAGTGGTCACATCACATTTTTCCCTAACTGCTGCTTCAGAAAATAATATGGCAAGTTGTTTCTTAACAAATTGCTAGTTGTATGTGTCATCATATCTACTAGTGAACAATAAATGGATGAGTGTACCAACTAAGCATACAAGAAATAAAACACTTGCCCAAGGCCATACAAAATATGGTTGTCTCCATCATATACTTTGGCCCAAAATTGACCATGGAGCCCAAAGAGAAGCTTGCCCTCTTGTGGAGCAATTCACTACATAGAAATGGTAAGAGTATGAAAATACTTTGTTAGACAATAAATAAATGAAAAAACCAGATTATTACCATGCAATGGAAGTAAGAAGATGTATGGATCCATAAATAAGTCCTCCATAGTGGTATGACATACTTCCATGAAGAGGAATGAACCATGTGCTACATGAAGATCCTCCTTCTTATGCTTGGAAATCCAAGTTAAGAAGATCATATCTCTATAATAGATGTTTCCATCTACTACTCCATCTCTCTCACCTCCTCCTTTTCCACCAAGTGCATCAAATGGGAAGTGATCCTGGGAATACTCCATCAATAAAACCCAGCTCCCAAGTGACAACGCTTTTGGCCTATGTAAATAGGCTCCTGCCAACGCATAGCTCCATTCTTTGACATGTTCCTTTTCAAGGACATCTCCCACAATGTTGCTATATATAAGAAGTTCCTTCAAAAGTGGAAGTACCTCCTAATCATCCAATTCTAAAGAGGAGCTCCTTTGCACCATAATAGTGTCATCTACCACTTCTGCAGCATCATGCAAAGTATGAGAGCAAATCTCTCCAAAGAACAACCCAAGAAACAAAAGGTTTTGTTGCCTCCTCATACCTCCATCATACAAATCATGTGGTGAAAACATAATGATTGATATGAATAATGTCATATCAACACAATGCATCCATACTCCTTGCCACCTTATGATGCAAGTATCCTACCAAACTTCCTCCACCCGCATACCCTTAGAAAGAGGATATGTCACAAGATGGCCAAACTCCTTCAAGAGTAGCCAACGCAGCCAAGCCTCCTGCTGCCCAGTGTCATATATTTGCAAGTAGCTTTCCATCCTCTTGCTCACCAGCCACACCTAGTCATCCAAATGTGGGTGCCTCCCATCATGCGCTACCTTGGCACCCTTCTAATGAAGACTACCATCCTCCCAAATCAGATTCCTCTTATTGCATTTAATGGGATGTTGAAATGCAACTCCTTGGAGACCTCCTAGAGAAGATCTCATACCAATGACAATCTTGAATCCATGAGGATCCAAGTGTGCTGGAGGCAAAACCTCCTCATTGTTTCTTAATGACAACGATGCTAATCTCCTCAATGGTGTGTTGGTTGTCTCACATTCCAACTCAAGGATGAACATATGGTTTTGTATAAGTTTGTTTTGGACAAGGTTCATCCTATCCTCCAAGAATTCACACCCCAACCTCAAGTGTGGTATGCAACTCAACAATGGCTCAGGAGGATGGTGATTCATCCCTTCCTTGTACAAGTCAAGGTGGCAAAAAGCAGTGCAATTCTGTTGCTCTACATTAGCAGTATGCAAATAGTATACATCCCTCCATAAGATTTGCATAAACAATAGGAATTGGAAACTTAGGCATACCTTGGTGAAATTTGGGAGTATCTTGTATGGCTGTAAAGGTTCCTTCCTCCAATGTGTTGGCTCCCCCAACTGCTGAAGATGATGGCTGCTCCTCCATAGTTGTATCAGCGCTGGTACATGCCTCCATCAATGGTGGTGAGGGCTTCTCCTCCTCTGATTTCTCCTTATCAAATTTCTTAATCAACCTTTGAGTAAATTCTGCAAAAGTAGACACTCTTGCATGACTCAAATGGCTAAACCACCAAATGTGTGCTTCACCCTCAAGGTGCAGCACTAAAATCTCTAAAACCTCTCTTTCTACCACTGGATGTAGTAGGAAGAATGCATCAAGTCTCCTTTCCCAAGCCCTTGATGTAGATGACCCATCAAAAGTGGACAATAGAAACCTATTGCCCTTGATCCTCCCTTTGCTGCAAGGTCTCCTTTCATCCTCCAGCTGAATGAACTGTGGTAAAGCTAGAGTCTCCTTGAAGAATCTAGGTTTATATTTGTACTCAGAAAGGTATTCACTTAAAATCTCATGATCCAAGTGTCCTCCATCTCTATGCAATTTGTCCTCTTTTTTTAAAGGAAAGGGCATAGTCCCATTGCTTCTTTCTTCTCTTCTTTGCTTGACCTCCTTGTTGAGGTCCTTCCTGCTTCTGAAAAGAGATGAGATAAAACTCATTCTATCCATGATTATGATATTTCCCTTTGTCTTCTTATTCTTATAATAATATAATGGCTGAGATCCACAGGCTAAGCGAAGATTATGCTCTGATACCACTATAAAATCCCAAAATGGGGATGCAGCAATACTAAAACAAAAAATTGGAGTAGCAGTGAGAAATTAACTCATAAAATGTGTGTAAAACACATAGCCATCATATTATTGTTACAACAACAAAATTATGTCCCATTATATTATCCCAAAGTGGGGAAATGCAGCAACATGGACCATAAAAACGTTATTCCCAGAAAAATTACACTATAACAAGGGAAAATAATACTTAGATACCTTATAATATGTATTATGTCCCTCACATTCAAAAGGAGATAAAAAAAAAATCCCTTTTGCTAAGTTAAACAGATCTCTCGGCCTCAAAATGGCTTAAAAACACCCAAACCCCATGACTTATACCATGCAGAATTTCTAAAGAAAGTGACTGCGTGATTTAATGAGGGTTTCTACAAAAATGTGATAGAAAACCATAGATATAGAGCTTTATTAAACAATATGCTGAGAAAATAGAGATCTATCCTCCTTAATACATTATGGAGATAACCCAGCAAGGGTTTCTTGAAAGCTTGAGTAAAAAAGAGTAGATCTGCACATCTAGCTCTAAAATAACGCATTCTTACTACAAAATTACATACCTATAGCTGAATAGTACAAGAGAGAGATGAGAATCTCTTTTTCTAGCTTTCTGGGAGAAGGGTTGGCCATTTCCCTAAGAAACTGGATCAAGATCAAGTGGTTTAATCCTCCTGCTGTAACATTATGAGAAATTACGCAGTTCCTACAAGGGAATGCGTTGTAGGTGGTGGAAATTAAGTTGGCCAAGTTCCAAGATCTTAAATCTACTCTGGAATCTTCCTTACTGATCTCTCAAAGGAATAGAAGCTCCCTCCTCTGAAAAACAAGTTTCGGAAGTGGTGTTGTGAAACCTCCACTGAAACACCCTACAACACAATGTTATACTTCAACAGAAATAAATTTGGAGCTGAAGGGGGTGGCTTGGCCTTGAGCCTGGATGTGGAGAAATACAATACAAGCTCCCTCAAGAGGTCTCTCAAGAAAGGAGAAGGAATTCTTGAACAAGAATGCCTTGTGCTAAGCAGCACAACAATCTCAACTAAATAGTTGAAGAAAGCACAAAGTCATACAGACCATAAAATCAATAATCAATAACATGTCTTTCTATGGCTGCCTTGCCCTCCTTTTATACAAATGGAAGCCCTCCCACCTTGGGTCCCACTGATTAGGGTTTCCTCCACCAAGGAATCTTCCTCCCACTATCTCTGTGTTGTCTCCAAAGATGATCTCCACCTCTTATCCCAGCACTGTTGACTTGGTCAAACTTGACCTTGTCCACATGCAAATGCCCCTTTTCACACACGAGGGTGTGAAATCTAGCTACTATGATGATCCCTTTTCACATTATGAGGGATTTTATTTTTACTTCTGAAATGTATGGACCTCCTTACCTAGTTATTCATCTCCTAAGTGTAAACAACAAAAATCAATATTCCAATTAGCAGCATGCTAAATTTGGAATATTACAGGGATGCCTTAATGCCTTCCTTCCAGTAGATATTTTCCCATCAACTCTGACACATTTATCTGGGAATAAGGTCTAGGGTCATTTTTTTCAGTACCTTAGGGTTTGCATTCAATAGTGGTAGATTCCTTCGTTATCAACAGTGAGAATACATCAATGTCTCTTGATTAATAGATTCTATCAAGTGTTAGACTTCAACTCATTTATTCACACTTGTTAGATTGTACTGGGGTACCTTGACTCTCATCATCATTATCGGTGAGTTGTCTCACATTTGTTAACGGTATACATCAATGATTGGTAATCAAACTATTTCTCACATGGTTGACTTCGGCTCATTTATTCCCATTGTGTAGAATTGTACCATAGTGATCAGTGAAGACCTTGAGTTTGCATCAGCATGATTTGGTTCACTTTGATAGCTCCTTCAGTTTTCTGCCAGTGGCACCATCCACCCTTATATGTTGCAGTTCATCACAGCAACATTCTATTTGTTCGCACCCGAGTTGCTTGCAGTACCACTTTTTCCACCACTTATGATTTGGTACTTTGAGATTCAATTGTGACTTCAGTGATCAAATATCTTTACAACATCATTGATCAATCTTCTATATGTGATACGTTGACATGAATTTGATATACACTTTTGGGAAGCGATCAGATGATTCACTATGTACTTTATAGTTATTGCTATACTTGTATACATATTGGATCCACTCCATACTTGTTATACAGACATGCTTTAATTTCACTGAGCATGGGTATGCCCGCCTCAGACATGATCTTTCTTTCTGAATTCTTTCACTAGTTTTTGGTAGGCTGAAATCTGGTGAAGTCCTCTCAAGTCCTCGCAAGATTCTTTCTTATGCACATAATACATTTTGGCCATCATGTACCCCTTCTGACCTCATATATTAGGGGAAATTTTTTATAGCATCATTTATCACCTTTATATATTTGATGATCTGTGTATTGGCCTTGGGAAACCCTTTCCATTTAGACTTGGTCAACTTCTTAAAAAATAGTATTTTGAATTCCATACATGACTCTACCCTGTCTTATACACGTGTAGACGTGGGTTCGTTCATATCTAACCCGTGTAAAAAATTAAAAATATTGAAAAATATATAAACTCCATATTAATTGGGCGAGGTTTACGGGTTTTACCTGATCACCACCTATACCAGCTCGTGGCCAAACTGTTTCCCAACTGAAAAAATGATTTGAGGAAGTATAAATACACCTCATTGGGAAGGCCTAAGGGAGGGGAGAGAATGCTATTGATACTATAGCCTGTTATAACCCATATCAAGTCTTATTATCCCTATGCCTCCTGCACTTCCCAGGTTCAGGAAACCCTTGTTTCCTTGTGATGTTCACCACCTTTATGTGTCATTCTTTGTGCACATTTTTGTGGAAGAATATTGTTGATGCTTGGGTTGGACGGATCTGGTGCATGGTTTCACTTGGAGTCGTGACTGATTTTAGGTGATATCTCCACTTTATTTTGACATACATCAATAAAATCATCTTTGTCCTGTTCTTGATGTCATGGTATTATATGTTTTATATACATGTTAATTATCTTGAAATCGTTATTTCATGTTATCTTTTATGAGTTTATATGATCTAACATAGTGACATTTAGGTTATATATGTTGTACAATTAGTCTATGTGTGTTTTCTTCAGTGAGTTGCAGGTATTGAAGCATGAAGAGAAGTAGAGGGTTTGCACCTTGCAAGAACAACCTCAAATGTAGGACATACAGGTAAGGTCACCTATCCCTAGTTTACTAGTTAAGAATTAGGACTTTTAATTTGATTGCTTATTGTGATTGTATGCCTTCCGCTCTGTTAGGTACCTCAACCCAAACCTTACGGTAGTTTTGACCGCAACAAGTTGGAAAAATGAGAAGGTTCATCTATTAGCAAGCCCAAATCAATGAATATTGTGCCTCTTGTTTCTCCTTTTCGCAAGGTATATGCCAGAGCATGGATAGGAAAGACTACAGCTACAGAAAAATCAAAATAATAGGTGTTGTCGAAAGTTCTGGTAGAAAATATTCAACATAAGGTTTAGAAGAATTATCAGCCCACCATATCAAATGAGGAGCTCTTGAAGGATGCAGGATATGATATTAGCAGCTGGAAAAGACAAAAAGATGAAATATAATTTTTTGGCAGTAGCAAAAGACACACAAGAGCTAGCAACAAATTCAGGTTGAGATCCAAGGCCCTGCATAACCCAAGCTTAATGACAAAAGTTATAGATGTTGAGAGGCAATCTGAAGGGTTACAGACTGTAACTCCTTCAATTATAGAATCTAGTGGGTTAAAGAATAAAGATAAGGGTAAAGCTCCTCCAGGCCACCAAACAGGAACCTCTAAGAGAAGAAAAATCCAGAAGAGCTCAAAAGAGAAAAAGGCCATTGGAAAAGAGACAACCACCAAGACTACAAGGTCACAATCAATAGTTGACAGAAAAATATATTTATACAAGCTTGCAAAAGTTTCATCTCATATGGAGGAGAGGTAAAAGGATGTCCCAATGAAGTATCATTTTACCTATTAGTTATATTTTGGAACAAATCAATTTTCAGAATGTTTTAATTTTCACATAATTTTTCAAATATCTTATCGTGCATTTTTGAAAAGGAAACAGAGCGTTACCGGAAGTTCTGGTAGCATATGTTTTTAATGATTTTTTATAGTTGTCAGTAGAATTTTTGAGCTAGTCCAAGGATGATAAGGACTCCTAATGATATGGACATCTCAAGTGATGATGGATAAGTGGTTTTGAGGTTGTTAAATGACACATTTAATGGAGACACATGGGTTTTAAAGAACCAAGATCATGGAGATACATATCAACATAAAAGTAGGAAGGTTGCCAACACAGTCAGTAGCACAATTCGAATTGCCTTTTTTCTTCCTATCTACATCTGTCCTGTTAGTTATATTTCGATAGGATATGTCTTTAATATCCTATAAATCCTATGAAATGAGAGGAACAGTGGATTCTTATTTTTAGGAGAGATGGAGTTGGTGCCTCTCTCTATAAATATCATTTGTAAATGTCATTTCAGGGTTGGATTTTGATCGACCTAAAGAGTTTTTCATAATAAAGAAAAATTATTTTTGCATTTCATGTTGGAGGACTTTATGTTTCAAGGACTGTCTAATGTATGGTGTGTTTCTCTTGTTGTTTTTTCTTCTAATATTTGAGTTGCAGCAGCTAGCAAGTAAGAGTAAGAGCACTGTTAGAGTATCTAATAGTTAATTATCTACTATTCAGTCTTATACAATTCATATATATGTTTTGAAGAGAATGATAGTGAAGGTTTCATGAAGGATTTATGAGATTCTTTATGCATGTATTCATTTTTCTAAATGTTGTTTCTTTTACATAAAACCGAGTTTATGTAAAAGGGCACTCTTATAGCTGTGTGACTGATTTAGGATATGTTTATGTCTTAGACTGAGTACCAACTATCTGTCACCTTTCATCTATCACAATATTCTTCCCTATACTACAAAATTGTCCATACAATTTATACTTTCCAAATTAATGAAGGTCTAAAAGAGTTGAAATCATTTCAAACTCTTTAAGAAGCCATCACACCATTCAAAATATTTTTCTTTGAAATGAACTATGATGTGTAAGGCTTAATCCTTTGTAGTCGAGGAGTGACTCCTTGCGCTAACATGGAGGATATTATTTTTTTTGTTCTTCTTTTTGCTGCTATTATTCTCATTTTAAATATTTTTGTTGGTACCATCACCAAATATGGCTTCTAGATTGTCCTGTTGTACATGTTTCTTGTAGGAAGTTCTTGGCTGCAAAAACTATACCGAGAAACTAAATCGACCAGTATTTAGGTTCAAGTTGGCCCTTGAACTAGAGGGAGATCCCTCAATTGTTATGAGGCCTTGTTTAACATTGTTCATTGTTGCTGGACTACAACCTATGAAGAAAAATGGCCAATTTAGGATTTAATGGGGCAGTTGCTAATGATTGCACAATTCTTGTTCATGAATAAATCCCTCCTTTTTAGAGTCCTTTCTCAAAGTTTTAGCTTATAGTCTGACAGAAGAACTTAACTTTTTAGATAATTTGGAAGAAGAATATAAGGGGATTCCTAATAATTAAGGAGTCAGAAAGAATACTTAATTAACTAGGAAAAATTGGATACTTTTAGAAAACTTGTATAGCCCAAAAACACACACCCATGAGAAGATAGAAGGACAAACAATAACCATTTCAAAGAGGAGCTACCTCAGACATACAATCCAATATAATAATCTCTTTAAATGATTATAAATTTGCAGGGATTTCATAGAGATTGAAAATCAATCTATTCTTACCTAGATCTTCTATAATACTTTGAACATGTGTAGAAAAAATTTTATGGAAACACTAGAAAGACATACTAGAAACACAAATTATGTCATAAACTGGAGCTATAAGGCTTTGATAAGGAATTCTATAATAGAAGTTTTACAAATATGAAAGCTTTTGGCATCAAAAGTTGTAATAGGTCTGACCTACAAATATAATAAAATATGAAAATAGGCCCAATAACTTCAAGAACAGAGCATAAAAGCTTCAAATATTTATTAATAAGAAAACCTTGAGGTAGGGTAACACCATACAACTACTCCTTAAGGAAGGAGATCACTCCACAAGTGATATGCTTGTCATTACAATAGTCCTTCACATCCTTAATGGAGAGTCTCTAGCCTCTATATAGGCCTTATACATACAATACCATGGGTAATTACCATGGTTCATACATCCAATACCATGGGATTATCACATTATTTCCTAACTACTTGTGGTCCCTTGCATAATGTGGGTTAACCACTTTATTTATTAATTATGGACCATGTATTTATCATCCTTACATTACATTATTTCCTTTGGTACCTTCATTTGTACCCCATATGATCCCCCTAGGTATACTACATTCCATCCCCTTTAAATATGTTTCATCCCCGAGACATGAGAAGAACACAAATAATAAGATCTACTCAAAAGAGTAGTCCACTGGTACCATGCCTGTGGGTTAACCACTTTATTTATTAATTATGGTGTTAGGAACCTATATTACTAGTGTATTCCCTTATTTTTGTTAGTGTATCCCCCGTAACTTTATTGATGTACCCTTGTAACCCCCATATTGTTGTTATTGTGCCCTTACATTATTATTGTTAGGTCAACTAGGATTATATTGCGAGCTCATGGACTCCTATATATAGGAGGTTTTTTCATTTGTATCATCCAATAATTTTTCATTTATGTAATGTAAAGGAGGTTTCCCCCTCAAAGTGGCTTATTTCTAAGGCGTTGATATCTCTTTTCTTCTATTTTTTGAGCTCGTTTCATAACATTTGGTATCAGAGCTTTGGATTATAGGGTTTCTCTACTCCAAACAGGTCATCGTGGCATTTTCGCTATAATTTTTTTTATACGAAGGTTCAAAAGCTAAAATTTTTACCACAAGAAGACAAAAATCCTGAGGAAATTTTTGTAAAGATTTTAGATCTTGGTTTGTAATATTTTTGGACATATGATCTTTGGAAGTTAGGGATTTTGCAGGCTCCTGAATTTCATCTAAAAGAGGTGACCGTGGGAAAATTGTCATAACTCTTTCTCTGAGCATCCGATTGGAATTCTGTAAAAAGTGACCAAAATTAAACAGACATTAGTTTCTTGTATATCAATTTCAGAGCTGAAGGAGGAAAAAGTGACACGTGGTATGTCGTACAAGTTCGCTCTATTGAACTAGTCCATAATTAGGTCATTGTGGGAGATTGGGAATAAATTTGTATTGAATCATCCAAATCAGGTGAGATCTATGGCATTCGAAAGAAGATTCATAGGGCTACTAAAGGAAAAAATTTCAAATATTGAAGATTCAAAATAACAGAGATAATTCAGTTTCAATATCGAGCTCCTCAAAATCAAGAAAAACGTTTGTATGTTTTTTTCAAATTGCATAAGTCTTGTTTGAAAAATCAGTTTGAAGTGATTCCACAGGAATATTGAAGCACAGATATCAGTATTAGGTTCTAAAATTCCCCCTAAAAAGAATTCAACACCCATTAAGCCCTCAGAATACTTTACTATGACTCATGAATATGAAGAAGTGAAACATGATATATCAAAATTACAAGAGCAAGTGCACCAAATTTCTCTCTTGCAAAGAGCAATAAAAAATGAAATGGAAGTTTTGAAGAAAGGCATGGAAGCTAAGATGGATGGTTTGAAGAAGGGCATGGAAGATAATATGGATGGTTTGAAGAAATGTGTGGAAGCTAATATGGGTGGTTTGAAGAAAGATGTGGAAGCTAAGCTGGATGTTTAATAATGGCATGGGAAGACACTTCAAGGTAAAAACTGATCATGATAGTCTTAAACACTTTTTGGAAAAAATACTATCTTCAGAAGAGCAAAAAAAACGGGTCACAAGGATGTTGGGTTATGACTTTGAAATCATATACATAAAGGGGAAGCTAACTGTAGTTGCAGATGCACTCTCAAGAAAGAATTAAGAGGTGGAAGCATTGCTTTGTGCCATTTCTATTATCCAACTAGATTGGATAACCGAAGCAAGGGATGAATGGAAGAATGACGAAGAAGTGTGGACACTCATTCAAATGTTGCAGAAAGATAATAGTACATCTAATACATTTAGTTGGAAAAAATATTCCTTATGGTACAAATATCACTTATATGCTTGTAAGAATTCCTAGCTAAAACAAAAGATTATTTTGGAATTACACACTTCTCCTTTAGGAGAACACTCAAGATTTTTAAAAACTTACCACAGGGTGAAGAAATAATTTTTTTGGGATGGCCTTAAATCTGATATTCAAAATTTTGTGGAAGAATTTTTGGTTTTCCAGCAAAATAAAGTTGAGACAATTAAGACGTCAGGTCTTCTACAACCTTTATCCATTCCAAGTCAACATTGGGAAGAGATTTCAATGAATTTTATCACAGTTTTACCTAATTCCGAAGGAAATAGTTTCATCATGGTGGTAGTTGATAGAATGACCAAGTATGCACACTTTTGTGCATTATCTCATCCATTTAAAGAAAGTAAAATTTCTACTGCATTTACGGAAACAATTCAAAAGCTACACGGAAACCCAAAGATTATTGTAAGCGACAGAGATCCTATTTTTACTGGAAATTTTTGGACGGAATTATTTTCTTGTTTGAGTACTCAACTAGCTCATAGCTCATCTTATCATTCTCAATCCGATGGTCAAAATGAGATAGTGAAAAAAAAATTGGAATGATATCTTCGTTGTTTTGTATCTGATAAACAAGCACAATGGGTTAAGTGGTTACCTCTGGTTGAATGGTGGTATAACACTTCCTTCCATACTACAGCAAAAATGACCCCATTTATGGCACTTTACGGATATCATCCACCATTCATCTTTAAGGGAAAATTATAAGGGTCAAGCAGTGGAAGATCACATCGAGCATCAACAACAAGTTCTCCAACTCTTAAAGGATAACCTAAATTTGGCACAAAATCGAATGAAACAATAGGCATATCAACATCGCAGCGAGAGAAGTTTTGATATAGGAGACTGGGTATTTTTACAGCTACAACCATACAAACAAATGTCCCTCAAGCAAGCTAAGAAGGATAATAAATTATCGCGAAAGTACTATGGTCCTTACAAGGTGTTGCAAAATATTGGTACTATGGCATACAAATTGGAGCTTCCTGCTTCTTCTCGAGTGCATCCAGTTTTACATGGTTCATGCTTAAATAAGGTTATAGGTGACAAAATTCTAGTTCAAAAAATATTTCCAAAACTTGATGAGGAAGGAAAAATCATATTGGAACCTGAAGCAGTCAGGGAAACAAGAATTCGACAGCTACGAAATCGATCAATTTTAGAGTATCTCATCAAGTGGAAGAACTTACCCACTTAATATTCTACATGGGACGATGAGAATTTTATAGAGAAGCATCCAAAGCTACTCAAGCATTGAGGAAAACACTTTTTTGAAGGAGAGGGTCATGTTAAGTCCCTATATTGTTGTTAGTGTAGCCCCCTTATTGTTATTGTTGTACCCCTGTAACCCCCATATTGTTGTTATTGTGCCCTTACATTATTATTGTTAGGTTGGCTAGGATTAAAATTGTGACCCAATGGACTCCTATATATATAAGGATGTTTTTTCATTTGTATCATCTAAGAATTGTTCATTTATGTAATGTAAAGGAGGTTGCCCCCTCGAAGTGGCTTATTTCTAAGGCATTAATCTCTCTTTTATTTTATTTTTGGAGTTGGTTTCATTACATATGGCCCATGTATTTATTATCCTTACATTACAATATTTCCTTTGGTACCTTCCTTTGTACCCCATATGATCCCCCCTAGGAATACCCCATATTATCCCCCCTAGGTATACTACATCCGAAAATTAATCCGCAATTAAATTTAAGTGGTAGCTAGTGGACTGATTAAGCGCAGTTAAGCACTAAATCTGCGCTTAAATAAATCTACATTTAACTTTGGATTAGTGCATAATTAAACCTTAATTAGGGTTGAAAATTTGTGGTTGAGAGCTTTAAACCTCTGCTTTAGCTAGGAGCTCCTGCCAGCGGTTATGTGTGGTGGTCCTATGGACCGGGGCTGACCCCACTTCACCCTCGCCATATAACTTTGGTTAATTTAAATATATGCAGATTCCAATATATGTTGAGGACCATGTAGTAGTGGAGGTGGTAAGGCACGATGCTGGTAGTGGGGAGGTCGCGGGGTCAAACCCCGGCGCCTCCACCCTAAATTTTGACCACTAACCATGAGGGCACGCAGCAGCCTCCAACCTTGCCACGTGTCATGACCTCATTGGTCCAACCCAAAACCAACCAAAAAATTCGATGCCAACACTTGTCACCCATTCATAGGTCCACCTGTGGGAATATTTCAAGAATATTCTAAGGTATATTCCTTGGAATATACCTTTTGTTGACTACACTGTATGGATGTGTAGTCAGCATCCTTGTCACAAAATTTTCCTATTTAGTAAAGCGAACAGATCACGTTTCCTGGAGCATACAACAACCATTTTTTGTGAAACAAAGTGCGCCAAAATCAAAACGATGAGCACCATGCAGTACTTTAGGTTCCGAGACAATCTGAGAACTTTGATTTTTTATCATAAAACTGAGCCCCTGATCATTCCTCCCCACTAGAAGCCTTTTTGACCCCAAAATCTATTTTATTACTAAAAATGTGGATGAGGGTACAGTTCCCTCACCCTTATAGTCTCAATCCACTGGAATTTTCCCAATTTCATCAATTTGAGATTTTCACAAAAACTAGTCTTTTTCCTTGACTCTGGAGACCCTGTCTTTCTATTGTAGACATCATCATGATACTGCAATTTCCCTGAACTTATAGAATAACAATTAATCCTTGTAGAATCAAACTTTTTCCCACCTCAGTCATCAATCAAAGGAAACTTGAAAATTGTCTCACCTCGAACAATGTCAACATGGCTATTTTTAGCTTTTCTTGCCTTGTACTTGCATTGACTTTTTTTCGCCATTTCCATGTACCCTTTTGAAACCAAAAATAAGTGCTTGTGGAACCTATGCCTTCTTTGTCAAATTTCTTTGGTGCTTTCTCTTTTGACCTTTTCACTCTCTTGCATCGACATCTTGTTTCCATCACTGCTCAACGCTGATGTAGATTGCTGCAAATCTTTCACATCTTGTTTACCTCCTTTCAAAGGCAACCTGTGAGATTTTTGAAACATCTTATTGAAAGCATTAGCAACTTCAATGAAATCAACTTTTTCATTCAATGCATATTTTTAAAGGTCTCATTCAAAACACCTCTATGCTTGATCATTAACAAAGTCGAATGTTGACTTGAATTCAATAATCTCTTCATTTCTCCTGCATGTATAAGAGACAAACTTCTATTCTTCTTATGTGCTCTAACTATGTACTGAATTCCATCCGTAAACAAGTGATGCTTATTCTCATGTCGATGAAATAATTCCCTCCTATCATAAAGATAAGGACTTCCCAAAACAATACCTAAAATCTCAAGTGACACTACATCAAGTTCAACTTTGTCAAAAAAGTTTGAATTGATTACAAACCTTAGGATGCACTTCCTTATTACATTCAAGTTTCCATTATTGCATATCCACCCTAAAGGATAAGGTCTTGGATTTGTAACAGTTTCAAGATTTAACTTCTTAACTTGCTCTTCAAAAATCAAATTAGCTTGAGAACCACTATCAAATAGTGTGTCTATCTTGGTATGCTTTCAAACGACTCTAATATGAAAGAGTTCAATTCTTGTATCTTCATCTTGAGTTACATTGGAACAACTTGAAGAACTAGTGCTTGTTATGTTCTTACCTTTCAAACCCATTGTTGTAATCTTGGTTTCATCTCCTGAATCTGAACCTAAGCCATGTTCAATGATTGCAACAATTTTCCCCTTCTCTTTGGCTATAAGTTTGTTTGGATTCAACTCTGGACGGAGTTGCCAAAAATGGTCCTCATCATGGCCATTCTCAGAACAATGTTTACATGTGAGTTTATATTTTTATATTTTTTTAGAACTATTTTTCTTTCCTCTTCCATTAAACTTACCTTTTCCTTTACCATCATACCTTAAGGAAACTATCACTTTTCTCATCTGCACTATTTTTCCCTCTTGCTTCTAGATGTATGGCTTGAACGCAAACCTCATCTAAGTTTGTGGGATTGAACATGAGAATAGTATGTCTAAGGTAATTGTGCAAACCCACAATATACTTTAACAAAGTTTCTTTAGAATACAAATTAACACCCAAAATAAGAGCTCTTCTCCTAAATTCATGAGTATAATCTTGCGCACTTTTCCCTTTCAACTGTCTAAAATTTTTCCAGTCCATAATGGCTTTTTGCATGTAAGCTAGAGGATATAATTGCCTTTTTATGGCAGAAATATAATTTGACCAAGACATTGAGATCTTACCATTTTTCTTAATCTCCTCTTGTGTCTTTGCTTCCCACCATACAAGTGTTGACCCCTCCATTGTCAAGGAAGCCAACTGAATCTTTATGTCATCCTCTTGAAGGTTCTGAATTCTACAATAAACCTCCAATTGACGAATCCAATTATCCAACCTCTCTACATTCACTTTTCCATTATACATTGGAAGCTCAAAATTAACATCAATTTTAAGAGAAGGTGATTTACCAACTCCTTTTGAAGTATGTGTATGAACAGATTATAGGGTTGTGGTAGTGGAAGATGATGATGAGGAAGTTGAATATGGTGGTGAATATGATGGTGGAGTGGATGGTGGTTTCTTACCATCTCCATGGCCTCCTCCTCCTGGAGAACCCTCTCCTCTTAGAGGCCTTTAAATCTCTCCTTGCATCCTTACATTCCTTTCCTCATAGAGGAATTTAACCATCTCAGTCATATCAAAGAATGCTTTCCTGAATTCTCTCTCATCTTTTGTCACGATAGGTTCTCCTTCATGAGACATGCTCACTGAAGACTCAACTTCAACTTGAGGATGTGGTAGTGTTGAAGACTTTTGAAAACCTTTCCTTCTTCCTCTTGACCCAACTGCGGGGCTCTCAACCAGCTTCACTTCTCCTCTTTTGAGTTTTTATCTTGTAAGGATGACACAAATTGCAAAATATTATATCCCTTCTTGCACAAAAAAACCTAAATAACTTGAGCTATGATACCAAAAACGATCTGAATGTAGTATGCTAGTGTTGTTATGCTAATTACTCATTCATATTATAAATTCAATGTCTTATGTGTGCTTTAGGTTTTCTTGCAAATTATCAGTCTCATGTGTGTTTTTCATGTCAATTTAGTGAGAAATTTAACATAAAAACAAAAGCTGAACAATAGAAAATAAAGTATATAATATCAACATACATACAATTAACACAGGTAATTGATGAAGGAGTTCACCCCTCCTGGGCTACATCTCCTTGGTCCAGCTTCCATGGTTGGGCCTCTATTTTATTCCCAAATTCTCAAATTGACCTATATACAATTCTCTTTTGCTCCTGTAACCTGCTCCAATGAGTCTAGAATGGCTCAAAATCATTAGCTAGCTTCTTTTTGAGCTTGAATTGGTTGAAAAATGAAAAATTTATGGCCTTTTCAAATTTCCCCACTATCTTAGACCCTAAAATAGCTAACTCTCACTAAAACTTGCAGTTCGTCGAATTTGGAGGTCCACCCATTAATACAAAATTAAATTTAAGTGGTAGTTAGCGCACTAATTAAGCACTAAATCCGCGCTTCAATAAATATGCATCTAAATTTAGATTAGTGCATAATTAAACCTTGATCAGAGTTAAAAATAATTTTTTAGAGCTTTAAACCTTCGCTTTAGCTTGGAGCTCCCGCCGACGACTATGTGCAGAGGTCCTATGGACTAGGGTTGGCCCCACTTTACCCCCACCATATAAATTTGGTTAATTGAAATATATGTGGTTTGCAATATATGTTAAGAACCATGTAGTAGTGGAGGTGGTAAGGCACAATGCTAGCAATGGGAAGGTCGCGAGGTCAAACCCCGACGCCTCCACCCTAAATTTTGATCAATGGCCATGAGGGCACGTGGTGGCCTCTGGGCTTACCACGTGTTGTGACCTCATTGGTCCAACACAACACCAAACAAAAAATCTGATGCCAAAACTTGTCACTCGTTCTTAGGTCCACCTCTGGGAATATGTAATATCCCAAAATGGGAATCACAGAGCAAGCCTGCTGAAATAACGCACTCCTGAGAATTATGTGCACTAAAATGAGTTTGCAGCTCCTGGATCCCTTAGATAAGCTCATCTAAGTTCTAAATCCAAAAGGAGAGAAAAAACTAATCAAACTAGGTGGGTTAAACAAATCTCCCACAAACTAGTCTAGCTGAAAAACACCCAAAGAGAGGGGCTGCAGCTATATGCAAAGGATTGCTTCAGAAATAATGCAAATCCACTGAAGCAAAGAAATAGGCTGATATGGAGGCTCAAATATCAGATGTATAACAGCAAATAAGAGTTACATTACAACCCATACATTGTACAAGAGGAAGAATGAGACTATACAGGAAAAATACTTAGAAATTAGGTGCTACAGCCATAGAAAAAGTCTGTGTATACTCAACAACGTTATTTATTGGGGCTGAAGCAGTAGTTTATTAATACTTAGATCTAGAGCAGATCTATACATAAAAATATAGATCAAATTCACATCTTTGTACAATAAAATCTCATCTATACATTCCCCTTGGGGTTTTGTTCAAAACATGAAGCACGGGGAGTAGATCTGAGATCTAGAGTTGCAGATTTGCAGAATTATTTAGAAATTTCTTAATCATACAATAGGACAGTAGATCATATCTGAAACTAACTTGGATTGGATGTCCAATCCATGGATCACCACAGTGAGAGGAAGAATCCAATCACCAGAGATCTCTCCTCCAAAATGCAGACAAAACACCCTGCAACTACAACCTTGAAAATAATGCAGTCCAGGGAGAGGAACTGTGTTGTAGGCTCTGAGAATGGTTTGGCCTAATGCCAAATTCTAGATCTGAATCTCAATCAGCTAATGCACTCTTCCAGGAGGTTAAAAGACACACTCACTAAGAAGAGCCACTAGTATAGTCTAGATCTAAGCAGATCTAGTGTCTTCCACTTGCTACAACTCAAAAGGAAAACCCAACCCTCAACAGGATCAGTGTTGTAGGTGTAAGGTGAAGCTTGGCCCAAGTCTGATAGTGGACAAGATGGAACAAGTCTCCTCCAAGAGCTGCTCAAGGAAGGAGGTGGGATTCCTAAACAGGAAAACCCCCAATGAGGGATGTCTCAGCAGACAATACCTTCAGAAAATAATATCTTCAACAACCCCTTCATGCTGCTCTCCTCTTCCTTTTATAATATTGGAGTCTTGTCAAAACCCTAAACCACTTCATTAGTTTAGTTCCTTTCACATGTAGAATCTCCTTCTAGAACTGTGTTGTCCCTCAAGGAGGTTCAATGCATCTAGACTGCGCTGTAGATATGGTCATGGTTGACTTGGTCAAGTGATCAACCTCTTTCACACTCAAGGTGTCTTCATTGTGACTAGCTAGCTTGATTTTCATTCACATTGAGCTATCTTTATTTGGGATCCACTCTTTTAGAATAAATGTTGTTGACTTGGTCAAACTTGACCTTGTCCACATAGTTTAGACATTTTTCACACATGTGGATGTTTGATTTGGTTATATCATGATCCCTTTTCACACTATGAGGGATTTTTATTGATACTTGAGCAATTTATGAGCCTCCTTGCCCATTTATTCATCCATCTATATTTTAAAAGAAAAATTAATATTCCTATTAGCTGTAAGCTAATTTAGGAATATTACAGTCTCCCCCTCCCAAATATTGCTTGTCCCCAAGCAACTGCAAGGGTGCTGCAAAATCTCCCCTTCTTCTCTTGTGGCCCCCTCATCCAATAGTCTCCACCATTTATTCGGATTTTCTGCAATAGTCCCATCTTCCAATGGTCCCTCCCCAATGTGCAAGTTGGCCTTTGGTGAATAAAACCAATGGCTCTCATCATGAAGAAATGGAAGGTCTATTTGAAAACCTCCTTGCTGATTCATGGCCTCCTCAAGACAGAAGTGATGGGGAATCTCATTATACATGAAGGACTCCCATCTCCATGCTATCATCCAAATGAAGTGGATCACCTCCCAGCTTGGCAATCCATAGAAAAACTCCTCCCTAATACATGTGAGAGGCATATCCCTAGCAAACATATGGCTCACCCTACAAGGAAGCAAGTGATCTATCATAGTGACCATATCATATCTCATGCTCCCAATGAAGCATGTAGTGCAAAAAGAGTGGGGAAATCCTTCCCCCAAGGACACATCCCACTAATGTGCCTCCCCTCCAACCATGTTCCCAAGAGTAAGAACATTTTCAACATATGTAATCATGATTAAAAACATGCTAGCTGCCATGTATGATAAAAGAGAAGGAAGATGTTCCCTCATGTGCAACCAGCGCAGTTTTACCCTTAACTACCATAGAATAGGAGATGAAAAGTGCCTCCCCCAACACTTTTTTTCTACTCCATCCCTCTTGAATGCTTGGAGAAGGTACATCATAGTTGGTGTAAAAGAATCACACCAAGAAGAACAAAATAACTTTCCAAGATCCTCCAAGGAATGACCTGCATCAACATAGTTCATGGCCTTGAGTGGCCCATGAAACCCATCATAGATAGTGCCCCCTCTTGGAACAATGTCCTACAAATGAGTGTTAGAAAAATATAAGCATATAGGAGATATATCATAATACTCAGAAAGACAAGTTCCTCCATATACTTGTTTTACATCAGTGAGGTAACTCATGGATGAGTCCCCTCTCACACTCAATGAGTAAGGAGGTGGGTATAATGGCTCTTCCTAAGAGCTATGTTCCTCCTTATCTAACAAATAATCCATGAACTTCTTCATATGAGAGTGCACCTCTTCCTTGAAACCTTCCCACATGAATCCATCTAAGATAGTATGATATGCTCTAATGAAACCAGTGGGTCTGGAAAGAAGGATCTCATAGGTTGCATTTAGTAGTTTCTCCTTGAGCTTGGAGTCTCTAACCAAATAGATAAGATTATGGAAGTAAATGACTCCGTAAAATACCTTATACCTCCCATCCATTGTCTTCCCATCAAGAACCTCACATGTGAAGAGGTCCTTGGAATATTCCATCATGAGTTGGGAATCCCAATAAGGATCTAGGCTTCCCAAAAATGACAGCACTGTAGATGTTTGAAAATCAGCCCCTATCATATCATGGCTCTCCTCTTTGACATACTTGATCCCAGGGTCACATGATGGAGTTCTGTAAATTTCCTTTTGTTGCCTCTTTTGCAGTTGATCTTGCCCAAGACAAGATTGAAGCAGATGGAAATCAACTGCCCCTCGGAAAGTCCTTGTCTTCCAATACTTCCTTAATCTACCCCACGCATGCAAGAGTGTCAAAATCCTCTTGTCATGTTCATAAATATCTTTTGTGAATGAAGGTACCATGGGTTGCCCCAAAGATATGGAGTTTCCATGTGTCCTCATGTCCATGCCATCATAGACTTCTGATTCCTCCTTTCTCAGTGTTGATAACTGAGTGGAAGATAGCAATGCCCCTTTCAGGAAATTGCTCACCTCTCTTCTGAATTCATGAGAGATTCTCTGCGCTGTGCTGGCTTCTCCGAAGGCTCCCTCCTTAGCCAAGTATGCAAATGATGCCCATAGTTGAGATAACACTTTAGTTTTCCTCCAATCAAGAGGTGCTTGAGGTGCTTTTGTTGTGACTGTGTTATCATCTCCTGCCTTCCCCTCCTCCTCTGCAATAGTTGAATTTGCCTCATCATCAATAAGAGACCTTAGATCTTGGTCATATACTGAAGGAGGAATCTTCATGCCTTCCTCTTGAGAAGAGAGCCCTTCATCCAATGGATATCTTGCCCTTGGCAAGGCATCAAACAAATTTACACCTTCTTCTATGGTTTTCAGAAATGGAGTTGGATTCATAGACCCTTCCAACTCACGCAAGAGATTTGTTTGATATGGTTTGACAGTTCCAATAGAAGATGTTACACATGAAGCTTCAAACCTTTCCACTAATATTTCAATAAACTTTGCATAAGTAGGTGTATTTTCATTTCTTAAGGAAAAGGATTCAAACAACCACCAAGCATATGATTTACCTTCAAAATGCAGCGCTGCCAAATTGATGGCTTCAATTTCTGAAACTTGATGTTGCTGCACAAAGTTGTCTAGCTCCTCCACCCAAACCCTAACTGTACATTTAGGTGATCCATCAAAAGTAGATAGAAAGAATCTACCCACACCATGTTGCTTCCCCTTTGTGCTTCTGTCCTCCTTGATCTTGCAGAATCCTTGGAAGTTCAAGTTATCTTTGAACTCCTTATATTGGGCTCCATATTCCCACAAATACTCTCCAAGAGTCTCCTTCTTGGGCACACCTCCTTTCTTCCTCTTCATGAAGAAATCACTGATAGAGCGTTGAATATTTGGTGATATGGCTGAGTGCACATATCCATGAGATGAGGATTTATAACTTTCCTCATGTATAGATTCTGTAGATCTCGTTGAGGGATCTTCCTGCTCTTCCCTCCTCATTTCTCTAATGTCTCTTCTGGTACCTTGCAGAGCTTGAGATAGAAGTTTTGTGAACCTATTTTTTCCTAAAAACAAGGGTTTTCTATAGTTTCTCTTGTAGATCTCCTCCTCCCCATGAGAAGAATCCATACTTCTTGAAGCTCACAGGCTGAGCCAAGGAAATTTTCTTTGACACCACTGTAATATCCCAAAATGGGAATCACACAGCAAGCCTGCTGAAATAATGCACTCCTAAGAATTGTGTGCACTAACATGAGTTTGCAGCTCCTGGAACCCTTATATCATCTCATCTAAGGTCTAAATCCAAAAGGAGAGCAAAAACAAATCAAACTAGGTGGGTTAAACAGATCTCCCACAAACTAGTCTAGCTGAAAAACACCCAAAGAGAGGGGCTGCAGCTATATGCAAAGGACTGCTTCAGAAATAACGCAGATCTACTGAAGCAAAGAAATAGGCTGATATGGAGGTTCAATGATCAGATGTATAACAGAAAATCAGAGTTACATTACATCCCATACATTTTACAAGAGGAAGAATGAGACTATACTGGATAAATCCTCAGAAATGAGGTGCTACAGCCATAGAAAAAGTCTGTATATACTCAACAACGTTATTTATTGGGGCTGAAGTAGCATTTTATTAATACTCAAATCTAGAGCAGATCTGTACATAAAAATATAGATCTAATTCAGATATTTGTACAAGAAAAGCTCATCTATACATTCCCCTTGGGGTTTTGTGCAAGACATGAAGCACAGGGAGTAGATCTGAGATCTAGAGTTGCAAATCAGAAGAATTATTCAAAAATTTCTTAATCATACAATAGGAAAGAATATCAGATCTAAAACAAACATGTATTGGATGGCCAATCCATGGATCACCACAGTGAGAGGAAGAATCCAATCACCGGAGATCTCTCCTCCAAAATGCAGACAAAACACCCTGCAACTACAACCTTGCAAATAACGCAGTCCAGGGAGAGGAACTGCGTTGTAGGCTCTGAGAATGGTTTGGCCTGATGCCAAAGTCTAGATCTGAAGCTCAATTAGCTAATGCACTCTTCCAGGAGGTTAAAAGACACACTCACTGAGAAGAGCCACTAGTATAGTCTAGATCTAAGCAGATCTAGTGTCTTCCACTTGCTACAACTCACAAGGACAACCCAACCCACAACATGATCAGCGCTGTAGGTGTAAGGTGAAGCTTGGCCCAAGCCTGATAGTGGAAAAGATGGAACAAGTCTCCTCCAAGAGCTGCTCAAGGAAGGAGGTGGGATTTCTAAATAGGAAAACCCCCAATGAGGGATGTCTCAGCAGACAATACCTTCACAAAATAATATCTTCAACAACCCCTTCATGCTGCTCTCCTCTTCCTTTTATAGGATTGGAGTCTTGTCAAAACCCTAAACCACTTCATTAGTTTAGCTCCTTTCACATGTAGAATCTCCTTCTAGAACTGCGTTGTCCTTCAAGGAGGTTCAATGCATTTAGACTACGCTGTAGATATGGTCATGGTTGACTTGGTCAAGTGATCAACCTCTTTCACACTCAAGGTGTCTTCATTTTGACTAGCTAGCTTGATTTTCATTCACATTGAGTTGTCTTTATTTAGGATCCACTCTTTGAGAATAAATGTTGTTGACTTGGTCAAACTTGACCTTGTCCACATAGTTTAGACATTGTTCACACATGTGGATTCTTGATCTGGTTATTTCATGATCCCTTTTCACACTATGAGGGATTTTTATTTATACTTGAGCAATTTATGAGCCTCCTTGCCCATTTATTCATCCATCTAGATTTTAAAAGAAAAATTAATATTCCTATTAGCTGTAAGCTAATTTAGGAATATTACAGAATATTTTGAGAACATTCCAAGGAATATTCCTTGAAATATACCTTTTGTAGACTAGACTATATGGATGCCTATTCAACATCCCTATCACAAAATTTGCCTATTTAACAAAGTGAACAGATCATGTTTCCAGGACCATACGACGACCATTTTTAGTGAAATGAAGTGCACCAGATTTAGAATGATGAGCACTATGCGGGTTCAGTTTCCAAGACAATCTGAGAACTTTGATTTTTAAGCATAAAGTTGAGCCCCTGATCATTTTCACTGGATTTCGGCTTTAACATTTGTGATCACATCGTACTATTTGAATGATGGAAATTAGTCAGGTGGGTGTTAGGGTAACCACACTACCTAGCCTCGCTGATGAATTCTCAATTTTCACAAACCTTCTAGCAGAAAATAACTTTGTGTACTTTTTTTTATTCCTTCAAACCCTAGATAATTCAACCTAGGTTCTTAGAATGATTCTTGCAATAAAACCATGAAATTCCTAGTTAATTATCATGTGTCCCTCTCTTTGCATTCCTAGTGCACTCCAATTAAATTTCTTGGTAATTACTTGGGTTATAATTTTTCTTCCACTTCTATTTCATTCTAAACATTTTTTTTTCATTCTTTTTAGAATTTTTTTCTCATCCTTACACCGATGGTTTATTGGCAGGAGCTATGGCATTGATTTTGCATAAGGGTTTCTATTATGGTACAACATAATGATACCAATGTTGGGGTTTCGATTCTCGCTGCTTTAGGGATTGATATGGAAACTTTATTAAAAGTAATTAGGGCCTTTAGCCCATACCATGCCTTTGGAATTTTCTTTTATTTATGGTTTTAGTTCAAATCTCACCAAGTTTTCTGACTGAATTTTTTTTTTTTTTCTGTTTAAATTGTAGCAAGAAAATGCTTCATTTGACGAGTGCCTTAGTCAAATGGAGAAAAATTGATTTTCCACATCAGCAGGATGAATTAGATTGCAGTTAACTAGAGTGACATGGCCTTGTCTACAAGTTAAGTTAGTAAATTCGAGTTTGTAGGCTAGAAGTGGAGTGTGCATGAGTTGATTGCAAAGATCCATAAATCTAGCTGAGTTATTTTTATTTGAACTCAATTAATTGAGATCTAGTCATTATTTGATTCATTTGAGTAGTTATGATTGTTGTTAACTCCCCGATCTCTCAGTTAACTAGTCAATCAACTAAAAATAGACCCATTCATGCATGGAATTCGAATTTCCTAATTGAGTGGATGGAAAAGGAACATTTTTATTTATAATTTTATATCATTGAGTGTACAGTGCTTTTGCATTGAGAAGGTGATTAGGTCCCTTTTTATTTGCGCAAGGAAATGGGGAATTTCCACATTATTTAGGAGCTTAATTCCTCTAGGATTGAAAAATGAAATAAGAGGTTAGTTGAGGCTTGAATTGGCTAAGTGTTGGCCAGAGCAGGTCAGGAAGCAGAAGAATAATTTTACTATGCATGGTGTGCTACAAAGTTGAAGCAATACATTGTAATAGTTTATATTTATCATCTGAATTAATGAGAAGCAATGGAAGGGTTTCTCCAAGTTGGGTTCCCTTATAAAATCATTATTTTCCTTTCTTTTTTATGATTACATGTTATTGCATGTGTTCTATCTTGTGTTTTACTTTCTGCGTAATAGTAGAAGAAATTTTTTTCTCTTGATTTCAATTCGATTTCATTAGCATTATAAAATTTCTTGTCATTTCTACATGATATGAAAGCCTTTGAATACTACATAGAAACCTTGTTCTAGATCTTCTCTAAGATAAATTTTGATTTGTATATTTTTTGGCGTAGATTCTCTTTAGTTCCGAAAAAATTCCTTTCAACGGATTGAGGATTGAGTATGCATTAGAGGGCACCTAAAATTATTGTTCTTGGAAAGATAATATGGAAGCTTTCCTAGATGAAAATGGAGTATGAGAATATACACAAACTGATATTCCAAAACCAGCAGCATTAGATGCACAATCACTTTCTTAGTTGAAGAAAGACATAGTAAGAGCTAGAAGGATTACATTTGAGGGTCAAATATCATGTGGTTTTGAATTTTCGTGGAAAGGAGAATCATTTTGCAATGTGGAAAAATCTCACAGATCTATTTTAGAGAAGTAGTGATGCAAGGAAATTGGCATTGAGAGACAAATTCAGGACAATTCACATGTAGAAAAATGAAACCATTCCTCAATACCTATCCAGATTCACTCAAGTTCGAGATGAACTTGGAGGAGTAGGAGAAAATGTGGAATCACCTAAACTTGTGAGCTTAGCACTCCTTGGCCTTTTGAAATCTTGGCACAACTATCAAGATTTAGTTAATGGAAGAGATAAGCTACCTAATTGGGAGAGACTTTGGCATGATTTAGTGCAAGAGGAGATCATAAGAAACACTAGAGATGGTATCATATCCATTGTAGATGAGGAAGAAGATTATACTCTAGTCGATAAAGGAAAGAATGCAAAGGAAAATAAGGCCCAAGGTGAGACAGATTCCATCTAGAATAACGACAAGAAGAAGGAACTCAACAAGATAAAAATATTTCACTGCCATGAATACTTACATTATGCAACCAAGTGTCCTCACAAGAAATCCAGCAAGGAGCCTATAAAAGGAGTAGGAGGAGATGTTATAGAATCTCAATTCAAATTATATTTTACCCTCTTTTCTTGAATGGAAAGCACATTAAGAGGGAGTGAGTGGTACCTAGATTCTGGTGCCTCATATCATATGACAGAAAGTAAGGAATTCTTCAGTAGCCTAGAAGAGAAAGATATCAAATTTCATATACAATTTCGAGATGATGGGAGGTATAGTACCAAAGGAATTGGTACTTCCACCTTTAAGAGGGAGTCAGGCTCCCATCTCCACTTGAAAAGTGTAATGTATGTGCCTGGGCTAAAGAAAATTTTTATTTTTGGTTGGAAGACATAGGCTATAGTGTAGTGTTCAATAAGGGAAAAGTTTTTCTAAAGCATGTTGCTACTAGAGAAGTGAAACATATTGGAGTTAGAGTGAAAATAATCTATAAAATAGAGGTATATTTATCCATGCATGCTACTATACCTCCAGGAGTGAGATGGGGCAATGTAGAGCCTTATTCCTAGATTTGCAAAGATTTGGGTAGGGTCCATAGGAGAGTAGTAGCAGTTGCAGTATAATCTTCTCATGGATCATTACCCTTGCTACAAGGGCACACATTATTCAGTAGTAGAAGGATCGATGTCAATTGACGAAGTCAAATCTTGAGAAATAGTGACATACTAGTTGCAATCATATGTTTATCAAAGAGAAATATTAATAATAATGTAGGAGGCACATTGTAGAATCAACAACAGTGCATTTTTCCTAGTAGATAGTTGCAGGTCAAAGACATAGTTGATTGAGTATTTTGGATGCTTTTCAGTTGTAGTTGTTGTGGTAGAAACAAAAACATTGAGAGGGAGATATGTTACAATACATTCCTATAGGAGAAGGATTGGGGTTATGCATAACCCTTTTCTTGCTAAGAGGGAGTGTTGAAATTGTACCAAGAAAAGCCTTCATTTTACTAGTGCATTAGAAAAATGGATAAAATTAGATTTTCCACATTAGCAGGATAACTTGGATTGTAATTAGCTATTGTGACACAACCTTGTCTACTAGTTAAGTCAATAAATTCGAGTTTGTAGGCTAGAAGTGGAGTTTGGATGAATTGATTGCTAATACTATTAGTTGAACTGAGTTAACTGAGCTCTATTCATTAGTTGAGTCAGTTGAATATCATTTGAGTAATTATGATTGTTTTTAACTCATCGTTCTCTCAGTTAACTAGTTAATCAGCTAAAAATAGACCCAGTCATGCATGGAACTAAAATTCCCTAGTTGAGTGCATGGGAAAGGCACATTTGTATTTATAATTGTATATGGTTTAGTGCACAATTATTTTTCATTGAGAAAGTGATCAATTCACCTTGGATTTGCGTAAGGAAATGGGGAATTTCCCTATTATTTAGGAGCTTAATTCCTCCAGTATTGCGCAAGGAAATAAGAGGTTGGTTGAGGCTTGAATTGGCTAAGTGTTGTCTACATCAAGTCAGGAAGTAGGAGAACAATTTTACAATTCAAGGTGTGCTTCAGAGGTGAGGGAAGACATTGTAATAGTTTCTCTTTCTCATCTAAATAAATGCAAAGAAGCGAAGGGTTTTTTCCTATTTGGGTTCCCCTATAAAATAATTTTGTTCCTTGTGTTTTGTTGGTTGAATTTTATTACATGTGTTTCTATTGTGTGTTTTCATTTCCACGAAATAGTAGAAGAAAATTTTATCTCTTTATTTCAATTAAATTTCATTAGAAGTAGCAAATTTCTTGCCATTTATACATTTTCATGTATCCCTCTTCATTTATTATGTGTATCAACAACTGCAACGTCAACTCTTCCTTGTCTTATACAGTTATAATTCAAAAAACCCTAACAAACTGGGCATTTTTCTAACATCCCTGTATTACTCATGTCTTACTATAGGTACGTCTGGTGCTTTCTTCATCTCACCAAGCTTACAGGACAAGGGTTTTGACTAGGTTACGCTTTTGCAGGGTTGTTCTATTAGTCATCATTATTTTTTCACTATCTTTGGATGACTAAAGGGTGTTTATAGATTTTTTAAGACAATATTCCTTGAATATCTTGAGTTTCAGAAATCTCACTGCCTTCATTATCCTTAAAGAAACTTTTTCACTATTTATCAAATTTTCCATCTCAAAGTCACCCTATTGCTCCTAAAAATTCCTTATAGGCTTATCTCTCATTTTCATCCTCCTTTCATGCTTATAGCCTCATTGCCTCATTTTTCCCCTGTCCATAAACTCCACTTTCCCTCTAGGGTTTCCTATAGCGAACTCATTCCCATTTTCCCCAGGTTCCTCAAGCATTGATGGTCTCAAAACTATCTCTGTAGGATCTTTAGATAAATTAAATACATTGGATTTTGGATCTTCAATACAACACTTTTGACAATACTTTGTTTTCACTTGAGAATCCTCCAAGTCAAATTCCAGTCAAAATCAAGTCAAAGGACCCTCCCACTAGGTCATTAGGGTTTCACATGTTTTAAGGTCATCATTGGATGTTTCAGGCACTGCTTTTCCTTTTCTAGAATCTGGCTCAGATGTAATAGAATTTCAAGACATGGTTATTCAAGAAGAACCTAAAATATTTCCAAATAATATTATCTCATCAGTTCAAAGTCTGCAAATGAGAAAAATGGACAAAGTTTGGCACTTCTGCAGGAGTGTTGAAATTTGTGTTAGAAAAAGGTATTGATAAGGTAGTCTATCTACTCCTAAATGAAGGAAACTTACATCCAAGGAAGGGGAAATAACTTGGTCCTATAAATAATTATGGTTTATACACTTGATGGTCCATTTGAGTGCCAAAACAATGGCCACTTGCAGAAATGACATGGAGGAGGCACAAAAAGCCAAACATGAAGAAATTCTATCAGAAAAGATTTATGAAATAGGGAAAAGGGTGAGGTGAACTAGACAAAAATGAATGAACTTGAAAGGACTATAGAGAACTTAGAAGACAACACTGATGATTTCTATAACAGAGCTGCAAACACCTAGGGTTTTGAAGAAGATGGTCTGAGAAGGTAAAAAGCATGAGTTGAACTCCATGGTGGAAGAAAAAGATGATTTTGAAGATTATGCTATGTGTAATCATCTTAAAGTTGTCAAATTGAACTTTTCATGCCCAAATGGCCAAAATAAAAACCAATTCAATTTTTTCAGTCACCTGTAGTGCAAAAGTGTAAAAAGTGTTAGTGAAAAAAAGTAAAGGACTTTAAACCTTAGAAAGTGGGTTTTTCAAGGTTAAATTCAATTCATAAGCCTATAAAAGGTCATTTTACACTTTAATGAATCATTGCTATATTTAAAAAGATCAAGAGCGCTCAGGAGAGAAGGATTTGTGAGTTTTCAAGAAAATTAGGGCAAATTTTTTGTGGCGCTACGCATTTAGCTTGGAATTGTGTGCCTAGAAGAACGTGTTGCGCCCTTAGCACTTTTCTCCCATGCATTTTCTGAAGGCGTTAAACGCCTAGGAAGTGGTGTTGTGCTCTTTCCCGATAGGACCCAGCAAAGACTGCCTTGGCGCTGCACGCTCAAAACCAGCGCTGCACCCTCAGCCTTGGTGCCGCACCCTCAACCTTAGCATTGCACCCTTGGCCAAGAAGGGTTTCTAAGCCCTATAACAACTCAAATCACCTCAAACTGCTTCCAAGTCTCTTCCAAAGTTCCTCCAAGCATATTGAGGGGTAAGTACATGTCATCAACCTATCTTCAAGCAATTTTGGTGTTTTCTTAATGAAGGAAATCAAACCCTAAGAGAAGCCCTAAATTTCAGAGCTTGAAATCACTGTTTGAACCTCATTTCATCTTCCTAGATAGAGTGTCAGTGATAGATAGGGAATTTACACAGCTGGAGGGTTGTCATTGAGTTGTTTTGGCATCTCACTCATTCTCATACACCTATACCCTCACTCACTCATTCCCTCATTTGCAAGGCCACCTTTTCATTACCATCCCTTCATCTCATTTCCATTTACACTATAGGGTTTTATAAAAGCATAGTTTACAATGTCAGAGGATAGTGGGAGTAGTGTGGAGGCCCAAATGCCAAGTAGGCATGGTCATAAAGGAGGCAAGATAAATAGATTTGAACCCCTCAATGAAAGAGAGCTCGTGGCATCTCCCTTTACTATTTCCTACTTCAAACATGTAGGTTGCTATGAATTTTTTGAAAATGTGAAGCAAGTGAAAAACCACCCTCAGCTAACTAGAATATTTATCATTAACTTGCATGACAAACAATTTAATCTTCCAGGGGTCACCTTTGAGTTATCTACAGATGCCATTGCCAATGCCACAGGCATACCTAGTGTAGGGGAGAAATGGTTCAAGCATGCTAACCTTGACATGAGCTACTTTGAGCCATACCTTAAGCCCAGGTATAAAGATCACAGCAAATCCATCTTTCCTTTCTCTCACCTGCTTGATAGATATGCACCTATGATGAAGATTATAAGGAAGTATTTTACATGTGAGGGAAGGTTCTCCCGCCTTTACTCCTACCACATCCGGCTTCTTATGCACTTTATTAGAGTGAGAATGTTTCACATACCCTATTACCTCTACAGAAGAATTGATAAAATTTCCTATATTTTACAAAAGAGAGACTATCCTTAGCAGATGCAAAGTCTCTTTCATCACTCACTTATCAAAATGGGTTTTTATGCACCAACTACAGTAGAAAGGAATTCCATGGGAGACCTTCATTTAGCATAAGGTGTTCACTACTCCACAAGGCCATCATCAGCAAAATTTCCCTTCATCATCCCATCCTCCCACATCCATTCCTCCATCATCTCCTACTATTCACACATCTCCTCTCACTCACATTCCTTCACCTTCATATCATGGTGACACAACATCAAACAGTGATGAAAACATTGAGACATGTGGCACTAAGATGAGTAACATTGAGCCACTTCCTTTGACCTACCAGAGGGGAAATAGGCATGTATTTGCTGACCTTAAGAGGCAAGGGGCCATGCCATCTACATCAACAAAACAGCTTGACAAAGGTAAGGAAAAGGTCATTGTTGAAGAGAAGGAAGATGAGCATGAAACTTAACAAGAGTTTCAGCTAATTCACCTTGACAGTGAAAATGAGGATGAGTAGAGGATCAAAAACATGTTGCTCAAGAGCAAGGATGCCCAGATTAGAGAGCTACAAAAAAATCTTGGTAGGGAAAAGAATGTAATCAACTTCCTTGAGGTAGAAAACTAGAAGTTAGAGACAAAGAAAGCCATCAGTGAGGTCAAATCTATCAGAGCTCAAAAAGAGGCTAGAAAATCCAAGGCTATGCTAGATGAGGCCTTGGGAACTCTTTATGACATTGAAGTTGAGGAAGAACAACTTCCTAGGAAGAGGCCAAGGACAATTGGGTTGAAGAAGGCCTTAGCCTAAGAAAGAGAGAAAGAAACAGAGTTGGCAGAGCAGCCCACTCCAAGTGAGCTGCTTTCCATGGAGATCATTTATGATAGATAATATTGGCTAGAGAGAGCCAATTTACACCTATATTATTAGCTTGAGAAGGAAAAAATAAACATTGACCTTCAAAAGAACATGACAAGGCATTATGCCTTAAGAAACAAGATTGCAAGGGCCAAGCTCAAAAGAGCCCTTGCAAAGATTCAAGCCCTAAATGAGGCAAAGGAGAAGGATAAATTTGAAATCCTTGATGATGTATCCCTCCAAGCCTCCCAAACATGATCAGCAAAGAAAAATCCAAATTTTGGCACTTGGTGCACATTTTGAAATTTTGACTGTTTGGCTAGCAGAAAAAAGGGCCAAACGCGCAATGACACTGGTGCTGCGCTCTTTTTTGGGGCACTCAATTGCAAAAATTCTTACATTTTCATGTTTCTCATGCCTAGAAAATCATCCACGTAAGGTTTTGGCACATTTGGAGCAAAACTAGTCCCTTAAAAGGGCCAAAAACCACCTAAAAAACACCTTTCTACCCTGTTTTCAGCACTGGCGCTGCGCCCTTAGTAGTATTGGGAGAATCGATTTTTGATCAGAAAAATGGACACAGTTTTGGAAACGAATGGCGGATTTGGAAACTAGACAGGACAAGCTTTCCAATGAGCTATCATGGAGCTCATTTGGACACCGGGAAGGCCTCCAAATCTTAGCTGCAAAACATTCAATTTTTCCAGTTTTGGCACTGCGCCCTTGTCTGAAAGTCAACAAAAGACACAAGAAGTTACTAAAAAATATATTTTGAGGGTTTAAAGGACAAATATATCTAAAATTATCTTATGAGTTATGTTAGAAGTTATTTTTGCATTAAATGAGTTTGGGATATTTGTGCCTTGGGCCTTGCATGGTCTCAATGGTCAAATGCATTTATGATGTAATTAATGACTTATAAAACCCTAACTAGGGTTTACTTCACCATTTTGGGAGTTAAATATTGCATGTAAGCCTCATTGTGATTTTTGGTTGGTTGTTGAGATGAAAATCACATAGACTTGGAGTGATAAAGAGTTTTGGCTTTGGAGCTTTGTAATATGTTTTTGGACTGAATATCAATGGAGCTAGCACATTTACTAGATTCGTGAAATTTGTCAATGGTGATGTTGTTCCTATCTTACACTTGTTTCCTTGTGTTTTCATATTGTTCATTAATTTATCTTATGACAGAATAGAAAGCTTAACTTAAGACATGTTGTTGGAGACACCTTAAGTTTGTCTGATTTTTGTCATTTAAATGTTTTCCTCGACTAGGTTTGATTAGAGAATCTAGTTTGTTGTCTTAAAATTTACCTAGTAGAGTTTAGCCAAAGAAATATATGGTTTGCCATGTCCTTTGGTTGTTCTTGAACTATTTCTTTAAAGGCATTCTTTGAAGTTTGATTAAATAATTCTTAAATGCTCTTTAGTTTCACTGAACTGTTATCTTAAATGTTCTCTTTGTTTGAAAGTAATGATTAGATAATTCTTAACTGCTCTCTATGATTACTGGATTGTTGCCTTGAAGTTTATTTACTGGGTTTTGGCCAAAGAGGTTTATGGTGTGTCCTACACTTTGGTTCTTTCTCAAGCATAGTAATCTTAAAGGCTTTTCTTGTTCTAGTATGTTAAAGGATTCTTAATTGCCCTTTAAACCTACTAAATTCACAATTTAATGTTCATTTCATATCCACCTAAGCTATTAAGATCCATTTTGATTTGTTAACTTTCCCTATGAAACACCCTTGATTCATTGTTGTACTTTTCAAGCCTTTGACAGACCTCATAGCCCAATGGTTTGAATTTCTCTTTTTCTATCTGTTCTTCTTGACAACCTACCCAACCAAAAAAAACAAAACAAACAAACCCTATCATTATAACTAGCCTAAAATCAGCATCCTAAATCAAACAAGTTATATATTTTATACAAACATAGAGAGAGCCCTCTCTAAGTCTAGGAAGGCTAGGTCATAGGACTCCAAAGTTGGCTTGATGTTACCCTTGTCTATTTGGTCTTACTAATATGACAAATTACAGGGACCTAACATAATGGCGACTCCACTGAGGACACTTATTGAAAATCTTAGTGGTACATAAAGAAATCAGAAAACCTAAAAATATTTCAAGTTTGGTATCCAATTTTTGATGGTGGATAACAAAAAAATCCTCAAAAACGTTAGCATCATGCACCTAGTGACTCCATGTTTCTCACAAACTCCCCTGGTAATGTACTAACCAAACTTGATAGAAGAAAACCTAGTCACTCACTCTTTGAATTCAGTATTCATACAGATTGGTTTTGTTTTCAAATTCTTATAAACTTTCAGCCTCTATAAGTTATGGGTCTGAAATCTGGCTTCACAAAGAATCAGCACCAGATCTCACCCTGACCCAAACCCTCCTACTATAGTTGATGACCCAGAAATAATATTATGGAAAACCTCTAAGATTGAAGATTCAACTATTGTTAAACCAATTCACAAAGCAAGTTTTGTCCCTGAAAACCTTACATCCTTTCAAGATACCCAATTTGGCTTACACCATATAAGAAACCTATTCAGAACTAAGTCTCAAAATTGGATAGACCAAATAGACCTTGAGCCTACAAACTTACAATAGAGTCCTAGTAGAGAAGCCTTTCCTTCCACTCCTCCTGATTTTCAGCTTCTCCAACACTTTGACTCATTTCGATCCAAATCTTCTCAATCTCAGCTAGCTGGTCCAAGTACATCTGCTACCCCCACTCATACACCTATTGTTCAAACCACTCCATTTCATCCTCCACCTCCACTCATAAACCCTCCTCTTGTAAATCCTCCTTCGATTCCATTACCTCCTATCATGGCAGCATGGTATGCCCCCCTGTTACTACCACAACCTTTAATACCTATGCCTCAATACTACCAATCTAAAATCCCTCACTTTATTGGAGATGATTCTACCACTACCCAACAGTATGTAGAAAAGATTAATGATGCTTTTTACTACCAAGAAATAGAAGAGGAGACCATAAAAATGAGAATGTTTGCCCAAAGTTTAGGAGGAGAAGCAAAGAAATGGTTCAAAAACTTAACTCCTAACAACATTCATGACCTCCCTTCCCTTTATCAAACATTCATAAACAATTGGGATACTAAGAAAAATCCTCCTCAATTCCTATCAGAGTATGATAACCTTAAGAGAAATGTTGGGGAAAGTGTCCAAGACTACTGCACTAGGTTCAATAGTGTATACAATGCACTCCCTCCCCATAGAAACCCCAAAAGGCCTAGCCTTAGTAAAATTTCTGGATGGATTTGATCCAGACATGTCTTATCAATTAAGAGAAGATATCCCCTTACCTTAGAAGACAAGCAAAGGGGAGCAGTAAGTGTAGAAGCCAACCTAAATGCTAAAAAGGCTAGATTGAGAGCAGAAAAAATTTGACTCTATGGCCTCCACATCAGATGCTAAAATTGACAGTCTAGTTAGGACAATGGAAAGGATGATGGAGAGAATCAACTTGAATGAAAGAGCACCTCCTAGGGAAAACCAAACAAACCCTCAAAACAGAAACATGAACCAAAACTTCAGAAGGGACCCTCCTCAAATAAGACAAAGAGAAAATGACCAACAAATCAAACCTCCTTTCCAAGAAAACTATGTAGATTAAGAGGAGAGAGAGACTGAGGAGCCGGAAGAAAATCATGTCAATCTAATAGACTCCAATAATGAGGATGTTGTTTCTCTCACGGAAGAAGAACAAGGTTTTTTTTCTTCAAACAAAACTGAAAGAACTTATGAGGATTTTGAAGAATAAAAACTAGGGTTTGATAATGCCATCATGGATTTTCATAGGCAGTACGACCTTAGAAGTGGGAAAACACAAGACATCCCTAAGAGGAACAAATCAGAAATTTCTGCTAGGAAGACCCCTGAAAACAATCCTATAAAGACAATAGAAAATACAAACACCATGGCTAAGAATGTTGATCAAATAAAAAACAAAATCAGCCAACATAATGGTGACCAAAGCTGCCCTAGTACATCAACTACTGGACCTGAAAAAACTACTTTAACTAAGATCCCAAATAAAACTCAGCAAGCTAAATTTGTTGAAAAGATCATGTATGATAAAATTGATCTAACTCTGCCAAGAATATAAACACCATTCAATATTGAGGGTGAAATTTCCAAGATAAAAATATCCATACCCCTTACTGAACTAGTGACTCAAGATGTATATAGATATCAAGTTCTGAAGACTTTAAACATATGAAATGACATCGATACTCTAAATCTCAATTGATGACAAGCCTAAATTATTGTTTGGACCAAAGGTAGAAGGAAAGTTCCAAGAGGGAGTTGTGCCTCCGTTCTATGTCAGTTTGAACATTCATGACAAAATCCTACACAATGCCATGCTAGACTATGGTGCTTTGCACAACCTCATGCCTAAGGTAGTGATGGAAATATTAGGCCTTGAAATAACCAAACCATACAAAGACTTGTACTCTTTTGATTCAACTAGATTTAAATGCCTGGGACTGATCAAGGATCTATGCGTCAATCTGACACAAATACCAGCTAAGAGCCTAGTCATGGACATTGTAGTGGCTGACATTCCCTCGAATTATGGCACACTTTTATCTAGATCATGGAGAGCCAAAATCCAAGGAAACCTCCAAATGGACATGACATATGCTACCATTTCAGTCTTTAACCAAACAAGAATACTATACAGAGAATCTCACATGAAATACATGGTAAGCGGCCAAGATATGCCAAATAACACCCCTCTCTATTCTATTCATTCAAACCTTGACTCATTTATCTTGTACAATGAATATGACATTAATGAACAAGTAAATGAAAAATAGGAAGAGCAAGACCTGTCAGAATAGTCAAACCAAACACAAAATGAAGAACATGACAGCCAAAACCCTAGCAGCCATGAACAACAACATAATGGGGAATCTGAACTTGAAACACTTTGGAACATGAGCTTTGATGGCTCTTATGGAAAATTTGGTTCAGGAGAAAGTGTTTGGATACACAACACTAATCAACGTCACTCTTACAATCTATATTTTCAATGTACAAACAATATTGCAGAGTATGAAGCTCTTCTCTTAGGGTTACAAATGTTGAAAAGTATAGGAGCTAAGACAATTTCTATTCTAGGGGATTCTGAGCTAATCATTAGAAAAATAAAAGGAGAATATTCAGCCAAGAATCCTAGGCTAATAGAATATAGAAATGTTGCCTTAGACCTCCTAAATACATTTGAAAAATATGAACTCACCTCTGTCAGAAGAACTCAAAACAACCTTGCAAATGAACTAGCCTTTGCTGCCAACACTTGCCAACTACCTCATGCCAATGAAAAATACACAGTAAAGGTCAAGTATAGACCAACAGTCCCTAATAACATAGATTATTGGAAAGTATTTGAAAATGAAAAATAAATTGAAGACTTCTTGTAGCCCAAAACCAAGTTTGAAATGCCAAAATCAGACTCAGATCATCAAGAGGACTACCCTCTTGAGGAACAAACACACAAAACATAGCCACCTTATCCTGCTGATATAAATCTGCTAGAACACCCTCTTGAGGTAGAATTGTTTGAATATTTAGACAAAAGGTACCTTGAGGTATTGAAATGAAAAGACAACTTATTTCCAAGAGGACTTGCACCCTTAGAAGAATTGTTTGATTTCAATGATGTTGCTAGGAAGCCTAAAATGGAATCCACCGAAACAGATGTAGAAGAATGCAACATAGGTAGTGAAGAAGAACCTAAAATGATAAAGTTTTCCAAAACATTGCCACTCCTTATAAAACAGAAATACATTGAAATTTTCAAAGAGTTCAAGGATGTGTTTGCATGGGGCTATGAGGACTTAAAGTCCTATGACACAAACATCATTCAGCACAAGATCCCTCTCGAGGAAAACCATAAAACATTCAAGTAGAAATTGCGTAGGATAAACCCTGTCCTAATGCCTCTAGTTGATAAAGAAATCAAAAAGATGTATGATGCTGGAATAATAGTCTCACTTAGGTACTCGGAATGGGTCTCAAACCTTGTGTCAGTAAGGAAGAAGACAAGTGAAATTCGGCTATGCATAGACTTCAGAAATTTGAACAAAGCCTCCCTGAAAGACAACTACCCTTTACCTAAGATGGACCATATACTGCAAAGGGTGGTAGGCTCCAAAAGAATATCATTGCTTGATGGTTTTTTAGGGTATAATCAGGTGCTAGTACTTCCAAGTGATCAACACAAAACAACCTTCACTACACCTTGGGGCACCTTCATGTATGTTAAAATGCCTTTGGGGTTAATGAATGTTGGAGCCACTTTTCAAAGAGCCATGGACATTTCTTTTTCCGAAGAGATAGGTTACTTCAATGTGATATACCTTGATGGCATCACTATTTATTCAAAAACCGATGAAGAACACCTAGCTCACTTAAGAAAATTATTTGACAAGTGTAGAAAGTATGGTTTATCTTTGAATCCCAAGAAAACTCTATTTGGTCTTCAAGAAGGGAAAATTTTAGGCCACATCATATCTGAAGAGGGAATCAAGATAGACACAAAGAGGATTGAGGGAATATTACAGATTAGACACCCTAGAAACATCAAAGAGTTGCAATATTTCATTGGAAAGATCAACTTCCTAAGAAGGTTCATACTAAACCTTGCTGAACTCCTAAGAAACATTACAAACATGCTGAAAAAATAAATAGGATTCAAATGGAACATAGAAGCAAAGAAATCCTTTGAGATGTTAAAACAAGAACTTACCCAAACACCAGTTCTAATCAGCCCTGACTTTACCAAGGATTTTTTCATCTTCTCATTTGCATCAGAACACACCATTGCTGCAGTATTGCTACAAAATAACATAATGGGACAAGAACAACCCATATCTTTCTTCAGCAAAGCACTAAGCGATGCACCTCTGAAATATAACATCATGGAAAAACAAGATTTTTCCTTAATTAAAGCCTTAAAAGATTTTAGGGATTACATCTTGCATTTACATGTCATTGCTTTTGTTCCTCATGCATTCGTTAAGGGCATACTAAATCAGGACCCTGATGGTAAGAGAGGTAAATGGATTGCTGTAATTCTAGAGTATGATCTAGAAATCAAGCCCACCAAGTTAATCAAAGGACAAGGACTGGCCAAACTGATGGCTGAAGCAAACTTTCAAGCACTAGACATAAACATGATGCATTAATTGGATGAACAAGAGGAGTTGTCAATTCCACCTATTGAAGAAGAATTTCGTAACTCACTCTGATATGTTGGCATATTACATGTGCTTTTTAATCTAAATTCTCCTCCAGTTTGTCCAAAACAAAGGCTAGATTCTTGAAGCTAAAAGCTGTAAATTTTTGCATTCTAGACAAAGCTTTATATTGGAAAAATTATGTTGGTATCTTGTTTAAATTTTTACTTAAAGATGATGTAGATAGAATCATGTATGAGTTTCATGAAGGAGAGTGTGGAGGTCACCTCTATTGGAAAACCACTGCCAAAAAAATCCTTAGAGCTAGTTTCTATTGGCCCACTCTTTTCCCTAATATCCACAAGCTAGTAGTGACTTGCCATAAATTCCAAATCTTTGAGGGAAAGAGAAAACTAATGCCTTTTCCTTTGCACCTTATCAGTGTTGAAACTCCTTTTCAACAGTGGGGTTTAGATTTCATTGGAGAAATCCACCCTGCCTCCTCTGCCCAACACAAATGGATCCTCACTGCAACTGACTGTTTCACCAAATGGATAGAAGTTGTCCCTTCAAAGAATGCCATTGACTTGGTAATCATAAAATTCCTTGAAACTAATATTATTTCCAGATTTGGTTGTTCAAGAAAGATCATCACTGATAATGTTGTTGCATTCAAGTACAAGAGAATGGTGGACTTTTGCCACAAGTATCACATCACATTAGAGCATTCTACAGCTTATTACCCTCAAGGTAATGGGTTGGTTGAGTCCTCTAACAAAATTCTGGTAAACATCATCAAGAAATTTTTGGAAGAGAACAAAATGTCATGGCACAGCAAATTAGTGCATGAACTATGGGAAGACGGATTAACAAGCAAGAAATCAATTAACATGTCTCCCTATCAGCTTGTGTATGGCATGGATGCAGTTTTTCCAACATCCTTGGGAGTCTCAGTGATGAATCTCCTTCAAGAGGTACAATCAGAGGAGAATGATATACAAAGGAGGCTGAACCAAACCATTCATTTGAAGCAATCAAGGGAAGAAGTATACAACAGAACACAAGCAATGCAAGAGAGCATCAAAAAA
Source organism: Pinus albicaulis (assembly GCA_034641835.2). NCBI lineage: Eukaryota > Viridiplantae > Streptophyta > Pinopsida > Pinales > Pinaceae > Pinus > Pinus albicaulis. The sequence continues at coordinate 952,942,539 of CM076571.1, forward strand.
AAAATTTATAAGAGGACCAAGGCAAATGATTTCCAGATAAGAGACAAAGTGCTGAAGCGGGATTCAAGAAGAGAGGACAAAGGAAAGCATGGAAATTTTTAAAAGCTATGGAAAGGTCCATACATCATCCATTCAGCAAGAGGTAACAATGCATTCTTTCTACAAGAAATGGATGGAGCAGAGTTTTTTGGAGGTTCTATCAATGGCAGGATGCTCAAGCACTATTTTTGTTAAAATTATTAGTTTAAAGCTTTGTTCATTGTACATAACATTGCTTGAGTAAAATATCAGAAAAATGAAAACACAAAAACAAAGAAAATAAGAAAAAGAGGGTAGATGAAAAGAAGAGGTAAAGGCCCATACCAAAAAACGATATGTCTGAAAGTGTGCAAGTCCAAATGCCACTACTTTGAGAAAGAAAGGTCTTGTTTAGTCATACATCCTAACCGCAATTGAACATGTTTTAAATTTTTGCTGATAAGTTAGAAAATGAAGATTTTCCAAAACATCTAAACTTGGCTTATCAGTAGACTAGGTTAGGAAAAGATGTTGGGTCCAAAAGCCCAAATCTGAACTGTTGAGAGTTTTAATTGGTGAATTAAATTTCTTAATATTTAATTTGTAAATCTAGGCTCATAAACATGAGCTGCACTACACTTCTTGATTCAGTTTATAGGTCAGAGCTTTAAGGTTTCCTTTATAATGGTCAACTAAGGAATAAAACACACAAATTCTTGTGAATAAACAAATTTTAAAAAGGGAACCCAGCCAAATAATTAAATTCAATTTTAAAGCTTAAGATATCTATTAAATCAATCCAATTCTACTCTTTAAAGGAAAATTCACTTAATGGAATCCCAAATTTTTATTGCAAATGAAATTTGAACTTTTAAGTAAAGAATTGAAAACTTAATCTATTTAACCACAACTTAATCTAAACAAACTTGAAACTGAAATCTCAAAATCAATCCTTGCATTAAACCTTGAAATTGAAAACCCTAAAATGGTAGGAGCTCCACATACACAAACTTCAATGCTTATTTCAACAGTAAACAAAAGAGAATTCTAACTAAGAACTGATCTAATAATTCCTCTCTTAAGGAAATATGCACTCACTCAATCAAATAAAATTGACAACTCAACTTTGCGTTTTGTAACCAAACTTCTACAACAATTTTGTAAGTGACCTCTAATTCACTATGCCAAACCCTAATTCTATGAGAGACAAAACAAATTGTAAGCTTCTACTTAATCACACAAGAGAAATGAAGAAAACCCCAATCAATAATGATGCTATTGTTCTTATGAATCAATCAACTTCTAACTTGTACTCTACAACAACTGCCAACTAAGATTTAAAATAACCTAGAACTTCACATTGCAATAAAAAATTCTAGAGAAGTAACAAATCTCAAAGCAATTCAATTTCAACAAACCTTAATGCATTTGAACAAAAATATACTTTTGTGATCAAACCAAATTCATGTAACCTAAATGGAATTGCTCAATCTGGGAATAAAAATTACTCACACACACTCACTACTTATTAAAACTATGTTTACCTATCTTCTTCAAGCTACTAGCATATAAATATTACTTCTATTTGCAAACTAAAAAGGAAATCAATGCACATTCCTATTGAAGTTTAAAACTAGAGCTAACTATCAAACCAAGTCCTAATACTTCACAGAACAAACTCTATACTCTGTTCTACGATTTTCAAAGTCACTTCTTAAATTAAGATGTTGTAATCATTCTAAAAACAATCTAAAGAACACACAGTAGCATTGTCATAAAACTCACTACTTATTTTTATAAATTCTAAAGCACAGAGTATGATTTCACTGTCGTCATGTTTTATAGATTTAAAAATTATACAAGAGATCTATCTCATATTTCATTGCAGATTTCGTTGTTTAATTTGTGAGGGAAAATGTTTATAATTTCGAACCCAAGTATGTTCTAATCCAACATAATTCCGAATTCATTGGATCTAGTTCCTCATTGAAAATGAAAACAGAGATTTAGTTATTCCAATATGAAATTGGGTTCTGATCTACGCCTTTAGTTTAATATTATAACTCAAGCATGCACAAGGATTGTTTGCTCCAATTCGAAGGTTGTTTAAAATAGACAAGAATAGAGATGTAATTACTCTGTATATAAATGAGTGCTTGCAATTTCAAACACAAGGGAATCAAACAATGCTTTGTAAATATTAAATGTGCACAGACAATAAACTATACGCAGTCCTTGAGATCATTTTACATGAAATTCATAGCGTTATATACTTGGTGGATCAATCGAAATTGGAAACTGAGATTCATTCCTCTAACTGAAACCAATAATCATTAACACATGATATTATATTGCATTTAAAAAGTAAACGAAATAAGCCTAAGTTGATTTCTCAAAAATCAATCTCAAATCGAAATGCAGTGATGAAATGAAACAAATGCAGAGATTTACCTACACTTATGCTTATAGACGTTGATCCGAATTGTGGTGGGCCCTTGCCACTCCCGGAATCAACTTAGAAACTTATAGAAACTAACTAATCCTCAATGCATACAGTTCAGAGACTCATTAAGTTCATAACAATCCAAATTGGATCAGCAACACACCATGATGGATCACAAAACTAATATCAGAATTTACAATCTTCAGGTTTGATATCAAAATGAAATGGAAATCATCCTTCGGGTACCCGCCCTTCAATCTGACTCTGTTGCAGGCTTTATAATCACAGCCTTATAATTACAAATAGAAATTGATATATGTAGATCAGATCAAAAGATCACTATGCTACTTAACTCATCTAAATCTGTTTACATTGTCCATTCCAAGCTTTGTTACTCAACAACGCTCCATTCATAGCCATGTAGATAAGATGAAATTGATTCTAAAATTTGTGATTTTCTGATCTGTATTTCAACTGCCTTTGACCAAAAATCCAAAACAAGGCTGTTTTGGGAGATTTTGACAATTCTGGAAATTTTCGAATTTTACATAAATTAGCCTCAAGCCCTCCTGAATATCTCCACAACCGTAAGTGAGTTTGAAACACTGTTATAGCTTTATTAAATTTGATATACTGGGATAAAAACCCATGTGCCCAAATTTCTCATTTTTCCTTCCTCTGCACGGAAATTGACGCGAAATTTGGCAGTTTAGAATTTTTTTACAAATTTGGAAAATTTGGGTAATTTCCTTCTAGAGACCCATATGAGTGAGAATGGTGGAATCCAACTTATGGAGAGGTATAATAATATTATTTTTGATAATAACCTCTCCCGGATTCTCCGGAAGTGCATTAAAAGTGCCAAAGCCCCAAATTAGGCATTCCCATATTTAACTGGCTTGTGAGGGATTTCAACGATGGAATCCTGTAATAAATGTACTTCAACAAAACCGTCATCAGTAAAACATGAAAAAATCATCTTTAATCATAGATACGTGAAGAAATTGATGATAATCAACCATAGAGAGTATTTGGCCAAAAGTGACAAAATTAGGGTCTAGCACGAGCTAAAAACCTAGGGTTTTAGGGTATAAATAGTGATGTTTCATGATGAAAACATGGGCATATATGAGGCCCAACATCCCCCCATGCCTGAGCTTTTTCATGTCCTCATGAAAACAAATACTTTACTCATATCTAGGTTTTTATGGCATCATGGCTTTTAGGTAACGTTAGGTCTTATGAAGCAGCACTGCATGAAGATTTGATTGCCATAGGTTTGATTTTAAGAGTGATAAAAATCAAGGAAAAAAAATAGATATGGTAGGAGGAAAATGATGAATAGGATGATAGGTGACAATGGAAATGGTATATGAGATGAGGTGGTAATGGAGATGGGAAGACATGTGCTTGCATGCTCTATTTTTGCAAGGCCAATGCTTATGAATTGTTCCTTCATGAAAGGCAGCAATGAATTCATCCTCTATTGGATTCAAATGACAACATGTGTGAATGTAGGAGGGGAGGGCATTATAGTTACTGTGTTTATTTACATGAACCATTATGATTATGACCTAGAGTAGCATGCAAAACCAGATATACGAAATATGTGGTGGTTAATCATCAAATCTTTCTTAAGTCTCTAATCAATTAAAGAATCTTAAGCAACCTCCACCTCAAGTTTTACCCTTGTTGTTGATGTCCTTGGTGCTTCAAAATGAAGAAAATATGGAATGGCTCGAGTTGATGTGCCTGCTGATATGATTTGTTGAAAAAGGTCTCAATATCCACGTTATCATGAAAATGTTGATGCATGTGTGATTTCATATGACTTCCTGAAAAGAAAAAAAATGCAAGCACCATCATCAATATTTATTTTCATGCAAATCTTATCGAAATAAAGGAAATAGGTTAAATAATGAACACTTACCTGATCATGCTCCGAGCCCAACAATTGTGAAAAATGATAGTGAGAACCATGAGTAAGCATAGGGCGAAAATATGAATCAAACATGACAATTCTCATCATTTTTTCCTAACATCTCTTCCCCCCCATGCCTATAATCTTGCATGTATGCATGCAAGAAAAACCTCTAACAGAGACCAAGACTGAAGGGCTAGGGTTTCTATATTAAATTCATGCTTCATTGACCTAAACCATAGGGCTAATTGTGATAGCATGTAAGTAAGTTTCAACGGATGTCATCTTCCTTTGCATCAATAAGATAAGAAAAGTAGTGACCAGGGATCCAGTGATGTTAAGACTAAGTTCTATTATTCCAAAAGAGTAACTAATGCTAGGGCTACTATAGGAATGCTGAACAATGTTGTTACTGCAGAGAGAATGTCATCCTAAAATGATTAACCATAAGAATTTTCACAAAGAATCTCAAGAGTAATCCAAAGCAACATGTCTTCACTTCCAATAGCCTCATTACTACAAGTGAAAGTGACTTTATTTAAAAACTAAGGCCTTAAAATGGATCGAAATTAGGGAAAAATAAATATTACAAAATGATACCTTCCGAGGATGATTGTCTTAACATTACCCAAGAATATAGTTGAAGCTTCTCTTATTCAAGAAGAGTGAATCACCTGCACTAAGGGTCTCACGTCAATAAAGAAAGCAAATCATCCTTGAAAGATAGAACTCCAAAGCACACTACTAAAGGATATTAAAGCCATTCTCAGAGAGATATGATAGTGAGTTCAAGGAAAAGATAAAAACAACCAATTAAATCATAGTGTAGAATTAAATTTGATACCACAAGCATGGCCCTGCTGCCAGCAGGCGTTTGTAGCCTCGACAGGGATGCATTTTAACCTAACGAAATGTCTGTGTCCCACTTACTAAATATAGATTCAGAGTTAGCTTATTTGAATTTTATATAAAGGCCACTGTCCTTGCTTGGTAACCAGATGATGGAAATGCCACTCACAAGAAGTAACATGGATGAATGGGTCAACTCGTGATGAGACCTCTAGTCTTCTAGCTTTTGGGTTAAAAGCCATTACTCTGGCTTGGTGACCAAGAGCAGTAATGTCATGCATGTTAGGTCTCTTGATCATGGTAGGTCGACTCATTACGAGGCCTCCTATCCTACCCTAAATATTTTTTTAGACTCTGATGATGATTAACCTTAGAGGTTACTTAATAAGTGGGGAGACAAATCTACTCCTTAAGAGCGCAGGATGGTGTGAAAATTTTTTAATTACTAATCTTTACTAGTTGATCCTTCTACCCTAAAGACTCAAGAAAAGAAAATAACTCAAATAATGACTGGAATATTCCTCGAGTAGGTCATGCTAGGGTTCTTATGAGAGCTCATTAGGGTTTTATAGGAGTGGTCCACCATAGGAGGTTTTTCATCGATACCTTCAAAGAGAAACTTGAAAATATTCTTGGATGATAGAATGTTAAGCTTTATGAGTGGGAAGTATAATAATAACAATTCCCCTAACTGACCCAATGAATAATCTCAGCCAATAATCAGAGTCACTTTATAAAATATGAGGTATTAAGAGTGAATTTCTTCCGACAAGTCTTACCACAAGAGTGCATAATGAAAAAAATTTCAATGGTTATGCCTTAGGAATTTCAATTTCAAGAGTGATGTCGTAAAAAAAAATTTATTTCATATAACAATTTTAGTCATTTCTACCCTACCCTAATCTAGAGAGAGAAAGGTCTCCTTCAAGTGTAGGAGTACTTCCAATGCAGCCATGTTCGTAAGATCATGCTAAATATACTCACACTCGATTTGAAAGAATAAATTTCAACACATACCAGAGTATGAGAAACCAGTTGCTTCAATTGATATGGTACAAAGAGTATTTGAAGATGAGAGTGGTATTTTGACTGAATTATGACCTGGAACCAATGCTCGATGTAATCCTAGTGGTATTGGATCATTTCTTCATTTGGACCACTCTGAATGTCCTCCTTGGTCATTCCAGAAGAACTTGGATAATCGGTCTCTGGAATACACACAAGGCTTGTTGTTAGGCATGGTGAAATCTCTTTGATCTCAAGTTTAGCTGGATGCTCCCCATCAGATTTGGTATATGATTCATCGATCTCCTTGGTAGATAGGCAAGAGGAATCAAGGGAGACTTCCAAATCCTTTTTTGGCTGTGGAGAGACAGATAATTTCTTGAATGTGGTGAAAATGAACTCTTCCTGAGAGGCAGATATTCCAGCTACTGCTAGGACTTGAGAGAGTATTTTGAAGGACATTCTTCAAGCTCTCAGTCATTCTTGAATTTCTCTTACTGGTTGATGTTCCCTATCCGCAACATGTATTAGTACAAAAAGAGAGTTCTTACAGTACCCCAAAAATGTTGTGGCATTCAAAGCTTGAATTTTTGATCTAAATGAATTAAAAACTGCTAATTGCAAGAAAACTAGCACTAGAAATAAATCTACCTTTACTTCTATGCATAAATAAAAAGGAAATAAAAACTCAAGAACAAGAAATATTCGGTCAAACTTTGGAGCAACCCCACAAAAGTGGATGTGTGTCTCTTCACTCACGTCTTACCGTACACTCTCTGCCCTTTGACAATTCTGCGAGATCCTGAGACTCTGATAATAGTTACCTTAATCAAAAATTGCAACTCCCCAACAATGGCGCCAAAATGTTGAGAGTTTTAATTCGTGAATTAAAGTTCTTAATATTTAATTTGTCAATCCGGACGTGTAAACACGAGCTGCACTGCACTTTTTGATTCAAGTTATAGGTCAAAGCTTTAAGTTTTCCTTTATAATGGTCAACTAAGGAATAAAACACACAACTTCTTATGAATAAACGAATTTTAGAAAGGGAACCCAACCAAATAATTAAATTCAATTTTAAAACTTAAGATATCTATTAAATCAGTCAAATTATGCTCTTTAAAGGAAAATTCACTTAAGGGAATCCCTAATTTTTATTGCAAATGAAATTTTAACTTTTAAGTAAATAATTGCAAACTTAATCTATTTAACCACAACTTAATCTAAACAAACTTGAAACTGAAATATCAAAATCAATCCTTGCATTAAACCTTGAAATTGAAAACCCTAAAATGGTAGGAGCTCCACATACACAAACTTCAATGCTTCTTTCAACAATAAACAAAAGAGAATTCTGGCTCAGAACTGATCTAATAATTCCTCTCTTAAGGAAATATGCACTTACTCAATCAAATAACATTGACAACTCAACTCTGCTTTTTGTAACCAAACTTCTACAACAATTTTGTAAATGACCTCTAATTCACTATGCCAAACCCTTAATTCTATGAGAGACAAAAAAAATCGTAAGCTTCTACTTAATCACATAAACAGTAAAATGAAGAAAAACCTAATCAAGAATGATGTTATTTTTCTTATGAATCAATCAACTTCTAACTTGTACTTCTACAACAACCGCCAACTAAGATTTAAAATAACCTAGAACTTCACATTAAAAATAAAAAAATCTAGAGCAATAACAAATCTCAAATCAATTCAATTTCAACAAACCTTAATGCATTTGAACAAAAATATACTTTCTATGATCAAACCAAATTCATTTAATCTAAAATGGAATTGCTCAATCTGGGAATAACAATTACACACACACACTCACTACTTATTAAAACTATGTTTACCTATCTTCTTCAAGCTACCGGCATATAAAGATTACTTCTATTTGCAAACTAAAAAGGCGATCAACACACATTCCTATTGAAGTTTAAAACTGGAGATAACTATCAAACCAAGTCCTAATACTTCGTAGAACAAACTCTATTCTCTATTCTACGATTTTCAAAGTCACTTCTTAAATTAAGATGCTGCAATCATTCTAAAAACAATCTAAAGAACACACAGTAGAGTTTGTCATAAAACTCACAGTTTCTTTTTATAAATTCTAAAGCACAGAGTATGATTTCACTACCGTCATGCTTTATAGATTTAAAAATTATACAAGAGATCTGTCTCATATTTCATTGCAGATGTCATTGTTTAATTTGTGAGGGTAAATGTTTATAATTTCAAACCCAAGTGTGTTCTAATCCGACGTAATTATGAATTCATTGGATCTAGTTCCTCATTGAAAATGAAAACAGAGATTTAATTATTCCAATATGTAATTGGGTTCTGATCTACGCCTTTAGTTTAATATTCTAACTCGAGCATGCGCAAGGATTGTTTGCTCCAATTCGAGGGTTATTTAAAATAGAGAAGAAGAGCAATGTAATTTCTCTGCATATAAATGAGTGCTTGCAATGTCAAACACAAGGGAATCGAACAATGCTTTGTAAATATTAAATGCGCACAGACAGTAAACTATACACAGTCCTTGAGATCATTTGACATGACATTCACAACGTTATATACTTGGTGGATCAATCAAAATTGGAAACTCAGATTCATTCCTCTAACTGAAACCAATAATCATTAACACATGGTATTAAATTGTATTTAACAAGTAAACGAAATAATCCTAAGTTAATTGCTCAAAGATCAATCTCAAATCAAAATGCAGTGATGAAATGAAACACACGCAGAGATTTACCTACACTTATGCTTATAGAAGCTGATTCGGAATGTGGTGGGCCCTTGCCACACCCGGAATCAGCTTGGAAACTTACAAAAACTAACTAATCCTCAACGCATATGATTCAGAGACTCATTAAGTTCATAACAATCCAAATTGGATCAACAACACACCATGATGGATCACGAAACTAATAGCAGAATTTACAATCTTCAGGTTTGATATCAAAATGAAATGGAAATCATCCTCCGAGTATCCCCCCTTCAATCTGACTCTGTTGCAGGCTTTATAATCACAGCCTTATAATTACAAATATAAAGTGATCTATGCATATCAGATCAAAAGATCATTATGCTACTTAACTCATCTAAATATGTTTACATTGTCCATTCCAAGCTTTGTTGCTCAACAATGCTCCATTCATAGCTATGGAGATAAGATGAAATTGATTCTAAAAGTTGTGATGTGCTCATCTGTAGGAGTTTCAACTGCCTTTGACCAAAAATCCAAAACAATGATGTTTTGGGAGATTTTGACATTTCTGGAAATTTCCCAAATTTTACATAAATTAGCCTCAAGCCCCCCTAAATATCTCCAAAACAGTAAATTATTTTTGAAAAACTATTATAGGATTAGTAAATTGGCTATACTGGAATAAAAACCCATGTGCCCAAATTTCTTCATTTGCCATCCTTTGCACGAAAATTGAGGCGAAAGTTGGTCGTTTAGAATTGTTTACAGATTTGTAAAATTTGGGTAATTTCCTTCTATAGACCCATATAAGTGAGCTGGGTGGAATCCAACTTATGGAGAGTTATCATAGTATTATTTTTTATAATAACCTCTCCCGGATTCTCCGGAAGCGCGCCAAAAGTGTCAAAGCCCCAAATTAGGCATTCCCATATTTAACTGCCTTGTGAGGGATTTCAATGATGGAATCCTGTAATAAATGTACTTCAATAAAACCGTCATCAGTAAAACATGACAAAATCATCTTTAATCATAGAGAAGTGAAGAAATTTATGATAATCAACCATAGAGTGTATTTGGCCAAAAGTGACAGAATTAGGGTATAACACGGGCTAAAAACCTAGGGTTATAGGGTATAAACAGTGATGTTTCATGATGAAAACATGGGCATAAATGAGGCCCAACATGAACCAAAGAGAAGTGAGAGGTATTAGCAACAAACTCCAAATTATAAGCCCTCAATTTTTTCCAGTTTTACTTGTACAAAAATAAAATTTGTGTGCCACTTGTCTAAGATGCCACGGCTCATGACAAATCAAATTTCCTAACCTTGATTTGGTCGTGTTTTAAATTTTACGTTGATAACATAGAGAATGAAAATATGTCAAACTACTTAACCTTGACAAATAAGTAGACTAGGTAGAGAATAAAAGGGCTCATCAGTCTAATCTGAGCTCTTGGATGACATAAGGGTAAAAGTAGATAGTTTTTATGCTTTCAAAAGAAAATATGGTGTTCAGGGTTTGCCAATCCAAGTGCACCCAAATGAAGAGAAAAGGTTAGGAAATTTTGATGGGTAGGTAGGTTTGATATTGAAGCAATCATGTTTTTTTTCAGATTGTAGGATCACAGCTTCAAAGAATAGCAGCAAGATCAGCCTGGAAAATGAAAGAATAGAATTAAATAAGCAAGCATGTGAGGCTTCTTATCTACAAAACCAGAGATCTAAGATCTGAGGTTCTTGACACCTCCTGAAAGGAGCTTCCCTCACCAAGTGGAGCCATTGTTAGTCATCAGTATTTTTTCACTATATTTGGATGAATAAAGGGTGCTTATAGATTTTTGAAAACAATATTCCTTGAATATCTTGAGTTTCAGAAATCTCACTGCCTTCATTATCCTTAAAGAAAATTTTTCACTATTTATCAAGTTTGCCATCTCAAATTCATCCTGTTTCTCCTAAAAAGTACTTATAGGCTTATACTCGTTGGAAATGTTGTCATTGATGGCAAAGGAGGTAGCAAGATGCAGTAAACAGGGAATAGTTACAAAGAGACTCGAGAGCAGTACAATGGAGAAAAGAGGAAATGAAGCAAGAGAGGCAGAGGTGAGTGACGAAAAGCGACAGGAGGCGAGCCACGGATGTCATTGCAGAGAAACCATGGGTTATTCCAAAAATATGTACATATATAGATAAATTCCGAGAATCTTTCATACAGCGGGGCGTTACACATAACATTCCGGGCGTTTGAATCAGTTAGCATTCACTGTTTCACATGAAGATTGTGATGAAAGGTGTCGAATCTGTGTAATGGCTTAAGATCTGATTTCTGGTAGCCAATAATGTCGTGGTATTGATTATCCCACGAGTTTCGGGGTTAACAGTTTGATAGAATCTATGTACATTAAATAGGCAGCGGAACCCAGAGCATTGGAGCGGAATCGAATACGACCTGCACAGGAAGGGCTACACAGGCCTGCACCTGTACTTGCAGATAGCTGCATAGGAAAGGAAGAAGGCCATCAGCTTGAAGATCTGGCCAATCAGTAATTTTAGGAGGATAGATAAAAATATTGTCGACATGGGCGAAGAAATCGGAGGACGGACGGAGATTTATACCAGAAGTGCTGAAGAAATATAAGCAGGTGGAAGTAAAGCGAAAAGGTGGGTTGAATTATATAACGGAACCTGGAGAGGCGGAACCTTGACCGGAGAACAGTGGAAGGGGTGAAAACCACGAGCGGTTTCACGGAGGGTGGATTTCCCATTCCGCACCACCTCTCAACCATGAGGTGGTTTTACAGATTTCGCAGCGATTCCATTGATCATACGCCACGTGGCTAGGCCACTATTCAAATAACACTCGTTAACCTGCACCTTCGCGTGTTAACTATTGAACCAAGAAGCCGAGTGAAATGCACGAGAACCGTTGATTCTGAGGAGGGCAATCGGACGGTGTTCAGCTGGCAGAGATGCGCAAAGTTTAACGGAAGAACTCAGATGTTAAGCAAGGTACGGCGCATCCGTTTGATTGAATTGTGGGCCCGGTAGGGTCATCTATATATATGAAATTGGCTTATAAATGTTATTCGACGTAATATTAACCTTAATATAAGGTCTGACGGAGCCATGTGTAAAGAGTTGGTTTATTAAAGTTAGCCGACGCATTATGAGGGCATATATGGAGATATATTTATATATGTTTAAGTGGTGAATTGGTGGTGCACTAGTAGTGGTGCATGGTGGAGCCACCACAAAGTGGTGTTTACGGGGGTTCCCATTTCTCCATACACATCAAATGGGGTGAGGCCCCGTAGTTCATCATAGCCGTTGATCAGCAGTCAACTCGTGATCGGCCAGTCAACTACGGGGGGTGCCTTCCCGTTAACCTCCGCGTTGTTCGCCCCCCCCCCCCGAATCCGTCGATCTCCAATTGATTGTGTAATGGATTAAATACAATATAGTTTAAATATTTATCACCGAGGGTTATATAATAAGGTTGATCGTATATATGTATATGTTCGACACCGGGTTATTTGCATTGATATATATTAAGGTTGCGAGTAATTAAAGAACGCAGTGATATATGTATGTCTTGGAGAGCACATTATTAGAGGAGGCATTAAAATAAACCCTTAGATTTATTGATTATTATCTGAGTGCCAACCGAGAAAATAGCCAACCTTACTTAATTGAAATTGCCAGCGTAGAATAAGTGCAGAGAGAGAGATTGCCCGGGTTGGAATATGATTGAGCATGAAAACTTAAATGCAATTATGGAAAAGGAAAAAGAAGAGGAGAGTATGCAGAGATAAACAGAGATTACAGGTTTGACAGGTATACATTCACAGGTGCACACAATTACAGTGAACCAAGGTATGCAGAACAGGTTCTTAAACAGCAGCAGGAAAAGACAAATCCAGTAAAGCCAAAATCCGGAAAAGGAGCTGAGTGAAATTGAAATATGTAATTAAAATGTGAAAGTAAATGTTGTAATTTTTTTTTTTTGTGATGCAAAGGCAAGTATCCTAAAGAAAAGACAAAAATCCCACTGTAGCATGAAAAAATTGTACATATTATTATGATTTTAAATTGAGTTGGACAAAGAAATGAGGAGGCAGAAGACCAAGAGGTATGACCATTCATTTCGAATTCCTAGAGGAATACAAACAGTCATGTGAGAATTTCTATATATAATATCAATTTGATAAGCTCGTTGAGAGAGAAAAAGAGAGAGAGAAGATATAGAGAATGCAGAATATCGAAGAATAAAACAGAGAAGATTAAGAGAAGAAGAGAAGATACAGAACAGAGCTGATATCTGGAGTAAATCAGCAAACATTCAACTTAATAGCTGTCAGTTGTAGCTGAAAAAGGTTGAAGCCTCCTGTAGGTTGGTGCCTACAGAAAATTGAAGGGAGTTGGTGCTTCCTTGCAAGTTGTAGCTTGCAGAATTGAGGTTGGAGCCTCCTGTAGGTTGGTGCCTGCATAAAAATAGTGGTGAGAGGGAGTAGGAGCTTGCCTTTGCATCACAACAATAATAAGATGTGGTTTTCTCCAGTTATGGGTTTCCACTTATATTTGGTGTCTCTGTGCATGATAGTTATGTATTGAATCTGATATGTATCATCTGCTTAATACCTGCAACTCTCATATTAAGTCTACTGCTATATTAAACTAATACTTGCTGCTTGCATTCTAAGATTACTTGCACATTAAATTGGATATGAAATGAAGGTGTAAATAGCTTAATGAAAGTTTTAAAAGATCAGGAATGCATTAAACTGAATTCACCCCCCCCCCCCCTCTTAGTTTAATTAAAGGTTAAGCATATACCTCTCATTTTCACCTCATTTCATGCCTATAACCTCATTGCTATCATTTTGTCCATAAATTCACTTCCTCTAAGGGTTTCCTATAGCTAACTCATTCCCATTTTCCCCAGGTTCCTCAAGCATTCATGGTCTCAAAACTATCTTTGTAGGCTCTTTAGATAAATCAAATACATTCGATTTTGGATCTTCAATACAACACTTTTGACAATACTTTGTTTTCACTTGAGAAGCCTCCAAGTCAAATTCCAATCAAAATCAGGTCAAAGGACCCTACCACTAGGTCATTAGGGTTTCACATGTTTTAAGGTCATCATTGGATGTTTCAGGCACTGCTTTTCCTTTGCTAGAATCTGGCTCAAATGTAATAGAATGTCAAGACATGGTTATTTAAGAAAGACCTAACATATTTCCAAAGAAGATTATCTCATCAGTTCAAAGTCTGCAAATGAGAAAAATGGACAAATTTTGGCACTTTTGCAAGAGAATTGAAAGTTGTGTCAGCAAAAGGTACTAATAAGGTAGTCAATCTACTCCTGAATGAAGGAAACTTACAGCCCTGGAAGGGGAAACAACTTGGTCCTGTAAACAATTAGGGTTTATACACTTGATGGTCCATTTGAGTGCCAAAACAGTGGCCACTTGCAGAAATGACATGGAGGAGGCACAAAAAGCCAAACATGAAGAAATTCTATTAGAAAATATTGATGAAATAGGGAAAATCATGAGGTGAACTAGAAAAAAAAAGAATGAACTTGAAAGGGCTATAGAGAACTTAGACGACAACACTGATGATTGCTATAAAAGAGCTGCAGACACCTAGGGTTTTGAAGAAGATGGTTAGAGAAAGTAAAAAGCATGAGTTGAACTCCATGCTGGAAGCAAAAGAGGATTTTGAAGATGTTGCTATGCTTAATCATCCTAAAGTTATCAAATTGAACTTTTCATGCCCAAATGGCCAAAAGAAAAAACAATTCAATGTTTTCAACTGCCTACAGAGAAAAAGTGTAAAAGGTAAAGGACTTTAAACCTTAGAAATGGGTTTTTCAAGGTTAAATTCGATTCGCAAGCCTATAAAAGGTCATTTTACACTTCAATAAATCATTTTTATCTTTCAAAATATCAATAGCGCTCAAGAAAGAAGGATTTGTGAGTTTTCAAGCAAATTCGGGAAATTTTTTTGTGGCATTGTGCACCTGGAAGAAGGCGCTGCACCCTTGGCACTTTTCTCCCGTGCATTTTCTGAAGGTGTTGCGTGCTTGGGAAGTGGCACTGCGTGCCTGGCAGAGCACTGTGTTCTTGCTCGACGGGACCTAACAAAGATTACCTTAGCGCTGCGTGCTTAGAACCGATGCTGCGCCCTCAGCCTTGGCATTGCGCCTTTGGCTAGGAAGGGTTTCTAAGCCCTATAACAACTCAAATCACCTCAAACTGCTTCCAAGTCTCTTCCAAAGGTCCTCTGAGCATAGTGAGGGGTAATTAAATGTCATCAACCTATCTTCAAGAAATTTTGGTGTTTTCTTAATGAATTAAATCAAACCCTAAGAGAAACCCTAAATTTCAAAGCTTGAAATCATTTTTTGAACCTCATTTCATATTCCTAGACAAAGTGTCATTGATAGATAGGGAATTTACACAGCTGGAGGGTTGTCATTGAGTTATTTTTGCCTCTCACTCATTCTCATACACCTATACCCTCACTCACTCATTCCCTCATTTTTAAGGCCACCTTTTCATTACCATCCCTTCATCTCATTTCCATTTACACTCCAGGGTTTTATAAAAGCAGAGTTTACAATGTCAAAGGACAGTGGCAGTAGTGTGGAGGCCCAAATGCCAAGGAGGCGTGATCATAAATGAGGCAAGATAAATATATTTGAACCCCTCAATACAAGAGAGCTCATGGCATCTCCCCTTACTATTTTTTGCTTCAAACATGTAGGTTTCTATGATTTTTTTGAAAAGGTGCAGTAGGTGAAAAACCACCTTGAGCTAACTAGACTATTTATCATTAACTTGCATGACAAAAAAATTAATCTTGTAGGGGTCACCTTTGAGTTATCTACAGATTCCATTTCCAATGCCACAGGCATACCTAGTGTAGGGAAGAAATGGTTCAAGCAAGCTAACCTTTACATGAGCTACTTTGAGCCATACCTTAAGCCCAGTTATAAAGATCACAACAAATCCATCTTTCCTGTCCCTCACCTGCTTGATAGATATGCACCTATGATGAAGATTATAATGAATTATTTTACATGTGAGGGAATGTTCTCCCACCTTTAATCCTACCACATCCGGCTTCTTATGCACTTTATTAGAGTGAGAATTTTTCACATACCCTATTACCTCTATAGAAGCATTGATAAAATGTCCTATATTGTACAAAAGAGAGACTATCCTCAGCAGAAGCAAAGTCTCTTTCATCACTCACTTATCAAAATGGTTGTTATGCACCAACTACAGCAGAAAGGCATTCCATGGGTGACCTTCATTTCCCATGAGGTGTTCACTACTCCACAAGGCCATCATCAGCAAAATTTCCCTTAATCATCCCATCCTCCCACATCCATTCCTCCATCACCTCCTACTGTTCACATATCTCCACTCACTCACATTATTTCACCTTCATATCATGGTGACACAACATCAAACAGTGATGAAAACACTGAGACAAGTGGCACTAAGATGAGTAACATTGAGTCACTTCCTTTGACCTACCAAAGGGGAAATAGGCATGTGTTTTCTGCCCTTAAGAGGCAAGGGGCCATGCCTTCTACATCAACAAAACAACTTGATAAAGGTAACGAAAAGGTCATTGTTGAAGAGAAGGAAGATGAGCATGAAACTGAACAAGAGTTTCAACTAATTCACCTTGACAGTGAAAATGAGGATGAGGATAGGATCACAAACATGTTTCCCAAGAGCAAGGTTTCCCAGATTAGAGAGCTACAAAACAATCTTGGCAGGGCAAGGAATGTGATCGACTTCCTTGAGGTAGAAAACGAGTAGTTAGAGACAGAGAAATCCATCAGTGAGGTCAGAGCTATCAAAGCCTGGAAAGAGGTTGGAAAAGCCAAGGCTATGCTAGATGAGACCTTGGGCACTCTTGATTACATTGAACACCAGGAAGAACATCTTCCTAGGAAGAGGCCAAGGAAAACTGGGTTGAAGAAGGCCTTAGTCCGAGAAAGAGATAAAGAAACAGAGTTGGAAGAGCAGCTCACTCCAAGTGAGTTTCTTTCCATGGAGATCAGCTATGACAG
This sequence comes from Pinus albicaulis, assembly GCA_034641835.2. Classification (NCBI taxonomy): domain Eukaryota; kingdom Viridiplantae; phylum Streptophyta; class Pinopsida; order Pinales; family Pinaceae; genus Pinus; species Pinus albicaulis. The sequence continues at coordinate 952,959,593 of CM076571.1, forward strand.
ATAATCTTGGCTAGATAGAGCCATTTTACACCTATAGGATCAGCTTGAGAAGGAAAAAATAAACATTGACCTTTAGAAGAAGATGGCAAGGCATTATGCCTTAAGAAACAAGATTGCAAGGGCCAAGCTCAAAAGATCCCTTGCAAAGATTCAAGCCCTAAATGAGGCAAAGGAGAAGGATAAACTTGAAATCCTTGCTTATGTATCCCTCCAAGCCTCCCAAACATGATCAACAAAGAAAAATCCAAATTTTGGCACTTGGTGCACATTTTGAAATTTTGACTGTTTGGCTAGCAGAAGAAAGGGCGAAACGCGCAGCGCCACTGTCATTGTGCTCTTTTTTGCGGCACTCAATTGAGAAAATGTTTACATTTTCATGTTTCTCATGCCTAGCACATCATCCACAGAAAATTTCAGCTCATTTGGAGCAAAACTAGTCCCTCAAAAGGGCCAAAAACCACCTTAAAAACATCTTTCTACCCTATTTTCAGCACTGGTGTTGTGCCCTTATCAGTCTTAGGAGAATGGTTTTTTTATCCGGTAAATGGACACCATTCTGGAAACCAAAGGCAGATTTGGAAACTAGACAGGACAAGATTTCCAATGAGCTATCATGGAGCTCATTTAGACACCGGGAAGGCCTCCAATCTTAGCTGCAAAACATGCAATTTTTCCAGTTTTAGCGTTGTGCCCTTGCTAGAAAGTCAAAAAATGACACAAGAAGTTATTGAAAAATATATTTTGAGGTTTTAAAGGACAAATATCTCTAAAATTAGCCGAGGAGTTATGTTATAAGTTATTTTTTCATTTAATGAGTTTGGGATATTTGTGCCTTGGGCCTTGCATGGTCTCAATGGTCAAATGCATTTATGATGTAATTAATGACTTATAAAACCCTAGATAGGATTTACTTCACCATTTTTGGAGTTAAATACTACATGTAAGCCTCATTGTGATTGTTGGTTGATTGTTGAGATGAAAATCACATAGAATTGGAGTGATAAAGAGTTTTTGGCTTTGGAGCTTTGTAATATGTTTTTGGACTGAATATCAATGGAGCTAGCACATTTACTGGATTCATGAACTTTGTCAATGGTGATGTTATTCCTATCTTACACTTGTTTCCTTATGTTTTCATATTGTTCATTAATTTCTCTTATGACAGAATAGAAAGCTTAGATTAAGACATGATGTTGGAGACACCTTAAGTTTGTCTAATTTTTGTCATTTAAATGTTTTCCTCCACTAGTTTTGATTAGAGAAACTAGTTTGTTGTCTTGAAATTTACCTAGTAGAGTTTAGCCAAATAAATCTATAGTTTGCCATGTTCTTTGGTTGTTCTTGAACTGTTGCTTTAAAGGCCTTCTTTGAAGTTTGATTAAAGAATTCTTAAATGCTATTTAGTTTCACTGAACTGTTATCTTAAATGTTCTCTTTGTTTGAAAGTAATGATTAGAGAATTCTTAAATGCTCTATATGATTACTGGATTGTTGTCTTGAAGTTTATTTAATAGGGTTTGGTCAAAGAGGTTTACGGTGTGTCCTGCACTTTGGTTCTTTCTCAAGCATAGTAATCTTAAAGGATTTTCTTGTCTAGTATGTTAAAGGATTCTGTGCCTTTAAACCTACTAAATTCACAATTTAATGTTCATTTCATATCCACCTAAGCTATTAAGATCCATTTGGCTTTGTTAACTTGCCCTATGAAACACCCTTGATTCATTTTTGTACTTTTCAAGCCTTTCACATACCCCATAGCCCAATGGTTTGAATTTCTCTTACTCTATATTTTCTTCTCGACAACCTACCCAACCAAACAAAACAAAACAAACAAACCCTAACATTATAACTAGCCTAAAATCAGCATCCTAAATCAAACAAGTTATATTTTTATACAAACATAGAGAGAGCCCTCTCTGAGTCTAGGAAGGCTAGGTCCTAGGACTCCAAAGTTGGTTTGATGTTACCCTTGTCTATTTGGCCTTGCCAATCTGACAAATTACAGGGACCTAACATGTTCAACACTGGAACCAGGTTTTTGTTTTTTTTTAAATTGGTAAGTAGGTGCTTGATATTATGTCAATCTAAATTTTTCCCTCAGTTTTGTGGTAACTAATGAATCCTCACCGATGTCTATGATTGGCCCTTGATTTGGCCATAGTGCAATGTTTTCTTTGTATTGTATAAATAACTAGGGTTTATGATGGTTTCAAGCCTCTCTTGATATGAATGTAAAGTCATATTATTAATACATATTAGGGTACAACATAAGGGTTCCCATTAATATTAGTGTAAATTCTTATATTAAAGTGACTTAATATTTCGTAGTCCCATAGGGACTGAGGGTTCCATGAGATATTTTATTTTTCTCTGTCAATATGTAAACTTTGTACAATATACTCTAAGGACACTACTAAAAAAATTCCAGGTTGTGGTTAAATTTGTGTTTTCTTGTATATACATCTTGGGTTCGACCTTGTCAACTAATATAGAAGAGGATATCTTATGGGTTGTTAAATTTTTTTGAACAATGAGACTTATTCTTTTAGACCCCTTAATTTTTTGGTCTTTACTCCTTATTTTTTGTGTATGACTATACTTGAAAAACGATCACTTAGTGATGGGCCTCCAACATAGGTACAATTCAAGGAAAATCTGACCATCTTTTGGCACATTTAACCTCTCTTTTTGCATTTGATAATATTTTTTCCAAGCTATAATGTGTTCTTATGAAGGTTAGGAAATATTTGTTATAGCTTGTGTCCTAATGCATTAAATGTGCAAGACAAAGAGGATTTACTATGCAAAACATGTTGGATACCAACAAGGGAATATTTAGGAGGCTTTCTCCTTACTTTAGCTCATCAACAACTCGGCTAGCTCATGAGTAGTTACTACCCCTAAGTGGCTATGATTTCAGAAAGATACCAAATCCACCTTCTTAGGAGTTTTGGAGGGAAGCAACCCTCCCTTCAAGGAGATTGTCCCTCACTCACTTTTTTTTATAAATATGAGATCCTAATAGCTCAGTAGGGATTTAGATTCTAGAGGAAGATAGTGACTATTAGAGAAGGATACTTATGCTTGTTATTTCCATTTTCATGCTACATGTTTGAACAATTTTGAGGTTAATTTTAAAAGCATCATTATATTTACGATCTGAGTTTTATTCAAGGGAGTTGAGTCTCCTTGTGTTAGGGCCCAACCCAAGTACTCAAGCCCCTTCCTTTGTACATTTCTTTATGAATTTCTTGGTATGCACTTAGTCTAGATATATATTTTCTACAAATTTAATTTATAAGAAATTCATTTTCTTTGCAGGTTGATAAGTGAGCTCTCTTTGGATGTTTGGTTGTGTACCCTATGTGGAAAAGCACTAAAAATATTTTTTCACTTATGCAATAAATAGATTTTGTTCCAAATCCAACTCATCCTTTCAGTGTTATGTTGTTTTCTATAGTTAATGGTTTGATAGTCATTGATCACTTTATTTTCATTAACTGAACATGTATTTTTTGTGTAGATGGATTCTATTAGTTCATAGAGTAGAGTAGCATATTTTTTTATGCATGAGAATCACCTCATTCAACACCCCTCCTTCCATTCCTATGCATCTTTGCAAACTTCCTGCATGCTATAAATTGCCTCATTAAGTAGATCTGGGCTTGGTAAAGTCTCTTGCACCCCTCCAAAGCTTCCCACCACTTTCTTCCACCTTCATACTAATCCTAGAACCATAATACTACTCTCATATTATTTCCTATAGAAAAACATGGCATCCTGTAACAATCATGTAGCAGTGCAAAAAATATTTCTGAATGCATCCAAAATTGCCTCTAAAGCATTATTTTTACCTATCATCAGGGCCACAACGTCCTCTAGGCCTTGAATATGAAATTGAGATGAACATAGACCCTATAGGTACTTCACTCCCATTATTGTAGCTTCAATCCTGTAACTAGGGTATATTGTTTCGGTTATGTGTTAAATAGAATGAAAGCAATTTTCCTTTAGTATGCTTGAGAATTTTATTTTTTATGCAAGTATAATATAATTTACCTTGTTTTCAATAACATATATTTGTTTCCTAAAAAGATAGATCAAATTTACTTTCATGCAATTAGATTAGGATTAATTTATTTACTTTTAGTTTTTGCAAGATAGATTGGGACCTCTTTTCTCGAATTTGTTTTCATATAAATAGATTAGGGTTTCTTTCATGCAGTAGAAAAAAGTTTTGTTTTAATCATCTCTCTTCTTACAAAGATAGGCTAAGTAGTTTGCCTTGATTGGACTTTACAAAGTGGTCTCTGTACATCTCAATTAAATTCATTACTTCAAATTAGTTTAAGTAGAATATCAATTTATTTGCATATAGCATTGGTGCCTCTTAAGTTTGTAGGGACTCTAGATTGATTAATTAAAGTTGGTAGTCCTAGGAATTGCAACATTATTGTTGTAATACTGGGACTCATCACTTAGCGAGAAATATATTTCTCTTTTCTTTTATAATGTAGGGTTTATTCTTTCATTCTTTACTTTCATTGCTTATAAACATTCCACACAAGACACCCTGTATGAAAAACAATTAGTTTATTTTCTAATTATAAATAACATTGTTATCTTTATCTATATCTAAGTTTATGACTCCTTTGCATATAAGGTATAGAATTATATATGTCTAGACCAGAGGCCTAGTGTACCTCTATAATGGGAGTCTCTTGCTAGTTTTTTTGAGTCCTAAATATCTTTGTTTAGGACTATTTGAGTTAGACTAGATAATGAGGTCATTGTTCTCATAGTCTGCCCTTTTGTTGGAACGGGGTCCCCTAGTTGCGGTTTTGATATATATTTTGTAGTAATTATTCTAGTGCAGGGGCTTTGGGGTGGGTCAAAGCCCCCAATGTATTGTAACGAGTCAAAGGGTAGACCTAGAGTCCGTAAACCATGGTTTGCGAACCACAGGATAGTGCAGGCTATGATGATATAAATAGATAGATAGCTTGAGTCTAAGTGTAAGTAAGACTGATGCTAAGTACGAACTATTGAGATCTGTTTTGGGTGGTATTGGGTAAGGACTCCTGCTGGCTGTGTGCGTGGAGATCCTCAGTCTTGCTATGTGCGGACCCCACTGGCTGTGTGCGCGGGTTGTGACTTGGGTTTGTTACTAGGTTTTCGATGATTAATGAATGCAGAATCTATTGAAGTATCTCTGTGTTACTTGAGATAGTTGTGTTTATGTCTGCGTTATCTAAATTAGCTGCGATTGTGTTATTTTGTAATGATAATTACTGATGCGCATGTGGATGCGAAGGTGTTACTAAGATTTTCTTAATAACAGTAGATTTGTTTATGTTTACATGCTGTCTATGAGGTTATAAGCTTTGATTTATATACTATTAAGGGCTCGATCATAAGATTTCTTATATGTGAACCTGATATATCTCAACAGGATTGCCTTAATTACCAGCTTTCTCACAGGGTGCGGAAACCTGGTTCCAACACCCTCCCATACTACTTCGGGTGAGATCTTGGCCTGCAAAAGTAGGTCATTGCTGAAAGGGCCAATATTATAGGGGTTTGTTGCCAAACCTTAAATCTGAACCTGGGTCAAGACCCATCAAGCCAACAAATGGTTTCGTTGCCAGGACCGGGATAATTTTGAGAGAAAGATCGGGTAATGCCACGAGACCGTTGGCAACCTAAGAAATCGGAGCTCGAAGACTGGTTTGAAAAACAGATTCAGGAATTTTCCATAAAAGAGAATCATAGCACAAAGCTAACAACTGAAAAGGGGAAGAAAAAATAAATTTTCACAGAAGTATATGAAATTTTCTTTGTAACTTTCGTGCACAAGCTGTAGGAGTGGCTAGCAAGACTAGTAGAATTCTAGACGTGTTGGAAAGACAATCAGATTACGTAGTGGACTCCGAAATTGATTCAACGGTTGGAGAAGGCTAACAATAAAATCACCCAGACTGTAGATCACTGGGTGGATAGTGTGCTAGGAATATTTGTAATATAATTCGCAGTCGATCAATTTGTATCCTACTCTGAAGCAGAGCGGAGGTTCTTCAAAGGATTGCGAGGTAAGTTCTTATGAACACTTCCTCTACTGATTAAAATATTACTGCGCAAAAAAGGCATTTTGTGCAGCCACACCAAATGAATGACCTTTGATCAGGGTGAGAGTACAACATGAAGTGGTAAGTACTACAGAGTCAATCGAGAAGGGGATAGATCTATCTACAGCCCCTTAAGAGAGCCATTTGTGCACGTAGGAACTAGTCCTCCAGCTACACCATCGTCAAATCAATGTAAGGTAAAGAACTCCACTACCCCTCTGCCTCTACTGGAAGAAGATATGGCCACACACATGAAGCTGCCCACCTTCAAGGGTGTGGGGGATGAAGACATGGACTAATTTTGGTTCGTAGCGGAATCAGTATGGACTGCACAAAATGTGGCTAGCGATGCTATAAAAAGAGCACAGCTATCCCTAGCCTTTGAAGGAAGGGCCATGGATTGGTTCATGGGGTACATTGGCCAACTTGTGGATCCATCAATACAAGAAATTAAGGATGCCCTAAAACAACAGTTTCGGAAGCCTAGGTCCTACTCTCAACTAGTGACTGACTTGAAATATTTTAAACAGAGACCCACTAAATCTGTATGGGAGGCTGATCAATAGCTAAAGAATGTTATCAGGGATGGGGAATTTAAGTATGAGGATAGACAACACAAGGAATGGTTCATTTCCATGCTATTACCGCACCTGCGCGGACCTGTGGGTCAGCAAGAAATTTACATGCAAGAAAAAGCCTTGGAGATTGCCATGAAGCTAGAAGTTGCGCCAAGAGACGATACCTAGTTTGGGGTACAACAAATCTAAGGCCAGCTGGAGGCAATGCACCTCAAAATCCAAAATTTGTGAAAGGAGTGAGGAAAATAAGCTAGTCTATATGTTTGATGCATAAGATGTAGTGTGTCAGGCCACACCAAGGATCAGTGCAATCCACTGGTAGACTACATGTAGGCTGGGGGGGCCAACCCATTGCACCCTAAAGAGGTTGTGGGACCAGGCACCCCCACGTTATGGTGTGCCGACTGCCGAGTAACCGAACTACATGATACCAACCACTGCCCCTGTCTTGGTGCCTATGTTCCAGAATTGAAGAAATAATGGTGTCCATTATGCTCATCTGTGGGACATGACGAACACAACTACCAAACATATGACTTAATGATAGATAGAGAAAACCTATATAGGGTACAGGCTGACCCTTCATCACCACTATCCCCCTCGGGACGAGGAGGCTCCCCTGCCAGAGGTCGGGTGGGTGGGAAGAGGCGGAAGCGCAGGTCGGGGAAGAGGACAATTGATCTGCTATAATTGTGTAAAAGTAGGGCACTTTGCAAGGGACTTTCTGAACCCTGCATGACAATCTTGCATATATTGCAAAAAATTGGATCATGTGATCGAATATTGTCTAGTACTGATAGCAAAGATGCAGGAAAAATAACAGACAACAACATATAATGTACAAAGGGTTAAGGTAGAACCACGTGATGAGGGACCCCGTATTAATGTCATTACGTGTAGTGGCATGGCTACTGGAGGAGCTAGGGAAAGATCTGTGGCTGAACCCCTTATTCGAAAAGTCGCTATCAAAAAGGAAAGATTGTACCTACAGAAGGAGAAATAAACCTTCCTAGAGGCTCGCAAAGACTTTACTTATAAAAATGAGGCATCTACCTCCAAGGCTCCAAAAAATATAAAAGCAGACAAAGAAGTTAAACCATTCCTACAGGCATGTATGAAGTTGCTACGCAACCAGAAGGTAGTAGAAAATCTTCAAGCATTGAAAGAAAAATACGCGGAAAAGCCTAACCCTCCAATGGAAATTAAATATGTCCACAAAATTTACAGGCATAAGAAACACACTAGTCAAGAATTGCGGCTAACTACGCAGATTGGTGATTATGAAATGGATCAGGTCAACCTAGATTTGGGATCCGATGCGAATGTCTTGCCCAAATAGACGTAGCAGAGGATCAGGGAACCTAAGCTGGAATGGTCTACTATACACCTGTGCATGGCTAACCAACAGAAGTTCATACTGTTGGGGAGACTATCAAAGATTATGGTAGATATCGCAGGAGTTAAGGTATATGCGGATTTTGAGGTAATTCAAATTGTAGAGGATGCGGACCCATATCCTGCGCTCCTAGGACTGGAGTAGGCTATATACATGGGAGGCATTATCAACTTGAAGAAAAGGAGCATTGTTTTTGAGAGTGAGGGTACGAAATTAATAGTCCCTTTAGACCCAGCAGAGGGAGAGCAGTATACAAAACACGTGTGAAAAGAAGACGACGTTGATCATATCTATAAACTAATTTCCCAGGACGAGGATTGGATTAACCCTATGGCTGATGGAGTGCTTTGTTGGGAGAAAGATAGTGAATGCCTCTCTGATTCCCACGGGGAGATGGAAAATTGGCAAAACCGGGTGCATGACGTATCTGCGCTACGGTGTCTTAAGATCACAAAGAGCTTCCGGTGTATCTCCTTAGAGGTAAGAAAGCTACCTTTCTTTGATGATTTTGGTAGTATTAGGGATTTTCTTAGAGAATTCGAAGCTGAAGTCTCAAGGGAACGAAGAATGGGGGCGCTTAACCTAGCCATGCGTGCGACCCCTGTGCGGTGGTGGGAAACTCATAAGGAGACTTTTCAGGATTGGGAGGAATGTCGCAAGATGATGATCCTGTGATTTGAAACACCGATTCAACTACCCATGGAGATTTTCCTTGGCTACGGGGACTCGCACCAGCACTTGTCCACGTGGGCGGAGGTGTGGTGTAAAAGTACCAGGGACGAATGGGTCCACTTGTTTATTCATACCTTGGGACCAATCCCCACCGCATGGTATTTGGATGCAGAGCTACATCAACTCACCCGCCACTGGGATACCATGAGGGACGATTTTGCGGGGACGTTCAGGTTGATAGGCGGAATGGAGGAATTAGATGAAGCCCTGCAAAACATAGATGCTCTATTATTTGATGAATAAAGCCCTCATGGAGAATATGGGGAACCAGCTTGGGATACGCAGATGAAGGATATTGCCAACTGTTGCAATCTATCAATGGAGGAATGTGACGAAGACCCACGAAATATCACTATCCTAGAGTCTAAGGGAGAATGAGCAGTTGTTGGACCCCCACTGAAAGCCATCGATGTGACTAAGCCTCTTAAGTTAAGGGAAGTCAACATTGGAACAGAAGAAAAACCCAAGCTGGCTAGAATTGGGGATTAATAGGATGATGATATCGTTGGGAAAGTCGCAGAAATTCTCATGGAGTACCAGGATCTGTTTCCCATGAAATTTTCAGAACTCAAAGGTATCACAGGGGACGTGGGGGTCATGCAATTACTTTAAAACCATATGCACACCCTATCAAGCAGCGACCTTACCAATTGAACCCCAAGTATAAGTAGAAAGTTAGAGAAGAAACTGACAAAATGCTAGCTGCAGGTATCATCGAACTAGTAGAACAGTCAGATTGGGTAAGCCCTATGGTGGTCCAAGAAAAAAATACTAAAGGAGAAATAAGAATCTGCATCGACCTGCGTAAAGTGAATTATTCTTGCGTACATGATCCCTTCCCTATGCCATTCTCTGATGAAATTCTCGACAGTGTGGGAGGGCAGGAAGCATACTTGTTCACTGACAGGTTTTTGGGCTACCATCAGATCAGGATCGCACCTGAAGATCGCAGAAAAAATACTTTTGCCACAAAATGGAGATCCTTCCAGTACACTGTCATGCCCTTTGGGCTCAAAAATAACTGTGCCATATTTTCACGAGTAGTGGTCGCAGTATTCAAGGAGTTCATTCACAAGTTCCTCGAAGTATACTTTGACGATTGGAAAATATATTTGGATTGGTAAAGAAGCACGTCTCGAACCTGTGCATGACGTTGGATGCCTGTAGAAAGCACCATATTTCCCTAAATATTACGAAGTGCATATTCTGTATACCTTTCGGGATCTTTTTAATCCACATAGTCTGTCGGCAAGGGTTGATGGTTGACCCCGCCAAGGTTGCAGTTATCATCAATTTAGCAGTCCTCACAACTGAGAAATAGTTGCGCTCCATCCTCGGGCACACGGGCTACTATAGGAATTTTATTCAAGGGTACGCACTGATCACGACACCTATGGAAAAACTGCTAAAGAAGGACGTATCGTTTTTTTAGGACGTGAAGTGTCAAAAGAGTTTTGAGTTACTCAAGGAAAAGATGGTTTCTGCACCTATCCTCATATTTCCTAACTGGGCGAAGGTTTTCCATGTCCATGTGGACGCTTCAAGGATCACCCTGGGAGCTATCCTTACACAGCCCGGGGAGGGGGACATTGATCACCCGGTTGTGTTTTCTAGTAGAAAACTCTCTAGCGCAGAGCGTAACTACTCCACTACTAAACACGAGGGGTTGGAAATGGTGTATGCCCTGCAAAAATACCAGCATTATCTACTGGGAGGGCACTTCAAGATGTTCACGGATCACTCAAATTTGAAGTACCTTGTCAATAAGCTTGTGTTGGGGGGGGAGATTTTCTGATGGTTACTATTGTTTCAGGAATATGACTTTGAGATAATTGTGAAGGCGGGGAGATTAAATGCTGGACTAGACCACTTATCCTAAATCGAGAGTGGTGAAGAACCAACCAATCTAGAGGAAGGATTTCCCAATGCGCAGATATTTTCTATTAAGGTGGTTGATGAGAACTTTGCCGATATTATTCAATTCTTAACTACGGGGATGGCACATGTAGAATATTCGGTACAACAAAAAAAGAGCTGGTAACCTGCGCATCTAACTTTACCATCATCGTGGGCCACCTATATAAGCTAGGAGTTGTTGAAGTACTGCAAAGATACGTACTAGAGCATAAAAGACAAGCCATTTTAGCAGAATCCCACATAGGCGTAGCAGGAGGTCACTATGCAAGAAAATTGACGGCACAAAAGATCTTAAGAGCTGGCCTGTGGTGGCCCACACTGCATAGCGACTCTCACGACTATTGCAAAGCCTGTGACACATGCTAATGAATAGGAAGACTGTCATGCAGGGATGAAATACCTTTACAACCATAGATGGTCCTATAGGTGTTTGATAAATGGGCAATAGAATTCATTGGGCCCATCAACCCACCAGGTGAGAAGACAGGTGCTTGCTACATCCTCACTGCGACTCATTATGTAACCAGATAGATGGAAGTGCAAGTTATGAAGGATTGCACTACATATATTGTTGTCACTTTATTTTTGAGCATATTTTAACCAGGTTTGGCTGTCCAAATATCTTGATGAGCGATAGAGGTACACATTTCATTAATGACACAATTCAAGCTTTGATTGAGGAGTTTCGAATCCACCATGCAAAAAGTACCTCGTATCACCCGCAGGAAAATGGAACGGCAGAAGATTTTAATAAAATTATGGAATAGGTGCTTACCAAGGTCTGTAATGTTGATCAAAGCGGTTAGGATGTGCGCATCCCATCAGTCCTTTGGGCATATCGAACCATGTGCAATAAATTGACTGGGAAAACACCGTTTTAGATGGTTTATGGGAAGGAGGCCATTATGCCCATGGAGTATATCATTCCTAGCCTACACATTGTGGCCTTTACAAACTTGGCAAAGCTCGATATCATGGAGGAATGCTTAGTGCAGCTAGTTTCCTTCGTGGAAGATCGATTCATTGCTAACTTTCATCAGCAAGTTCAGAAGGCCCGGGAAAAATCTTGGCATGATAGGCATATACAACAGAACTCGTTTAAAGAAGACGAGCTAGTATTCTTATATGAAATCTAGTTTGCGTGCCACCCAAGTAAATTTTTCCAACATTGGTTGGGACCTTATAATGTAATAGAAATTATGAATGGTGGTGCGGTGAGATTGGATACGTTGCACAGGGACCCCCTACCAGGATATGTTAATGGCAGCCATCTCAAACCATACCAAGCCAACTCGGTGCATACCAAATGACTATATGGATGGAGTGTTTGTATTAGGAGGGATACGCGCAGGCAAGAGGAAAAATTCAGGCAGACCCGTTATACACGCAGGGGTCGACAGCAGCATGTAAAGGTGCGCTAGGTGCGCAGGGGTTGACCGCAGCACGGAAAGGTGCATTGGGCACGTAGGGTTAATACACAGTTGTGAAAACTAGCCATTGGAATAGTAAAGCTGGGTAAAAAGCCAATTTTACCGTTGGAAGGAGCGGGCAGTAGGCAATTAATGCAGCAATTTCCGAGGATTTTTTACCGTTTCCTTGATGGTAAGTTTTAGCTAAGTTTCATCTGACCGTTGTTCACTATCCAAAGCTATAAATGGAGGAGGGCATATTAGAATTGGGTTCCATACGTCTTGAAAGTCTTGTGCCCTGAAAATTTTGGTCACTAATGTTCTTTGTTCATGTCTAGGCGTGCTACCTCCTCTGATAGCAACAACCCTGAGTTCGTCTTCCGAGCAAGAATTACTGGGACCAATCCCACTAATTCATCGTAGACCATGGCCTCTACTGAAAGAGCATCTAATGAAGTATTGGAGGTAACCCCTGAAGTTGAAGAGGTCATGTCCACACTGACCAAGGGGAAGCAGGTGGAGAAAAAGAAGGCTAAGGGGAAGGGCCAGGAGAAGGGGCAGGGGAGGACTACGAAATGGGTTGGGTTGAAGCCACGAACATCCCCTCGGAATGTGCAATCCCCCTGAAAGGTGCCAAGGGCACGCTCGCCTAACCCGGAAAAGCGACCTCTGTTTGCTCAGGAAGAATCTATGCTCGATGCCCCTATGTTCGGCCTAGAAGACCCTTAGTGCGCATGCCCAATGTTACACCATTTTTTGTTCATCTAACCTACTATCAATAGATGGACCCAACTACACCATGTAAGACCAATTTTACCCTAAGTAAAATTGCTTTCACTATGTAAAATAACTTAATAAAACACATTTATTAGGTTGTTTATGGTCTAAACAGGAAACCCCAAAGGGAAATATTAAACAAATCTATATTTGTTTGATTTTCCTCATGAAATAATTAATTAAACAATAATTTAATTATTATTCCTGGTCATGTTTAACCCAAAAAAAAGAAATTAATTAGATAAATCTTTATTTATCTTATTATTTTCTAGGAATAATTATTTAAATCTTATTTAAATAATATTCCTTGTTAAATATGACTAAATCACCCATAAATAATTAAATAAATCATTATTTATTTGATTATATTTCAACCACTTCCTTAAATTGATAAATAAATCATTTATTTATTTATTATTCACAAATAAAGGGATTTGACCCAAGTCAAATACTTTTTCCCTCCAACAAATATAATAAAATATTCCATAAAAGGTGGATCTAGATTTGGTTAATGTTATTTTAATCATGCACCAAGATCTAGAATGACCCAATATTTTGTTATAAATAGGAGGTTTTTTCCTACCATTCTTCACCTTTTGTTGCCTATTAGATCACTCTGGATCTAAACTCTTGGTCTGACTTTGAGCCATTATCATTGTCATATTTTCCATTATTTGCTATGTGAGCTCCCTTTGAGTTCTATGTTTGTCTGGGTTTTCTACACCAACAAGAGAGAGAAATGCTAGATATGAAGTGCTGAGGACTTTCAAGAACCCATCCCATTGAGGAGAATTGGAAACACCTTTCTTGTTTTCCTCTCAGGTGCCCTTAATATAAAAATTCTTTCAAAAATATTGTTCTTGTCTTGTATATTGGATGCATGGAGCAAAACCTTATTTTCACTGCTTAATGTCTTTTTATGCATAGATCTGGATTTGTGCAGCATTTGTCTTGATCAACTAACTGCAGATCTGAAGATATTGGCAGCCACATTTGATGTTAGGGCTATAAGTTATGCATAGCTAAAGTGGTATTTTTTCGTACACTTTGACAAAAGATTCATACTAACACCCAAGAATCTAGATGTTGTGCGCTCCTATCTGCAAATGCGGCTAACTCCGAATGAAGTCCCCATAATTGGAGAAGCATTTGGAAAAATCCCCTCAGTTAAGTTCGATGATCACGACCTTGCTAACCTAGAGGCCTTCCTAGAATTAGCACCTGAGCTATATCTCAAAAGAGTACTAGAGGACGATGTGCTAAAGGTAGTACCAATGCCGTGGGCACGTGGGTTACAAGGTTCAGGATTACTAAAATTGCTGTAGATACCTCACTTTGGCCGATACAATATCACCAACTCAATTGTGTGACAGCTGCTAGCCTTGATCCATGACGACAACTTGTGGATCTAGGACCACATTCCCATTGATGCTGCCCTAATTCACCACATTACTAGTCTCGCCATGGAGGGGCCCAATCCCATTGAGTGCATCGACAAGAAGTATGAACAACATATCGTCGACAAGGTGCGAGAAGACTACCATGTCGAGTGAAACACAAGAGGATTCCTGATCGGAATTATTCCTGACCCTGGAGTGCGCATGGGTACCCTGTTGCTAGCTTGTAAGATGATGCGCAAATGCTAGGCTACGGCTGTCCCCGCCTATGTCATTCATCTTGCTAGCCGTTGCGAAAAGGGGGTCTACTTTAACTGGTCGCAGTTCCTCTACACCAAGTTTTTGGAAAACGTGCGTGAGGCCCAGGACCACAGGAAGAAATTCTGTTACTCTTGGTTGCTACTCCTAATTTCATTGGTCACCTGGGAAGCCCCTAAATGATTGGTCCTCCCTGAGCTCAAACTGGGCATGTGTGAAGGGTCGCGATATGCAAACTTGTGGGATTCAAAGGATGCGAAGCGTATTGTGGAAAACAAAGTATTTTGGGTACTGTTTGAGGGCGCACTCACAGCAGTAATTCACTCCCGGCCACGCCTGTCGCCGACAGTCTACAAAAATTATAAGCGCATCGCAGCATTCCAGGTTACGATGCATAATGTGCAGATTCGAGGCCGTAAGGATCCAGCTTGGATGTCGCTACCTTACGTGGTATCTGATGAAGAAATCGATCAGCTCATCACCACTTGGCTACTGCACTGGAATTTGGGATTCAAATCAAATGGCCCTATAATGACTGACACTAATAATACAAGCGCTGCTCCAAAAACCACCACCCCACCTGATACTACCAAGAACGCAAAAGGTCGTGGCCCGGAAGTCTCCACTAGGATGGAGGATGCAGCGCAGGGCGTGGAGAAGGAGTCGTAATGGGACATGGAGACTGAGGGCCTGGATGCATAGGGTGTTGGTTCCTCGCGGGGCATGAAATAGACATCAGAACCTCTCAAGTGCCGATGAACGAAATGACGGGCTACGAGACCTGGTGGGAGATTGAGGTTACTTTAACCAAGGAAGATTTGGAGAAAATTGTAGATGTGGTCACCCTCGCTTTGGAGGACAGGTGGCTTGCCTTGGAAGAGCAGGAGAAGGCCACAGTCGCTGCATTACAGTCTGAGCTCCAAGCTCTTCAGCTCAAATTATATACCCTGCAGATGACCGTGGTTCAAGCAAGGCTGCCTCAAGTGACCAACACTGGGTTGATATCTACGACCGAGAGTCGCCTCTATCCCTTGCCAGGCGCAACAATCACTCTGAGTCTGCCCAACTTATGTGCGCAAGTCCAGGCCTGCGCAGAAGTACATCTGGACTTGGCCCGACTTTAGGGCGAGCCACTGCAGGCTCTCCACACATCCCTCTTTGAGGAAATCCAGCACAGAGACCGATGGGTGCAGCAACAAATAAGTACAATCGAGTAGACCATCATAGAAAAAAATATCGAGGCATCCCAAGCACAGGCCTTGTGTATCCTTTCCGCCACACAGTAGACCGAGTTGGAGTGTCTGATCACCAGACTCTGCGTGGATGTGACTGAAGACATTTCGACCTCTGCCACCCCCCAGGCCAAGATTGAGGGACTCGTCGTAGCTCTGAAAGATTATTTGACCGAGATCCAGAGCATTAAGGCCAAGATGAAGCAGTAGATTGCTACGTTGCAAGCTAAGTTGCAGCTAGAAACCCCTCCTGAGGTATGCACCCAAAGAGCTGCGCTATTCACTGAAGCCACGAACACCGTTACAGCACAAATTTCTCAGGGTGTTGGATTGCTTGAGACAGCTATGCAGCTGTGGTCTGTGGTGCAGCGCGACCCAAGTTTACCCAAGAACTACGCCAGAAGGAAGAATAATTCAAGCAAATGGAGGCTACAATTCCCACTCTGATCCCAGCCCAATGCCTAGCACGTCTGCGAGCCAGCCATGCGCTTAGATATGACCTGGAAGGGCTTCGCCACAAGAAGAAGGTTATAAGTGACAACCTCAAGCCATGGGCCGATGAAGCCCTCCAAATATCTTAGGACTTGGATGTTGCAGTCAAACAGCTGAATCAGACCCTAGAGAGTGTCACCACTACCACAGAAGGCCCAAATTCGCAAAATTTGGTGGACATTGCACAGAATGCTACCGCGCCGAGCGAAGGAGTGCTTCCCCCTCTGGTCGATGCAATCAAGCAACTCGAGGAAAATATGCAAGCCCCAAGTCCGCTGTGACTTGGGACGAGTCACAAGATTGTGTTGGGGGCATGTTAGAACGGGGTCCCCTAGATGTGGTTTTGATAAATATTTTGTAGTAATTAGTCTAGCGTAGGGGCTTTGGGGAGGGTCAAAGCCCCCAATGTATTGTAATGCGTCAAAGGGTAGACCTAGAGTCCGCAAACCGTATTGTAACAGGTCATAGGGTAGACCTAAAGTCTAAAAACCACAGTTTGCGGACCACAGGATAACGCAGGCTATGATGATATAAATAGATAGATAGTTTGAGTCTAAGAGTAAGTAAGATTGATGCTATGTACGAACTATTGAGATTTGTTTTGGGTGGTATTGGGTAAGGACTCCTGTTGGCTATGTGTGCGGAGATCCTCAATCCTGTTGTGTGCGGACCCCGCTGGCTGTGTGTGCGGGTTGTGACTTGGGTTTGTAACTGGTTTTGGATGATTAATGAATGTGGAATCTGTTGAAGTATGTCTGTGCTACCTAAGCTAGCTGTGTTTATGTCTGTGTTATCTGAATTAGCCGTGATTGTGTTATTATGTAATGATAATTACTTATGTGCACATGGATGCGAAGGTGTTGCTAAGATCTTCTTAATAACAGTAGCTTTTTTTGTGTTTACATGTTGTCTATGAGGTTATAAGCTTCACTTTCTATACTGTTAAGGGCTCGATAATAATATTTCTTCTGTGTGAACCTGACAGATCTCAACTGGACTACCTTAATTACCCGCTTTCTCCCAGGGTGCGGAAACCTGGTTCCAACACCCTCCCATACTACTTCGAGTGAGACCTTGGCCTGCAAAAATAGGTCATTGCCGAAAAGGCTAGTAATATAAGGGTTTGTTGGCAAACCTTAAATTCGAACCTGGGTCAAGACCCCTCAAGCCAACACCTTTACATATACATTCTCTCAATCTTTCTTCTGATCTAACTAATATATATATATATATATATATATATATATATATATAACATAAAGGTACTTGTGCCAATTTATACTAACAAATAGCGTACCAGGAGCCAAGCCAAACATTTAGATTCTCAGAATAGTCAACTTTGTGAGTTTGTTTTGTTTTTTTTTGTTAGACAAAAATTACTCTTTAGGGTTCTACTATTTTTTTACCTGGCCCCAAGGGCCTCTGTGTTAGAACTTGAAGACCTTTTTTCATTTGCAAAACACAATTAGTCTATAATAACAACTTTCATTCATACATATACATGTACATATTTAATTTCTAACAAGTATTTAAATCTTTCTATTCTACCCTTTCTTTTTCTTTTATGTATTTCATACATTCATATTTCTATGCTCACCATCCCATAAAAAAGAAAGCCTACCCTTAACAATGTCTTGCTAAATTCTCTAGGTTCTACCAATTTTTCTCTCCCACCAATAATCTTTCTCAAGAACTGTCTTTAGCTCCCATATTTCTTTTTACAAAGTCCACAAGATGACATTTCTCTCCAACTATATAATTTTTTTTGTGATCCGTTTTTCTGTCAGTTTTCTTCTTCTGTCCTTTGCATCCTGCAAATGGTCTCATGAAGAATGACAAAAGGATTTTTTTTTTTTTTAATCTCAGCATAACTAACTTAAACAGTTTTTCCTGAAAATTAGAAGCTAATCTCTCATTTTAACCTTTAACATTTTCATATCAAAATATTTTCTATTTACATTATCGCAAAATAATATTTACATCAATATATCTATCGCATATCATTTAATTTTCTCTCACCATTCATTAAATAAATATATAAAAAGTTACATACTAATTTTCCAAAGATATCACGAGAACACCTCTACAAAAATATCTCTCTTATAAATTAAGATAAGATAATCATAGAATTTTGAAATAAATAATTAACTAACTCATATTCTTACCCCATAATAACCACCACATATATTTTTATTATATGAAGATAATTCATTTGCATTCACATATCACATCTTAATAATGGGTTGTCATCACATTAATATCTTATAACATCAACAGACTTGAAATAGAAGCATAATATTACCATTATAGTAAATAATCAAAGCATCCATATATTTTCAAAGTGACTATAATGATACATGTTTGATTGATCTCCACATCATGCTACTTTGTCTTCACTTTAATGTTGCGACATCGAAATACTTCAAATAAAAGGATCATCTATGTGATTAGATAAGACGATTCCCGTTTGCAATGATTAGTAAACCGTACTTGTGACTCACTCATGTTCTGCTGGTTAGGTTGAGTTATATTGGGACCGGTCATAAGGTTGAATGAAAACAAACAATTTAACAAATAACAAATTATATTTAAAAGTGGAAGTGGAATTTCAATCCGTGGTTATTGTTTATATAAATAGAGATGGAATGGAATGTAAATCATTAAATTTTTTAATGTATACTTATAATTTATAATAAATATCAAAATGTTTACTTTATTGTACATCTTATTTTGTTAAAATTAAAATTATTATTAACTAAATTATAATTTAATTTAAAATTAATATTATTAACTAGATTATAATTTAATTTAAATTTATTATTATTATTAATGATAAAAAAATAAAAAATAAAATATATCTATATATATATATATATATATATATATATATGCCATTCTAGATATATCTTAACTCAAATCTATGAAGTGTTGAGAGAGATCAAATCTCTCGAGGTGTAAACTTCGTTTTTGAGTGCAAAACTTGAGTAAATGTTTGCACCTCGAGAGATTTGATCCCTCTCCATGCTTGATAGATCCGGGGTTAAGATGGATCTAGGTTGATTTCAGTCGTGTGCGGTCATATAAAATTTTTTGAACATCTAATTATTTTGATCATTTTAAATATGCTAAATATGTTTAAGATTAATTTGGTCGATTTGATTTAAATTTTCTTAGTTACCTAAGTTTGTTTAGATGAGCGAGACTGTTAGTTACTTGAATGATGAAAAATGATGAAATAAAAATTTTGTGCAAAGTGACAATGTAACAATGTTGAATGATAGAAAATGTGAATAATAAGAATATATTCAATTACAAACAATCTTCATTGCGATCAATCTAAAACTTATTTCTTCTACTACTCTTATTGTCACGCATATTAGTTATTTTCTATTATTGCGTTTTAATGCAAAGTGATTAACAATGTTGAATGATGGAAGATGGGAATAATAAGAATGTAGTCAATTACAAATAGTTCACATTTTCGGGAAGAAGACATTTCAGGTAAGTGAACATTTTATTTAGGATGAAAAATCAAGTATTGTATTTATGGTTGAATCACTGTAATGCATATGTCAATTCACGTCATGAATATTGTTTATCTACTTACATTGAAAGAGTGTGTGTATTTTTTTGGGGGTGAAAAGATAGGGAGGGAGGAAGAGATATAGATATGGGGAGAGAAGTGTTAAAGAGAGAGAGAGAGAGAGGGAGTGAGAAAGGGAGGGAGAGAAAGAGATAGGTAGATAGATATTGAGAGATAGTGTATATGTTTTGGGGGTGAGATAGAGAGATAAAGAAGGAGAGACAATGGGAGACAAAGATATAGATCAAGGGGGAAGAGACGTGCTTACACTGAAATCAATGCACACTATTAATATAATTACTTTGAAATTAATCTACATCATACATCTAGTTGCATCAATCATAAATCAACATCTACACTGAAATCAATCATCTAGTGCAAACAATCAAATAATATTAGAAATCAACATCTACATTAAAATCAATGCATCTACTGCAAGCAATCAAATAGGATTAGAAATCAATATCTACATTGAAACCAATGAATCTAGTGCAAGCAATCAAATAGGAGTAGAAATCAACATCTACGCTGAAATCAATGCATCTAGTGTAAAGTATTAAATAGGATTATAAATCGACATCTACACTGAAATCAATGCATCTAGTGCAAGAGATCATATAGGATTAGAAATCAATATCTACATTGAAACCAATGCATCTAGTGCCAAGCAATCAAATAGGAGTAGAAATCAACATCTACACTGAATCAATGCATCTAGTGTAAGGTATTAAATAGGATTAAAATGGACATTTACATTGAAACCAATGCATCTAGTGCAAGCGATCAAATACGATTAGAAATCAATATCTACACTGAAAACCAATGCATCTAGTGGAAGCAATCAAATAGGAGTAGAAATCGACATCTACACTAAAATCAATGCATATAGTGTAAACAATCAAATAGGATTAGAAATAAACAACTACACTGAAATCAATACATCTATTTTAGTGAAAAAACAAAATATTCATGACATTCAAGATCATGTTTGTATTTGTCTATGTGTGTCTCTTTCTTCTTCCCCCTCTCTCAACCTTCCATTTTGTGTCTATCTCACTCCCTCTATCCTTCTCTCTCCCCCCTCCCTCTCTCCTTCGTCTCTCTCTCTCCAACTCTCTCCCCCTTTCTCTATATTTCTCTTATTCCCTCTCCCCCACTGCCATCTATATCTATACCTCCCTCCATCTCTCCTTATTTGTATCTCTATCTCAACCCCCTAAAAACATCTCTCTCTCTCTCTCTCTATATATATATATATATATATAGATATATCCCTCTGTCTCTCCTTGTTTATATCTCTACATCAACCTGCATACTCTCTCTCTGTGTCTATCTATCTATTTATCTCTATCTCAGCCCCGAAACATACACACTCTCTCTCCATATCTATCTGTCCTCCTCACTCCCTCTCTTTTCATCTCTCTTTTTCCTTATCTCACCCTTCCATCTATATCTCTATCTCCCCTTGTCTCTCCTTCTTACCCCCAAAACATATTATCTCTCTCTCTCTCTCTCTCCCTTGTCACTCGCTCTCCCTCTCCACCTTTCTCTCTCTAAGTCTTTCTTCCCATTCCAACTCCATCTCTCCCTCCCCCTCTCTCTCTCCTCTCTCTCAAGTCCTCTCTCTCTCTTCCTTCCTCTCTCTCCCTATCTCTCCCACCTCCTTATGTCTCTCCCCCCCATCACACACACACTCTCTCTCCACCCTCCAACTTTATTGTCCTTTACATTAGTCATCAGTAATTTTTACTATATGAAGATGACTATAGATTGGTTCTAGATTTCTAAAAACAAAATTCCTTGAATATTGTGAGTTTTAGAAATCTCACAGCCTTCATTATCCTTATAGGAATTTTTTCACTATTCTATCAACCTTACCATTCCATGGTCACCCTGCCATTCCTAAAGGACTCCTTATGGACTTGTGCCACTCATCTCCATCCTTTTTTCCCACCTATGACCTCATTACTCTATTTTCCCTTGCCCATAACTCTACTTTACATTTAGGGTTACCTATAAGCCTATTCTTTCCCATGTTCACCGAGTTCCTCAAGCATTGATAGTCTCAAAACTATCTCTGTAGGCTCTTTAGATAAATCAAGTACATTAGATTTTGGATCTTCAATACAACACTTTGTCGATACTTTGTTTTCATGAAGCCTCGAAGCCAATTTTCAGTCAAAATTAGGTCAAAAGAACCCCCACTAGGTGAATTAGGTTTCATATGGTCCCGAGTCATCATTTCCAAAGAAGACTACCATTCGGTTTAATTCTTGCACATGAGGTAATGGGCAAGCATGACATTTTTGCGAGAAGTTTTTGAAATTTCCATCGGTAGAAGGTTTAAGGAATTGGTAAGGTAGGTGGTCTGCTCTCAAATGAAGACAACTCACAGCAGTGTGCCAAGTAGGGATCAAAT
The DNA here is from genome assembly GCA_034641835.2 of Pinus albicaulis. Lineage (NCBI taxonomy): Eukaryota > Viridiplantae > Streptophyta > Pinopsida > Pinales > Pinaceae > Pinus > Pinus albicaulis. Next base: position 952,981,908 of record CM076571.1, read on the forward strand.
GAAAAAATGAACATGGAGGAGGCACACCAAAAACCAAACACGAAGAAAAGTCTTTCAGAGATGTTTGATGAGATATGGTGGAAAGGTGAGGTAAACTAGACAGAAGTAAATGAACTTGAAAGGGCTATAGAGAACTTAGAAGACAACACTGATAATTGTCTTAAAGCAGTCTACACACCTAGGGTTTTGGGAAAGTGGCCACAGAAGGTAAAGGGTATGATCTCAACTCCATGCTGCAAGCAAAGGAATGATTTTGAAGATGCCACTGTTTGATCAAATCCCAAACTTGCCAAAAAATGAGTTTTCATGACTAAATGAGTAAAAGAGATAAGTTGAGTTCAAGGCAAGAACAAAAGGGGTTCATAAGGTGTTACTTTGTGTGTAAATCCCAAATGGTTAAAATTAATATGTCATGCATCAAAGAGCAAAGATGTGAAGGATATCAGTAAGAGAAGGCCAAGTTAGTGTTTTCATATGCATGCAATTAGGAATGGCCAAAGAAGGTGTTGAGGCTGCTACTGGGGCAAGTCCTCCCCAAGGTGTTTAATGAACTGTCAGCCAAGAAGAAAAGTTAAGTTAACTTGATGATGAAAGAAACAGAGGATTTTGAAGCTTCTCTTGTGTACAAACATCACAAAATCATTAGATAAACATGTCAAGTCTTCAAGGAGCAAAAGAAAGAGCCACCTCAAGTGTTTTTCAGTCACCTGCAGACAGAAAGGCATAAAGAATATCAGTGAAAGAGAAAAAGGTTTAAAACCTTAGAAAATGGGATTGTCAAGATCAAGATCAAATCATAAGCCTATACAAAATCATTTTACACTTGAATGAACCATTAATACCTTGCAAAGAATTAGAAGTTTCAAAAAGGTAAGAAAAATTGAGTTTTTAATGTAAAATTAGGCAATAATGCCTAGCGTTGCACCCCTATCTTGGCATTGTGCGCCTGGAATTTTTTCTTGTGTATTTTACATAGGCTTTGTGTGCACAGCGAACGTTACCTTTCACGACTTTCTGATAGGTCGGTAAAGAAGGCCTTTGGCCTTGCGCACTTGGCAGGCTTAAGCCCTCGAACGACTCAAAACACCTCGAGGCTTCAAATTTTTCTTTGGGGTGTCCTCCAAAGCGATTTTAAAGGGTAAAGTAAAGCTCATCGAAGCCCTTTTCGAAATTTGTAGTGATTTATAATTAAGGAAATTGAAGACACGAGTAGGAAACCCCGATTTGCATGCTTAAACATCCTTTATTAAAAACATTCTCCATGTCTGCATGCTAAGAAGACTAATGATAGCCAGAAGGGTACATTTTTGAAATTTTTTCATTCACCTAAGGCTATGCCTACATTCACTCCATTTCACTCATAAGCTCTATCCCTTACACTGCAAATAGATTGACCTTACATTGCATTCTTTCATCTCAAATTGTCATCAACACAAGGTGTCTCAAAACATAGTTTTAACAAGCAACAAAGGGTTTTCATTAGGGTTTTGACTCTCACTCATCCTAATATACATATACCTTCACTCCTTCATCTCATCCACTTACAACTGCCTTTTTCATCACCATTCCATTACCCTCTTCTAAAAACAGTTTCATATTAGTCCTAAGGTTTTCTCAAGGCAAAGTTTTCAAAATGACAATGAGGGGGTTGATACAAAAGCAGAGAAATAATGAAGAAAGAAAGAAAATGAGGAGGCAGATGCCAATACGAAAGGAAATAGGGAAGAATCAAAAAAAGAAAAACCAATCAGTAAGGCAGATATATGCGAGGAAAGAGCAGTGAGGGAAATAAGGCTTATGAAGGATATGATGGAACCAATGAGGCTAAAGACAAAGAAAACCTTGAAAACCTAGCTGATCTATACCTACAAGCATCCCAAACACCATGAGCAAGACAATTTCAAATTTTGGCAAGTTTTTGTAAACTTTCATTTTTGACTGATTTAAAGTGCCAAGGGCGCAGCGCCCCTGGAACTGCGCTTTTTCTTGAGGCATCCATTGAAGGAAAAAATTACATTTTTGGATTCATCAAGCTAAGGGCATCATTCACACAAAATTTCAGATCATTTGGAGCAGATTTGGTCCTCCAAAAGGGCCAAAAACATGCACAAATTCACCATTCTGCCCAATTTTCAAAGTTGGCGCTGCGCCCTGAGCAGTCTTAGGAGATTTATTTTTTGAACAGGTAAATGAAGTCCAATCATAAAAATAAGAGCATTTTTGGAAATTATACTTGACAATATTTCCAATGAGCTATCACGGAGCTCATTCCAACACAAGGAAGGCCTTCAAAACTCAGCTATAAAGTGACATATTTTTCCAGTGCAGGCGCTGCACCCTTGGAACTCAATGTTGCGCCCTTTCTTGCAAAGTCAACAAAAGACACTAATTTATTGAAAATATATATTTTGAGTTTTTTTGCAAAAATCACTCCAAAGTTAGGTGTTAGAAGTTATTTTTCATTTATTGCATTAGATATTTTGTGCCTTTGGCCTTGCATGGTATTAATGGACAAATTTAGCATTTATGATGTATTTATGACACTTTGGAAAACCTAGTTAGGGTTTCGGTCCTCCTTGCTTGTTAAATATAGCATTTAGGCCTCATTGTACATGGGGTTGATTGTGGAGACAAACCTCATAGACTTTGAGTTGTGAGGAGTTTTTGGTTTTGGAGCATTGTGAAGATTTTGAAATGAATATCAATGAGACAAGCACTTTGCAGGATTCATGAACATGGCTAATGGTGATGTCTTTCTTGTTTTGTTCTCATTTTCTTATGTTTTACATATTGTGTCATCTTTCTCTAGCATTATAATAGAAATTTTAGCTTAAGGTATGCTGTCAAAAGAACATTAAGTCTGTATGTTTCTCTTGCTCTCATGTTTTCCTCTACTAGGCCAGTTTAGAGAATTATTAGTTGCTCTCTAATCCCACTCAGCTTGTTTATCTCAAGAATGATTTAATGGAGTCAGTTCCAAAGTAGTTTATGGTTAGCCCTGCCCTTTGGAATCACTTAAACATTGTTTTTGAGGTCTTTTCTTCAAAATATTGCTAACTAGGGTTTAGCTGAAGAGGTCAATGGTTTGCCCTGCCCTTTTGCTCATATTAAATGGTTGCTTTGAAATTATTTATAGTGTGATTAAGGAAATTTAGGAGTTCCTTGCTTCTTCAGCATTACTATATGTCATCTTGCATGTTTTCTTTCTCTGAATGTAGATAGCTGGAGAGGTTAGGAGCTCCCCGCTCTCTAGGGTTTACTGGATTGTTTCCTTAATGTTTGCTTGCTAGGGTTTGGTCAAAGAAGTATGGTATGCCCTGTATTTGGTTTTTTCTTCATGCATAGTATTCTTAAAGGAAATTCTTGTTGTAGTATTTGAAAAAGGATTCTTAACTGCCCTTTGCACCTACTTTGTCCACAATTTAATGTTCACTCCACTCACCTAAGCCTTGAAGATCCATTTAGCTTTGTTAAACTTGCTCTCCGAAGCACCCTTGACCTATTGTTGTACTTTTCCGGACCTTTGCGGACTCCATAGCTTGATGATCCTAAACCTCCTACTCTGTCTATTGGGAGCCTCTGTCTATTATGCTTGAAAAGCACCCCAACCAAACGAAACGAAAAAACAAACCCTAATATTTATAATTAGCCTAAAATAAAAAACCTAAAAATTTATCGAGTTCACATCCTTTACACGAACACTTAGAGCACTCTACCGAGTCTAGAAGAGCTAGGTCCTAGGACTCCAAAGACTAGTTTGATGTTACCCCTGTATATATTTGGTCACCGCGATCTAACTTAATTACGGGGACTAACATAATGGCGATCACAATGGGACTTTCTGAGTCAGTGACAATCTAAGTATTCCTTAGGACCTCAGGAAACCCAAAAACATCCTTAGATTGGTATTTAGTTGTTGATGGTGGACATCAAGTACATCATTAAAATAGTAAACATTATCCACCTAGTGACTCTGCTGGTCTTCAATAGCCCTGTTAACCCCCAATAGTTCTCATAGACTCCCCTAGGAATGCATTGATCAATCTCAATATTGCTGATGGTGGATAGCAAAGTTGAAATAATCCACCTGGCGACTCCACAACTCTCAATAGACCTAAATATTCCACTTGTAGAAGACTCTAGACTGGTTGAAAAGATACAATGACCCTTTTGATTAAAAAATATGGATCCAAGGATACAACGGATATATGCTCCAATGAATAGAGATCACATCCCTGGATTCCCACACAAAATGCCTCAGATAGATTGGTTTTCAAACCTACCTATGTTTCAAGATGAAAAATCTGATGACCCCTTGTTACATCTCATCAAATTTCATATACATGTATGGAGATTAAAGGTTGAATGGTATGAAGACTGCCTCATGAAAATGTTCATGGGGACATTAGAAGGCAAGGCAAGGAAATGGTATGAAGGCATAGACCCTGGTAGTTTGTTTTCTTTAAAGGATTTCCACAAGGTATTTTATGAACACTATAAAGAATATTGTCCATCTCTATCATTAGCTGAAAATTATTGTGATCAATATGAAGATCTCATACAGTACCTTGTAAACATTGATGAACATTTAGGAAATTGGCATCCTGAAATTCTGTTAGAGGAAATTCATGCATTTCATACTCAAGATAACTATTATGATATTCAAGAGGAGTTGGTTGAGGATGAAATCAATCAGGAAACAAAGGAAGATCCACAGGATCTCTCTAAAGGCATAAGTGATGACTGAACATCTCTTCTAGTTGAGGCTTAAGAAGACATTCAGCCTCAGAATCAACCTTCACAAGAGAAAGAGAACTATTGTAGTGCTATCCAAAGAAAGAGAAAAATTCCTCCTCTTTCAACTGAAGAGGAAGTACATCAAATTATAAGCATGCAACCAACCTCTAAACCTTCATATAATCAAAACATTCCTATTCATTTTCCTTCTAACCCCAGCTACCACAAATCAGAAAAGGAATTTGTAGATCAATTCAAGGAAAAACAATCTAATAACCCAATATGTTTGATTGGTGACATTACTTATTTTTATGATTTTCCAAAGTTTGACCAGTATGATGATGGTCATGTTCTCCAAACAGAAGCTAATATTGCAGAGCAATCAACAGTTGGTTTGTGGGAGGAAGTTCAGTTTCTTCAACTTGAAAAAAGTAATCAGCCAATAAATATCAGCTATGACAGCGATGGAGAAAGTCAAGGAAATTTGGAATTAAGTGAGCCATCTCTGCCCCTTTGTTCTACTTCATTTCAGTCCATCAGAAATAACTTTCATGTGATTGGAAATCAACAGTATTTCAGTTTTTATGTTGAGGTTGAGGAAGATGAAGAACTTCTTGAGCAAGTTGTTAATGAGAAGCCTTTTCCTGAAATAGTTGAGGAAATGATTTCTGACAAAGAGTTATCCTTAGCTCCAGATGTGCTACAACCAAGCCCCATTGAATTTCAAATTTTAGATGAAGTTTTGGAAATTGTTAAACACAGGGGAGTTGCTGCACTACCTTCTCAGGAAGGCCTATTGCCAGAAAATGCTCATCAACATGATGGCCTTCACATAGAATCCAGCCTACTCAATCAAGGCATATCAGTTTTTCTATAAGACAAAATTGCAATATATGATGAGGCTGCCAGCACAGATGATCATGAGGAATGGAAAGAGTTTCTTTCCCAAAAGAATCCCAAGCTTAGCCAAGTGGAGGAAGGAGTAGTCCGGGATGAAGGTTATTCAAATCCTCTAAGCCAAGTATTATTTCAAGATCCCTTTGCTGTTTTCTTAGAGACATTTGAAGAGGGAGTAAAACATGTCAGGAGAAGTTTGATGCAAAGTATACGAAAAATTTTAGGCACTACTGTTCAAAATCAAGTGAGAGGGGAATGGGTGTATTGTTGTTTAAGCACACTCAAAGAGCTGAACAAAGATCACTCATGGAATCATCTACTTGATTGGTTATATTGGAAAAGGGGGTTCACCAAATGAATGTACATCATATGTAAGTTAGATTAGGATAGATAGGTAAACAAATAAGCTCAGCACTATGAGCATCTTTCTAGTTTTAGTTTCGGATTGTTGTTTTGAAAAATGAAAACAAAAAAACAGAGAAAAGAAGAAAAAGAGGGAAATTTTAAAGAAGAGGTACGGCCCCATACCAAAAAAGAGTGTTTCTGAAAGTGTGCAAGCCTAAATTCCACTCATGTTGAAGAAAAGAGAGTCTTGTTCAGTCATTTAGCCTAATCATGATTGGACATGTTTTAAATTTCTGTAGATAGGTTAGTGAAAAGAGGATTTGCCAAATCATGTAAACTTGTCTTGTCAGTAGATTAGATTAGGAAAGATGTTGGTTTCCAAAGCTTAAATATGAACCAAAGAGGAATGAGAGAGAGCATAACCAATTCTGAATCACAGCCCTTAAGTTTCTAGTTTTCACTTGAACAAAAATAAATTCTGTGTGCAGCTTGTCCAAAATGCCACAACCCATGACAAATCAGATTTCTTAAACTTGGTTTGATCATGATTTAAATATCATGTCGGTAGGTTAGAGAATAAAGTCTGTCAAATAGCTTAATCTTGACAGATGAGTAGAGTAAGTAGAGAATAAGAGATGTTCATTAGCCTAATCTGAACTCTTGGAAGTGATAATGGTACAAGTATATAGTTTTTTTATGCTTTCAAAAGAAAATAATGTCAAGGGTTTGCCATCCTAGGTGCACCCAAAAGAAGAAAAAATGTTAGGCAAAATAAGATGGGTAGGTAGAATTGATATTGAAGCAATCATGTCTTTTCAGATTTTTGATCATAGCTACAAGAGAACATCAGCAAATGAAGGAAGAAGGATTTGCCAAGTACAAGTAAGGTACTGGTCTTCAAAACTCAGAGATCTAAACTCTGAGGTCCTGGACACCTCCTAAAAAGGAGCTGCCCTCCCCAAGTGGAGCCACTGTTGGTGATCAGTAATTTTTTCTATCTGTAGATGACTAAATATTGGTTCTAGATTTCTAAAAACAAAATTCCTTGAATATTGTGAGTTTTAGAAATCTCATTGCCTTCATTACCCTTATAGAAAATTTTCCACTATTCTATTGTTTTTCCATTCCATGGTCACCCTGCCACTCCTAAAAGACTCCTTATGGGCTTGTGCCACTCATCTCCAACCTTTTTTCCACCTATGACCTCATTACTCTATTTTCCCTTGTCCATAACTCCATTTGTATCTCAGGTGACCTATAGCCTAACTCATTTCCATGATTAACCAGGTTCCTCAAGCATTGATGGTCTCAAAACTATATGTAGGTTCTTTAGATAAATCAAGTACATTGGATTTTGGATCTTCAATACACCACTTTGTCAATACTCTGTTTTCACTTGAAGCCTCCAAAGACAATTTTCAGTCAAAATCAGGTCAAAGAACCCCCCACAAGGTCAATTATGGTTTCATATGGTCCAATGTCATCACTTCCAAATAAGACTACCATTCAGTTTCAGAGTCTGCACATGAGGTAATGGACAAGCTTGGCATTTTTGCAGAAGTGTTGAAATTTCCATCAACAGAAGGAATTTGTAAGGTAGGTGGTCTGCTCTCAAATGAAGAAAACTCACAACAGTGTGCCAAGTAGGGATCAAATGCAGAAATGACCATGGAGGAGGCACACCAAAAACCAAACACGAAGAAAAGTATTTCAGAGATGTTTGATGAGATATGGTAGAAAGTTGAGATAAACTAGACAGAAGTAAATGAACTTGAAAGGGCTATAGAGAACTTAGAAGACAACACTGATAATTTTCTTAAAGCAATCCAGACACCTAGGGTTTTGGGAAAGTGGCCATAGAAGGTGAAGGGTATGAGTTCAAATCCATGCTGCAAGCAAAGGAATGATTTTGAAGATGCCACTGTTTGATCAAATCCCAAACTTGTCAAAAAATGAGTTTGCCATGACTAAATGAGTAAAAAAGATAAGTTGAGTTCAAGGCAAGAACAAAAGGGGTTCTGAAGCTGTTACTTTGTGTGATTCCCAAATGGTCAAAATGAATATGTCATGCATCAAAGAGAAAATTTGTGAAGGGTATCAGTAAGAGAAGGCCAAGTTAGTGTTTTGATATACATGCAATCGAGAATGGCCAAAGAAGGTGTTGAAGCTGCTGCTGGGGTAAGTCCTCCCAAAGGTGTTTAATGAACTGTCAACCAAGAAGAAAAGTTAAGTTAACTTGATGATGAAAGAAATAGAGCATTTTGAAGTTGCTCTTGTGTACAAACATCACAAAATCATTAGATAAACATGTCAAGTCTTCAAGGAGATAAAGAAAGAGCCACCTGAACTATTTTTCAGTCACCTGCAAACAGAAAAGCATAAAGAATATCAGTGAAAGAGAAAAGGCTTAAAACCTTATAAAATGAGATTGTCAAGATAAAGATCAGATCATAATCCTATACAAAGTCATTTTACACTTGAATGAATCGTTAACACCTTGCAGAGAATTAGAAGTTTCAAAAAGGTAAGAAAATTTGAGTTTTTAAGGAAAAATCACGTGATTTTGCCTAGCGCTACATGCCTGGCATTTTTTCCTGTGTATTTTTCACAAGAGCTACACGCCTAGCAAGGCGCTACACCTTTTCCTGACTTTCCCAACAAACCCAGTATAGAAGGCCTTTGGCGCTGCGCGCTTGGCCTTGGCGTTGTGCGTTTGGCCAAGAAGGCTTCTAATCCCTAAAACAACTCAAAACACCTCAAAGGATTCCAAAATCTTGCTGGGGGGTCCTCCAAAGTGATTTTAAAGAGTAATTACAACTCATCAAGCCCTTGTCAAGCATTTTTGGTGATTTGTAATTAAGGGAAATAGAAGACCTAAGGAGGAAACCCCAATTTTCATGCTTAAACATCACTATTTAAAAAATTTCTCCATCTGCATGCTAAGAAGACCAGTGATAGCCAGAAGGGTACATTTTTGAGATTTGTTCATTCACACAGGTTGTGCCTACATTCACTCCAGTTCACTCATAAGCTATGTCCCTTACACTGCAAATAGATTGACCTTACATTGGCTTCTTTAATCTCAAATTGTCATCGGCCTGAGGTGTGTCAAAAGAGTTTTAACAAGCAAAAAAGGGTTGTTGCAAAAAAGGGTTGTCATTAGGGGATGCGGGGGCTTCTTTGCAATACCCAGGATCTCCATATTTTACCATGCATGACAAAATACATCTCAGTAATACCCAATCAAAACCTCAATAGTTGGTAAATTTCTTTCTACTCTCAATGCGGAAATTCTCTTTCAATTTAACTTCAATCATAAACTTTGAATGCTCCCATACTCAACCCCAATATCTCCCATTCATCATGTCCATTAAAAAATCAACATTCACATGTCACTGTATTCAATTCAATTATGTTTTAAAAGCTTGACTTGGCAATTCACACTACAGTAATTCAAGTAATATATGCTTCTTTAAATGTTCATAAATTATGTGAACAAACCTTTGAACAGGTTTGAGTTTCAAGTTTCTGCTCAATACACATGCGCCCCTTGAACTTTAACAATTGGTTAGCCAGCCAACGCTTTTACACATTCATCTCCATTGATACAAATTTCATAAACCCAGACTTTGTTCAAATAATACAATCAATACCTGAATTATCTCACCTATGTCATTCTTTGCGTTCTTCAAGACTAATCAACACTTCCAGATTTCAATTTCTGCTATGACAATTACACAACTCAGATTTATATTCAAAATCCATAACATACCTCTCATGAATTCAACAACGCTCTCCCTTCTACCCAATTTCCACAGTGTTTCTTCTGAATTCGATTTTAAACATCTATGTGTCGACTGTCCCATTTTTTTAAATCCAGAACTTGGCGCTGTAACTAGAATTCAACTGCTGGAAGTCGATCTTTCTCTTCCAGCAAACACGCCTTCAATTTAACTCCATGCTGTAGCTTCATATATGCCGCACCCAACGTTCTTCCTCTGCATAGATTCAACGCAGAAACCAATATCTATTACATACACATCGATTTTCAAAACAACATGAAACTGCTTACCTTGCCTTCTAGCGCTACTGAAATCAAATTTATTTCATTTGCCAAAAGTCTTCCACTGTATGTCGATCACTCCATTTCTAGAGCTATTCAAGGTTGTATATTAAAATCGATCCCATCGAATCTGATATACTGTTCGTTGTTCCTTATTCCAAAACTTCGGTTTTTTTCCAGCGCTGACAGGCTTCAAGCAACGCTGGATGGAGTCTTGGCATCAGATTCCAACAGAAATTTCAGAGTCCTGGAAAATAACTTTCAATCAACTTTTAATCGATTGAGATCAAACTGACTTTAAACAACTTTACCCTTTGATTATAAACCCGTTCTCTGCACCAGCGTTTGGCAATTGCATGGTTTGCAGATGTGACACGTACTATATCTCTGCGCCTTTGATCATGAGTGGACTCCATTCCATGACTTTTTATTACACAATTCTGCCTTCACACATCAAAATCGACTTATGCCATCGATCTCTCCTTTGGAAACTACGCATTGATCTCTCTTCTCCGACTTCCACCGTGATCAATAAAACTGTATTTAATTTCAACGATTATCACAGTACAAAGGATGTGAATTCAAAAATCAAATTTCATCAATGTTGCAAATGCTGCCACCGTTTCATTTCAAGCAAAGCTTTTCCTGGCCAAATATTCAACGTTCATGGCCCTTACAATTTTCCAGAGGCTTACAGCCTTGGCTGTTCAAAACCTGCTCTCAATCACTCTCACTCTCCAACTATTCAAGTCTACCTCCTCATTTGCCTTTGAGGCCTTCTAATTTATACAAATTAAAAATGCACTAAATTGAGTTCTATCCCTTTAAAATCTCAACAAATCCCTAAATCTCTCAACATCCCTAAAAGATAGATTTTTATCCCTAAAACTTAGAAACTAATTCCAACTTAGGCTCCATCATTAATTCTAAATTATCTTGAAACTAATTTCTCTCATGTTTCCAGTTGTTTGGAAACATTTACAAATTCTCACAAATAATTAATTAAAATATAATTAATCACTCAAAATAATATGAATATTTACATGAAATTTAATATTTCTCCGAAACATGAAACCCCCTAGCTTAAATAAAATACAAGGTGTTTTTCGGAGCTAATGCTCCTGCATCATTAGGGTTTTTCCTCTCACTCAGCCTAATATACATATACCTTCACTCCTTCATCTCATCCACTTACAACTGCCTTTTTCATCACCATTCCATTACCCTCTTCTAAAAACAGTTTCATATCAGTCCTAAGGTTTTCTCAAGGCAGAGTTTTCAAAATGACAATGAGGAGGCTAACACAAAAGAAGAAAAATGATAAATAAAGAAGGAAAATGAGGAGGTAGATGCAAAAAAGGAAGGAAACAAGGCCGAATCAAACAAATAAAAACCAATAAGTAAGGTAGATATCAGTGAGGAAAGAGCAGTGAGGGAAATAAGGATTATGAAGGATATGATGGAACCAATGAGGCTAAAGAAAAATAAAACCTTGAAAAACTAGCTGATCTATAAGTACAAGCATCCCAAACACCATGAACAAGACAATTTCAAATTTTGGCATGTTTTTGTAAATTTTGGTTTTTGACTGATTTAAGGTGCCAAGGGCGTAGAGCCCCTGGTGCTACGATTTCTATTTAGGCATAAATTGAAGGAAAAATTAACATTTTTGGATTCCTCAGGCCAAGGGCATCATTCACACAAAATTTCAGGTCATTTGGAGCAGATTTGGTCCTCCAAAAGGGTCACAAACATCCAAACATTCACCATTATGCCCAATTTTCAGACTTGGCGTTGTGCCCTGAGAAATATTGGGAGATTTAGTTTTTGAATAGGTAAATTAAGTCAAATAATAACACCAAGGGAATTTTTGGAAGTTAGACTTTACAAGCTTTCCAACGAGCTATCACGGAGCTGATTCCGACACTGGGAAGGCCTTCAACAATCAGCTGCAAGGTGACCTATTTTTCCGGTGTAGGCACTGCGCCCTTGGACCTCAATGCTGCACCCTTGCTTGCAAAGTCAACAAAAGACACAAATTTATTGAAAATAGATATTTTGAGGTTTTTTGGGAAAATCACTCCAAATTCAGGTGTTAGAAGTTATTTTTCATTTATTATATTAGATATTTTGTGCCTTGGGCCTTGCATGGTTTTAATGGACAAATTTAGCATTTATGATGTATTTATGACACTTTGGAAACCCTAGTTAGGGTTTTGGTCCTCCTTTCTTATTAAATACATAATTGAGGCCTCATTGTACATGGGGTTGATTGTGGAGACAAACCTCATAGATTTTTAGTTGTGAGGAGTTTTTGGTTTTGGAGCATTGTCAAGATTCTGAAATGAATATCAATGAGACAAGCACTTTGCAGGATTCATGAACATGGCTAATGGTGATGTCTTTCTCATTTTTTCTCATTTTCTTATGTTTTAAATATTGTGTCATCTTTCTCTAGCATTAGAATAGAAATTTTGAGAAGCAGGTATCTTTGTCGAAAGCACATTAAGTGTCTGTTTGTTTCTCTTGCTCTCATGTTTTCCTTTCCTAGGTCGGTTAGAGAATTCTTAGGTTGCTCTCTAATCCCACTCAGCTTTTTATCTCAAGAATGATTTAATGGAGTCGGTGTAGAAGTAGTTTATGGTTAGACTTGCCCTTTAGAATCACTTAAACATTGTTTTTGAGGTCTTTTCTTCAGTGTGCTAGCCAGGGTTTTAGTAGGAAGATCATGATCCCCTTAGCTGCCATTTTGCTCATCTTAAATGGTTGCTTTGAAATTATTTATAGTATGATTAATGAAATTTAGGAGTTCCATGCTTCTTGATCATTACTATATTTCATCTTGCATGCTTTCTTTCTCTAAAGGTAGACACTTGGAGAGGTTAGGAGCTCCCCGTTCTCTAGGGTTTACTGGATTGTTGCCTTAGTGTTTGATTGCTAGGGTTTTGTCAAAGAAGTATGGTATGCCCTGTCTTTGGTTTTGTCTTCATGCATAGTATTCTTAAAGGCCTTTCTTGTTGTAGTATTTGACACAGGATTCTTAACTTCCCTTTGCACCTATTTTGTTCACAATTTAATGTTCACTCCACTCACCTAAGCCTTGAAGATCCATTTAGCTTTGTTAAAATTTCCCTCCGAAGCACCCTTGACCTATTGTTGTAATTTTCTAGACCTTTTTGCAGACTCCATATTCCAATGGTCTAAACCTCTCCTAGTCTATCTGTTCTGCTTGACAAGCACCCCAACCAAACAAACAAACCCTAATCTTTATAACTAGCCTAAAATCAAAAACCTAAAAGCTATCAAATTCACATCCTTTACACAAACATAGAGAGAGCCCTCTCTGAGTCTAGGAAGGCTAGGTCCTAGGACTCCAAATACTGGTTTGATGTTACCCCTATACATTTGGTCTTGCTAATCTAACAAGTTACAAGGACCTAACAGTCACTATATCCCTCTCTCTCTCCTTCTTGCTCACCCCCTCTCTCCCCCCTTCAAATCTATGTTTCCATGTCTCTCTCTTCCCCTTCTTTCCCTATCTCTATCGTCTCATTTTCTCTCCCTTCCCTCATCTCCTCTCTCCCTCATTCCATCTTCATCTCTCCCTTATCACTCCCTCTCTCTCTCCGCCTCTATCTCTCAATTTATTGGTTCTTCCCTCCCTCTCTTTTCCCATCCAAATCCATATCTCTCTCCTCCCCTCTCTCCCCCTCCTCTTTCTCCCTATCTGTAACACCCTCCTCCCACATCTACCCAAGTAACCAGCCAACCAGGGTAAATATGTGATGAGAGGCTACTATAATGAGATTAAACCTCCTAAGTGACCTTAAGGAAGTGGAACCAATGAAAAGACAACATACATACCTTGTACAAAAACAACAAGACCCCCAAGAGGTAGCCCAACCATTCAGGCCTCTTACCCCTAGGTCACACTGACATTTTGATCTCTTTGAGCCATAGATATAAGCACAAGCTTGCAATCCAACATCTAGGAGGCTATAGACACAGGCATAACACAACATGCCAGTTGTTAAGGTCATTAGTTTTCATCGTTAAATGTATTTTCCATGTCCTTTAATTTTTAGTTTTGAGTAGTTGAGCTTATGACTACTGCTATTGTCATTAGCCTTAACTGGTCATTGTCCAATAGGTGTCAAATTCTTGTCGTCAAAAGTTCACCTATATCATGAAAGAGTGTCAATTTATGGGAGTTGGTTTCACATAATTGGTTCAGTCAAGACAAAGGGGTTATAGTCATTTGTCTATCAGAATTGTTTAAATCGAGTCCATTAAAGTTAGACTACGATGGTCAAGGGTTATGGTCAATATTCTACTCCTTGTTCCTCCTCTTATTTACCCTTGTTTCCCTATATTTACGCTTCATTTCCCTTATCTGCCTATCATCTATTCCCCTCTATATATTATTTGTATACTAAACCATTTTCCTTACCATTTACCTAGTACTATATTCCATTCATCCTCCATTCTATTTCTCCCCCTTTTTTCTAAACTCATCCCTTATACCCTTTCCCATACTCATAACATATAACCCCCATACATAGTTTACCACTCCCCTATACACTATTCTCATACCCAAAGATGTCACACCTGCTTACATTTTAATCATTTCCTATGTATCCTCTGAATTCAACTTCAAATCACATGTAGCACCCCACCAATCATACTAATTTATTACATTAAAGACATGGTAATTTGAATTATTATGCCGCATTGATCTCCAACGTTGCGCACTCATGCAAAGGTGAAGATGATCATTTCATAATAACATCAAATCCGAGAGATCATAGATTGAATCTAGTTAGAAATTGTTGTTGAATGAGCTTTCTTATTCTATAAAGAAATTTTCTATGCAACAACGTCACTCAGATCGGTTGTTGCACAATAGACCGGTTGTTGCACAGTGCTCTGCAACTGCTGCGCAACGATTCCCCAACACCTTGCAAAACATCAACACGAATCAAATTTTCATTTCCATATAAGTTTGAGATAGTAGGCTTTGTTCCTAATCCTAATTATTGTTTTCAATCATAATTCATGGCCAATTAAGTTGTGTTAAACCACTGCTTCCCAAGTGGTGCGCAAGCCCTGTTTTTGCTTCCCAATTCTATTCTAGCCATCATGTTGAAACGTTGTTTCTAATTGCGTGGAAGAAAATTTTGGGAAACTGAAAGTGGTTTTTCTCAAAAAACGGACCAAATCACAATAACCTCCTTCAGTTTTTTCATAGGTGTCACAGATTGCGAGTTTAGAATGCATAATCAAGGCGTATGTTTGAGACTGTGTAATTCCCTATTTTAGCCATTGTTTTGCAAAGAAGTTTATGAAAAGATGGGATACAGTTTGAAGGAACTGAAAGAGGTTTTTGTAGAGAATGGGAGAAATAACAAAAAATTATCTCATATTTTACACAGGTGATACCGTTTGGGAGTTACACGTGTCTCTTGGAGGCTCATTTTCAAAGTTTTTGTTGACAGAGTTATCAAATTTTTGTATTACAGTTTGAAAAGGTGGACATTTATGGATGTTTTGAGGATGCCACATGTCATGCAGAGGATGGAGGAGTTAATTTATCTTTCAAGAGCCTACTCAATGCCCATTCATTGGTCAAGTTTTCCTCCAGCACATAAAAAGAATGCATACATGGAACTACTGTGCAACACAATCTGAAGTCGCTCTTCCTATTTTCATTATCAGTCAGAGAGTTTTCATGACCAAGAGTTTCCAATGATAGGATAAACATATTTTGGGATAATTTTATTATTTAGATAGACTTGAAATAATATAATTAAAGTAGTTTTTCTTGTATTTTTTCCTAAAAAACAGTGATACTATTTAGAGTTGCTTTGTCCACTTTTGATTAAAAAGAAACAGGTTGCTAATGTGAGTGATTCGATCCATTCCAAGTGGATAGAAGATGCATTGAACTTATTTGTTACATGTTTTTATGATGTAAATTGTATTTAAGCTCATAATGGAAAAATAAGAGGAGTTATTGGGTTGTTTGAAGGAACCAGACTTGTCTATGTGATTCTTCTTTATGAAATATAAGACTCAGTGTAGAGTTTTTGCCAGCCATTCTGAGAGATTCTTGTGGTATTATCTTTAGAATTTTTGTTCCTCTTGTGTAACTGTTATTTCAGTCATTTTATTTTAGTTCAATTCCAGCAGTGTGTGGTTTCAAGTTTGTGTTTTCCTTTATGTTAATTTGATATCCATTTTTGAAACTGTTGTCTTGAATTCATCCTTAGATGCTCAAGATAATTGTGGATCTCATACATGATCAAATTCTTCATTACTTTGTCGTGGTTATTCTGAATATTTGGTCATTATTTGATGTAGAATAATTCATAATCATATGCTTTGTTGCATTTGATTGTATATTTTTATGTTTCCTTCATTCTTCATTATACTCCTTTTGATAATTGACTTGGAATATGTGCCTACCTTGCCTCTGTTATCTAGATGGCTCATGCATGCCCCGATGTTCTATTATAATATACTTCAATGGCCCTCTCTCCCAACAATTTTCATTAAATCCTATGTCATCTACCTTCTGAGCTTAATAACCAGTTTAAAATCCATATCCTATTGCTCTTTGATTGATAGTTGATCTAGCGAGAGAGCCCTCTCCAGGGTTAGGGGGACTGGACCTTGACCTAAAATTGGTTTGTGGTTACCTCTGTAACCCTTTCCTTAACCTAAAGGGATTTACAAAGTGCTAAAATATTGGCACCGTTTTCACGGAGCGAAAGGTCCCATATTCCCTAGGTGTGAACGACATCGACCTAGATCTGGTTGTTGATGGTGGACAACAATCAGACATATGAAGGTTGAATAATTCACTCGACGACTACAATTTCAAAGGATACAAAAGATCAAATTTTTATGGTGACTCCATTGGTCAAAGGTCATTAATTTTGGTTGACTATTTTCAATATGGGCTCAAGAAAAAATGTCAGGTATGCACCTATGGACAGATCTCGTATTCCTGGTTTTCCAAATCCTATGCCTCGTGTTGATTGGTTAAACTATCTTCCATTATTTAAAGATAAAAAAGGAGACGATGCTGCTTTACATATGTTCAAGTTTCACATGTATGTATGTAAGCTTAGGGCTAAGCTTCCTGATGATTGTTTAATGAAAATTTTCATCGAAACCTTAGAAGAAAAGGCTAGATCTTGGTATGAAGGTTTGCCACTTTCCAATTTGTGTTTTCTTACAGATTTTCACACAATATTTTATGAGAATATTAAGGAATTTTGACCTCCCCTTCCTCTGGCTGAAAATTTTTGTGAATGTTTTGAATATTTCTTCCAATATTTGGAAAATATTTATGGGGATGAAGAATGTATGGATGATGAAATTAAAGAAACCCTTTATGAATTTTCATCCTAATGTCAAGAACATAAAAGGAGGTATTTTACCCATATATTCATGAATATTCCCAGCAGGAAATGATCTCTACAGCTGAATATGAAACTGATCAGACATAGGTCGATGAAGAAATGCGGCTGGTTTGTCCACTTGAGCCTAATCAAAATATTCAATAGACTGTTAATGATCAAGAAGAGGAGACTGGAGAAAAATAAGAGGTTGTATTAGAGCCTCTTGCACATGAAGATATTCCTCTGGGTTCAAAAAATGAAGGGTCTGCTGAACAAGAGAAGGTTGTCCTGGATCCTATGGATGTGCACATTTTTTCTATTGTTAATATGGCTGCCTCAAATGCAGATTTTCAAGAACACACTTTTCTTTTCCCTGATGAAAATGATAATTTTGATGAACCAATTGTTTTCTTTCATTCAGAATAATGTTTTGCATTAGAAAATGAAGGGACTGCTTATATTTTTGTTGACTTTCAAGACATGGTAATGTTCCAAATTATTGAAGACCCTTTTGCCAATTTTTTGCAGCCATCAAGGAAGATGAATTTTATTGTATTTATGGATCATGAAAATATTTTCAGTGGATATTTTGGGTTGCCATTTTCTGTACTTTTCTTTATGTCTAGTGTAGTTGAATACAAGCATAAGTCAGACAATCATTTTATTGATTGGCTACACTAGAGGGATAATTTTGAACGATCGTCTATATATATATATATATATATATTCAGCAGGTGGGAAATTATCATTAGGATTTGAAGCCCAAGGTGAAGGCTCTAAGATTTTGATGATCTATTGCCATAAGTAAGTTGAGTCAACCAGTAGTTAAATTTTCCATTCTGTTAGTAACATTTTCAGTTTTTATCAATTGACTCCATTGCCCAATGGTCTAATTAGGCTACTAGTCTATGGTTTTTGTTCTTTTCACCTCGCTAGGAGTCTTCCATCCCCATTGGATCCAATGTTAGGGTCACTAGTTTTCATCGTCAAATGTATTTTCCATGTCCTTTAATTTTCAGTTTTGATTAGTTGAGCCTATGACTACTACTGCTATCATTAGCCTCAAATGGTCACTATCCAATCGGTGTCAAATTCCTCTCATCAAGAGTTCACCTATAGCATGAAAGAGTGATCCGAATGGAAAATGGCATCAACCCATGGTATTCATCTACCCATGTTATCCATCCACCCATGGAATTTACCCATGGTATTGTAAATGGCATCAACCCATGGTATTCATCCACCCATGATATTTATTTTCCCATGGTATTATAAGTGACCCATGGTATGTATCCACCCATGGTATTCATCCACACATGGGATTTACGCATGGTATTGTAAGTGGTATCTACCCATGGTATTGTAAATGGCATCAACCCATGGTATTCATCCACCCATGATATTTATTCACCCATGGTATTGTAAGTGACCCATGGTATGGATCCACCCATGGTATTCATCCACACATGGGATTTACCCATGGTATGGTAAGTGGTATCTACCCATGGTATTGGCCCATGGTATCCACCTATGGTATTGTATCTCAAAAAAGGCTATAAATAACAAGCCTCACTTTGTAAAAGGACAGATTGTCCACCACAATGTAGCTTCTATAGTTATTCTCTGTTTTAATAAAACAAGTTCTTTGTGGTTTTATTTTCTTTGTGTTATCTCTTTTTTTCTAGCATTCTAATTTTACAGATCTTGTCAAATCCATTTCAATTTTTTAGATCTTAGGGGCCTCTCCCCAAGATCTGGATCAGTGGTATCAAATTCAAGTTATGCCTCCATGGGAATGAGGGTTTGAAACATATTTCAATTTCAATGTTTTGCAGTAATCTTCAGCAAAATCCATGAATTTTTTTGGGCGGCGAGTTTTCAGATCAGATCTGAAACTTTTGGTGAAAAATTTACAAAAAAAAGACCAGATCTGGATTCCTTGGGAAAAAATACTCAAATTCAAAAAACAATTGGCCAAATTGGAGTTCGGATGAGGGAGATATCGCTGATTCAAAATCAGCAATGTTGAAGCAATTTTTCTGACGACAATTCATGGACGGCGGCTCTCCTGTCATTTTTTGCATTCTCTAGTGAAAAATTTTAGAAGAATGGATATAGATCTGATATTCTCTTGAAAAATCACCCAAGTTCAAAAAAAAATTCGGACGAATCGGAGTCCGGATGTGGGAGTTATCATTGATTTAAAATCCACTATTTTTTTTCAGAAATTTTGTGATTTCCAAGTAGATGAAGCAAACAGTTAATCCAGAGTTCAGCCCAACTGTGCATAGTGGTTTCTCAAATGGCATGAGAAGATGGTAATTATCATCCATTTCAAAACAAAATATAATAAATTTTATGAGTTATATTGACCGATTTATGCTCATTTTTTGAACTGAGTTAAAATATCTATGTTCCTCGGAGACCTTGCCCAATCGCTTGAGTAGGCACCGTTTTCATATCTGGCTGGTTTCATCATAAGAAATTTTCTTGTAAATTTCAAGTATTCGGACACATGCCCTCCCACCCCAAGTTATGTAGGCACCTGCTATTTCATCAACAACCAACATCATGGTTATGGGTCAACCGCACAAAATCTTTTTCATCGAAGTCCATTTGCTAGGCCGCACACTATTAGTCACACAGTTGGTCACAAGCAATACAGGGTATCTCTATCCTAGGATCTTTGTTTGTCATGGTTTTGGTTCATCCACAAACCCACACTTCATCGAAGTCCATTTGCTAGGCCACACACTGTCAATATCACAATTGGTCACAAGCATTACAGGTTATCTCTATCCTCAGATCTTCGTTCATCACAGTTATGGGTTAACTACACAAAACCCTTCTCTTTAGTGGCTCTTCATATTCAACAAAGGCTTCTCAAGAGGGAACTTCACGCAATGGGGACCATTGCTTCTTAAGGATGGAGGAATGATCCGAATGGAAAATGGCATCAACCCATGGTATTCATCTACCCATGTTATCCATCCACCCATGGAATTTACCCATGGTATTTTAAATGGCATCAACCCATGGTATTCATCCACCCATGATATTTATTCGCCCATGGTATTGTAAGTGACCCATGGTATGTATCCACCCATGGTATTCATCCATGATTACGATGGTATTACAGAAGTGTCTCCACCATGTATTGGCTCTATTGTGTATCTCATATACAGTATTGTATACCACCGTCGGTCAGACCCACAGAACTGTTCATATTCTATCCTACACATAAATAATGTTCTACTTTGCATGGACATTGTCCATTTGCCAAATGTATTTATAGTTATTTCCATTGATAAAAACAAGTTTTTTGTGGTTTTATTTTCCTTCAGTTATCTCTTTTTTTTCTTCCGGGGCATTCTGACCTTGCAGATTCCAATGCATCCTGCTCAATTTTTTGCATCCTGTGGGCCTTCCCGGTGATCCGGACTGCACGCTGTTAAGGGAGTTTTTGTTTCACATAATTGGTTCAATAAAGACAAAGGGGTTCTAGTCATCTGTCTATCAGACTTTTTTAAATCGAGTCCACTATAGTTAGAAGTTTGATGGTCAAGGGTTATGGTCATTATTCTACTCAGTATTCCCTCCACTTATTTACCATTGCTTCCCTATGTTTACGCTTGATTTCCCCTATCCACCTATCATATATTCCCATTTATATATACTTTGTATACTAGACCCTTTTCCATACCATTTACCTAGTATCATATTTTATTCATTCTCCATTCTATTTCTCCCCTTTGTTCTAAACTCGTCCCCTATACCTTTTCCCATACTCATAACGTATAACCCCCACACATAATTTACCACCCCCTATACATGATTCTCATACCCAAAGATATCACACCCCCTTGCATTTTAATCATTTCCCAGTCAACCATATTCAAAATCAAATCACAAGGAGCACCCTCAAATCATACTAAAATATTGCATTAAAGACAGGGTAATTTGAATTATGATGTCACTTTGATCTCCAACGTTGTGCACTCATGCAAAGGTGAAGATGATCATTTAGTAATAACATAAAATTCGAGAGATCACAGACCGAATCCAGTTATAAATTGCTATTGAATGAGCCCACTTCTTTTGTAAATAAATTTTCTACGCAACACCGTCACTTGGATTGGTTGCTACACAGTAGACAGGTTGTTGCACAGTGTTGCACAGTTGTTGCGCATCGATTCCCCAACACCTTGCAAAACATCAACACAGGTCAAATTTTTGTTTCCATATAAGTTTGAGGTAGAAGGATTTTTGCATAATCCTAATTATTGTTTTCAAGAATAATTCATGGTCAATTAAGTTGTGTTAAACTACTGCTTCCCAAATGTTGCACAGAAGTGCAGGTCTGGGAAGAGGACAATTGATCTGCTATAATTGTGGAGAATTAGGGCACTTTTCAAGGGACTGTCTGAACCCTGCATGACAATCTTGCATATATTGCAAACAATTGGATCATGTGATCGAAGATTGTCCAGTACTGATAGCAAAGATGCGGGAAAAAGAATAGACACCAACGTAGAATGTACAAAGGGTTAAGGCAGAACCATGTGATGAGGGACCCAGTATTAATGTCATTACGTGTAGTCACATGGCTACTGGAGGAGCTAAGGAAAGAGCTGCGACTGAACCCCTTATCCGAAAAGTCGCTATCAAAAAGGAAGAGGCAGAAGCGCAGGTCGGGGAAGAGGACAATTGATCTGCTATAATTGTGGAGAAGTAGGGCACTTTTGAAGGGACTGTCTGAACCCTGCATGAAAATCTTGCATATATTGCAAACAATTGGATCATGTGATCGAAGATTGTCTAGTACTGATAGCCTAGATGCGGGAAAAAGAATAGACACCAACGTAGAATGTACAAAGGGTTAAGGCAGAACCATGTGATGAGGCACCCAGTATTAATGTCATTACGCATAGTGGCATGGCTACTGGAGGAGCTAAGGAAAGAGCTGCGGCTGAACCCCTTATCCGAAAAGTCGCTATCAAAAAAGAAAGCTTGTACCTACAGAAGGAGAAATAAACCTTCCTAGAAGCTCACAAAGACTTTACTTATAAAAATGAGGCATCTACCTCCAAGGCTCCAAAAAATCTAAAAGCAGACAAAGAAGTTAAACCATTCCTACAGGCATGTATGAAGTTTCTACGCAACCAGAAGGTAGTAGAAAATATTCAAGCATTGAAAGAAAAATACACGGAAAATCCTGACCCTCCAACGAAAGTTAAAGATGTCCACAAACTTTATAGGCATAAGAAACACACTGGTCGAGAACTGCGGCTAACTACGCAAATTGGTGATTATGAAATGGATGAGGTCAACCTGGATTTGGGATCCGATGCGAACGTCTTGCCCAAATAGACGTAGCATAGGATCAAGGAACCTAAGCTGGAATGGTCTACTATACACCTGTGCATGGCTAACCAACAAAAGTTCATACTGTTGGGGAGACTATCAAAGATTATGGTAGATATCGCAGGAGTTAAGGTATATGCGGATTTTGAGGTAATTCAAATTGTATAGGATGCGAACCCGTATCCTGCTCTCCTAGGACTGGAGTAGGCTATATACATGGGAGGCATTATCAACTTGAAGAAAAGGAGCATGGTTTTTTAGAGTGAGGGTACGAAAGTAATAGTCCCTTTAGACCCAGCAGAGGGAGAGCAGTATACAAAACACGTGCGCAAAGAAGACGACATTGATCATATCTATAAACTAATTGCCCGGGACGAGGATTCGATTAACCCTATGGCTGATGGAGTGCTTTGTTGGGAGAAAGACAGTGAATGCCTCTCTGATTCCCATGGGGAGATCGAAAATTGGCAAAACTGGTTGCATGACATATCTGCGCTATGGTGTCTTAAGATCACAAAGAGCTTCCGGTGTATCTCCTCAGAGGTAAGAGAGCTACCTTGCTTTGATGATTCTGGTAGTATTAGGGATTTTCTTAGAGAATTTGAAGCAAAAGTCTGAAGGGAACGGAGAATGGGGGTGCTTAACCTAGCCATGAATGCGACCCCTGTGCGGTGGTGGGAAACTCATAAGGAGACTTTTCAGGATTGGGAGGAATGTCTCAAGATGATGATCCTATGATTTGAAACCCCGGTTCACCTACCCATGGAGATTTTACTCGGCCGCGGGGACTCATGCAAGCACTTGTCCACGTGGGCGGAGGTGTGGTTCAAAAGGACCTGGGATGAATGGGTCCACTTGTTTATTCATACCTTGGGACCAATCCCCACCGCATGATATTTGGATGCAGAGCTACATCAACTCACCCGCCACTGGGATACCATGAGGGAAAATTTTGCGGGGACGTTCAGGTTGATAGGCGGAATGGAGGAATTAGATGAAGCCCTGCAAAACATAGATGCTCTATTATTTGATGAATAAATCTCTCATGGAGAATATGGGGAACTAGCTTGGGATATGCAGATGTAGGATATTTCCAACTGTTGCAATCTATCAATGGAGGAATGTGACGAAGACCCACGAAATATCACTATCCTAGAGTCTAAGGGAGAACGAGCAGTTGTTGGACCCCCAATGTAAGTCGTCGATGTGACCAAGCCTCTTAAGTTAAGGGAAGTCAACATTGGAACAGAAGAACAACCCAAGCTGGTTAGAATTGGGGATTACTGGGATGATGATATCGTTGAGAAAGTCGCGAAAATTCTCATGGAGTACCAGGATCCGTTTCCCACGAAATTTTCAGAACTAAATGGTATCACAGGGGATGTGGGGGTCATGCAAATTACTTTAAAACCATATGCACACGCTGTCAAGCAGCGACCTTACCGATTGAACCCCAAGTATAAGTAGAAAGTCAGAGAAGAAACCGACAAAATGCTAGCTGCAGGTATCAGCGAAATAGTAGAATAGTCAGATTGGGTAAGCCCTATGGTGGTCCAAGAGAAGAATACTAAAGGAGAAATAAGAATCTACATCAACCTGCGTAATGTGAATTATTCTTGCGTACATGATCCCTTCCCTATGCCATTCTCTGATGAAATCCTCGAGAGTGTGGGAGGGTAGGAAGCATACTCTTTCACTGACAGGTTTTCAGGCTACCATCAGATCAGGATTGCACCTGAAGATCGCAGAAAAACTACTTTTTCCACAAAATGGAGATCCTTCCAGTACACCATCATGCCCTTTGGGCTAAAAAATAACCCTGCCATATTTTCACGAGTAGTAGTCGCAGTATTCAAGGAGTTCATTCACAAGTTCCTCGAAGTATACTTTGACGATTGGAAAATATATTTGGATTGGTAAAGAAGCATGTCTCAAACCTGTGCATGACGTTGGATGCCTGTAGAAAGCACCAGATTTCCCTAAATATTACGAAGTGCATATTCTGCATACCTTTCGGGATCTTGTTAAGCCACATAGTCTGTCGGCAAGGGTTGATGGTTGACCCCGCCAAGGTTGCAGTTATCATCAATTTAGCAGTCCTCACAACTAAGAAATAGTTGTGCTCCATCCTCAGGCACACGGGCTACTATAGGAAGTTTATTCAAGGGTACGCACTGATCACAACACCTATGGAAAAACTGCTAAAGAAGGACATATCGCTTTTTTAGGACGCAATGTGTCAAAAGAGTTTTGAGTTACTCAAGGAAAAGATGGTTTCTGCACCTATCCTCATATTTCCTAATTGGGCGAAGGTTTTCCATGTCCATGTGGATGCTTCAGGGATCAGCCTAGGAGCTATCCTTACACAGCCCGGGGAGGGGGACATTGATCACCCGGTTGCGTAACTACTCCCTACTAACACAGGGAGTTGGAAATGGTGCAAAATACCAGCATTATCTACTGGGAGGGCACTTCAAGATGTTCACAGATCACTCAGATTTCAAGTACCTTGTCAATAAGCTTGTGTTGGGGGTGAAGATTTTCCGATGGTTACTATTGTTTCAGGAATATGACTTTGAGATAATTGTGAAGGCGGGGAGATTAAATGCTGGACTAGACCACTTGTCCCGAATTGAGAGTGGTGAAGAACCAACCAATCTAGAGGAAGGATTGCCTAATGCGCAACTATTTTCTATTAAGGTGGTTGATGAGCACTTTGCCGATATTATTCAATTCTTAACTACAGGGATGGCACCTGCAGAATATTCGGTACAACAAAAAAGGAGGTGGTAACCTGCGCATCTAACTTTACCATCATCGCGGGCCACCTATATAAGCTGGGAGTTGTTGTAGTACTGAAAAGATACGTACTGGAGCATAAAATACAAGCCATTTTAGCAAAATCCCACAGAGGCGTAGCAGGAGGTTAGTACGCAAGAAAAGTGACGGCACAAAAGATCTTAAGAGCTGGCCTGTGGTGGCCCACACTGCATAGCGACCCTCACGACTATTGCAAAGCCTGTGACACATGCGAATGAATAGGAAGACTGTCACGCAGGGAAGAAATACCTTTACAACCATAGATGGCCCTATAGGTGTTTGATAAATGGGCAATAGACTTCATTGGGCCCATCAACCCACCAGGTGAGAAGACAGGTGCTCGCTACATCCTCACTACGACTCATTATGTAACCAGATAGACGGAAGTGCAAGTTGTGAAGGATTGCACTACAGATACTGCTCCCACTTTATTTTTGAGCATATTTTAACCAGGTTTGGCTGTCCAAAGATCTTGATGAGCGATAGAGGTACACCTTTCATTAATGACACAATTCAAGCTTTGATTGAGGAATTTCGAATCCACCATGCAAAAAGTTCCTCGTATCACCCGGAAGCAAATGGAACGGTAGAAGCTTTTAATAAAATTCCGGAATAGGCACTTAACAAGGTCTGTAATGTTGATCGAAGTGGTTGGGACGTGCGCATCCCATCAGTCCTTTGGGCCTATCGAACCACGTGCATGAAATTGACTGGGAAAACACCGTTTTAGATGGTTTATGGGAAGGAGGCCATTATGCCCATGGAGTATATCATTCCTAGCCTACGCATTGTGGCCTTTACAAACTTGGAAAAGCCCGATATCATGGAGGAACACTTAGTGCAGCTAGTTGCCTTCGTGGAAGATCGATTCATTGCTAACATTCATCAGCAAGTTCAGAAGGCCCGGGAAAAATCTTGGTATGATAAGCATATCCAACATAACTCGTTTAAAGAAGACGAGCTAGTATTATTATATGACATCTAGTTTGCACGCCACCCATATAAATTCTTCCAACATTGGTTGGGACCTTATATCGTAATAGAAATTACGAATGGTGGTGCGGTGAGATTGGCTACGTTGCGCGAGGACCCCCTACCAGGATACGTTAATGGCAGCCATCTCAAACCATACCGAGCCAACTCGGCACATACCAAATGACTATATGGATGGAGTGTCTGTATTAGGAGGGATACGCGCAGGCAAGAGGAAAAATTCAGGCAGACTCGTTATATGCGCAGGTGTCGACAACAGCATGGAAAGGTGCGCTAGGCGTGCAAGGGTTGACCGCAGCATGAAAAGGTGTGCTGGGCACGTAGGGGTAATACGCAGTTGTGAAAAATAGCCATTGGAATAGTAAAGCTGGGTAAAATGCCAATTTTACCATTGGAAGGAGTGGGCAGTAGGCAATTAATGCAGCGACTTCAAAGGATTTTTTACCGTTTCCTTGATGGTAAGTTTTAGCTAAGTTTCATTTGACCATTTTTCACTATCCAAAGTTATAAATGGAGGAGGGCATATCAGAATTGGGTTCCGTACGTCCTGAAAGTCTTGTGCCCTGAAAATTTTGGTCACTAATGTGCTTTGTTCATGTCTGGGCATGCTACCTCCTCTGATAGCAACAACCCTGAGTTCGTCTTCCAAGAAAGAATGACTGGGACCAATCCCACTGAGTCATCGTAGACCATGGCCTCTACTGAAAGAGCATCCGATGAAGTATTGGAGGTAACCCCTGAAGTCGAAGAGGTCATGTCCACACCGACCAAGGGGAAGAAGGTGGAGAAAAAGAAGGCTAAGGGGAAGGGCCAGGAGCAGGGGCAAGGGAGGACTGCGAAATGGGTTGGGGTGAAGCCACACACATCCCCTCGAAACGTGCAATCCCCATGAAAGATGCCAAGGGCATGCTCGCCTAACCTGGCAAAGCGACCTCTATTTGCTCAGGAAGAATCTATGCTCGATGCCCCGCTAACTTGGCTACCACCCTATGTTTGGCCTAGAAGACCCTCAGTGCACATGCCCAAGAATCTAGATGTTGTGCGCTCCTATCAGCAAATGTTGCTAACTCCGAATGAATTCCCCATAATTGGAGAAGCATTTGGCAAACTCGCCTCAGTTAAGTTCGATGAACACGACCTTGCTAACCTAGAGGCCTTCCTAGAATTAGCACCTGAGCTATATCTCAAAAGAGCACTAGAGGACAATGTGCTAAAGGTAGTACCAATGCCGTGGGCACGTGGGTTACAAGGTTCAGGATTACTAAAATTGCTGTAGATACCTCACTTTGGCCGATACAATATCCATATCACAGCTTAGTTGTGTAAACCCTTGAACACCTTGATCCTTGGCAGCAGCTTGTGGATCTGGGACCATTCCCATTGATCTTTCCCTAATTCTGCATTTACCTGAGCTCTCCCCATGGAGAGACTAATCCATTGAGTGCATCGGCAAAATCATGTTCTAACATATTGGTAACCAAGGTGCGAAGACACCAAGTCGAGTGAAACATAGAGGATTCATTCAATTCTTTGACCTAAGGTCTTTGGCATAGATTTTCCCCCATTGCTAGCCTACAGATGTCTCTGCTAAAATTCTAGATACATTTTGTCCCTTTATGTCATTCATCTTGCTAGCCGTTGCGAAAAGGGGGTCTACTTTAACTGGTCGCAGTTCCTCTACACCAAGTTTTTGGAAAATGTGCGTGAGGCCCAGGACCACAGGAAGAAATTCGGTTACTC
The DNA here is from genome assembly GCA_034641835.2 of Pinus albicaulis. NCBI lineage: Eukaryota > Viridiplantae > Streptophyta > Pinopsida > Pinales > Pinaceae > Pinus > Pinus albicaulis. The sequence goes on from CM076571.1 coordinate 953,010,273, forward strand.
TTGGTTGCTACTCCTAATTGCATTGGTCGCCTGGGAAGCCCCTAGAGGATTGGTCCTCCCTGAGCTCAAACCGGGCATGTGTGAAGGGTCGTGATACACAAACTTGTGGGATTCAAAGGATGCGAAGCGTATTGAGGAAAACAAAGTATTTTGGGTACTGTTTAAGGGCGCACTCACAGCATTAATTCACTCCCAGCCACGCCTTTCACCGACAGTCTACAAAAAGTATAAGCACATCGCAGCATTCTAGGTTACGATGCACAATGTGTAGATTTGGGGCCGTAAGGATCTAGCTTGGATGTCGCTACCTCACATGGTCTTTGATGAAGAAATCGATTAGCTCATCACCACTTGGCTACCGCACTGGAATTTGGGATTCAAATCAGATGCCCTGTAATGACTGACACTAATAATACAAGCGCTGCTCCAAAAACCACCACCCCACCTGATACTACCAAGAACGCAAAAGGTCGTGGCCCAGAAGTCTCCACTAGGATGGAGGATGTAGCGCAGGGCGTGGAGAAAGAGTTGCAACAGGACATGGAGACTGAGGGCCTGGATGCATAGGGTGCTGGTTCCCCGCGAGGCACGAAATAGACAACTGAACCTCTCAAGTGCCGGTGAACGAAACGATGGGCTACAAGACCCGGTAGGGAGATTGAGGTTACTTTAACCAAGGAAGATTTGGAGCAAATTGCAGATGTGGTCACCCTCACTTTGGAGGATAGGTGGCTTGCCTTGGAAGAGCAGGAGAAGGCCACAGTCGCCGCATTACAGTCTGAGCTCCAAGCTCTTCAACTCAAATTATATACCCTGTAGATGATTGTGGTTCAAGCAAGGCTGCCTCAAGTGACCAACACTGAGTTGATATCCACGACCGAGAGCCGCATCTACCCCCTACCAGGCGCAACAATCACTCTGAGTCTGCCCAGCTTATGTGCACAAGTCCAGGACTACGCAGAAGTACATCTGGACTTGGCCCGACTTCAGGGCGAGCCACTGCAGGCTCTCCACACATCCCTCTTTGAGGAAATCCAGCACAGAGACCAATGGGTGCAGCAGCAACTAAGTACAGTCAAGCAGACCATCATAGAAAAAAATATTGAGGCATCCCAAGCACAGGTCGCGTGTATCCTTGTCGCCACACAGTAGACCGAGTTGGAGTGTTTGATCAGCAGACTTTGCGTGGATGTGACCGAAGACATTTCGACCTCTGCCACCCCCCAGGCCAAGATTGAGGGACTCGTCGCAGCTCTGAAAGATTCTCAGACTGAGATCCAGAGCGTTAATGCTAAGATGAAGCAGTATATTGCTGCGTTGCAAGCTAAGTTGCAGCTCGAAACCCCTCCTGAGGTATGCACCCAAAGAGCTGCGCTAGTCACAGAAGCCACGAACACCGTTATAGCACAAATTTCTCAGGGCGTTGAATTTCTTGAGACAGCCATGCAACTGTGGTCTGCGGTGCAACGCGACCTGATTTTACCCAAGAACTGCGCCAAAAGTAAGAATAATTCAAGAAAATGGAGGCTACAATTCCCACTCTGATCCCAGCACAATTCCTGGCACGTCTGCGAGCCAGCCATGCACTCAGATATGACCTGGAAGGGCTTCGCCACAAGAAGAAGGTTCTGAGTGACCACCTCAAGCCATGGGCCGATGAAGCCCTCAAGATATCTTAGGACTTGGATGTTGCAGTCAAACAGCTGAATTAGACCTTGGAGAGTGTCACCGCTGCCACAGAAGGCCCAAATTCACAAAATTTGGTGGACATTACACAGAATGCTACCACGCCGAGCGAAGGAGTGTTGCCCCCTCTAGTCGATGCAATCAAGCAACTCCAAGAAAATATGCAAACCCCAAGGCCATTGTGACTTGGGACGAGTCATAAGATTGTGTTGGGGGCATGTTGGAACGGGGTCCCCTAGCTGTGGTTTTGATATATATTTTGTAGTAATTAGTCTAGCGTAGGGGCTTTGGGGAGGGTCAAAGCCCCCAATGTATTGTAATGGGTCAAAGGGTAGACCTAGAGTCTGCAAACAGTATTGTAATAGGTCAAAGGGTAGACCTAAAGTCCGCAAACAACAGTTTGCGGACCACAGGATAGCGCAGGCTATGATGATATAAATAGATTGATAGTTTGAGTCTAAGAGTAAGTAAGATTGATGCTATGTACGAACTATTGAGATTTGTTTTGGGTGGTATTGGGTAAGGACTCCTGTTGGCTATGTGTGCGGAGATCCTCAATCCTGTTGTGTGCGGACCCCGTGGCTGTGTGTGCAGGTTGTGACTTGGGTTTGTAACTGGTTTTGGATGATTAATGAATGTGGAATCTGTTGAAGTATGTCTGTGCTACCTGAGCTAGCTGTGTTTATGTCTGTGTCATCTGAATTAGCCGCGATTGTGTTACTATGTAATGATAATTACTTATGTGCACATGGATGCGAAGGTGTTGCTAAGATCTTCTTAATAACAGTAGCTTTTTTTGTGTTTACATGTTGTCTACGAGGTTATAAGTGTCACTTTCTATACTGTTAAGGGCTCAATAATAATATTTCTTCTGTGTGAACCTGATAGATCTCAACTGGACTACCTTAATTACCCGCTTTCTCCCAGGGTGCGGAAACCTGGTTCCAGCACCCTCCCATACTACTTCGAATGAGACCTTGGCCTGCAAAAATAGGTCATTGCCGAAAAGGCTAGTAATATAAGGGTTTGTTGGCAAACCTTAAATTCGAACCTGGGTCAAGACCCCTCAAGCCAACACCTTTACATATACATTCTCTCAATCTTTCTTCTGATCTAACTAATATATATATATATATATATATATATATATATATATACACACACACACACATATAACATAAAGGTACTTGTGCCAATTTATACTAACAAATAGTGTACCAGGAGCCAAGCCAAACATTTAGATTCTCAGAATAGTCAACTTTGTGAGTTTGTTTTGTTTTTTTTTGTTAGACAAAAATTACTCTTTAGGGTTCTACTATTTTTTTACCTGGCCCCAAGGGCCTCTGTGTTAGAACTTGAAGACCTTTTTTCATTTGCAAAACACAATTAGTCTATAATAACAACTTTCATTCATACATATACATGTACATATTTAATTTCTAACAAGTATTTAAATCTTTCTATTCTACCCTTTCTTTTTCTTTTATGTATTTCATACATTCATATTTCTATGCTCACCATCCCATAAAAAAGAAAGCCTACCCTTAACAATGTCTTGCTAAATTCTCTAGGTTCTACCAATTTTTCTCTCCCACCAATAATCTTTCTCAAGAACTGTCTTTAGCTCCCATATTTCTTTTTACAAAGTCCACAAGATGACATTTCTCTCCAACTATATAATTTTTTTTGTGATCCGTTTTTCTATCAGTTTTCTTCTTCTGTCCTTTGCATCCTGCAAATGGTCTCATGAAGAATGACAAAAGGATTTTTATTTTTATTTTTTAATCTCAACATAACTAAATTAAACGGGTTTTCCTGAAAATTAGAAGCTAATCTCTCATATTAACCTTTAACATTTTCCCTCATATCAAAATATTTTCTATTTACATTATTGCAAAATAATATTTACATTAATATATCTATCTCATATCATTTAATTTTCTCTCACCATTCATTAAATAAATATATAAAAAGTTACATACTAATTTTCCAAAGATATCACGAGAACACCTCTACAAAAATATCTCTCTTATAAATTAAGATAAGATAATCATAGAATTTTGAAATAAATAATTAACTAACTCATATTCTTACCCCATAATAACCACCACATATATTTTTATTATATGAAGATAATTCATTTGCATTCACATATCACATCTTAATAATGGGTTGTCATCACATTAATATCTTATAACATCAACAGACTTGAAATAGAAGCATAATATTACCATTATAGTAAATAATCAAAGCATCCATATATTTTCAAAGTGACTATAATGATACATGTTTGATTGATCTCCACATCATGCTACTTTGTCTTCACTTTAATGTTGCGACATCGAAATACTTCAAATAAAAGGATCATCTATGTGATTAGATAAGACGATTCCCGTTTGCAATGATTAGTAAACCGTACTTGTGACTCACTCATGTTCTGCTGGTTAGGTTGAGTTATATTGGGACCGGTCATAAGGTTGAATGAAAACAAACAATTTAACAAATAACAAATTATATTTAAAAGTGGAAGTGGAATTTCAATCCGTGGTTATTGTTTATATAAATAGAGATGGAATGGAATGTAAATCATTAAATTTTTTAATGTATACTTATAATTTATAATAAATATCAAAATGTTTACTTTATTGTACATCTTATTTTATTAAAATTAAAATTATTATTAACTAAATTATAATTTAATTTAAAATTATTATTATTAACTAGATTATAACTTAATTTAAATTTATTATTATTATTAATGATAATATATATATATATATATATATATATGTCATTCTAGATATATCTTAACTCAAATCTATGAAGTGTTGAGAGAGATCAAATCTCTCGAGGTGTAAACTTTGTTTTTGAGTGCAAAACTTGAGTAAATGTTTGCACCTCGAGAGATTTGATCCCTCTCCATGCTTGATAGATCCGGGGTTAAGATGGATCTAGGTTGATTTCAGTCGTGTGCAGTCATATAAATTTTTTTGAACATCTAATTATTTTGATCATTTTAAATATGCTAAATATGTTTAAGATTAATTTGGTCGATTTGATTTAAATTTGCTTAGTTACCTAAGTTTGTTGAGATGAGCGAGACTGTTAGTTACTTGAATGATGAAAAATGATGAAATAAAAATTTTGTGCAAAGTGACAATGTAACAATGTTGAATGATAGAAAATGTGAATAATAAGAATATATTCAATTACAAACAATCTTCATTGCGATCAATCTAAAACTTATTTCTTCTACTACTCTTATTGTCACGCATATTAGTTATTTTCTATTATTGCGTTTTAATGCAAAGTGATTAACAATGTTGAATGATGGAAGATGGGAATAATAAGAATGTAGTCAATTACAAATAGTTTACATTTTCGGGAAGAAGACATTTCGGGTAAGTGAACATTTTATTTAGGATGAAAAATCAAGTATTGTATTTATGGTTGAATTACTGTAATGCATATGTCAATTCACGTTATGAATAATGTTTATCTACTTACATTGAGAGAGTGTGTGTATGTTTTTGGGGGTGAAAAGATAGGGAGGGAGGAAGAGATATAGATATGGGGAGAGAAGTGTTAAAGAGAGAGAGAGAGAGAGGGAGTGGGAAAGGGAGGGAGAGAAAGAGATAGGTAGATAGATATTGAGAGATAGTGTGTATGTTTTGGGGGTGAGATAGAGAGATAAAGAAGGAGAGACAATGGGAGACAAAGATATAGATCGAGGGGGAAGAGACGTGCTTACACTGAAATCAATGCACACTATTAATATAATTACTTTGAAATTAATCTACATCATACATCTAGTTGCATCAATCATAAATCAACATCTACACTGAAATCAATGCATCTAGTGCAAACAATCAAATAAGATTAGAAATCAACATCTACATTAAAATCAATGCATCTACTGCAAGCAATCAAATAGGATTAGAAATCAATATCTACACTGAAACCAATGAATCTAGTGCAAGCAATCAAATAGGAGTAGAAATCAACATCTACACTGAAATCAATGCATCTAGTGTAAGGTATTAAATAGGATTATAAATCGACATCTACACTGAAATCAATGCATCTAGTGCAAGAGATCATATAGGATTAGAAATCAATATCTACATTGAAACCAATGCATCTAGTGCCAAGCAATCAAATAGGAGTAGAAATCAACATCCACACTGAATCAATGCATCTAGTGTAAGGTATTAAATAGGATTAAAATGGACATTTACATTGAAACCAATGCATCTAGTGCAAGCGATCAAATACGATTAGAAATCAATATCTACACTGAAACCAATGCATCTAGTGCAAGCAATCAAATAGGAGTAGAAATCGACATCTACACTGAAATCAATGCATCTAGTGTAAACAATCAAATAGGATTAGAAATAAACAACTACACTGAAATCAATACATCTATTTTAGTGAAAAACCAAAATATTCATGACATTCAAGATCATGTTTGTATTTGTCTATGTGTGTCTCTTTCTTCTTCCCCCTCTCTCAACCTTCCATTTTGTGTCTATCTCACTCCCTCTATCCTTCTCTCTCCCCCCTCCCTCTCTCCTTCGTCTCTCTCTCTCCAACTCTCTCCCCCTTTCTCTATATTTCTCTTATTCCCTCTCCCCCACTGCCATCTATATCTATACCTCCCTCCATCTCTCCTTATTTGTATCTCTATCTCAACCCCCTAAAAACATCTCTCTCTCTCTCTCTCTATATATATATATATATATATAGATATATCCCTCTGTCTCTCCTTGTTTATATCTCTACATCAACCTGCATACTCTCTCTCTCTATCTATCTATCTATTTATCTCTATCTCAGCCCTGAAACATACACACTCTCTCTCCATATCTATCTCTCCTCCTCACTCCCTCTCTTTTCATCTCTCTTTTTCCCTCTCTCACCCTTCCATCTATATCTCTATCTCCCCTTGTCTCTCCTTCTCACCCCCAAAACATATTATCTCTCTCTCTCTCTCTCTCCCTTGTCACTCGCTCTCCCTCTCCACCTTTCTCTCTCTATGTATTTCTTCCCATTCCAACTCCATCTCTCCCTCCCCCTCTCTCTCTCGTCTATCTCAAGTCCTCTATATCTCTTCCTTCCTCTCTCTCCCTGTCTCTCCCACCTCCCTATGTCTCTCCCCCCCATCACACACACACACTCTCTCCACCCTCCAACTTTGTCACTATTAGTCATCAATAAATTTTTCTATCTGTAGATGACTAAATATTGGTTCTAGATTTCTAAAAACAAAATTTCCCTGAATATTCTGATTTTTAGAAATCTCACTGCCTTCATTACCTTTATATAAAATTTTCCACTATTCTATCATTTTTCCATTCCATGGTCAACCTGCCACTCCTAAAAGACTCCTTATGGGCTTGTGCCACTCATCTCCAACCTTTTTTCCACCTATGACCTCATTACTCTATTTTCCCTTGCCCATAACTCCATTTTCATCTAGGGTGAACTATAGCCTAACTCATTTCCATGATTAACCAGGTTCCTCAAGCATTGATGGTCTCAAAACTATATTTGTAGGCTCTTTAGATAAATCAAGTACATTGGATTTTGGATCTTCAATAGACCACTTTTTCAATACTTTGTTTCACATGAAGCCTCCAAAGCCAAATTTCAGTCAAAACCAGGTCAAAGAACCCCCCACTAGGTCAATTAGGGTTTCATATGGTCCAAGGTCATCATTTCCAAAGAATTCTACCATTCAGTTTCAGATTCTGCACATGAGGTAATGGAAAAGCATGACATTTTTGCAGAAGTGTTGAAATTTCCATCAGTAGAAGGAATTGGTAAGGTAGGTGGTCTGCTCTCAAATGAAGACAACTCACAGCAGTGTGCCAAGTAGGGATCAAATGAAAAAATGAACATGGAGGAGGCACACCAAAAACCAAACACGAAGAAAAGTATTTCAGAGATGTTTGATGAGATATGGTGGAAAGGTAAGGTAAACTGGACAGAAGTAAATGAACTTGAAAGTGCTATAGAGAACTTAGAAGCCAACATTGATAATTGTCTTAAAGCAGTCCAGACACCTAGGGTTTTGGGAAAGTGGCCACAGAAGGTAAAGGGTATGATTTCAACTCCATGCTGCAAGGAAAGGAATGATTTTGAAGATGCCATTGTTTGATCAAATCCCAAACCTTCCAAAAAATGATTTTTCCATGACTAAATGAGTAAAAGAGATAAGTTGAGTTCAAGGCAAGAACAAAAGGGGTTCAGAAGGTGTTACTTTGTGTGTAGATCCCAAATGGTTAAAATTAATATGTCATGCATCAAAGAGCAAATATGTGAAGGGTATCAGTAAGAGAAGGCCAAGTTAGTGTTTTCAGATACATGCAATCAGGAATGGCCAAAGAAGGTGTTGATGATGAAAGAAACAGAGGATTTTGAAGCTTCTCTTGTGTATAAACATCACAAAATCATTAGATAAACATGTCAAGTCTTCAAGGAGCAAAAGAAAGAGCCACCTCAAGTGTTTTTTAGTCACCTGCAGACAGAAAGGCATAAAGAATATCAGTGAAAGAGAAAAAGGCTTAAAATCTTAGAAAATGGGATTGTCAAGATCAAGATCAAATCATAAGCCTATAAAAAATCATTTTACACTTGAATGAACCTTTAATACCTTGCAGAGAATTAGAAGTTTCAAAAAGGTAAGAAAAATTGAGTTTTTAAGGTAAAATTAGGCAATAATGCCTAGCGTTGCGCCCCTATCTTGGCATTGTGCGCCTGGAATTTTTTCTTGTGTATTTTACATAGGCTTTGTGCACCTGGCAAGGCATTGCACCTTTTCCTGACTTTCCTGACAGGTCCAGTAAAGAAGGCCTTTGGCGCTGCGCACTTGGCCAAGAAGGCTTCTAAGCCCTCGAACAACTCAAAACACCTCAAAGGCTTCCAAACTCTTGCTGGGGTGTCCTCCAAAGCGATTTTAAAGGGTAAGTAAAGCTCATCAAGCCCTTTTCAAGAATTTGTGGTGATTTATAATTAAGGGAAATTGAAGACCTGAGGAGGAAACCCCAATTTTCATGCTTAAACATCACTGTTTAAAACATTTCTCCATCTACATGCTAAGAAGACCAGTGATAGCCAGAAGGGTACATTTTTTAAAGTTTTTCATTCACCTAAGGCTATGCCTACATTCACTCCATTTCACTCATAAGCTCTGTCCCTTACACTGCAAATAGATTGACCTTACATTGCCTTCTTTCATATCAAATTGTCATCAACACAAGGTGTCTCAAAACATAGTTTTAACAAGCAACAAAGGGTTATCATTAGGGTTTTGACTCTCACTCATCCTAATATACATATACCTTCACTCCTTAATCTCATCCACTTACAACTGCCTTTTTCATCACCATTCCATTACCCTCTTCTAAAAACAGTTTCATATCAGTCCTAAGGTTTTCTCAAGGCAAAGTTTTCAAAATGACAATGAGGGGGCTGATACAAAAGAATAAAAACAATGAAGAAAGAAAGAAAATGATGAGGCAGATGCCAACAAGGAAGGAAATAGGGAAGAATCAAACAAAGAAAAACCAATCAGTAAGGCAGATATATGTGAGGAAAGAGCAGTGAGGGAAATAAGGCTTATGAAGGATATGATGGAACCAATGAGGCTAAAGACAAAGAAAACCTTGAAAACCTGGCTGATATATACCTACAAGCATCCCAAACACCATGAGCAAGAAAATTTCAAATTTTGGCAAGTTTTTGTAAACTTTGATTTTTGACTGATTTAAAGTGCTAAGGGCGCAGTGCCCCTGGCACTGCGCTTTTTCTTGAGGCATTCATTGAAGGAAAAATTTACATTTTTGGATTCATCAGGCTAAGGGAATCATTCACACAAAATTTCAGATCATTTGGAGCATATTTGGTCCTCCAAAAGGGTAAAAAACATGCAAAAATTCACCATTCTGCCCAATTTTCACAGTTGTCGCTACGCCCTGAGCAGTCTTAGGAGATTTAGTTTTTGAACAGGTAAATGAAGTCCAATCAGAAAAATAAGGGCATTTTTGGAAAGTATACTTGACAAGATTTCCAATGAGCTATCACGGAGCTCATTCCAACACAAGGAAGGCCTTCAAAACTCAGCTATAAAGTGACCTATTTTTCCAGTGCAGGCGTTGTGCCCTTGGACCTCAATGTTGTGCCCTTGCTTGCAAAGTCAACAGAAGACACAAATTTATTGAAAATAGATATTTTGAGTTTTTTTGCGAGAATCACTCCAAATTTAGGTGTTATAAGTTATTTTTCATTTATTGCATTAGATATTTTGTGCCTTTGGCCTTGCATGGTATTAATGGACAAACTTAGCATTTATGATGTATTTATGACACTTTGGAAACCCTAGTTAGGGTTTTGGTCCTCCTTTCTTGTTAAATATAGCATTGAGGCCTCATTGTACATGGGGTTGATTGTGGAGACAAACCTCATAGACTTTCAGTTGTGAGGAGTTTTTGGTTTTGGAGCATTGTGAAGATTCTGAAATGAATATCAATGAGACAAGCACTTTGCAAGATTCATGGACATGGTTAATGGTGATGTCTTTCTTGTTTTGTTCTCATATTATTATGTTTTACATATTGTGTCATCTTTCTCTAGCATTAGAATAGAAAATTTAGCTTAAGGTATGCTGTCAAAATAACATTAAGTCTGTATGTTTCTCTTGCTCTCATGTTTTCCTCTACTAGGTCAGTTTAGAGAATTATTAGTTGCTCTCTAATCCCACTCAGCTTTTTTATCTCAATAATGATTTAATGGAGTCAGTGCCAAAGTATTTTATGGTTAGCCCTGCCCTTTGGAATCACTTAAACATTGTTTTTGAGGTCTTTTCTTCAAAGTATTGCTAACTAGGGTTTAGTTGAAGAGGTCAATGGTTTGCCCTGCCCTTTTGCTCATATTAAATGGTTGCCTTGAAATTATTTATAGTGTGATTAAGGAAATTTAGGATTTCCCTACTTCTTCATCATTACTATATGTCATCTTGCATTTTTTCTTTCTCTGAAGGTAGACAGCTGGAGAGGTTAGGAGCTCCCCGCTCTCTAGGGTTTACTAGATTGTTGCCTTAATGTTTGCTTGCTAGGGTTTGGTCAAAGAAGTATGGTATGCCCTGTCTTTGGTTTTTTCTTCATGCATAGTATTCTTAAAGGCCATTCTTGTTGTAGTATTTGACAAAGGATTCTTAACTGCCCTTTGCACCTACTTTGTCCACAATTTAATGTTCACTCCACTCACCTAAGCCTTGAAGATCCATTTAGCTTTGTTAAACTTGCTCTCCGAAGCACCCTTGACCTATTGTTGTACTTTTCTAGACCTTTTGCAGACTCCATAGCCCAATGGTCTAAACCTCTCCTACTCTATCTATTCTGCTTGAAAAGCACCCCAACCAAACAAACAAACAAACAAACCCTAATATTTATAATTAGCCTAAAATCAAAAACCTAAAAGCTATCAAGTTCACATCCTTTACACAAACATAGAGAGAGCACTCTCTGAGTCTAGAAAGGCTAGGTCCTAGGAATCCAAATACTAGTTTGATGTTACCCCTATATATTTGGTCTTGCCAATCTAACAAATTACGGGGACCTAACATAGTGGCAATCACGATGGGGCTTTCTGAGTCAGTGAAAATCTAAGTATTCCTTAGGACCTCAGAAAACCCAGAAACATCCTTAGATTGGTATTTAGTTGTTGATGATGGACAGCAAGTAAATCATTAAAATAGTAAACATTATCCACATGGTGACTTCGCTGGTCTTCAATAGCCCTGTTAACCCCCACTAGTTCTCATAAACTCCCCTAGGAATGCATTGATCAATCCCAATATTGTTGATGGTGGATAGCAAAGTTGAAATCATCCACCTGGCGACTCCACAACTCTAAATAGACCTAAATACTCCACTTGTAGAAGACTCTAGACCGGTTGAAAAGATACAATGACCCTTTTGATTAAAAAATATGGATCCAAGGATACAACAGATATATGCTCCCATGAATAGAGATCACATCCTATTTTTTGGATTCCCACACAAAATGCCTCAGATAGATTGGTTTTCAAACCTGCCTATGTTTCAAGATGAAAAATCTGATGACCCCTTGTTACATATCATCAAATTTCATATACATGTATGGAGATTAAAGGTTGAATGGCATGAATACTGCCTCATGAAAATTTTCATGGGGACATTAGAAGGTAAAGCAAGGAAATGGTATGAAGGCATAGACCCTATTATTTTGTTTTCTTTAAAGGATTTCCACAAGTTGTTTTATGAACACTATAAAGAATATTGTCCATCTCTATCATTAGCTGAAAATTGTTGTGATCAATATGAAGATCTCATACAATAACTTGTAAACATTGATGAAGATTTAGGAAATTGGCATCCTGAAAGTCTATTAGAGGAAATTCATGCATTTCATACTCAAGATAACTATTATGACAGTCAAGAGGAGTTAGTTGAGGATGAAATCAATCAGGAAACAAAGGAAGATCCACAGGATCTCTCTAAAGGCACAAGTGATGACTCACCATCTCTTCTAGTTGAGGCTTAAGAAGACATTCAGCCTCAGAATCAGCCTTCACAAGAGAAAGAGAACTACTGTAGTTCTATCCAAAGAAAGAGAAAAATGCCTCCTCTTTTTCTGAAGAGGAAGTACATCAAATTCTAAGCATGCAACCAACCTCTAAACCTTCATATAATCAGAACATTCCTATTCATTTTCCTGCTAACCCCAGCTACCACAAATCAGAAAAGGAATTTGTAGATCAATTCAAGGAAAAACAATATGATAACCCAATATGTTTGATTGGTGACATTACTTATTTTGATGATTTTTCAAAGTTTGACCAGTATGATGATGGTCATGTTCTCCAAACAGAAGCTAATATTGCAGAGCAATCAACAGTTGGTTTGTGGGAGGAATTTCATTTTCGTCAACCTGAAAAAAGTAATCAGCCAATACATATCAGCTATGACAGCGATGGGGAAAGTCAAGAAAATTTGGAATTAAGTGATCCATCTCTGCTCCTTTGTTCTACTTCATTTCAGTCCATCATAAATAACTTTCTTGTGATTGGAAATCAACAGTATTTCAGTTTTGATGTTGAGGTTGAGGAAGATGAAGAACTTCTTGAGCAAGTTGTTAATGAGAAGCCTTTTCCTGAAATAGTTGAGGAAATCATTTGTGACATAGAGTTCTCCTTAGCTCCAGATGTGCAGTGACCAAGTCCCATTGAATTTCAAATTGTAGATGAAGGTTTGGAAATTGATAAACATAGGGGAGTTGTTGCACTACCTTCTCAAGAAGGCCTATTGCCAGAAAATGCTCATCAACAGGATGGCCTTCACACATAATCCAGCCTACTCAATCAAGGCATATCATTTTTTCTAGAAGACAACATTGCAATATATGATGAGGCTGCCAGCACAGATGATCATGAGGAAGGGAAAGAGTTTCTTTCCCAAAATAATCCCAAGCTTAGCCAAGTGGAGGAAGGAGTAGTCCGGGATGAAGGTTATTCAAATCCTCTAAGCCATGTATTGTTTCAAGATCCCTTTGTTGTTTTCTTAGAGACATTTGAAGAGGGATTAAAACATGTCAGGAGAATTTTGATGCAAAGTATAAGAAAAATTTTAGGCACTACTGTTCAAAATCAAGTGAGAGGGGAATGGGTGTATTGTTGTTTCAGCACACTCAAAGAGCTGAACAAAGATCACTCATGGAATCATCTACTTGATTGGTTATATTGGAAAATGGAGTTCACCAAATGAATGTACATCATATGTAAGTTAGATTAGGATAGATAGGTACACAAATAAGCTCAGCACTATGAGCATCTTTCTAGTTTTAGTTTTAGATTGTTGTTTTGAAAAATGAAAACACAAAAACAGAGAAAAGAAGAAAAAGAGGGGAGACAGAAAGTCTATACAAAAAAGAGTATTTTGAAAATTATTGCAAAATTTTCTTAAGTCATTTAACTGGCTCCATGATTGGACATGTTTTAAATTTCTGCAGATAGGTTAGTGAAAAGAGGATTTGCCAAATCATGTAAACTTGGCTTGTCAATAGATTAGATTAGGAAAGATGTTGGTTTCCAAAGCTTAAATATGAACCAAAAAGGAATGAGAGAGATGCATAACGAATTCTGAATCATAGCCCTCAAGTTTCTAGTTTTCAATTGTACAAAAATAAAGTCTGTGTGCAGCTTGTCCAAAATGCCACAGCCCATGACAGATCAGATTTCTTAAACTTGGTTTGATCATGTTTTGAATTTCATGTCAGTAGGTTAGAGAATAAATTCTGTCAAACATCTTAATCTTGACAGATGAGTAGAGTAGAGAATAAGAGATGTTCATTAGCCTAATCTAAACTCTTGGAAGTGATAAGGGTACAAGTAGATAGTTTTTTATGCTTTCAAAAGAAAATAATGTTAAGGGTTTTCCAGCCTAAGTGCACCCAAAAGAAGAAAAAATGTTAGGAAAAATAAGATGGGTAGGTAGAACTGATATTGAAGCAATCATGTCTTTTCAGATTTTTGATCATAGCTTCAAGAGAACATCAGCAAATGAAGGAAGAAGGATCTACCAAGTACAAGTAAGGTACTGGTCTTCAAAAATCAGAGATCTAAACTCTGAGGTCCTGGAAACCTCCTAAAAAGGAGCTTCCCTCCCCAAGTGGAGCCACTGTTGGGTATTAGTAATTTTTTCTATTTGTAGATGACTAAATATTGGTTCCAGATTTCTAAAAACAAAATTCCTTGAATATTGTGAGTTTTAGAAATCTCACTGCCTTCATTACCCTTATAGAAAATTTTCCACTATTCTATCGTTTTTCCATTCCATGGTCACCCTGCCACTCCTAAAAGACTCCTTATGGGCTTGTGCCACTCATCTCCAACCTTTTTTCCACCTATGACCTCATTACTTTGTTTTCCCTTGTCCATAACTCCATTTGTATCTCGACTGACCTATAGCCTAACTCATTTCCATGATTAACCAGGTTCCTCAAGCATTGATGGTCTCAAAACTATCTGTAGGTTCTCTAGATAAATCAAGTACATTGGATTTTGTATCTTCAATACACCACTTTGTCAATACTCTGTTTTCACTTGAAGCCTCCAAAGCCAATTTTCAGTCAAAATCAGGTCAAAGAACCCCCCACAAGGTCAATTCTTGTTTCATATGGTCCAAGGTCGTCATTTCCAAATAAGATTACCATTTAGTTTCAGAGTCTGCACATGAGGTAATGGAAAAGCTTGGAACTTTTGCAGAAGTGTTGAAATTTCCATCAACAGAAGGAATTGGTAAGGTAGGTGGTCTGCTCTCAAATGAAGAAAACTCACAACAGTGTGCCAAGCAGGGATCAAATGCAGAAATGACCATGGAGGAGGCAAACCAAAAACCAAACACGAAGAAAATTCTTTCAGAGATGTTTGATGAGATATGGTAGAAAGTTGAGGTAAACTAGACAGAAGTAAATGAACTTGAAAGGGCTATAGAGAACTTAGAAGACAACACTGATAATTTTCTTAAAGCAGTCCAGACACCTAGGGTTTTGGGAAAGTGGCCATAGAAGGTAAAGGGTATGAGTTCAACTCCATTCTGCAAGCAAAGGAATGATTTTGAAGATGCCACTGTTTGATCAAATCCCAAACTTGTCAAAAAATGAGTTTGCCATGGCTAAAAGAGTAAAAGAGATATGTTGAGTTCAAGGAAAGAACAAAAGGGGTTCTGAAGGTGTTACTTTATGTGTGATTCCCAAATGGTCAAAATGAATATGTCATGCATCAAAGAGCAAAGTTGTGAAGGGTATTAGTAAGAGAAGGCCAAGTTAGTGTTTTCATATACATGCAATCAGGAATGGCCAAAGAAGGTGTTGAAGCTGCTGTTGGGGCAAGTCCCCCCAAAGGTGTTTAATGAACTGTCAACCAAGAAGAAAAGTTAAGTTAAATTGATGATGAAAGAAATAGAGCATTTTGAAGCTTCTATTGTGTACAAACATCACAAAATCATTAGATAAACATGTCAAGTCTTCAAGGAGATAAAGAAAGAGCCACCTGAACTGTTTTTCAGTCACCTGCAAATAGAAAAGCATAAAGAATATCAGTGAAGGAGAAAAGGCTTAAAACCTTAGAAAATGGGATTTTCAAGATCAAGATCAGATCATAAGCCTATACAAAATCATTTTACACTTGAATGAATCGTTAGTACCTTGCAGAAAATTAGAAGTTTCAAAAAGGTAAGAAAATTTGAGTTTTTAAGGCAAAATCAGGCGATTTTGCCTAGCGCTACACGCTTGCCATTTTTTCCTGTGTATTTTTCACAAGAGCTGTGCACCTATCAAGGTGCTACTCCTTTTCTTGACTTGCCCAAAAAAATAGTAAAGAAGGCCTTTAGCGCTTGGCCTTGGCATTGTGTGTTTGGCCAAGAAGGCTTCTAATCCCTAAAACAACTCAAAAAACCTCAAAGGCTTCCAAACTCTTGTTGGGGGATCCTCCAAAGCGATGTTAAAGGGTAAGTACAGCCCATCAAGCCCTTCTCAAGCATTTGTGGTGATTTTTAATTAAGGGAAATAGAAGACCTAAGGAGGAAACCCCAATTTTTATGTTTAAACATCACTATTTAAAACATTTCTCCATCTGCATGCTAAGAAGACCAATGATAGCCAGAAGGGTACATTTTTGAAAATTTTTCATTCACCTAAGGTTGTACCTACATTCACTCCAGTTCACTCATAAGCTATGTCCCTTACACTGCAAATAGATTGACCTTACATTGCCTTCTTTCATCTCAAATTGTCATCAGCACAAGGTGTGTCAAAAAGAGTTTTAACAAGAAACAAAGGGTTGTCATTAGGGTTTTTCCTCTCACTCAGCCTAATATACATATACCTTCACTCCTTCATCTCATCCACTTACAGCTGCCTTTTTCATCACCATTCCATTACCCTCTTCTAAAAACAGTTCACATCAGTCCTAAGGTTTTCTCAAGGCAGATTTTTCAAAATGACAATGAGGGGGCTGACAGAAAAGAATAAAAATAATGAATAAAGAAGGAAAATGAGGAGGTAGATGCCAAAGAGGAAGGAAACAAGGAAGAATCAAACAAATAAAAACCAATCAGTAAGGTAGATATCAGTGAGGAAAGAGCAGTGAGGGAAATAAGGCTTATGAAGGATATGATGGAACCAATGAGGCTAAAGACAAATAAAACCTTGAAAAACTAGCTGATCTATACCTACAAGCATCCCAAACACCATGAGTAAGACAATTTCAAATTTTGGCAAGTTTTTGTAAATTTTGGTTTTTGACAGATTTAAGGTGCCAAGGGCGTAGAGCCCCTGGCGCTGCGATTTTTATTTAGGCATAAATTGAAGGAAAAATTTAAATTTTTTGAGTCATTATGCCAATGGCATCATTCACACAAAATTTCAAGTCATTTGGAGCAGATTTGGTCCTCCAAAAGGGTCACAAACATGAAACATTTCACAATTATGCCCAATTTTCAGAGTTGGCGTTGTGCCCTGAGCAGTATTGGGAGATTTAGTTTTTGAATAGGTAAATTAAGTCAAATAATAACACCAAGGGAAATTTTGGAAGGTAGAATTAACAAGCTTTCCAACAAGCTATCACAGAGCTGATTCCAACATCGGGAAGGCCTTCAACAATCAGCTACAAGGTGACCTATTTTTCCGGTGCAGGCACTGCGCCTTTGGACCTCAATGCTACACCTTTGCCTGTAAAGTCAACAAAAGACACAAATTTATTGAAAATAGATATTTTGAGGTTTTTTGGGCAAACTCCAAATTCAGGTGTTAGAAGTTATTTTTCATTTATTATATTAGATATTTTGTGCCTTGGGCCTTGCATGGTCTTAATGGACAAATTTAGCATTTATGATGTATTTATGACACTTTGGAAACCCTAGTTAGGGTTTTGGTCCTTCTTGCTTATTAAATACATAATTGAGGCCTCATTGTACACGGGGTTGATTGTGGAGACAAACCTCATAGATTTTGAGTTGTGAGGAGTTTTTGGTTTTGGAGCATTGTGAAGATTCTGAAATGAACATCAATGAGACAAGCACTTTGCAGGATTCATGAACATGGCTAATGGTGATGTCTTTCTCGTTTGTTCTCATTTTCTTATGTTTTAAATATTGTGTCATCTTTCTCTAGCATTAGAATAGAAAATTTAGCTTAAGGTATGCTGTCAAAGCACATTAAGTCTGTCAGTTTATCTTGCTCTCATGTTTTCCTTTGCTAGGTCAGTTTAGAGAATTCTTAGCTGCTCTCTAATCCCACTCAGCTTGTTTATCTCAAGAATGATTTAATGGAGTCAGCGCTAAAGTAGTTTATGGTTAGCCTTGCCCTTTGGAATCACTTAAACATTTTTTTTGAGGTATTTTCTTCAAATTATTTCTAACTAGGGTTTAGCTGAAGAGGTCAATGGTTTGCGCTGCCATTTTTCTCATCTTAAATGGTTTCTTTGAAATTATTTATAGTATGATTAAGGAAATTTAGGAGTTCCATACTTCTTGATCATTACTATATGTCATCTTGCATGTTTTCTTTCTCTAAAGGTAGATACTTGGAGAGGTTAGGAGCTCCCCGCTCTCTAGGGTATACTGGATTGTTTCCTTAATGTTTGCTTGCTAGGGTTTGGTCAAAGAAGTATGGTATGCCCTGTCTTTGGTTTTGTTTTCATGCATAGTATTCTTAAAGGCATTTCTTGTTGTAGTATTTGACACATGATTCTTAACTACCCTTTGCACCTACTTTGTTCACAATTTAATTTTCAATCCACTTACCTAAGCCTTGAAGATCAATTCAGCTTTGTTAAAATTGCCCTCCGAAGCACCCTTGACCTATTGTTGTACTTTTCTAGACCTTTTTGCAGACTCCATAGCCCAATGGTCTAAACCTCTCCTACTCTATCTGTTATGCTTGACAAGCACCCCAACCAAACAAAAAAACCCTAATATTTATAACTAGCCTAAAATAAAAAACCTAAAAGCTATCAAATTCACATCCTTTACAGAAACATAGAGAGAGCCCTCTCTGAGTCCAGGAAGGCTAGGTCCTAGGACTCCAAATATAGGTTTGATGTTACCCTTGTACATTTGGTCTTGCCAATCTAACAAGTTACAGGGACCTAACAGTCACTATATCCCTCTCTCTCTCCTTCTTTCTCTCCCCCTCTCTCCCCCCTCCGTATCTATGTTTCCATGTCTCTGTCTTCCCCTTCTTTCCCTATCTCTATCCTCTCAATTTCTCTCCCTTCCCTCATCTCCTCTCTCCCTAATTCCATCTTCATCTCTCCCTTATCACTCCCTCTCTCTCTCCACCTCTATCTCTCAATTTATTGGTTCTTCCCTCCCTCTCTTTTCCCATCCAAATCCATATCTCTCTCCTCCCCTCTCTCGCCCTCATCTCTCTCCCTGTCTGTAACACCCTCCTCCCACATATACCCAAGTAGTCGGCCAACCAGGGTAAATATGTGATGAGAGGCTACTATAATGAGATTAAACCTCTTAAGTGACCTTAAGGAAGTGGAACCAATGAAAATACAACATACATACCTTGTAAAAAAAAAACAACACCCCCAAGAGGTAGCCCAACGATTCAGTCCTCTTACCCCTAGGTCACACTGACCTTTTGATCTCTTTGAGCCATAGACATAAGCACAAGCTTGCAAGCCAACGTCTAGGAGGCTATAGACACAGGCATAACACAACATGCCAGCTGTTAAGGTCATTAGTTTTCATTGTTAAATGTATTTTCCATGTCCTTTAATTTTCAGTTTTGAGTAGTTGAGCTTATGACTACTACTATTGTCATTAGCCTTAAATGGTCACTGTCCAATAAGTGTCAAATTCCTGTCGTCAATAGTTCACCTATATCATGAAAGAGTTTCAAGTTATGGGAGTTGGTTTCACATAATTGGTTCAGTCAAGACAAAGGGGTTATAGTCATTTTTCTATCAGAATTGTTTAAAATGAGTCCATTACAGTTAGACTAAGATGGTCAATGGTTATGGTCAATATTATACTCCTTGTTCCTCCTCTTATTTACCCTTGTTTCCCTATATTTACGCTTCATTTCCCTTATCTGCCTATCATCTATTCCCCTCTATATATAATTTGTATACTAAACCATTTTCCTTACCATTTAGCTAGTACTATAATCCATTCATCCTCCATTCTATTTCTCCCCCTTTTTCTAAACTCATCCCTTATACCCTTTCCCATACTCATAACATATAACCCCCATACATAATTTACCACTCCCCTATACACGATTCTCATACCTAAAGATGTCACACCCCCTTACATTTTAATAATTTCCTATTTATCCTCTGAATTCAAAATCAAATCACATCTAGCACCCCACCAATCATACTGAATTATTACATTAAAGACATGGTAATTTGAATTATTATGTTGCATTGATATCCAACGTTGCGCACTCATGCAAAGGTGAAGATGATCATTTCATAATAACATCAAATCCGAGAGATCATAGATTGAATCCAGTTAGAAATTGCTGTTGAATGAGCTTTCTTATTCTATAAAGAAATTTTCTATGCAACAATGTCACTCAGATCGGTTGTTGCACAATAGAGCGGTTGTTGCACAATGTTCTGCAACTGTTGCGCAACGATTCCCCAACACCTTGCAAAACATCAACGTGGATCAAATTTTCATTTCCATATAAGTTTGAGATAGTAGGCTTTGTTCCTAATCCTAATTATTTTTTTCAATCATAATTCATGGCCAATTAAGTTGTGTTAAACCAATGCTTCCCAAGTGGTGCACAAGCCCTGTTTTTGCTTCCGAATTCTATTCTAGCCATCATGTTGAAACGTTATTTCTAATCGCATGGAAGAAAATTTTGGGAAACTGAAAGTGGTTTTTCTCAAAAAACGTACCAAATCACAATAACCTCCTTCATTTTTTTCACACGTGTCACAGATTGCGAGTTTAGAATGCATCATCAAGGCGTATGTTTCAGACTGTGTAATTACATGTTTTATCCATTGTTTTGCAAAGAAGTTTATGAAAAGATGGGATAAAGTTTGAAGGAAATGAAAGAGGTTTTTGTAGAGAATGGGAGAAATAAGAAAAATTTATCTCATATTTTACACAGGTGATACCATTTGGGAGTTACACATGTCTCTTTGAGGCTCATTTTCAAAGTTTTTGTTGACAGAGTTATGAAATTTTTGTATTACGGTTTGAAAAGGTGGACATTTATGGATGTTTTGAGGATGCCACATGTCATGCAGAGGATGGAGGAGTTCATTTATGTTTCAAGAGCCTACTCAATTCCCATTCATTGGTCAATTTGTCCTCCAGCACATAAAAAGCATGCATACGTGGAACTACTGCGCAACACAGTCTGAAGCTGCTCTTCCTATTTTCATTATCAGTCCGAGAGTTTTCATGACCAAGAGTTTCCAATGATAGGATAAGCATATTTTTGGATAATTTTATTATTTAGATAGACTTGAAATAATATAATTAAAGCAGTTTTTCTTGTATTTTTTCCTAAAAAATAGTGATGCTATTTAGAGTTGCTTTGTCCACTTTTGATTAAAAAGAAACAGGTTGCTAATGTGAGTGATTCGATCCATTCCAAGTGGATAGAAGATGCATTGAACGTATTTGTTACATGTTTTTATGATGTAAATTGTATTTAAGCTCATAATGGAAAAATAAGAGGAGTTATTGGGTTGTTTGAAGGAACCAGACTTGTCTATGTGATTCTTCTTTATGAAATATAAGACTCAGTGTAGAGTTTTTGCGAGCCATTCTGAGAGATTCTTGTGGTATTATCTTTAGAATTTTTGTTCCTCTTGTGTAACTGTTATTTCAGTCATTTTATTTTAGTTCAATTCCAGCGGTGTGTGGTTTCAAGTTTGTGTTTTCCTTTATGTTAATTTGATATCCATTTTTGAAACTGTTGTCTTGAATTCATCTTTAGATGCTCAGGATAATTGTGGATCTCATACATGATCAAATTCTTCATTGCTTTGTCATGGTTATTCTGAATATTTGGTCATTAGTTGATGTAGAAGAATTCATAATCATATGCTTTGTTGCATTTGATTGTATATTTTTATGTTTCCTTCATTCTTCTTTATACTCCTTTTGATAATTGACTTGGAATATGTGCCTACCTTGCCTCTGTTATCTAGATGGCTCATGCATGCCCCGATGTTCTATTATAATATACTTCAATGGCCCTCTCTCCCAACAATTTTCATTAAATCCTATGTCATCTACCTTCTGAGCTTAATAACCAGTTTAAAATCCATATCCTATTGCTCTTTGATTGATAGTTGATCTAGCGAGAGAGCCCTCTCCAGGGTTAGGGGAACTGGACCTTGACCTAAAAGTGGTTTGTGGTTACCTTTGTAACCCTTTCCTTAGCCTAAAGGGATTTACAAAGTGCTAAAAGATTGGCACTGTTTTCAGGGAGCGAAAGGTCCCATATTCCCTAGGTGTGAATGACACCGACCTAGATCTGGTTGCTGATGGTGGACAACAGTCAGACATATGAAGGTTGAATAATTCACCCGATGACTAAAATTTCAAAGGATACAAAAGAACAAATGTTTACGGTGACTCCACTGGTCAAAGGTCATTAATTTTTGTTGACTATTTTCAATACGGGTTCAAGAAAAAATGCTAGGTATGCACCTATGGACAGATCTCGTATTCCTGGTTTTCCAAATCCTATGCCTCGTGTTGATTGGTTAAACTATATTCCATTATTTAAAGATAAAAAAGGAGACGATGTTGCTTTACATATGTTCAAGTTTCACATGTATGTATGTAAGCTTGGGGTTAAGCTTCCTGATGATTGTTTAATGAAAATTTTCATCAAAACCTTAGAAGAAAAAGCTATATCTTGGTATGAAGGTTTGCCACTTTCCAATTTGTGTTCTCTTACAGATTTTCACACAATATTTTATGAGAATATTAAGGAATTTTGACCTCCCCTTCCTCTGGCTGAAAATTGTTGTGCATGTTTTGAATATTTCTTCCAATATCTGGAAAATATTTATGGGGATGAAGATTTTATGGTGATTAAATTAAAGAAACCCTTTGTGAATTTTCATCCTAATGTCAAGAATAGAAAAAGAGTTATTTTACCCATATATTCATGAATATTCCCAGCAGGAAATGATCTCTACAGCTAAATATGAAACTGATCAGACATAGGTTGTTGAAGAAATGCGGCAGGTTTGTCCACTTGAGCCTGATCAAAATATTCAATAGACTGTTAATGATCAAGAAGAGGAGACTGGAGAAAAATAAGAGGTTGTATTAGAGCCTCTTGCACATGAATATCTTCCTCTGGGTTCAAAAAATGAAGGGTTTGCGGAAGAAGAGAAGGTTGTCTTGGATCCTATAATGTGCACATTTTTGCTATTGATAATATGGCTACCTCAAATGCAGATTTTCAAGAACACACTTTTCTTTTCCCTGATGAAAATGATAAGTTTGATGAGCCAATTGTTTTCTTTCATTCATAATAATGTTTTGCATTAGAAAATGAAGGGACTGCTTATATTTCTATTGACTTTCAAGACATGGTAATGCTCCAGATTATTGAAGACCCTTTTGCCAAATTTTTGTAGCCATCAAGGAAGATGAATTTTATTGTATTTATCGATCATGAAAATATTTTCAGTGGATATTTTGGGTTTCCATTTTCTGTACTTTTATTTATGTCTGGTGTAGTTGAATACAAGCATAAGTCATACAATCATTTTATTGATTGGCTACACTGGAGGGATAATTTTGAATGATCGTGTATATATATATATATATATATATGCATCAGGTGGGAAGTTATCATTAGGATTTGAAGCCCGAGGTGAAGGCTCTAAGATTTTTATGATCTACTGCCATAAGTAAGTTGAGTCAGCCAGTAGTTAAATTTTCCAGTATGTCAGTAACATTTTCAGTTTTTATCATTTGACTCCATTGCCCAATGGTCTAATTAGGCTACTAGTCTGTGGTTTTTGTTCTTTGCACCTGGCTAGGAGTCTTCCATCCCCATTGGAGGCAATGTTAGGGTCACTAGTTTTCATCATCAAATGCATTTTCCATGTCCTTTAATTTTCAGTTTTGATTAGTTGAGCCTATGACTACTACTGCTATCATTAGCCTCAAATGGTCACTGTCCAAGCGGTGTCAAATTCCTCTCATCAAGAGTTCACCTATAGCATGAAAGAGCGTCAAGTTAAGGGAGTTTTGGTTTCACATAATTGGTTCAATAAAGACAAATGGGTTCTAGTCATCTGTCTATCAAAATTTTCTAAATCAAGTCCATTATATTTAGAATTTTGATGGTCAAGGGTTATGGTCATTATTCTACTCTATATTCCCTCCACTTATTTACCCTTGCTTCCCTATGTTTACGCTTTATTTCCCCTATCCACCTATCATCTATTCCCATTTATATATACTTTGTATACTAGACCCTTTTCCATACCATTTACCTAGTATCATATTTTATTCATCCTCCATTCTATTTCTCCCCTTTGTTATAAACTCGTCCCCTATACCTTTTCCCATAGTCATAACGTATAACCCCCACACATAATTTACCACTCCCCTATACGTGATTCTCATACCCAAATATATCACACCCCCTTACATTTTAATCATTTCCCAGTCAACCATATTCAAAATCAAATCACATGGAGCACCTCGCAAATCATACTAAATTATTGCATTAAAGACAGGGTAATTTGAATTATGATGTCGCTTTGATCTCCAACGTTGCACACTCATGCAAAGGTGGAGATGATCATTTAGTAATAACATAAAATCCAAGAGATCACAGACCAAATCCAGTTATAAATTGCTATTGAATGAGCCCACTTCTTTTGTAAATAAATTTTCTACACAAAACCGTCACTTGGATTGGTTGCTACACAGTAGACAGGTTGTTGCACAGTGTTGCACATTCCCTGCACATCGATTCCCCAACACCTTGCAAAACATCAACACAGGTCAAATTTTTGTTTCCATATAATTTTGAGGTAGTAGGATTTTTGCATAATCCTAATTATTGTTTTCAAGAATAATTCATGGCCAATTTAGTTGTGTTAAACTACTGCTTCCCAAGTGTTGCACAAGCCCTATTTTGCTTACCAAGTCTGTTTTAGTCATCATGTTTAAACGTTTTTTTTTTATCGCATGGAAGCAAATTTTGGGCAAATGAAAGATTTTTTTCTCAAGATTGGACCAAAGCACAATAACCTCCTTCATTTTTTCACAAGTATCATTAATCAGTAGTTTCAAATGCATCTTCGAGGCCTATGTTTTGAACTATGTAATTTCTTGTTTTAGACATTATTTTTAGAGTAGTTTTGGAGACGTTGGGGTAGATTTTGAAGGAATTGAAAGGGGTTGTAGTAGATAATGGGAAAAAGAAAAAAAATATCTCATATATTACACAAGTGCTACCATTTGGGAGTTACATGTGTCTCTTTGAGGCTCATTTTCATAGTTTTTGTTGACAAAATTATGGAGTTTTGGATTTCGGTTTGAAAAGGTGGAAATTTATGGCTATTTTGAGGATGCCACATGTCATGGGAAGGATAGAGGAGTTCGTTGCTTTTTCAGGAACCTACTCAAAACCCAGTTACCAGCCAGCTATCATCTAGCATGTGGGAAGGCATGCCAACAAGAGATGCTACGCAACTTCTGCACAACACTAATGGATTTGTAATATTCCCAATTTTTGCAGCTAATGGGAATGTTGCATTTTATTTTCAGTTTTCTTTATTCATGAATAAAATTATGAGAAGGAGGTTTATTAAATTCCTAAGTTGAGAATAAATACATGCCCAATGTGAAAGGGGATAAATTTGGGCTATTATATTAAACACCCTCAAGTGTAAAAAGAGGAAATTCATTTGAATGGGTCAATCTTGGCCCCACCTACAACGCAGATTGGAGGGAAGCTTATCCATCAAGCACAACGTACTTCTAGAAGAGGATCTCTTGTGTGAAAGAGGATAAGTTGAAGAAGGTGGTTTAGGTTTTTGGCAAGCCCTCATGTTATAAAAAGAAGGAGAGGCACCAATCAAAGAGTGTGGATGATATTCATAATTTTAGAGGTTGTTGCAGCAACTCGATTTCTCTTGGATTTTTAGCTAGAGAAGGAGGATTTCCTGTTTAGGAATCCTCTCTTCTTCCATGGAGTAGCTCTTTGGAGGAGATTGTGATGCATCTCTCCACTATCCGGCATGATAGCCAAGCTCCATCTCTATAGCAGTGCTAGTCCTGTTGAGGGTTTTGCAGCTGCTATGAGTTGCAGCAAGTGAGGGAAACTAGATCTGCAAAGATATAGCAGTTTGTGGAGTCTCCTCTCAGGGAGGGTGTCTTGTGACCACCCGGAAGAGGGTCTCCATCATCTTTTTGTTTCAGATCTGTAATTTTTATCGGCTGTAAGATCATGTTCAAGCTACAACGCTTTCTCCCTAGGGAATTGCATTATTTTCATGTACATGTTTCACTGTTGTTTAGATTTCTCATTGTACTTGCTTTCTGGTGATTGAGGCTTGCCTCTCACTTTGAAGATTTGTAAAGTAGCTTGTTGATCTATTCATATTTAGATCTGATACATAATTTAATGAAAATCATCTTCATAAATCCCTGAATTTTTCTGCAGTTCATTGTACAAAAAGCTAGATCTACACTTTATTATGCATTATTTTGTTAAAACCCCAAGGGGATTTTGTAAAGAAGGATGTGTAGTTTCCAGATCTGGTAAGGATCTGATGTTCATCCATATATCAGTTTTAGATCTGATTTTTAACCCATAGCAGCTGAAGCTCCTCAAATAAAACGTTTTTCAATCATTTCTGCAACTTTTACATGTATTACTGCTTAATTTCTGAAGAATTCTTGCTCTTGCTTCACGTAAATTCAATTCTTCGACAAATGAATTCATTATGGATCTGATTTCTTGCTTCCATACTGTAATATAAGTTTCATGGTTGATTTCCAGTGACTCCCAGCAGAAACTGCGCAATTCCTGAAGTAGGGTTTCTCTATCAATTCAGCCCTCTCCTTTCGCTGATTTTCAGCTAGTGTTGTTTGTGGGAGATTTGTTTAAGCCCTCTCAACTCATTTGTTTTTGCTAAAATTCTGCATGGAGGTCCCACACATCCTAAAATAAGGGAACCCAGCCCCGGTCTACATTATTTTTACACTATTTTTCTTATACAACGTTTCCCTTGAGACTATTGCATATTTTCCTGAGAGTGGAATTTCCCAGTTCTTTCTTGTTTGGTTTTTTCTTCTATTTTGGATCCATCCTTTAGATATGTATATCTAAGGTTCCCAAGGGCAGAAAAATCCAATATGAGTGTGTCATTCCCATACTTTCTATGTTCACCAATCTTCTATAGACATAGTCTGGAACGGGCCAGGAAGCCTATGATTTTCACCCTCTCTTTAGAGGTGATATAACTAGTAATTTCCCTACCAGTATATATCTGGTTTAGATCTGTTGGTGTGATTCCATCTTGTTGTGAACCCATAGTGGAATATCTTAAGATATTCCCTATTGTACTTATTCTTCCCCATTTGGAACATTACAAGATTGATGTTTCTTGCTTTTTATTCCTAAAGAAGGGATTTGATGTCAGGATAATGTTTCCTAGATTATAATTTTTATCTAGATAAGATAATATGATAGAATTAAATCAATTTTTATCTTTTTTCACTAAGAAAAAAAATGATACTTTTTAAGACTTGTTGTTTTTGTGGTTAGTTCAATCCATGCAATGGATAACACATGCATTGAACTTGGTCATGGGATTTTTGAGGATGTAAGCATATTTAATTCCATGTAATACAGGGTAGAAGGGGTTGGTTACTATGGTCTGTTAGTGTCTAATAGTCACATTGATCAAATTTACTCTTTCCATTGTAGTTAGAGTCTTATGGTCAAATTGTTATATTTTCAAATAAAATTTGACATCTCTCTTGGTTGTCAAATGGTCCTAAGTCATTATCTAGGTGTACTACTATTATCATGTCATGGTCATCAAGGTCAATTTGAAATGAGTTTCATGAGTCATTGAGTCACCATAGGTCATTTTCCTTCATTAAGTGTCATTATTTAAAATCTAAAAAGAAAAAGATATGGTGTCATAAGGTTCATCATGAAAGTGTCGTGAGTGTCTTGTTGGTCTAGTAAGTAATCATACTCATTAATTTGGGTGTTTGATCATCATATTCCATTTAAAGTAATTCATCATCCAAAATTAGTAAGGTGTCATGAGAGTTAGCACTTCGGTAATAAAGTACATCAAAATAATCAAAGGTACATATACATCACATGGAGATGTAACACTTCCTATTGAAGAATATGCTGCCAATACAAAATCACATCATAAAGTCATTTTTTCAAAAGTACACATGATGTCACTCCATTATCAAGCCAAAAATCAAATTTTCAAGTTATAAGGAGCATTAATACACTTTAAATCTTCATTGTATCCTTTCAAGTTCCAATATCTCCTCTCCATCACTTTGAATAACTGCCATATCCATCAGAATTTTGAGATTCATCATCACTGCCCTTGTTTTCAGTTTGCTGCGTTTTTGGATGGTCATGCTGTGCTTTTCATTTGGAGGCAAAAGGGAGAAATAAAGGGTTCAATTATCATCTAATTTATACAAAGGATATTTTAAAAAGTAATTCGAACCTTACAAACCATTTATGTAGTATTTTTCTTCAGAAAAATGATCAAACTCAATCCCTAGGGTTTTGTTGCGCTTTTTGCTGTGTTTTCTTTTTCTATGGTCTATAGCTTCAGTTGAGAGGGATTCTCTTTGTTTTTTAGTCTACATATCTTTTATTACCCTCATCACACTCAGATTCCCTCATAAATCACCATTCCTGTTATCAAACCTAGCTTGTTGTTGTGCTTCTGGCACAAGTATGTATTTTCCCATTTTCTCCCCTTATTTCTCACTCATTTTTGGAAATTCCACTTTTATTGTGTTCCTAACACCTATCCCTACCTCCCATAATTTTTTTATAATTTTTCCTACCACCCATCCCCTCCATTCCCTTCCCTCAAGTTGTTGCGCTTCTAGCCCTGTTTTGCAAAAAAAATCCCTTGCCATTTCTTGTTTGAAAATAGGGTTTTATATCAAATTGAAGCTATAAACATGGTGAAGAACAGTGAAAGGAGGAGGTATAATGGAGGAGGGATCTCTAGATATGAGACAACTCATATGCAAGAGATCAATGCATCAAAATTTATTAGAAAATCGTTTGAGTAGGCAAGCTATCTAGGGTTTTATTTAAAGGTGAAAGAAGTAGGCTATCATCATGATTTAACAAGCCTATTTGCCATTAATTTCAAGAAGGATCAGGAAACTATAGTAGGGGATAACTTTCCAGTATCAGTAGAAGGTCAAATTCAACAACCTCCTCTCAAGAAAGAAAATATTGAACCTTCCTCACATAGTTGTGTGTTGCCACAAGTTGAAACTCTACATGCATCTAATAAAACTTCAAGAAAGACACAAATAGCCTCCCAGGTGTAGCCTCAAGTCTCAAAGTAATTTGGGCAGTGCCTAGCTTCAATAAAATCTGAAATCCCTTCTGCAAATGTAACCTATAGAAACGCAGTGAATTCTTGTTGCACTTTTGCTTCAAGAATCATAAAACACATTTTCAAAATTTGTGTAATTGCTCATAGAATTAGATGATTAGAATAGGATTGAAGGATACAAATAGTATGCTTGAAACATCAAAAAAATATCAAATAATCTGTTATTGACACCTCACTGCCCTACTTTTCCACCTCTTGTTGTGCTTCTGGGCAGTCATGATTAAACTCAGTTTTGTGGAGGGAAATTATACTAATAGTGCATGGTTTAAAGGTTAAAGGGTGTCATACACAGGTTAGGATATTTAATCAAATGAGGATTTTACACTTCACCAAAACCATCAAAATATCAGCCTTTTCAGTTATTGTGCTTTTGGAAAATCTGCTGCGCTTTTGACTATGTTTTTGTCATCATTTTCAAAAGATGTTTCTGAAAAAATTAAGATGAATTTTCCAAAACTGAGAGAGGTTGTTCTCCAAAAAAACCTCATAAAAAAAAAACTCTCCTAGTGTTTTAAAACTTATTATGGTTAAAGAGATATCAGTTCATCTTTGACCACTAGTTTTTACAAAAGTACAAAAATTTCAATGTACAGAAACACAACAACTAGTTGTTGCGCTTTTCTTCAGAGGGTCCAAATCCAAAAATTAAAACATGGTTGGATATATAAAAGCACAAGGATACTAGAAAACCACTTTAGGATGCTTGAGGAATGACAAATTTGTAGGAAATAATAAAACAAGGCATTTTTCACACCTTTTCATAATATCGATGCGTTTTTGGACACTTGGTTTTAAAATCAATTTTGAGGGGGCTAAAATGATGGTTTTTTATGAATTAATGGTCCCAGGGTATAGTATACATCCTAATATTTCTTCACCATCCCTCAGAAACATTCAGAACCTCTTCCAAGTCATCAAAATATCAAGCCAAAGTTGTTGCGCTTCTATTATGGACATTTTTTGCATTTCGGTGTATAAAGAATTTTTACTGCACGTGAAGGTCAAAAGTCAAACTAGGTCGATGTAATAGTTGATTAATGAGTTTATCTAATGATTAATAGGTCTTTTAATGATTATCATTGTAAATAATATTGTAATCAATTATTTGAGAGATAATCTCAGTAAGCTAAAAAAGGGGAAAGTTATTTCTAACTTCCCTGGGATTTGGCAATGAGTAATTAGGTGCATGAATCAGTTGGTATGGATTAGGATTTGACCCCTTAGAGGGTAAATATTGTTTATATTCTGTATATACTCGAAAAAAACTCTAAGCAAGGGTTGGATACTTGAAGCTTATACATTCTAAACTAGTGTACTTTATTTTGACAGAAATAATAGAGGCAATTGCAGCTATTTATATGGGAAACTTGTGATGTGGTTAGTGACACTATTTTTCTCCAGTTTTCCTTATGCATTTGATGATTAAGTAGTTCTATCATCCATATATATTCTTCTTGTGTTAATATCCTAAGTGTTAAACAAAATACTTTTCCTCAAATGCTCTGCTTTGTCTGAGATTTTCATATAAGTTTGTTATCCTCTAAACAAATGAATTCATACATGTATGCTCATTTTACTCCTTCTACATGATTTCCTCCTCACCACACTATAATGAAAAATTCAATTTCTGTAACTAATTATAGATACCTTGCCTCATTCTATGTCTGCAACTGATATTTTGGAATACTTGGCCTAGTTCCTACACCTGGTGTTTTTTATCCCACAAACCCTAATCAAAACCCTACTAAGTTGATAACTAGCCTAAAAACCTAATGTTATATAGTCACTTCCATTGGTTGTGATTTGGTAGGGCTAGATGCAAAGTAAAAAAAAAATATTTGTGGTTACCTCTTTGGTTTCCTTTCTCAGCCTTGGGAAACTGAGTGCTAACATTTTGGCACCGCTACTGAGGAACGAAAGGTCACATTTTCCCCGGGTGTGAATGACAAGGATCAGCTATAATTTTTTATGGTGGAAAATAATCAGACACATGAAGGTTGAACCATTCACTTGGCGACTCCAAATTTATTTAAAGACTCCACTGGCAGCAGGATCCAGAAATCAAGATGATTTCTCAATGTAGAAGGTATGCTCCTATGCATCGAGATCATGTTCCAAGCTTTCCAAATCATATGCCTCAGGTAGATTGGAAAACATAATTGCGAAAATTAAGAGATGGAAAAGGAGATGATGTTGCTTCATTTTGTCAAATTTCACATGCATGTACGCAGACTTAAGGTTGAATTCCATGAGGACTGTTTAATGAAGATGTTTATGTTCACTTTAGAGGGAAAATCATGGTCTTGTTATGAAAGCCTTCCAAATGGTTGTTGAGATTCAACAAGATGATGAGCTTAGTGAAAATCAGTCACCTTCACTAAGTGGGCCCGTAGGCTATTTTTAGGTGTAAGTCTATTTTTAGACTGTCTATTTTTAGACTGTCTATTTTTAGACATGGTGATCATATTTCAGAAGTTGCAGAATGCTATTTGTGGATGGTTGGTCAAGTTGGAAAAATAGATGAAATTCTATTTTTAGAATATTGGGTGAAGTCTATTTATAGATCATCGATCTAAAAATAGATGTGTCGATTATTATTAGCTCTTAATAATAATCCGACAATAAACATCAACTTATTCTCTTGGAGCACTTTATTTCAATATACAGATTTGGAAAATCAGTGGGTTGAAGGAATCAAACAATTCCTAGGGTTTACTGGTGGTTCATGCATGGAGGACTCAGTTAGAACTGAAGTGGCAAAGTTATGAAAAAGTCGGAAGAGTAGTTCATGGAGTTGTTATTCAATTTAACTCAGTTAATGGAGTTAAATTCAGTTGAGCTAGCTGTATCTAGTCTAAATGAATACTACACTAGTGAGAGTGGAGTGAATTAATTAGTTAATTAATTCACAAATAATAACTCATTAATCAACTGAACAAATACAACAGTTAACTACAGTGCATGTCAGTTCCAGTGGAGACCCAGTGGAGAGATAGGTGAAAGGGTGAGATGGAATATCTATTGTGACTATAGTGATGCATTGATTGAATCACACACACATTTGAGTTGCCAATGAGGATTGTGCAGTCAAGGCAAGGCCAATTCAAATTCATTCAGGGGTCTTCTTCAGTAGGGATTGCGTAGTGGAGGCAAGCTATCAGGTGGCAAGAAATCAGTGCATGGATTTACAGATTTCTTCATGTTAGTGTGTGACGACTGATTGTACTGAGAGCTTGATGTACTAAGATTTGTATGAGATTGTTACATGATCTCCATGACACATAATATATGATAGTTGGGTTTTTCAGCTTCAGGCTTTCCTGTTAAACAACTATGTTATGTGCGATTTTTTTTATTGCTTCATGTGTTTGCAATTGAGTTTTTAAATTTCCGCAAAAGATTAATAGTGGAAGGATTATGTATTTAGAAAGAAGATAAATATTGTTAGATTGGGAGAATATGGATATATACATGCATATGTCATATAATTTCTACAATGGTTTCTTATATTCTCTTGTTGATTTTCATGTTGCATTTTATGAGATTTATAAATAATGTCATCCTTCCTTATTGTTGGTCAAAGACTATTGCACATATTTTGAAATTTTATTGAGCATTTTGAAAGTATTTATGAAGATGATCAGTTTATGGATGATGATATTGTAGAGGCAATCCATGATAACCCTTATAAACAGAAAGAAGATGTAGAAACTAGTTTCCATCACATTCGAGAAAACTGATAGCAGATAATAGTTTCTCTCTTGGCTGAAGATGAAATAAATATGCATTTCAATGACCTACTTTTTCCTTAACTTATTGATTGGATTCAACAACCTGTAGACATTTCAGAAGAACAAAGGAACATTCAACCCTATTTTAATGAAGATTTGGTGCTCATGTATGATAGTCATGTTCCATCATATGAGTTTCATGAAAATTTGTAGCAGACTCGTCAGTATTTTGATGATCAAAGGTATGAGTATAATCATCCATATCTCTCTTCAGATTGTTCATTTCCCAATTCTTTGATTCAAGAAAAAAATGGGCTTAATCATTTTTCTAAAGCAGCAGATGTAGAAACTTTAGACACTCAAACAATACATACTATAAAGCTGCAAGAAAGAAACAACCCAGTATATGAAACACTTCAAATAGAATCACATGAAGGGTTATCTTTAACTTTTGTTGGTGTATATGTTGTGGAGTTATTTTGTGAAAATGTTCAAGAATATACAAAGTCTCTCCCTGTTGTTGATAATGAGGATGATAAACAAGTCACCATTTACTATGAGAATGGCCTTGAAACTGATGGCATGGTACAAGAACAACCAATAGTTGGGAATAATGCTTATTTGTCTCCTTTTGTTGATCAACAAGAGGAAATCCTTCATGATTTTCAAGACCCCTTGAGTAGTGTTTTGGAGGTATCATAAAAGGTAGAGTTTGTTTTATTTACCAACATAGGTTTTGGAATCAGGTTTCATTTTGAGTTTCCATTTACTAAATATTTATTTATGCCTGGTGGAGTTGAATAGAAGCATCATTCAAGTAGTCGTGTACTTGAATGGTTACACTCGATCTTCGACTTCACTTGATCAGATCGTTTATGGATCAGTTAGTGTAGGTAAGGTGTGATGAATAAGCTCAACATTCTCAACATCTTTTTCAGTGTTATTTTCCAGTAGAGTTTGTAGTTGATGATGAACAGTTCAGTTTTCAGTTTGATTTGAGTCGGTTTGAGGATTGTAGCTATAGTGACTCCATTTCCAAATGAACAAGGTTACTTGGTCTATGGTGTTCTTGACACCTCCTAAAGGAGCTTCCATCCCCATTGGAGCCAATGTTAGTGTCTAATAATCACAATGATCAAATTTACTCTTTCCACTGTAGTTAGAGTCTTATGGTCAAATTGTTATATTTTGAAATAAAATTTGACATCTCTCTTGGTTTTCAAATGGTCCTAAGTCATTGTCTAGTTGTAATGCTACTCTCATGTCATGGGCATCAAGGTCAAATTGAAATTAGTTTTATGATTCATTGAGTCACCATAGGTAATTTTCCTTCATTAAGTGTCATTGTTTAAAATATGAAAATAAAAAGTCATGGTGTCATAAGGTTGATTATGAAAGTGTCATGAGTGTCTTGTTGGTCTAGTCAGTGATCATACTCATTAATTTGGGTGTGTGATCATCATATTCCATTTAAATCCATTCATCATGCAAAACTAGTAAGGTGGCACGAGAGTTAGCACTTAGGGAATAAAGTACATCAAAAGATTCAATGGTACATCTACATCACATGGAGATGTAACACTTCCTATTGAATAATATGCTTCCAGTACTAATCACATCATAAAGTCATTTTGTCAAAAGTACACATGATCTCACTCCATTATCAAGCCAAAAATCAAATTTTCAAGTTATAAGGAGAATTAATACACTTTAAAGCTTCATTGTATCCTTTCAAGTTCCAACAGCTCCTCTCCATCACTTTGAAGAGTTTCCATATCCATAAG
Source organism: Pinus albicaulis (assembly GCA_034641835.2). NCBI lineage: Eukaryota > Viridiplantae > Streptophyta > Pinopsida > Pinales > Pinaceae > Pinus > Pinus albicaulis. Next base: position 953,045,171 of record CM076571.1, read on the forward strand.
AATTTTGAATTTCATCATCACTTCCCTTGTTTATCAGTTTGTTGTGTTTCTGGAGGGTCTTGCTACGATTTTCATTTGGAGGCCAAAGGGAGAAATAAAGGGTTCAATTATCATCTCAGTGCTTCAAAGTCTCTTTTATCAAGTAATTCCAACCTTGCAAACCCTCTATGTAGTCTTTTTCTTTAGAAAATTGATCAAACTCAATCCCTAGGGTTTTGTTGCGCTTTCTTGCTGCGTTTTCATTTTCTATGGTTTATAGCTTCAGTTGAGAGGTATTATCTTTGTTTTTGAGTCTACATATCCTTTATTACCCTCAGAAAACATTTTCCATCAATCCTCACACTAAGATTCCCTCATATTCACCATTTCCCTTATCAAACCCAGCTTGTTGTTGCGCTTCTAGCCCTGTTTTGCATAACAAATCACTTACCATTTATTTTTTGAAACTAGGGTTTTATATCAAATTTAAGCTATAAACATGGTGAAGAACAGTGAAAGGAGGAGGTATAATGGAGGAGAGATCTCTATATATGAGCTAACTCATATGCAAGAGGTCAATGCATCAAAATTTATTAGAAAATCTTTTGAGCAGGCAAGCTGTCTAGGGTTTTGTTTAAAGGTGCAAGAGGTAGGATATCATCATGATTTAACAAGCCTCTTTGCAATTAATTTCAAGAAGGATCAGGAAAATATAGCAGGGGTGAACTTTCTAGTATCAGAAGAAGGTCAAATTCAGGAACCTCCTCTCAAGAAAGAAAAGATTGAGCCTTCCTCACATAGTTGTGTGTTGCCACAAGTTGAAACTCCAGAGGAATATAAAAAAAATTCAAGCAAGACAAAAATAGCCTCCCAGGTGCAGCCTCAAGTCTCACAGCAAGTTGGACAGTGCCCAACTCCAAGAAAATATGAAATCCCTTATGCAAATGTAACCTACATAAACGCAATGAACTCTTACTACACTTTTTCTTCAAGAATCATAAAACACATTTTCAAAGCTTTTGTGATTTCTCAGGACATTAGATGATCAGAATATGATTGAAGGATATAAACAGTGTGCTTGAAACATTAAAAAAAAAACTCAAGTAATGTGTTTTTGACACTTCACTTCCCTACTTTTTCACCTCTTGTTGCGCTTCTAGGCAGTCATGATTAAACTTAGTTTTGTGGAGGGAAATTTGATAATAGTGCAAGGTTTAAAGGTTCAAGGGTATCATACACAAGTTAGGCTATTCAATAACACCACCAGTTGGATTTTACACTTCACCAAAAGAATCAAAATCTCAACCTTTTCAGTTGTTGTGCTTTTGGAAAATTCGCTGCACTTTTGACTTTGTTTTTGTCATCATTGTAAAAAGAGGTTTTTGACCAAATTAAGATGAATTTTCAAAAAATGAGAGAGGTTTTTCTCAAAAAAAAAATTAGCTACAAAAACCTCTCCCATTTATGTACAAATTATTATGGTTAAAGAGTTATCTGTTCATCTTTGACCCATATGTTTTACAAAAGTACAAAAGTTTCAATGTATAGAAACACAACTAGTTGTTGCGCTTTTCCTCAGAGGGTCCAAATCCAAAATTTAAAACATGGTTGAATAGATAAAAGCATAAGGATATTATAAAACCACTTTAGGGTTATTGAGGAATGATAAATTTGCAGGAAATGATAAAACAAGGCCTTTTTTACACCTTTCTGCCACCTATTCTGAAATTCGTTGTGCTTCTGGACTCTTGGTTTTAAAATCAATTGTGAGGGGGCTAAAATGATGATTTTTGATGACTTAATGGTCCCCAGATATAGTATAAATCCTAATATTTCTTAACAAGCGTTCAAAAATATTCAAAACCTCTACCAAGTCACCAAAAGATCAAGTCAAAGTTGTTGCGCTTCTGCTAAGGGCATTTACTGCGTTTCTGAGAAAGTTGTTGTGTTTCTGTGTATGAAGAATTTTTACTGCACCTGAAGGTAAAAAGTCAAAATAAGTCGATTTAATAGTTGAATGATGAGTTTATCTGATGATTCATAGGTTTTTTAATTATTATATTTGGAAAGAATCATGTAATCAATGCTTTGAGAGATGATCTCAAATCAGTTAGCTAAAAAAGGGGAAAGTTGTTTCTAACTTCCCTAGGATTTGGCAATGAGTAATTAGGTGCATGAATCAGTTAATATGGATCATGATTCGACCCCTTAGAGGGTAAATATTTGTTATCTTCTATATATACTCATAAGCAAGTCTAAGCAAGGTTTGGATACCCGAATCTCATACATTCTGAACTAGTGTACTTGATTTTGACAAAAATAATACAGGCAGTTGCAGCTATTTTTATGGGATTCTTGTGATGTGGTTAGTGACATTGTTTTTCTACAGTTTTGATTATGCATTTGATGATTAAGTAGTTCTAGAAGCCATATATATTATTCTTGTGTTAATATCCTAGGTTTTAAATAATACATTGCCTCAAATTCTTTGCTTTGTCTGAGATTTTCATATAAGTGTTTTATCCTCTAAACAAATGAATTCATACATGTATGCTCATTTTAATCCTTCTACATGATTTCCTCCTCACCACACTACAATGAAAAATTCAATTTGTGTCACTGATTATAGTTACCTTGCCTCATTCTATGTCTTCAATTAATCTTTTGGAATACTTGGCTTAGTTCATAAACCTGGTGCTTTTTATCTAGAAAACCCTAATCAAAACCCTATTGAGCTAATAACTAGCCTAAGAACCTAATATTATCTAGTCACTTCCAATGGTTGCGAGCTTGATATTGAGAGAGCCCTCTCTGATTTGGTAGGGCTAGCTGCCAAATCAAAAGTTTGGTCTATGATTACCTCTTTGGTTTCCTTTCTCAGCCTTGGGAAACTAAGGAGTGTTAACATGGTGAACTGATCAAAGCATACTTGTGTGTATTATGATCTATATTTTCAATAATAAAATGTTTAATGCGGAGTTCTATGAGTGATCATTTAGAGATACTTGTGGTACATTACTTATAATATTTTTTTCTTCAGTGTATTGCTTACCTTATTTACTTTTCCTCAGTTCTCTTTAAGGGTGTAATGGAACAAAGTTTCTAGAATTCATCATGCATGCTCTAGTATAGTTGTGTCTTGTTTCGTATGAAAATGAAATGTGTTATGCCTTTATCTTCTTTGTTCTTGTTAATACTCAGTCATTGATATGCAGTAACAAAATTCTCTTTTTTTTGTCACATGTGGATGATTATTGTTATATGTTTTACTTCCCACTATACTAGAATCATTTTCAATTCGAAGGATGTACTAGATAGGTCTTTGTATATGTAGTTGGCTGGTATATGCATTAGTATAAAGAGTTACTAATATTTATGGTCACATGCACTATATTCCAGATTCTCCACCAAGTTTCCACTAAATTTTAAAAGTCTTCTTCAGATCTGGTCTCTGTGAAATTATGAGCTTTAGAGTCATTTATCTTTAGATTTGAGTGAGGGAGCCCCCTCTGGCTAGAAAATAACAGTTTCTAGTTTAGCTAGAAAAGACCAGTTTCTAGTCCAAAGTAGTCTTATGGTTACCTCTGTGGCCCTTTCCTCAGACTAAAGGTATTTACAGAGTGCAAACACTAGCGTCCAGGGCCCCAATTCCTCAGTTATGTGTTAGTGTCTCCGGGATATGAGCCACCTTTTCAGACCCAGAACATAGTATTATGCCCAAAACTTCATGAAACTTTCAGATGTGATAAAGAACAACATCACAATGATACGAAAGAAATCACATAAAAAACAACTCATCTGGACCCCTACTATCCATGAAAATAATTTTGTCAAACATGTCACAAACATTGAAGCTACAAGTGTAAACAACAGAATAGAGAATATGGGCCTCATACTTATCTAAGAATCACTAAGAAGGATTTCTCCCTTACATCATTAGCTTCATTACAATCTATTTTACCATAGATACATGTTTCATTCATTTACAAGTAAAAACATGGAGAGAGCCATACATCATCACCGATAAAATGCATGCTTATAACCAACATAATAAAAAAATAAATAAAATGGATATAACAACAATAGAATCCACATATGAACCAATGCATTTATACATCAATTACCAAGGGAATGATATCTTCATTAATGAATGTAGAAACCAACTGAAGATGAGACTTCCACGTTCCACCCGACCATATATTTGTTGATCCAAATCTCTCTTCACCCAATCACTCTCGTGCCATATTCCAAGCATGAATGTGGGATCTCATCAAAAAAATCAATCACAAAAAATCCAGGGCTTTCATAAGCCAAACTGCCTCAACCCTCAAGTAGTAATTCCACCTCACAGACGTACATCACAACCATCACGGATTGGTCTCCACCCAAGTTGTTCTAGGGCTCCAAAGTGTTTGTTTCAACCAGGAACTAGTAAATCAAGCCACCTTGGGCTTCCAGAGTGTTTTTCCAACCAAATATTCCAGGACTAGTAACTTAACCCACAGTTGTTCATTGGGATTTCAGAGTGTTTGTCCAACCAAGGATTCCAGGAACTAATAACTCAACCCAAAGCTAAAACAATCATGAGAACCAACTAGAAAATAATCAATGGAAATAAACTTACAACACCATGGCTATCCAGGAAATGGAAAGGCTAGGAAAATCCATTGTCAATCCAGGCAATCCTCCATGCCAATGATAGATCATAACCAAGAAACCACATTCATACACCATGCATTCCAAAACTAGTGAGGAAAACATACATGCAACTCAGTACCTCCAAAGAAATCCACCCGTACCCGGTGATCTCAATATCCTCTTACGCTTTCTTGCCTTTCCTTTTTCTTCTTGCTCCAAATCACCAAGCATGACACACCCTTCAATAGTGCTCCAAGAAAACTCTAAGTGTCCAATAGTATGAGAGAGGGAGAGAATAATTAGAGAGCTCCAAATTGAACTGACAACCTACCAACTAATCCTCAAAAGCCTTTTTATTAATGAGGCCTCTATTTTCTTCAATTTTCCATTGTTTTCCTTCATTGTCCTCCTCACATGCAACTTGTGACCTTTCACCTTCCTTTTCTCCTAGTTTCCATTATTTTCATAAATAAAATTCCAATTAATGCCTAATGCCTTTGCAAATTTCCTTTAGCCATAATAAACCGAATGAACACACACTAGGATGTTTTGCCCAACATTCAGCTTGGAATACGTGTCCCATCACCGTGGTCTTATATATTTTTACATGGATCTTTAACTAGGGTTGTTACAAAACCCTCCCCCTTGGGGGAACACTGTCCTTAGTTTTCAATGACACCTATAAACCAACAAACTGTTGAAACAAAACATACTGCCTATGGAGCTTTATAACACAACTTGTTGCAATATTTATAATGACATCCTGCTGAAAGCATGGCAATCATATTGTTTACTAGAGATTTATAACAAAGCTCATTACGCTATTCACAATAAAAACCACATATACTTAAGCACATTTTCTTCATCCAACAAATAACCATACTATCTATGGAGATTTATAAACTAGTTTGATACATTATTTACAATAATATACACAAATACACATTTCCTCAACCAAAAAATAAAAGGATACAATGCCGCCATCCACAACAAGGGAATCTAGAGGCTCACACCTCCACCCTCAAATTAATACCAGGATTCAATTCCTTCCTAGGAAGTCCTGAATCCACTACCAAAGTCAAAGTTACATCCAATGTCCAACATCCAATCCTACGCTATTGTACCCTCAATGAACAATTACCGACTCATTTTTCCAGGGCACACTCCCAATGTGCATCTGATTCCATCCAGAAACGATAATGACCAAAACAAATCCATTCCCTAGATTCCCTTCTTTGCTACATATTCCCTCAGGAAATCCACTCATCCCCTTTCGTGTAGTAAATCACCTTCCAAGTTCCACGGCATCCCCTATCTCAGGCGATCCATCCCTTGGCAAGGCTTCCTCGCAATGGAATATATGAAAACAAAGGCATATACCTACCTCAAAAATATCATACCTGTCATAGAATGCTCATGGAAATTAGTGGACACTATTGGGTACCAGTGTCCCACAATGGCTCTGCTCCTGAAGTGCTTTACCAGCATACTGCTACATGTTTCAATTCCTTTTTCTTATGTTGCTTGTTCTTGCAGTTGGTTTCAGAAACCCAACCTGGCATTTATTTGCTTCCTGTCCCAAGCACATAAGTTCCATTAGATTCAAAATGAATTGAAATAAATTCACATAATACCTCATTGGTAGCTTGTCAATAAGGTACACTTGAAATCCTATTCCCTTCCTGTTACAAAAAGTCAAACTAGTTGTTTGATCAAATCATCATGTATAAACATATCACATCTGGTTAGCTCGAAACACAACCATCATAATCAAAATCATATATCACCTATAATCATCATAAAACATAATAATAAATCACATGTAACCATCATAACTCAAAATCGTAGATCACATGCATAGTAAAACTGAAATAAAATATTGATACTTAACCTTCATCGGTCCATACTTCTGCATGTGTTCTTTCTATTCACATAGCAGATTAGTTTCCACACTCAGTGAGCACCCATTGCTTTTGCTTCTCTTCAATCACGTACACATAAACATAGTGTATATCACAACACATACACCCACATATGACATACAATACAATACAATACACACACCCACATCGACATACAACACATACACCTATACCTGGTGTAAAATATAACAAAATACATATGCCTACACTAGCATACAACACATACACCTACACCCACCATACAATACAACACAATAACTATACATATACATAGTACAACACAATTAATACACATGTCATGATACCATGACTACACCATGCACATACATAGTGCCGCATGCCCACAACATAACTTGCACGACATGCACACAATACCACATGTATACCAATACCATATGCACAACATGTACACAGTACCACATGTTCACAACACTACCTACACAACATGTGCACAACATGTACACAGTACCATCTGTGCACAACATTACCTACACAACATGTGTACAACATCACATGTATATGACACCACTTGCACAACGTGTACACAATTCCAAATGTACGCTACACCACCTATACAATGTGTACATAATACAAAATGTACACAACACCACGTGCATGATATGTACATGACACAACATGTATAGAGCACCACATGCACGACATGTACACGACTCCACCTGCACACAGCACCACATGTACAACATGTACACAACATCACATGCACACAACACCACGCGTACAATCATGCACCCAACACCATATGTGTGTAGCACCATATGTACGACACACAAACAACACCATATGTGCATAGCACTACATATAAAACATGTACACAACACCATAAGTTTACAATACCACATATACAACACGCGCACAACACCATATGTACACAACACCACATATCCAACATGTACTTAACATCATCTATACCTAGCACTTCATATGCAATATACACACAACACTATATATACAACAGACATACAACATCAAATGCACACAATACTACATATGTTACATGTACACATCACCACAGGTACAATCACTGAATATACAACATGTGCAACATATACACAACAGTAGTACTGCACATCCATAGACCACACACTAACCCATAAAGCAACCTTTCTTCTAGTGTCTTTCCACTATCTATGCCTATCCTAGCATGTCACAGATCACACTACCTTCACTTCGCTAATGTACCCCTCAACATTACCTGGCCATAACATAAACATAGGCATAATACAAGCATATAAATCAATTCATGTCCACATGATACTAACCTCATAGATTTTTCAGGGATACTCTTCCCACTCAATTCCTCATAAGACCAAGAACCTCTTCATGTCATTCACCTGCATAAACAATCATTCATTTACAAGAATGATCCCTGAAAACCATGTCAAATAGTGACATAGATACATACATACATACATATACATAATCATTATCATAACACAATCATTATCTTGTCAGAAAATAACATACATACACACATATATACATATAAATATTGGCATGAAACATCATGATCCCTACATACACAGTCAAGAAATTACATATATATATGTGTGTGTGTGTGTGTAAACTAGTAAAAAAAAATCCTAACGACCCTATCAGTCAATGACACATACATATATGCATATATAAACATCAACATAAAGCAATCATGATCCCGTCAAACAATGACATGCATATACACATGTATAGACATTATCATAATCATGACCACAACATAATTACCAGATGTCATTAGGTCAAAGTTAAGAGAACTCCCTTTATACATGCATAGTATGCACAACATTGTGAATAAGAGTTCCCAACATAGCCAAGGAACCTAGCACCTCATATCCATTCACGTTACCCTTTCATATTACCTTTCTCATGATTTTCCTATCGTTGTCCATTTACACCAATGGACTCAACCAAACCAACTGGTTGTCATGCTCTTACCTTTAGTTTCCCTTACACATGCACCGAGCTTCATCTGAGTCTTGCATCCCCTGCTGGGTTTCATTAAGATCTCCCAAATATCCATTACTTTCCTCTTTCCAAAATGATTCCCAAGACGTTCAAAAGATAAAAGACAAGAACAAAAGCAACAAGAAGAAAACCATGAAAACCAATAGCAATATGACAGCAAAAACAAAGTCGAATGATCATGCACTAGATGCAATCAAGGTTGCAAATCAAGTGCAATGAAATCAAAAAGACTGAAAACACAAGACTAGAAAAAAACACCATGTCTCAATCCCCATGGTTCCCAATACTTCCAAAGGAAATCTCAACTAGAGCCTTCTTCAATATTTCATGGCAGCCTCTTGCCATGCAATCCTCCGCATCATACTACCATAAGCACATAGCTTTCAGTGCATAAATAAATATAACAATATACCAGTTATCTTACCTTGTCAAATACATGTTCATGAATCTAGCACATGTCCACATAATTTCAGACGAAATCAAGGTTAAGAAGACTTATTTTTTCCATCCAAAGCGCTCATTTATTTGGAATTAGGGTTTCCAAACATAGCCCAATTAATTCTTACCCAATTCCTTTATTTTACCATTTATCTTGGTACAATTGAGTCTTACTATATGTTATCACATCACCCTATTGTTAGTTATGAAAAAAAATCAACTATTACCTTGTAATGCTAATACCAAGCATGTTTCCCTACAACTATTCATACATGTCAATCACATGTTCCACATATCAAGACATCATATATATCAATTTGAAATAAAAGTTTTCCAAGACTAACAACCATGTCATAATCAAATAACAGTCAAAATAATAATACTACAACTAGCACACAATTACACTCAAGTATATATCAATTGTCTTAGCACATAATGTGTTAGTACAATCATCATAAAACAAGAACATTCATTCATGCAGTGTTTCAGTCACATATTCATATCATGCAATTAATCAAACATTTAAACGAACTATAAACGTACCATGTTAGATAAATCAAATAGAAGACATAATAGACACCAAACACTCAAACACCAATTAGATGACACAATCAAACATTCTAGTACAACGTCTACAACATAAACAATCTCATACCTTAATGTATCTCAGGGGAGGCTATCTTTTCTACACAATCAATATAGATTAGAAAAATATAAATTCTCAACACGCCAACTAAAACATAAATAAGGTCATGATATCCATAACAATAACCAGCTAACATGTTCACACTATAAACTCATAAACAAATTTCATTCATGTATAACAATCACGGATGCACGGTCAACCTAGATTAGTATGATATAATATCACAAATTAGTCGAGTCATACCTGAGTGTCATAATCCTAACCATTTTCCTAGGCCAATCCATTTTATCATGATACATATAACATCAAGATATTAATTTTATAACCCTAATCATCAAGTGAACTAACATATAACAACAATAAGTTAACATATAACATGCTCATCAATAAAATATAACATAATAATCGAGCTAACTACAAGTTAACATATAATTTATTCATCAACAACATATAACATAGTCATCAAGTTAATACCATGCTTGACTAACCAACACATTTACATATGATCATGCTAATTAACTAACATCTATCATGTGTGTAACCATAAAATCAATAGAATGAAAGGCATACACATAACCGTAATGCATATGACTACACTAATCAACTAGCAATTATCACATATGTAACCATAATAATAGAATGATAGACATATAAGTAACCTTAATGCTTGCAACAAACATGAATCACATACTTGCATGCCAAGCATACAAACTTGTATGACAGTATGTTCTTACCCCAAAGTCCATTATTTCAACTTCACTTTAATGATTTTCATTTCCTGCTCTATCGTAGCCAACACATTAGCATCATATATACCAATATCATCATGATGACCTAATTTCATACAACGACATTATGCACAACAACCTTCACCATGAAACTGCATGCATAACAAATGCATATACAACCATACACTCATGACGACACATCCCACCATCAACCTTCACATGGCAACATCACTACAACCATGAACAACACCATGCAAATGCAACAAACACATGGACTACAAGCATAAGGAATACATATGCAACTGACTTGAATTCATGACCAACACACCGCCCATCCAGCCTGAGGGTTGAACCATGCTCTGATACCACTCTATAACACCCTCCTCCCACATATACCCAAGTAAACGACCAACGAAGGTAAACATGTGACAAGAGGATACTATGATGAGATTCAACCTCCTAGGTGACCTTAAGGAAGTGGAACCAATGGAAACACAACATACATACCTTGTACAACAACAACAACACTCCCAGGAGGTAACCCAACCATTCAAGCCTCTTAGCCCTGGGTCACACTGACCTTTTTACCTCTTTGATCCATAGACACTGTTGGGGCCTTTGTTTTGGACAAGGCAGTTTTGAGTTGCGGAAGGATAGGAGTGAAATGGATAGGTGGTGGAGCGCAATCAAGATAGGTAAGGAGTCGTTGCGGTTGCGTAAAACCTGAAGGCGGGTGGCGGAGCACAGACAGGTGGCAGCACATATGGAAAGGATGGGAAACAAGGAACAAGCACTAGAAATCCCAGTAACAAAAAAGAGACGGAAGGCAGTGGAGTGCAAGGCAACAGCTGAGCGGAAAAGGGGAAAACACTGATAGTGTTAGTTGGCAGGAACATATATGCAAGGAAGGAACGACTCCGAGGATAGTTAGAGGTTGATAGTGGGTATTCCAGCCAAGGAAGAGCTCTGCGGAGCTGCATGTATTAGACTGAAATGTATTGAAATCTGCGGAGTATGTCTGTAATGTTTTGAGCCAAGTTAATGGAATCAGACTGATTTTGTGTTTTGTGCTATGGACTAGTTGATACTTTTTGAGAATTGTATGCGTGGTTATTTTAAAATTTTAATCCAATGCTCAGAATGTGTATATTTGAATGATAAATTGTCTCTTAAGTTGATATATGTGAATGTGTTCTATATGAAATGAGGAATGAATTTTTGTTAGTGATCCCTCCTTGATGTTAATGGTATATTTTCTAATCCCAGTAAGGTCACGACACGCCTCAGGTGAGGATCCTTGCTCTCTTGAGTAGGATGAAAATGCCAGTGTTGTCCTAGAATATAGCGGAACCTTGTTGGCTCCAAGCCTGAACCTCGGTCTTTCCCAGAGACCTCCTTTTCCACCAACAAATGGTTCCGTTTCCGGGACCTGAAAATTTATCTAGAAGCTAGATCATGGTATCGAGGATCTATGAGAGAGAACTGTGTAGCTGGTATTGAGGATCAAGTCCTATTTTCTAACTCGATGACTGATTTGTATGATATTTTCTAGGGAAAATTTCTTGAAGAGCTCCATAAATGGTTGCGAAGACTCCAGATCAAGTCACTTCCTGTAGGATTGTGTCGAGCCCGTCATAGTTGGACGCATACAGATTTAACAACACTACATCGGTTAGATAAAGATCTAACCCAAGCAGTATATTTTTGGGTACAAATTACCTTGGAGGGGTACATTGTAGCGTTTGCGGCTGAGTGATATAAATATTTTACAAAATCTGAAGATATATTTAAATCTGGGTTGCAAGGAAAGTTGTTGAAGGAAGTCCCGTTGTGGATTAAAGCTTTAATGGTGGACGAGGGATGTATAATCAGGTGGGGGACTGTGATTACTACAAGAAATATGAGACCAGGAGGGGAGGAAAGGGAGCCAAGATTGATCTTATCAACACCCCAGTAGTGAAATTTTCATGCTACTTGATTGCCGGGAAAACTATGAGGCACTATAACAAGGGGGAATGCACCGTTGATACAATATCAGTTGCGTAACATTGCATACAAGGGGCATAATTGAATTGGTCTGCGTTCTTGCTACAATTTCTTTTTGAGGTTGCAAGGATAACTTCAAGCGGGCCATAGGATTAATATATGGTTATTTAATCATGGCTATGGCGATGTGGAAGTGGAGTCCACCAGGAGGGAGGTCGCTCGCAGAGATTATTGAAGACCATCCAATGGCCCTGAGGTACACCCCATGGAAAGTATCTGGTGACCCAAGTACCAAGGAAATGAACAAAGAAGCCTTCGCAGCTTGGTATCGACAGATGATGGACATGGTTAAAAGTTAGAAAAGGGTCCCTAGGAGCTTGTTGGACAGATACATCCCTCAGGTTTGGTTTGGGGTGTCTCATAACCGAACCTATATTTGGCTAGACTGTGTCGATGGTGAGACCTTTCATAAAAAGTCGCTAAAGTTTCAGATAACAGAGGAGGCATTTCATGCAAAAGTTTCTTCATGGCCAGGAACAACAATGGAAATCAGGAGTAGGAACCTGGTGTATTCATTTGATGCTATGCTTCTCGACCCTCTTCTGGGAGAGACACCGGTTGAGAAAGCTCAAAGGGTCTCACAATTTCAACTACAACCATTGCTAGACCAGATGGACACCCGAGTGGAAGATTTTAACAAGGTAATGGGAACTCTCAATGCCAAAGCTACAGTATTTCCCTCTTTTTATGAGTTTCAAGCATTTAATATTGCATCTCCATCAACAAAAACCCCTATCCTAACCGCATTACCATCCACCGTATTCCACTCTCACTCACAACCAACCATAACTCCGCTTCGTAAGAACAAGCCAACAAAACCTCCCATCCCAGTACCAAAGGGGAAAAGAGCCTAGATCATGAGATCTGATCAAGTGGTTGACCTCTCAGAAGAGGACCAAGCACAACTAGGAGTAACTGTAATTTTAATTCAAGAGGAGCCAAAGGTAGGCACTCAAACCGCCTCTGTATTACCAGAATTTAATCCATCTTCATTTCTTAATGTACAAGTTTCATCGCCACCCAACACACAGAATTCATCGCCGCATACATCATTCACGTCCAAAGATCACTCAACCCACACTCCATCCACTTCCGCGACCATCTCTGACCCTATACCACCAGGCACTTTAATGGCTATTGACACTGAGGCGGAAGTTAACTCAGGTAAAACTAGAGTAACTGATGTTAACCCAACCACAGTAGGGCAAAGCACCTTTTTATAACTATTAATCCATGCAGGGTCGCCCATTTCTAATACATCACCCACTGAAACCTCACTGAACCCATTCCAACAATCCACATTATTGTTACAGCAGTTCATACCCAAACCACCATCCACTAGTCACCACATTCCCAAATCTCAACTAGCACCGCAAAACCAACCCACATCTCCCCAGGGAAACTCAGAACGATCGATTTCCAGTGGGCAACCACTCAGGGAGAGACATATAAGCCCAAAGATGACGAGCAATGGCGACATGTAGAATTGGGGACCTGGGAAACTCTTCAGTTTCATATAAACAACAAAACGACAAGCAAAAAAACTACACAACGACCTCCTATAGAAATGTGAGCAACAACAGCAACAAGTTATTGTGCTCACTGATGAACGCAATCAAATCCAGCATGATAAAGATGGCCTACAATAGCAGTTGGATTAGGTAACAGAGGTCTTCAAAGACCTATGGCCAACAATCACTACTCTAGACAGCAACAAACCAGTAGATATTTCATCATGCTTTACGGTTGAGTGATCCATTCAAGTAAAAATGACATGTACTACCCTGGATCGAGAAAATCAGGAACTGAAGGAAGCGCTTGCAGGAAGACCAGCAATACTAGAACTTTCTATAGTGTATGCAGAAAAGGTAGCAGAGAGGCAGAAACAAATGCACGGTATGAAGGAGACACTGAGAACAATAGTTAGACAAGCACACAATTTGCTGGAGCAACTCCATGAGTGCTCCAACTCACTGACAATGAAGGCTCAACCCGTTTCTAGGAAATTGCAGAAGATCGTTCTTGAGATAAAGGGAAGATCTGGTCAGCCGCACGCAGCTCTACGACCAAGTTGATGCACTTGAGACACAAATTCAGAAAATTGAGGAGGGCTCGGTGATGACAAAATAACTTCTCAGGGACCTACGACAACCTGTGAAACAAAAGGTAGAAACAATTCAGCGACTGGTGTCCGAGGCCAAACCCAAGCTCCAAGAAATGTTCAACAACTTGCCACAGGTGATGGACGCAACTCATGTTGGAAAAGTAGTCACCGAGATAGAGCTCGTAATATAAGTATGGCAACAGGCAATCACTGATTTCACACAGCTCAGGACAGAGGCAATGAGCAAGACTCCAGAGTCGGGGCCTTTGTTAGAAGAAGGCCAACTAGAACAGGAGAAGACATAAATGGAAATAGTGAAGGGAAATATGCCAGCACCAGAAGCCGACGGAAAACCAAAGACCATTACAGAATGAAAATATTGACTTGGGACGAGTTAATATCATGTGGTCGGGACCTGTTGGGGCCTTTGTTTTGGAGAAGACAATTTTTAGTTGCGAAAGGATAGGAGCGAAAGGGACAGGTGGCAGAGTGCAATCAAGATAGGCAAGGAGCCATTTCGGTTGTGGAAAACTTGAAGGCAAGTGGCGGAGAATACATAGGTGGCAGCACATATGGCAAGGATGGGAGACAAGGAACAAGCAGTAGAACTCCCAGTGAAGAAAAAGAGACGGAAGGTAGCGGAGTGCAAGGGAACATCTAAGTGGAAAAGGGGAAAATACTGACAGTGTCAGTTAGCAGGAACAGATAAGCAAGGAAGGAATGACTCCGAGGATAGTTAGAGGCTGATAGTGGGTCAGAGTCGAGGAAGAGCTCTGCAAAGCTGCATGTATTGTACTGAAATGTATTGAAATCTGCAGAGTATGTTTGTAATGTTTTGAGCCAAGTTAATGGAATTAGACTGATGTTATGTTGTGTGCTATGGACTAGTTGATACTTGTTGATCATTGTATGTGTGGTTATTTTAAAATTCTAATTCAATGCTCAGAATGTGTATGGATGAATGATAAATTGTCTCTTAAGTTGATATATGTGAATGTGTTCTATATGGAATGAGGAATGACTTGCTTTTAGCGATCTCTCATCAATGTTAATGGCCTAGTTTCTAATCCCAGTAAGGTCACAACACGCCTCGGGTGAGACTCCTTGCTCTCTTGAGCAAGGTGAAAATGCCAGCGTTGTCCTAGACTACAACAGAACCTTGTTGGCTCCAAGCCTGAACCTAGGTCTTGCCCAAAGACCTCCTTTTCCTCCAACAAACATAGGTACATACTTTGAAGCCATCTTCTAGGAGGCTATAGACACATGTATAACACAACATGCCAATGTCTAGGGCCACAATTACTCTATTCTGTGCTAGCGTCCCCAGGATTTGAGCCACCTTTTTAGGCCCAAAGCCCAGTACACTTCCTAGAACTTCACGAAAAGTTCAGAGATGATAAATAACAACAACAGAATGATATAGAATAAATCACATCAATAAGAAATCATCTAGACCCTTCCTAGCCATGACATGCATTTTTTTCAAATATGTCACAAACATTGAATCTACAGGTGTAAACAACAAAATAGAGCATATCTAAGAATCACTAAGAAGTATTTCTCCCTTACATCATTAGCTACAATACAATATATTTGACCATAGATACATGGTGCATTCATTTGCAAGTAAAAACATGGAGAGAGCCATACCTCATCACTGATAAAATACATGCTTATAACCAACACAATAAAAAAAGAAATACAATGGATACAACAACAATAGAATATGCATATGAACCAGTGCATTTATACATAAAATACCAAAGGAATGAGCTCTTCATTAATGAATGTAGAAACCAATCAGAGATGGGACTTCCACGTTCCACTCGACCATAGATTGGATGAGCCAAATCTCTCTTCATCCAATCACCCTCGTGTCATATTCTAGTCATGAATGTCGGATCTCATCAAACACATCAATCACAATTGATCTAGGGCTTCCAAAGGCAAAACCGCCTCAACCCTCAACCGGTGATTCCACCTCACGGTTGGACATCACAACCATCACAGATCAGTCTTCACCCAAGCTATTCCATGGCTCCAGAGTGTTTGCTCCAACCAGGGCTTTTAGGACTAGTAACTCAACCGCAATTGTTACAAGGCTAATTCCAGGACTAGTAACTCAACCCACAATTGTCCGCCAGGCTTCTAGAGCATTTATCCAACCAAGGATTTCAGGAACTAATAACTCAACCCATAGCTAAATGAATCATGAGAGCCAACCAAAAAACAATAAATGGAAATAAATCCACAACACCATGGCTAACCAGGAAATGGAAAGGCTAGGAAAATCCATTATCAATCCATGAAATCCTCCATGTGAATGACATATCATAACCAAGAAACCACATGCATACACCATGCATGCCAAAACTAGTGAGGAAAACATACATTCAACTCGGTACCTACAAAGAAATCCATATGTAGACGTTGATCCCGATATCCTCTTGCGATTTCCTACCTTTCATTTTCCTTCTTGCTCCAAATCACCAAGTATGCTACACCCTCCAAGAATGCTCCAAGAAAACTCTAAGTATCCAAGAGTATGAGAGAGAGAGAGATAATAATGAGAGAGCTCCAAAATGAACTGAAAAAATCCTACCAACTGATCCTCAGAAGCCTTTTTATTAATGAGGCCTCTATTTTCTTCAATTTTCCATTATTTTCCTTCATTATCCTCCTCACATGAAACCTGTGACCTTTCACCTTACTTTTCTCCTAGTTTCCATTATTTTCATAAATAAAATTTCAACTAATGTCTCATGCCTTTTCCATTACCTTTGCCAATTTCCTTTAGTCATAATAAACCTAATGCACCCACTAGGATGTTTTTCCCAACGTTCAACTTGGAATAAATGTCCCATCAGCCAGGGTTGTCACACTGTCTCTCCCACCTCAATGTCTCTCTCTGCTACCCTATTCCCTCTCCATCTCACTCGGCCACTCTATTACCCCTCCATATCTCTCTCTCTCTCTCTCTTAAATATGATCCCATTGTATTTTGTTTAAGAAAGTATCGAAATTATAATAAATAAAATAAAATAATAAATAATAAAAAACAATTGGTTGTAAAATAAACATATATTTTGGATTAATCATGTCAAAGAAAATATAATAATGAAAAACTTAAAATAATCATGCACCATATTTGCTCTATTCACTTTTCTTTCCATCTTTTCTTGAATATTTGGTTAAAATGCATCTAAGCGGTTCTTCATAATATTATTTATATTATATAAATTTCACATTTGTATATATCAAAGTATTCTCATTTTTTATTTATTAAAACCTCAATTTAATCTCTATGGAAATATTTTTAGTAGTCATGAGGATGGTGAGTTTAGATATACCTCAAAAGTAATTATAACCTTTTTGCTTTTAGATTTAATTAAAAAATGTTATAAAATTAAATTAAAATAAAGTATTTGTAAAATATTTTGATTTTAAAATAAGTTATGGTTTTTGGGCATGTGGTATTGATAAGCCAATGACCATGGTATTGACCCACTGTATTGTAAGAGAGTAATTCAAAGCCTAGATCCATAACATAATAATCAAAGCCTAGATGACCCAATGTATTAGCCCATGGTATTAGGGCCCATGATTTTTTTGCCTCCTCTCTCTTTGTCCCTCCCTCTCTCTATCTTTCTCTTCTGGGTATTAGCACATGGTATTGTAAAAAAACCTATTTAAAAGTTAATAATATCCATGATAAATATTCAAGATTAAAAATCTTTTTTTTTTGTGAATTTGGTAGTACCTCTCTTTTCTATTCATATTTAGAAAGCAGGTTGCAAAAATAAAACATTATTCCATAGCCTCAACCTGCCCACAGGACCAGGACTATTGGCCATCTAAGTGCATGAAATGCTGTCCAAAACTGAAATAGTTTCATTCTATTATATCTAGCAGTAGCTATCCGCTCTATTTGCTTGTTATCTACAATCTGAAATTTAAAACTATGTTCATATAAAAACAAAACTATCATGAAGACACATGTAATATTAGTCTAAAAATTCTCCTGGAGACTCATTATACTGAGAAGAGCTACTCTTCTGATGAAGAGACAGGGGCGGGAGCTTTCGATGTCGATCCTGGCATGTCTACTTGATGTAAGAGCTAGAGTTGCTTTTCAATGCGCCCAACACGATCATCTACTCGACTAATCCTGTCAGTGGCCTGTTATTGAGTGATTTTAATGTGCTGAAGCTGGTCTTCCATGTGTAGCAGTGTATCCTGCAAGCAGAATTGAGCCTTCTTTGGGTTCTGTTCCATCTGACTGGGATGCATACTCTGGATAGCCTTGGCTATGAGGCTTTTAAGAATCCAATACGTGTGCACGGTTTGCTGAAACAATGTAAGGCGGCCCCTGGTGTTTCCAAGATCCGTGATGAAGTCTAGTATGTCAGCCTCTGCTTCATTATCCTCAGGTTCTATGTGAATTTCTTTTTCCCAACCTTTAATTTCTTGGCGAAAAGTTACTGAATTTCCCATTTCATAATTCCCTGCCAATTGCTGAAGTTTCTCTAAATTGGATTTTCGTCTACGTTTGTTAGGGGGATATACAGGCTGGGCTTGCTTTCATTTAGAAGCCTGGCCTGTTGATCGTCTTTTTCCCATGTGATCTGAACAGCAAGAGCACAAATCAAACTGATAAGGAAACATAAAAGGAGCATGGTTTTGATTCCAGTCTGCGCGATTCTTATGAGTAGCAGTAGTGTAGCGGCCAGAAAATGGAAGCTTTATCCCGAGGGCCTCCAAATTCCTTATACAATACATACAAGCATGCTGGCTGTAGAAGGTCGGAAAGACCAGCGGGTTGAGCAACAAGTAAAGAATCGGGGCAATCCTATTATTGTGCGTAGTCTGGTGGAGCTTATGGGTAACCTCCCTGTTGAAAACTTCGCTGAATTGTGTAATACAGAGATGCACTCTGCGGGGGTTTGCAAGACTATGGGGCCTCCTATGACCTTTTATCAAACAACAGACCCTACTCCAAGGCGACTCTACTCGACCCACAAGAGCCTGACCATAATGCATTCTGAGCACATGAATTTTCCAATTGAGAACAGGGTAGATGAGGTGAGTTTGAAGATTGCACGGGTCTCTAAAGCAAGGTTTAACAGCCGGTAGAGTGGAGCGAACTTGACCCTTGACCTTTAACAACAGTAGAGTAGACTTATGAGACATAGTGGTAAGCAAACCAGTAAAGATAAAGATAGAGTCTATTTTAACTACCTTCAAAGCATAACCCAAGCCTGTAATTCGGGCAGTAATTACCATGCAACGAACGCTTGTATACCATGCAGTCCAGATAACCACCATTAACAGTAAGAGAAGAATAGATACATACCCCGTCTGAGTAGAATGGTAGATAGGTTGTAGAGTGTTGAGCTTCCGTCTCGGTTGTCTCCGGTCACTTACATGCAGAGCGCTATGCATGGAGAAATGGAGAAGGGAGGGCGAGCTTACCTTAAATCGAACTTGCCGTCCGGATCTTGACCATCCAGGCTAGCCTGCCTGTTGCATAATGAATGATCGGGGTGTCGTGCACCGCCATAAACTGCTTGTTCCATGTGCCATTATGGAGAGGGAATGTGCGAAGGACAAGCAATTATAAACGTTCATCTATTGTGATGCGCTGTCTGACAAGTGGGCACCCCGATCGGGGGTTGGAGATCTTTATTGACAATCACTTGAAGGGAGTGGAGTTCCACATTCCATATGGCTTCTGTGGGATTGCATTCAATATACCTATCAGGGTGCTGGCATGCCCAGTTAGATAGATAGTCTGCTGCTGTATTGCCTTTCCGTTTGATGTGGCCTGGGAGTAGATATTGGATTTGCTGTATCAATTGGCCTACTTCCTGAATGAGAGTGGCTGTTCTCCAACTGTGAGTGATTTTTTCCCAAGGTATACCTTGATGAAGTTTGCGGAGGATATTGGTGACCAATTCTGAATCTCCTTCAACTATGAGGCGGTGATAATTCTGAGTAATTGCAATAATAAGACCTTGCTTTACTACAATAAGCTCAGCTTCATTATTAGTTGCATGGCCTAGATCGAGGGCATAGCACCGACTGACAGCTCCATGAGAATTCCTGAATATGCCTCCTGAGCCTGCTTGTCCAGGATTACCTTTTGATGCTTCGTCATAATTTAGTTTGATAAAGCCTGACTGGGGAGGAACCCAAGTTTCCATTATAGATTTTGGAGGTGGCCGGTATTTCCATAGGTTTGCAGATAGCATCTGAGGTTTCAGGTTTAGAGCGTCTAGTATCTGTGATTCGTAGCCTTCAGCCTTCTAGTCCTCATCTGTCCAGCTCTCCACTAGAATTGTCTCCCTGATGTTTTCAATGGATCGCTGCCAAATGTTTTGCGGAGGTTGTGCAACATCTTCAAATACTCTGCGATTCCTCTCTTTCCAAGTGTTCCAGAGTATAAATCCGAGTGAAAGTGCCCATGCTCGATTAATAACTTGACAGCAGAACCTCCCCTTACGCCAGTTACTAATGGTTTCCATTATGCTGTTGTTATGTTTATCTGTTTGACGAAATAAGTGTTCCAAGTTATCCCACAGCATCTGAACCCGTGGACAAGAGATGAAAAGTTGGTCAATTGTTTCAGCATCTGTTTCACAGAGAGTGCATCTAGAAGGTCCTATCATCCCACGTTTCTGTAAATTTTCCCAGGTTAGAATTCTTTTGTGGCTTAGCAGCCATAGAAAGTATTCTACCTTGGGCCAATGTCTCGGCCTCCAGATATTCTTCCATATTAGCCAGCTTTCATACTGGGCCTGCTGTGATTGAATGTAGTATCCTTCTTTAATTGTATATTTCCCTTTTGTCAAATATCCCCATCTAAGTATATCCGGACCGTCAATTTGTCTCAGTTTTCTAGAGTTGAGTTCTTTGGCAAAATTGTCCCATTGCTGTGTGGCTGGGGCTTCAGGCCAGTATGTTTTGTCCTTCCATTTCCGCCATAATTCATTCCTATTTGGGCACCAATAGTGAGTTACGAGTCGATGGTTCAGAGTATGCGTGTAAAGCAAGATTTCTCCCAAGTCAAGCCTACTGAACAATTTCTCTCGTTGTTGCCATGAGTCTTCCCAGAATAGGGCTATACTGCCTTCCCTTACTTCCCAGAAGCTATGTGCCCGTATCAAATGTCTGTTTGTAGCTGCTAGGTTCCAAATTGTTGAGCCTTTGGGCGTCCTATCGACTTTCAGTCGGCCAACAACAGTGAATGGCATGTTATATTTAGTTCTCCATATATTTTTCCAGAGATCCAGGCCTCCCTGTAACCAACACCACCACAGCTTAGCTCCCAGCACATTGTTCAGGATACTCGGGTCACGAAGGCCTAGACCACCTGCTGCTTTTGGTTTAAGGAGCTTATCCCAGGATAGGAGAGCCCATTTCCTTTTGGCTTGGGCACCCTGCCATAGGAATTTTTTAAACATATTGACCAATTGCATACAGATTCCCTTTGGACAGGCTTTTCCAGACAGTTGATAGAGAGGCAGTGCCTGCAGCACTGATTTCAGCATGATTAGGCGTCCGGGGGCATTCAAGGCTCAGAATGCCCAATTCTGGATTCTGTTTTCGACCCTTATGATAATGTCCTGCTAGTCTGCTATCCGAGCTGGTCCTGTACTTAGCCACATCCCGAGGTATTTGAAAGGGAAAGCAGCCCTTTGGAATCCTAGGGTTCGTGCCAAGAAATGTTGAGTGTCTACGGTACAATTGAAAAAGTAGACATTAGACTTATCTTTGTTTATCTGAGTTCCTGAAGCAGCCATGAAGATTTCCAGAATTTTGAGAATTGCTTTACATTCTTTTAATGTCGCCAGGCAGAACAATAATGTATCATCAACAAATTGTTGATGAGTCAAAGGAAGATTAGGGCCCCATAATTTTAAACCTTGTAATTTTCCTTCAGTGAGATGGGCTTTAATCAGTCGACTTAATCCTTCTGCTGCTATAATGAACAGAAAAGGAGAAAGGGGGTCTCCTTGCCGAAGTCCTCTTGAGCTATTGAAAGGCGCTGAAGGGCTTCCATTCAAGAGGATGGAGAAGTGCGGGGAGGAGATGAAAGCTCTTAACCATTGCAACCAGCGGTCATCAAACCCAAAGGCCCGCATTACCTCAATCAGACACTGCCAACTAATGCGGTCATATGCTTTAGATAGGTCCAGCTTAGTCAGCAAACCCTTTCGTTTGTCTTTCTTGAGGGTGTGGATAGCTTCCTGGGCTACCACTATTCCATCTAAGATTTGTCTGCCTTTGACAAAACCTGTCTGTTCAGGGGAAATTAGAGAGGCCATGCGTGGTTTTAATCGATTGACCATGATAGTGGAGAGGATTTTGTATATAACATTGCAAAGGGAAATCGGGCAAAAACCAACAGGGGTATCCACATTTTTCTGTTTTGGAATAAGAGTTATGAAGGTGGCATTCAAAGCAGGGTAAATAGCCTTATTTCTACGAGATTCTTCCACTACTTCGAGAATATCTTGTCCTAAGAAAGCCCATGCTGCCTTGAAAAATTCACTTGTAAACCCATCTGGCCCCGGGGCTTTGTTTTTAGGTAAGTTTAAAACCACCTCTTCTACTTCCTGCAGCGTAATAGCATGAAGAAAAGCCAGATTCTGCTCTCGAGTGATAACCTTTGGGATATGAGGGGTGATCTTTGCTATTGCTTCCTATCAATTTGGGTTCGGTTCAGTAAGGAGATCTTTAAAGTGGGTCACCAGTTCACGCTCCATATCTTCATGTTTGACCAGACGGTCTCCATTGGTTGCTTTGAGAGAAAATATTATATTGTTCTGCCGGCGCTGGATCATTGCCTTGTGAAAGAAACTAGTGTTTCGATCGCCTTCTTTCAACCAGTGCACACGGGGCTTTTGTTTCCATAAGAGCTCTTCTTGCTTTCGGCGTTCTTCTAGTTCGCTGAGAATATGACCTTCCTCTACTGCAAGGTCTGCTGTTCTGCCCTGAAGGATAATTCTTTGTTGAATCTCTGTCATTTGTGCTTGCAGCCAGATTTGTGCCTGATGGATGTTGCCAAATTCCCGACGATTCCATCGTTTAATTTCATCCTTCAATTTTTTTAGACGAAGCTGAAACGAGTGCATCTTGTTACGGCCTGTGATCTGATTTGCATTCCACCAGTTTTTAACCTTATCCATGAATTGAGAGTCTCAGAGCCAAAATAATTCAAACCTGAATGGGCGATTGTGTCGGCTTGCTTTGACATCCATTTCCAATTTTATTGGCCAATGATCAGATCCCAAAGTAGGTAAGATAGTTGCTTCATAGTACATGTCAAGACTCACCAGAGATTCTGAGGCAAGAAAGCGATCCAGGCGGGAGGCAACCTGAAATTGTTCTCCTCTTCTGTTATTCCATGTGAATTGACCATTTACCGTAGGGATATCAACAAGGCGAAGATCCTGTAGGAGCTCTCAAAAGTTAGCCATGTCGGGATCCTCCCGTCTTATTCTGCCTTTTTTCTCCGATATATTTAAAAGCATGTTAAAATCCCCGCCTAAAATCCAATATTTTTCAGTATGCATTGTACTCAGAGTCCTGATATGCTGCAAGAAATCTGCTCGCTCTCCTGGAATTGAAGGTCCATAGATCGCCGAGATAAGTATTCTGTCCTCTGCCCCAATCTGACGGAACGTTGCTGATAAAATTCTTGGAAGGCCTATCCATCCTTCTGCACTAACTTCCATCGTATTCCAAATTACAGCTATGCCTCCTGAGGCACCTACTGAGTCTATTGCCATACCTTCATAGCACAGTTTGAAAGATTGGAGGATTGCATCAAGTTTCTGTCTCGAGACTTTCGTTTCCTGTAGTAGTAAAATTTGAGGTTTCTCGGTTTTCAACTTATCTTTCAAATAACGTTGTTTGCCCTTACTATTAAGACCTCTGATGTTCCAGGAGAGCACCTTCATTAATGATTTTTAGGGAGTTGTTGGAAAACCGTTGTTAATGGTATTATTTTCCCCGTATTAATCAACATTTCTCCCACTAACTGAATTGATTCCTGCAATGTTCTTCTTCCTCTCTTTCTGGCCGGTTTTGCTGAAGGGGTTGTCTTCTTGTTAGCCAATTGCTCTCGTTCTTGCGTTTCTTTCTGAGCTTGCACTGTGAGGTAATGCTCGAAAGTTTCTTTGTATAGTTGTTTCTGGTCTGCTGGTATAAAACGATCATCAAGGTTCCTCCATTCGAAGAGTAGACGTTTCAGAAGTTTCTCTTCAGCACTCAAATCCTCCTTATTTTGTTCTACCTCCATGGGAATGAGTTATTGCGGCTGACTTTCTTCCGGCGTTTCCATCTCCTGCCCGGCTTTCCTCTTGACAGATTGATTGTGCTGTGGTGCCTTCTCTACTTCTTCAGCGATGCCTTCTGCTATCATTGCATTCGTGGAGGGTTCGCCCTCTTCCTGCAACACCTCATAGCGATTTTCAGGCATTTTCTTCTTCTGTTTCTCCACAGAAGCCGAACCTAGGTTCTTTGTACGGGAAGGCCGTTTTTTTGCAAGCATTGGTACGAACCCTTCTTCATCTGGTTGGGGTCGGTCCTCTGAGCCATTCTGGCTCAGGGGTGGAGGCTCAGCACCATTCAAAGGACAACTTCTATACAAATGACCGTATTCGTGACAGCAACGACATCTGAATGGAATATGCTCATAATCTAACAATTGCTGCCAAATTTTACCTTCATATTCTAATTCAATTAGTTCTGGCAGGGGTTCTGAAATATTCATGTATACACAGATTCTGGCAAACGAAGTATAGCGACCCCTAGCTGTGGATTCTGCTATTTTAACAAAAGTACCTAAAGAATTTCCTATTCCTTTCAAAATTTCCGGGTCCCAAAAATCCATGGGAAGCCCAAACAAACTAACCCAAACTGGAGCAGCTAGAAATTGCTCTTGTTCAGGATTGTAACATTCCTCCCATTGGCGAAGGAAAAGCCCCGCATTGCTGTAAAAATAGGGCCCCCCCTCAAAAATTCGTTCTTTATCTTGTAGACTAGAAAAAATAACTGTAAAAAAACCCTTTGCCCCAAGTTTTAGATCAATGTGACCCTTGGGCTGCCATTTTATTTGAATCCATTTCAGTGAATCCTTCTCTGAAGGCCAAATACCTATAAACTTACAGATTAGGGCATGATTCTTCATATATCCTCTGTATTCCACCAATTTTGATGGTGGGATGACAAATCTTGGCTTCTTGACTGCTCTTGGTAAGCATTGTCCCTTTAGTTTTGATTGCCATTCTGCGCCTAGGACAGGGCCATTCCTTTGTTGAGCAGTCCCTGAATTTGATGGCCGCTGCGCTTGATCACCACTCGTGATGTTGCGGTAGGAGGGTGGCTGCCCTCCTCCCGAGGTCGCCGCCATGCGTTGAACCAGTCCGTTGTATCTGGTGAGCCTCGTTACCCTGCAGAAACCTGAGAAACCCTACGCACTCTTCAACCGATTCTTGGAGCCACACTCATCTCGTTTTGAAAAGGTTCTTCAAGATTAAAAATCTTGTTAGATTGTAAATATTACTTTTTTTCAGCTTATTAATTAAATTTAAAGATGGTTACACAATCATTATTTTAATTTATATTGTAAAATAGATGTTAATTTATAAGTACTATTTATATGTTATATATTTTAATGTGATATGCATATTATACTTTTTTTATCTAAAAAATTGTTAGTAATTTTATTAATAATAATATAAAAAATACAATATAAAAAAAATGAATTTAAAAAATATCTCACATCTCACATCTAACACTCACCCATCCACCCTAAACTGGGATGTGGGCAAAACATGTAGCAAAATTCTTAATTATAGCGATTTATCGCCACATTATCATAAAAAATCTTAGTATGTAAATAAACTTTATTACTATACTATGGGCCAATACCATCTCTTATCAATACCATACATGAAAAAAGCAATCACTCATTTTATATGACATTTTTTCTAAATTAATAAATTTTATTAAAATGACATAAAAGATATAATTTATTTGGAAATAAGCCTTCACATTAATTTGTTTTATATATCTACAAAAAAATATTCTAAAAAATTATATCTGTAATAAATAACTATTAATAATCACAATTACAAAAATATATTATTATTAATAAATTAATTAAAATTCCAAAAACCTTTTGGTAAATAAATATCCAAAGTCAAATATGAAAAATATTTTTTTTTTTTTTTTTGCTAGTTTAGACTAATCCTACACCCACGGGTTTCGAACCGGTGATCTTGCAGAACGGAGTGCCTTAACAGTGCACCCCATCACCGACTGCTCTACGCCTCGTGGGCCAAATATGAAAAATATTACAAGGACGGTTTCTGTACAATTCTTTGTTCTTGAACCTGCGTGGTCCTGTGTGGCTGCAGCGTACGCTTCGTCTTTGACCCTTCGTCGAACCAGAGAAGCGTGAACCTTGTAAAAAAGTGGAACAGCGACTGTTCCCTGATGTTGAAATATGCATTACAAGCCTCGATGCAGGGACCATTTCTCTTACCCATGGAATCGTCAAGTAAAATCAGAAAATTCTCCGCCCGTCCTTTCTCTGTGCCTAGGAAAGCAAAAGCAGAGTTCCACTAAAATAAGGAAATTCTCTGCCCGTCCTTTCTTTGTGGCCAAAAAATTGAAGGCATGGGTTCCAGCGTCAGATTCAGAGACTGTTCCAGGTGGTTCAAAGTTAGGCACCTTATGACGAGGCGATGTAGTACTGGATGGCGTGCCTGTGAATTTGCAGTTTGATAAGTATGGAATTGCTCTTATTGGTCTCTTTTCTTTGAAAAAAGAGTTACTGGAAAGGAAAGGATCAGTTGAATTTTCTTGTTATTGCATTGCATTTCTTCTGCGAGAAGATTTGTGTCAGGTGGAGTATGGTATGATATTTGAGATCAATGTAGTTGGTGGAGTGACAATTGACTCTTACCTCTTGTGGTTCAGCTCCGCTGAGTTTGCATGACAAGTTACTCTTACCTCTATTTCAATTTCAATGTAACATTGTCAAAGTTTTGATTGATGGAGTTTGAACTAGATATAATATTTTGCAACGTTGTTAGACTTTTTAAAGTATTCATTAAGAAATTTGTTATTTTGAATAATTTATTGGTTTTGATAATAAATTAATAATAAATTATATATTTTAGAAAGAAAAATCAAATCATATATTATGAAATTAATGAAAAAATGTTTAGATAATTTGGATTCAATAATGGAGAATGAAGAGTTTTTTTAATTATTGAGTAAAGTTCAATTGAGGGTTTAATTTTGAAGTCATGAAGCATCTTGAAATAGTGGTGGAACTTGTGATACCATTAGAGTTCACATCTAAAAATGGTCTTATGACTTTTCAAGTAAATCAAAAGCCAACTTCTTGTCTTTCTTTAAATAAGCTCATAAAACCCTTGAAAATTTAGATAAAAGGTGAATAAATGAATTGTGAAAATATGAGAGAAAAGATTGCCTATTAATATTCTATTTTGAAATATAAATTAATAAAATCATTTTAATTTTATATTATAATAATAATAATAAAACTGATAAAAAAATGCCTTCTTTACTTTAAAATAAAAAATAAAAATAATCAATATTTAATAATTCATTAACTTTCTTAATATTAAATATAAAATGAAAAATCAATATATATAGTTATTTGTTAACCATGATACATATTAATGGAGCTTTATGATTTAAGTAATTTGACAAAATATGTGATTACTATGACATTCTTTGATGAAGATGAACGTGAATCTCTTTAACCATTTTGGAAGTGATTTTGGTGATTATTTCAACCTATTAAATATTGGGTCTTGTGTTGGTTGTTGGTGTGGTGGTGTTTTGTATAATTTTTTGTTTTTCTTAATATTGGTGTTATTTTTTTTTTAATATATTTTTGATGTTTTAAGTTTGTTTTATTTTGGTTTGAAAATATTTATTTTTTAAAAATGGTTAGATTTAAAAATTATTTATTTATTTTGATTTTTTTTAAATGTATTTTTTTTGTTTTTTTTATTTGTTTGGTTTTTTAATGGATTTGAAGATGATTTATTTATTTTTTTAATTATTTATTTTAAGAATTGTGTTTTGTATAGAAAATATGTTGTTTTTATTTTATTTTTATGTTGATAGGTTTTTTCTTTTCAATCAATCTTTTTTCTATTTTTGTTAACTATTTCATTTTTCTAATGACACATGTGTAAACATGGTGCGCAACAAGACAAGGCAGTCTCTCATTACTCGGTTCCTGGTTAATCAATACTTAAAAGCCATGATGACTCAAAATGAGGGTAATGAGGAGGTGAAGGGTTCGAGTCCCCTGAGTAATTAATTTATATGGGCTTGCAAGACAATGACATTGGTGAGCTGTCCACTCTGGTGCATTACTATGTATGTCTCTTGGGCTGGTGGATTGGGAGCTTCTTAAATAGTTTCATAGAGGAACAATGACATCTGTACATTTGTTCTCACCCTTCCAACCTGCTTACCCGAAGAGTCTAACAATAACTGATATGAAATGACTGTATTAGTTTTACTGTGCTAAGTGTCTTTTTAGTTTATAAACATGTGCATACTTGTCTCTTTAGTCTGCATAAGGATTGAGGAATTTAACCATAAATTGTAGATGCTTTGAGATGAATTAGAAGCATAAAACAAGCTTAAATAACAATGAACAATAGTGTAAAACAAATATGTAAGCCACCACATGAAATTTACACAACAGGCATGATGAAGCAGTTCACCCCTCCTGGGCTACATCTGCTGGTCTAGCTCCTAATGGCATGTCCATCTTTCATTATGCTCAAAATTTTGAAAATACATGTAGTTACAGTGCTCTAATGCCTGTTTTCTCTGCACCAATGGCTCTAGAATGCTCCAATTAGTAAAAAAAAATGACTCTTCATTCACTCAGAATGGGCAAAAATTGAGTCTCCTACTCTTTTTCCCAGTTACACCTAGAAAAACTCCACTAAAAGTGGAGAACTCCACTTATCTGGAATTAAAATAGTTATTCCGCCAATTTTTAGGCGCGCTCCAAATATCCAGCCAAACTGCGCGCCGACTTGACCGCAACATTAAATGTGAGTGGTTGGGGTGGCCACATGCCAACCCCAAACCACAGTCTTCTAACTGTCGGGCAGAACTCCAAGCATCAACTATGGTCAGGTTGCATTGAAAACTCCGGTAAGAGGGCAGGTTAAGCTGACCGTTACATAAAACCGCACGGAGTTTGTGGCCATGTGACACAATTGCTGTGGACGATTTAACGTTGCAGTTTTATCGCCGTCAGGTTTAACATTTGTGGTTGGAGTTTGTTTAACACCATGTGACCACCACATGGGGACCGCTGGTGGGTTGGGACCGCTGGTGGTCCCCAACCCCCAACTCTCACTGTAATGTAACTTAATTATAAACCGCAGACCATAGGGTTAAGAAACAATGTGTAGAGCGTGTGGTATGTCGTGTGCTTATTGGCAAGAGGTCCCACGGTCGATTCCTGCAGATTGCACAAAAATTTTAGAATGCGGTTCAAGGGCCACGTGGCACCTCCTGATTGGCCCTCAAAAAATGTACAAACTCATTCGACCAATAGGCATAGGACACTTGTCAACCTATTATTGATTCTGAGGAAGGAATATTCTTCGAAATATTCCCTTTTTGCTGATTGTGCATCCCAGTCAAACGTGGTCAAACTGTCACTATTTTACCTATTTGTCATTTTGACGAGAATGTGATATCTCCCTCATACGACATCGGTTTTTTGAACCGTTCACGGCGCTAGAATCAGGAAGACGAGATATACACAACTATCCTGGTTTCAACTTAATCTTGTAAATTTGAATTTTGAGCAAAATTTTTGAACTCCTGATCACTCCTCTCCATTGGGAAGCTTTTGGACCCCAAAAGACTTGATTACATGTTCAATAGATGAGGGTACAGCTCCCCCCCTTTCCAACCTCCATCCATTTTGCCTTGCTTGGTTTAGTTCCTTTGAGCCCAACTCAAAGGTAGTCAACACTTCCCCTCTTGGATGCTCTTATCCTCCTGTCAAGAATTGTATCTTCGTTGAGCTCATCCAGAAATTCTGGCAAGAAATATTCAATAGAAGGTAGCTGAAAATCAATTCCTTGATCATCGATCAAAGGTGGCTCATACAAACGTAAGTTTTCAACATTAACAACTGAATACATTTGCATATCATAAGGCAAGTCAAGTTGAAATGCATTATTACCATCTTTCTTTATGATCTTGAATGGACCATAGAAAATGGATTTGAGCTTTTTACCTTCCCCTTGCATCCTTTCTTTGCTAATGTGCAACCATACCTCATCTCCCTCTTGAAACCTGTGATCAACTCGATGTTTGTCATGCCTCTCTATGTATTTTCTTTGACTTTTCTCAAGTTGTTCTTGAACTTGTTGATGTATAATCTGAATTTTCTCAATGAACTTTCGAGCCTTGTCAATATCACTATGGCTATAAATTGCAACATCCTTCCCAAATATGAAGTCTAATAGAGATTTTGGCAAATACCCAAAACATACTTCAAAAGGTGATGTTTGTGTAGAAGAGAGCTTTGCCTAGTTGTAAGCATGTTGAATGTAATGGAGTTGTTCATCCCACAACTTAGGATGTTTGCTGCAATATCCTCTCAATAGATGCACAACAGTTTTGTTCACCACCTCGGTTTTTCCATCTATTTGTGGATGAAAAGCAGTACTCTTTTTCAACTTTGTGTCCATCATTCTCCATAGATTTGACCAAAAGTTCCCAATGAACCTGGAATCCCTGTCACTAACAATAGAAGTTGAAAATCCAAAATGAACCCAAACATGTTGAAAATAAAGTTCAACAATTTATTCAATGGTAATGGTTTTCTTACATGGCATAAGTATACACATTTTATTGAATCTATCCAAAAATACATAAAGATAATCATGATGTCTTTTTGACATAGGTGGACCTCCAAAAAATTCCATGGAGACACTCTCCCATGGCCTTGATGGTACTGGTAGTGGCATGTACAACCCAAGTTTCCTATTACTAGGCTTACTTTTTGCACACATAGAACAACCTCTTATAAAACATGACACACTATCTATCATGCGAGGCTAATAGCAATACCTTTGTAGATGCACCACTGTTTTTCTTACCCCAAAGTGTCCAGCAATAAGAGATGAATGATATTCTCTCATGACACTTAGCCTCTCTCCTTGTGCAATACACAACTTGCCCAAATGACACAACAAATTGTTATGCATGTGATAATCTTTTTCTTCAACTTGATTCCCTTCACTCAAACCTGCATACACATCTTGAAAATCAATGTCATGTGCATATTGTTCTATGTAACTCTCATGTACAACAGAATCATTTTTTAGTAAAGTAGAAGCACTAATGATTGGTATTGAAAGCATATCTACAACTTTTTGAAAATACCTTTCTTGTACCTTATAACCAAGTGAAACTGTTGAACAAATCCCATCCACCTGAAATGTCTTGATTGCTGCAATTTTGTTTGCGACTGCAAGTACTGTAATGGTTGGTGATCGGTATGTATAATAGCCTCTTTACCCATCAAGTAGTGTTTCCACTTCTTGACACTTTGTACCAACGCATATAGTTGTTTTTCATATGTAGGATAATTAGTCACAGCACCATTAAAGGTTTCAGAATGAAAAGCGATAGGCTTACCATGCTGCAAAAGTGTTGCGCCCATGGCATAATCACTAGCATCAGTTTGAATCTCGAATGACTGTCTCAAATTTGGTTATTTAAGGACTGGAGCTTAATTGATCTTATCTTTCAAAGCTTCGAAATCTTGATGTTGTTTGCCTCCCCATTGGAAGCCTTTCTTCACATTTGTCACTGCATGCATAGGAGATGCGATGGAAGAAAAGTTAGCAATAAACTTTCTCCAATATTGAGCTGCACCTAATAAACTTCTTACCTCGGTTACTATTTTGGGTGTGGGCCAATTTACAATGGCTTCCACTTTAGAAGGATCAATCCTCAATTCTCCTCCTCCTATAATATGTCCCACATAGACTAATGAAGTCTTTCCAAACTCACACTTTGACATCTTAAGAAACAATTTCTCTTTCTTCAAAATATTAAGCACTCTATTCACATGAAAGACATGTTCTTCTCTTGTTTTGCTGATCCATATGTCATCTAAGTACAAAATTACAAAGTCATCAAGGAATGGACGCAAAAAACTATCCATAACACGCATGAAAGTTTCTGGTGTATTACACAAACCAAATGGCATAACTAGCCACTCAAAGAGTCCTTGTTTGGTTTTAAATGAAGTTTTCCATATATCACTTTCTGCAATTCTTACTTGATGATATCCACTTCGTAAATCTAACTTAGTGAAAAAATTTGCTTCTTTCAGATGATCAAGAAAATCATCTATTATTGGGAGTGGGTAATGATTCTTTATCGTAATCTTGTTCAAAGTTAGAAAATGTACACACATGTGCCAAGTCCCATCTTTCTTTGGTATCAAGACTATGGGTGAACCGCATGGCGAGGTGCTTGGCCTTATGATGCCTTTGTCCAACATCTCTTTTATTTGCCTATTTAATTCTGCATTATCCATTATCAACATGTGATACATACCGATGTTTGGAAGAGGACAATATTGTTGCAACTGAATCTCATGTTGAATCTCTCTTTTTGGAGGCAATCCTATTGGCTCTTGAAACATCTCATGATGTGCATTAACTACATCATATAAATATGATTTCAACTTAGGATCACATCCATCAAATGATTCATGATTAACATTAGCTTTAGGCTTAATCATAAGAAGAACAAAATTCTTACTTGAATTTACCAACCTCTTTACCTATCCAACATTTACCATAGAAATGTTTGTCTTCTTGCGATGTGCTCTAACAATTAACTCCTTGCCATCTTTTAATAAATGATACTTGTTCTCATGGCGATGGAAGGTCGCTCTCCTGTCATACAAGTAAGGACTCCCCAATACAATACCAATGATGTCAAGCGGAACCACATCTAATTCAACCATGTCAACAAAATTTGCAGTGATTGCAAACCACAATATACATTTCTTTGATACCTGTAAATTTGCATCCTTACAAATCCAACCTAATGGATATGGTTTTGGATGTGGTATGGTCTCAAGGTTAAGTTTCTTGACCAAGTATTCAAAGATTAATTTTTCTTGTGACCCATTGTCAAAGAATGTGTCAATCTTGGTATGCTTGGATATGACCCTCACATGAAACAGTTCTATTCTTTCTTCTTCATTTGGAGTGTTTATGTGACAGTTTGATGTACTAGTACTGGGTTTAGTTTCAATTTATTTTCCATTCATGTTCTTCAATCCCATGGCTGTAATCTCATATTCATCACCTGAATCATCTCCTAAATCATGTTGAGTTGTAGCGACAGTTTTCAGTTTCCATTTGTTATTGGGTTTCTTTGGCCTCATTTCAGGATGTAATTTCCAACAATGAGTTTCATCATGGCCTTATTTTGAACAATGTTTACAAACCAAATTTTCTCCCTCTTTCTTAATAGATGCATTCTTTTTGTTTTTACCTTTTGAGGTCTTTTCTTTGGCTTTACCCTTAAAAGGTTGCTTCCTACACTCTTAATAATGTTCTTCCCTCTAGCTTCTAGATGTGTGGCCCGAACACATACTTCATCTAGACAGGTGGGGTTAAACATGAGAATAGTATGTTTTAGGCAAATATGTAAGCCTCCTATGTACTTGAGAAAAGTATCTTGGCTCTGCAAATCTACCCCTAATATGTAATATCCAAAATGGAATAATGCATTGATACACAAACATAACATTTGTAACACAGATAATGTACATGTAAGTTTATGATCAACACAGATATAGACAGAATAGTTGAGCCATTTTATTCATAGGAGAAGATTCAGTTACAAGAGTGTAGAAAATATGAGGTAATCTAGCCAAAGAGATGGCCTAGAATGACCCTAAAAATATGCCAAAGTACGCACTGCGTAACTGGAGAGTTGTTGGAAGAAAATACTGCGATGTCCCTTCAGCAGATAATGACTGCAGGCTGAAAAGGGAAATGCAGATCTACAAAAAATTGGAGCTATAATGATGCCAAGATTCTAGATCTGGGCTCTATGATGGTAACCCAAGATAATCAAAAAAGGATTTCTCAGATCTGTCAATCTAAGAAAATCACCCTCTTGGGGTTTCACTATACAACTACTGGGTATGCAGATCTGAAGCTAGATCTGACAAATAGATGGCTGAAATATGTCACAAGATCAAATCTAATATTGAAGGGCTGATCCCTTCACTAGATCCTCAAGGTAGAAGCTCAAGATCTAGCTCCTCAATCCTCCTCTGAAGATTGCAACTGCTGCTACACAAATTCTCATAAAAAAATGCGTTGTAAAGGAAGAAGGCTCTCTATCTTGCTGCTAATATATGAAATATAGCTTAGAAATGATGGAAATAATGTATATATTGTGAAGGAATGGTCCTCCACTGGATTACTAGCTGGAATGCTAGAAACTTCCCTTATCCCTTGGATCTACAAGAATGGACTGCGCATTTTCTGAAGGGATTGCTACTACTAGGAGATGAATAATAGATGGCCTGATGCCTGGTATAGATCTAAAGCATTGGAAGGCTGATCTTGAAGCTCAATGTGATAGGATGAATCCTTCACCGGTTCCTCAACTGAAATATTGAAGGACAACCTCCTCCTCTCAAACTGATCTTCAGAAATGTGAAATTTCTGAATATGGGTGTTCTACAGAAAGTACGAAAAATATGGTACCAATGCCTGATGATGAATGAAGTACAACCCTCTTCCAAGAGCTACTCAATGAAAGAGGTGGGATTCCCGACTAGGAACACCCAGTGCTAAAAAACACTTGCAATCTTAGCTAAAAAACCAAAGAAAGAATGGAATGCCAAAGGAAAATTCTAGATCTAAAAAGATCATACATCAATAATAATCTCAAACATGCCTTCTATGTTGCCTTCATCTTCATTATATAGTTTGTGAACCTTCTCATGCCTTGGCCCACCTCATAACTGCGTTGTACATGTGGACATAGGTATCCATGTTGACTGCATTGTCTCTTCATGATCTCCATCATGTGTGAATGTACTTATCACCCTCTCCATCATGTGTGCATTAATGCACCACTTCCTCCATCATCTCATCATAAATGCTCTATGATCTTACATTTGATTCCTTCCAATATCTTAGTTGACTACTTCAACCCCCATCATCTTTCTCATTAATGAGACATGATCTCCACTCCTTTCACATTAAGTAGCTCCTCCACTACTCCATTATATAGATCTAGATATGAAATATCCACATACACACATCAAAAGTGGATTTTATTTATCTTTGGGGTTTGTGGGTCCCTCCACCCTCCTATCTACTTAATTAATTATGGAAATTAAGAACTCTAATATTCCAAATATCATGTGAAAATTTAGGAATATTACATTCCTCCCCGAAAAAATGTTGCTTGTCCTTAAGAAACTGAAAAAGTGGATGCTACAACAAACATCCTCCCTCAAAATGGCATCCTGATGTGGAAGGCCTCCCCATCTGTCACAATATGTCATG
Organism: Pinus albicaulis; assembly: GCA_034641835.2. Classification (NCBI taxonomy): domain Eukaryota; kingdom Viridiplantae; phylum Streptophyta; class Pinopsida; order Pinales; family Pinaceae; genus Pinus; species Pinus albicaulis. The sequence goes on from CM076571.1 coordinate 953,081,314, forward strand.
CATGTCTAGCTCCAAATCTGCCTCTCTAGAATGGCCTCCAACTGAAAAGTTAGATACCCATCCTCATCAATGAATCTCCAAGTGGCAACCATATGATGATCAAAGATCTCCTCTACACATGAGATACATAAGATGAAGTTGTTCATTACCAAAGTGGAAAGTCCCAACTCATGAACTATATCTCCAACCCATGATACATAGAGTAGATTGCATCTATCAATGCTCACATCATTAGCCCTGTTGGCCATGTAGGAATCAAGCATCACATCAACATAGTGAAAAACAAGAAGCAGAGACATATGGATGAACATGAACAATGTCAAACCATATTCTCCCAATAACAACCAACGCAGCAAAACCTTCTACTGCCATGCTAGATCATCTTGAAAACAATTAAGAGAGCCATATTCTCTCAAAAGAAGCCACCACAACAATGCTTCTTGTTGCCATGCCAAATCAACATCAATAAGAATATGAGAGCCATACTCTCTCAATATAAACCACCGCAACAATGCTTCTTGTTTCCATGCCAAATCAACATCGATGAGAAATACTCTCTCAATAGAAGCCACCTTAATAATACATCTTGTTGCCCCATCACATCATCATCATACCATGTACAATTACCATAATCCCCCAATTGAAGCCAACGCTGTAAGGCCTCCTGTTTCCATCCTCCAATAATGTCATGCAATGTATGGGAGGAAATTAGTCCATAATCTCCCAAAAGTAACCATAGCAACAAGGATTCTTGCTGCCTCCTTACATCATCATGATGCAAGTCATAGAGTAGCAATATAGTAATGGAAATGTGAGATGTCTCATCAACATAGTACAAAAAAACTCCCTTATGCCACCTCATGTGAGAGTTATACTTTCTCCCAAACCCAAGTACATACATGAACATGAGATACATCCCAAACAGAAATGCATGTAAAGACACGAGACATATCCCAAACAAGAGTAAATACAAGGACATAAGATATATCATGTAATGTCCAAACTCTCTCATCAACAACCAAAGAAACCATGCCTTTTTCTTCTACATTCTTCCATTGATGTGCAAGGCATGAATCAGAATAATATGACCCATTGAGTGGTAACCATACTCACCCAAAAGCAACTAGTGTAGCCATTCTTATTGCTGCCCTGTATCATAGATCTTCAAGTGGTTTGGAAACCCCTTGCTCCATATCAACTGTTCATCCCAATGTGGAAGATAGATATCATTCTGCAAAAACTTGGTATCCTCCCATTGTAGGACACCAACCTCCTCAAATTGTTGAAGAACTTTGCACTCCATGAAATTTTGAAGTGCACCTCCAATGAGATCTCTCCATGAGATTCTCTTTCATCAATGGCCCTCCAAAACCAGTAAAGTTCTGGATCTGCTACAGGTAGAAGTTTCTCTTTGAGCGGTGAGATGCTCATTGAGAAAGTGTCATCTAGAAAGGATAAAATATTCATCATCTCAAGATGTCTACCATCTATCATCTTTTCCTCCATTGCTTCATGAATGAAGCTGCCATATCACTGCTCACATAAGGAATGAGTCCTCTTCTTCTCACTGCTGCTCATTAACAACGCTGTAGATATGCAAGGTGATGCATGTGCTATCTCAAAGCAAGGCACAATGCTGAACTCATAGCCAGCCATTGTACATAGGATCATACTCATCCCATCTTCTAAAATCATACATTTCAACTCAAAGGGTTGAATGTAGTTCATCAATGACAAACTAGGATGGGTTCTCATCTCCTCCTTGATTAGATCAAGGTTCCTCTGCACAGTGATAGGTTTCTACTCCAAATCAGCATGTTGTTCTAACTCTTGGTTATGCATTGGCATGTCCCCATAAGTTTCAGTAAGAGGTACTAAAACAATATGAGATGAAAGTGGTTGCATACCTTGGATCAACTGATGTGTGGAAACCTCTTGCAAGACCACAAGAATTCCTCCAATCGAAACAATAGTTTCTCCAACTGCTGGTAGTGATGATGGCTACATTTCTAAAAGTGTACCAGTGCTGGTATCTGTCTCCTCCTCATCATGCATCTCATCAATCATGCATGGGGCTCCAAATGTCAAGAACTCAAGACCATATTGCAAATATTCAAGTGATCCTCCTCTTGATGTAAGCACATCTGCAGCTGGTGGTGGTAGAGGCTCCTCCTCTGGAGTGATAATGAGAACATATTCTCTTGAATATTCATGCACTATTCCCTTGATGATGGGAGATGTCACTGTGTTAGATGTCTCTGGTTTCTTTCTACCATATCTCTTCTTCATTCTTTGCATAAAATATGCATAAGAATACACTTTTATGTGTGCCAAGTGACTGAACCACCAAACTCTTGCTTCACCATCAAGGTGCAGCACTACCAACTCCACAGCCTCTCTTTCTGATATAAGATATTTCAGAAAGAATGTAAATAATTCTTCCCTCCAAGCCCTTAATTTGCTTGTGGAAGATCCATCAAATGTAGGCAAGAAGAATCTATGCCTCTTTCTTCTATTGCTGCTTCTGGATCTCCTCTCTTCTTTGAGTTGCAAAAACTTTTGGAGAGAGAGATTCTCCTTCAATGCTCTAGGCTGTGACTTGTATTCAGACAGATATTCTCTTAGGGTCTCATGCCCCAAGCCTTCATCATATTCAGACCAGTTCTCTTTCTCAAAGAAAGTGGATCTAGTGGAATAATGTGAAGCTCTTTTCTTCTCCGGTCTTCTTTGTTGCTGAAAAGAAGTGTTGGGACCTTCTTCATCTTGAAACCTTCTTGAGGTTTCTCTTTGCAATTGTCTTCTTGCTTCATTGATCTCCTTAGAGAGATCCTTCATATATCTAAAGGAAGATGAGGCAATATTTAATCCCTCCATAGTAGATCTCTTCTATCTTCTTTTCTTATGTTGTCAAAGTGTCCACAAGCTGAGCCAAAGATCATGCTCTGATACCATTGTAATATCCCAAATGGAATAATGCATTGATACACAAACATAATATTTGTAACACAGAAAATGTATATGTAAGTTTATGATCAACATAGATATAGACAGAATAGTTGAGCCATTTTATTCATAGGAGAATATTCAGTTACAACAGTCTATAAAATATGAGGTAATCTAGCCAAAGAGATGGCCTAGAATGACCCTGAAAATATGCCAAAGTAGGCACTGCGTAACTGGAGAGATGCTAGAAGCAAATACTACGTTGTCCCTTCAACAGATAATGAATATATGACTGCAGGCTGAAAATGGAAATGCAGATCTATGGAAATCTGGAGCTCTGATGATGCCAAGATTCTAGATCTGGGCTCTATGATGGTAACCCAAGATAACCCAAAGATGATTTCTCAGATATGTCAATCTAAGAAAATCACCCTCTTGGGGTTTCACTATACAACTACTGGGTATGTATATCTGAAGCTAGATCTGACAAATAGATGGCTGAAATATGTCACACGATCATATCTAAGCTTGAAGGGCTGATCCCTTCACTAGATCCTCAAGCTAGAAGCTCAAGATCTAGCTCCTCAATCCTCATCTGAAGATTGCAGCTGCTGCTACACAACTGCTCATAAAAAATGCGTTGTAAAGGAAGGAGGCTCTCTAGCCTATTGCTAAGATATGAAATATAGCTCAGAAATGATGGAAATAATGTATACAATGTGAAGGTATGGTCCTCCACTAGATTACTAGCTGAAATGCTAACAACTTCCCTTCTCCGTTGGATCTACAAGAATGGACTGCGCAATTCCTAAAGGGATTGTTGTTGCTGGGAGATGAATAATAGATGGCCTAATGCCTGATATAGATCTGAAGCAATGGAAGGATGATATTGAAGCTCAAGGTGATAAGATGAATCCTTCATCGGTTCCTCAACTGAAATATTGAAGGACAACCTCCTCCTCTCAAACTAATCTTTAGAAATGTGAAATTTCTGAATATGGGTGTTCTGCAGAAAGTAGGAACATTATGGCACCAATGCTTGATAATGAATGAATTACAACCCTCTTCCAAGAGCTACTCAATGAAAGAGGTGGGATTCCCGACTAGGAACACCCAATGCTAAACAACACTTTCAATCTTAGCTAAACAACCAAAGAAAGCATGGAATGCCAAAGGACAATTCCAGATCTAAACAGATCATACATCAATAATAATCTAAAACATGCCTTCTATGTTGCTTTCATCTTCATTATATAGTTTGTGAACCTTCTCATGCCTTGTCCCACCTCATCATTGCACTGTACATGTGGACATAGGTCTCCATATTGACTGCATTGTCTCTTGATGATCTCCATCATGTGTGAATGTACTTATCACCCTCTCCATCATGTGTGCATTAATGCACCAATTCCTCCATCATCTCATAATAAAAGCTCTGTGATCTTATATTTGATTCCTTCCAAGATCTTAGTTGACTACTTCAAACCCCATGATATTTCTCATTAATGAGACATGATCTTCACTCCTTTCACATTAAGTAGTTGCTCCACTACTCCATTATATAGATCTAGATCTGAAATATCCACATACACACATCAAAAGTGGATTTTTTTTTATCTTTGGGGTTTGTGGGTCCCTCCACCCTCTTATTTACTTAATTAATTATGGAAATTAAGAACTCTAATATTTCAAATATCATTTGAAAATTTAGGAATATTACATAATAAGGGAGCTCTTCTGCTAAATTCTTGGGTGTATTCTTGCACATTTTGTCTCTTCAATTGCCTAAAGTTTTTCCAGATCATTATGGATTTCTACATATGAGCTAATGGATAAAACTATTGTTTTATTGCATTAATGAAATCTGACCATGATAGAATAAGCTTAGCATGTTTCTTTATTTCCTCCTTTATCTTGGCTTCCTACCAAGCAAGTGTTGTAGGAATTTATAGGGTAAGCTCCTTAGATCAAGAACCAAAGGTCACCGCTCACAAACAGATCACAAACTAGTACACCAGTATAATCACGTGGTTAAAACCCTCTAAGAGGGAAACAGTCCATGGCCTGAGCCAACACAACCACTTCAGGAAATTTATTAGATAAAGAGAAAAGTTACATATGTTTCTCTCATAAACGGTTACCGAACAAATGACCCTCCATGCTCTTTAAATAGAGATCATGGACCAATCGGGTGTTAAGCCATGGATCAAGTGTTGTTAATACCGAGGTGAGAGATAACCGTCGGATCACTACAAATCGTGATCGTCGGATTATAAGTTACAAATGTACATGGTAAATAAACACACTTTACCTAAATCTACACTAGACTAAGTTATTCTCAACTATTTCCTATGTGTTGGAATATCCTAACATCCCCCCTTAAGAACAACTTGGGATAGGATTGAAGGATTTACAAATGTGACACAAAAGGAGCCTATTTCCTATGTGTCGAAATATCCTAACATCCCCCCTTAAGAACAAATTGGTATAGGATTGAAGGATTTACAAAAGTGACACAATAGGAGAAGGAAGGAGGCATTAAAGCTTGTCCACCCTTAATGACAACTTTACTGAACTCCAAGCATGGATCGAAGTTTGGTAAACTTCGCTTCTGTGAGAGCCTTCGTAAAGATATCAACTACTTGATCATTGGTTGGACAATACTGCACTTCAAGAACACGATCATGAATTAGCTTTCCGATGAAGCGTATGTGGAGTTCAATGTGTTTCATAAGCTGATGCTGAAATGGATCTTTACATAGCTAAATGGCACTCTGATTATCACACCAAAGTGTAGTTGGATGTTGCTGATGAAGACCAAATTCAGACAGAATCTGACGAAGCCACATGGCTTCCTTGCTGGCTTCAATTGCACCACGATACTCTACTTTTGCTGAAGAAAGAGAGATGGCACTTTGCTTCTTACAAGACCATGTAATAGGTCCTGAACCAAGAGTGAACACATATCCTGCAGTAGACTTTTGATCATCAGGGTCACCAACCTAATCAGAATCAGTGAAACCAATCAACAATGGAGATGCTCCTACACTGTAATGAATCCTGAACTGAATTGTACCTCGAATATATCAAAGTATTCTTTTGGTTTCTTTCCAGTGACTTTCATGAGGTTGGTTCATAAACAGAGTGACAAGACCAATGGCAAAGGAGAGGTCAAGACGGGTATGGGTTAGATACAGAAGTTTACCAACAAGTTGACGATATAAGGTAGCATCAACTTCAGGGGTAGTACAGTTGACTGAAAGCTTGACTCCAGACTGAAAGGAAGAAGGGGCTGGCTTACAGTCCTCCATGTGAAAGTGGTGTAGAATATCACAAGCATACTTGGACTGAGAGAGGGTAATGCCTTCCTTGGATTGCAAGACTTGAAGACCAAGGAAATAATGCAAGTGTCCTAAGTCTGTCATTTCAAACTTCTTTTTGAGGCTAGACTTCACATGGTTTATATGGTTTGGATCACTACCAGTAAGGATAAGATCATCAAAATAAAGAAAACGGATGGTGAAGTAATTATCCACTTTCTTGGTGTAGACAGTGTTGTCAGAATGACACCTATAAAATCCATTATCTAAGAGAAATCTATCCATTTTGGCATACCAAGCCCGAAGAGCTTGTTTGAGACCATAGAGAGACTTCCTAAGGCAACAAACAAGGCTGGAGTCTTTTTGGATAAAGCCAGGGGGTTGTTCCATGTATATTTCTTCATGCAAATCTCCATGTAAGAAGGTGGATTTAACATCCATCTGATGGAATTCCCATTTAAAGGAGGCAGCAAGGGAAAGAACAAGGCGATTAGAATTCATTTTGGCAATAGGGGAGAAGGTTTCAATATAGTCAATGCCTTCAACTTGTGAAAATACTTTAGCAACAAGACGAGCTTTATGTCTATCCACTTTTCCATCCGGTCCAAACTTGGTTTTGTAAACCCATTTTCATCTGACAAGTTTTCTTCCTTTTGGAAGAGGAACAAGATCCCAACTATCGTTTGCCAATAAGGAACGATACTCTTCATTCATAGCTTCATCCCAATCTGGATGACCAGAGGCTTCTTTAAAAGTTTCTGGATCAAGTTTTTCTGGAACTTGAGCTAATAAGGAAGAAGCTCTTTCGAACTGAGAACGTGTACGTTGTCGATCGGCAGGGTCACCTGCAAGAGAACCTGCTGCATCCTGAGTAGAGCGGACCCATATTGGAAGTAGTGGAGTATAAGGAACAATTTCAAGGGGTGGAGGAGGATTTTCATACTCCCTGTCATCATCTGAACTAGAAGGAATGCTACTAAAAATAGAAGAGAGAGAGAGAGAGGTGGCACATATGCCGAATCAGGGTCGCAGGCCAAAGGTGGCACACTCGCCGAACTAGGCTCACAGGCCGATATATTTTCATCAAATTTTACATCTCTTCTAATGATTATATTTTTGGATTTTGGTTGAAGAAGTCTATATCCTTTGACATCTTTAGAATATCCAACAAAAATACATTTTTCACTCTTAGGTTATAAGGCTTTATGTTTTGCATCTAGAATATGGGCCCAAGCATCACTTCCAAAAACACGAAAGTGACTTACATCGGGTTTGATTGAGCTCCAAGCTTCTTCTGGAGTTATATTCTTTAAAACCTTAGTAGGAGTGTGATTTACTATGTAATTTTCATAGTTAATGGATTATGCCCAAAAATTGAGACCAAGTCCTTTAGATTGAAGCATACAATTAGCCATTTCTTTTAAGGTGCGATTCTTCCTTTCAACTACACCATTTTGTTTTGGAGTATATGGAACAGTATGTTGCAATTGAATGCCATGCTCAATGCAGAAGTTGATAAATTTGTTTTTAACATATTCTCCGCCATTGTTTGATCTTATCTTAAGAATTTGATGTCCAGATTGTTTCTCAACAAAGGCCTTAAAGGCCAAGAACATGTTAAAAACTTCACTCTTGAGTTTTAAGAAATATATCCAAGTGCATCTAGAAAAATCATCAATGAAAGTTAAGAAGTACTTGCAACCAGAGAAAGAAACAACAGGAAGTGGGCCACATAAATCACTGTGCACAAGCTGCAAAGGGGCTAAAGCGTGCCAAGAGGCACGTTTGTCAAAACTATCCTGATGACGTTTTCTGAGTACACATTCGGAGCAAACACCATCTCGACAAGATACCATAGGAAGGCTCGTCACCATATTTTCCTTACATAGAGTTTGAAGAGAGCGATAGTTTAAGTGACCAAATCGCTCATGCCAAAGTTTGCTCACATCATCATTATGAGCAACAAAAACAGGGGGAAGAGATGATGACTCAAAGTTGTCAAACTTATACAACCTTGTGGAATCATCAGCAATGCCAATAGCTAAAATATGTTTAAGATGTTTGAGGTCCTTGATTACAACATCATGAGGTGAGAATTATACTATTTTCCCTTCACCTGAATGAGTTATCTGATAAATAGATAGAAGGTTGCATGACAAGGTAGGAACACATAGTACATCATTAAACTGACCATTATCTAGATGAATGGTTCCAGATCCTACAACACTAAGATATATATCATCACCAACATAAATATGTTTGGTGTTACAATCATTTAAAGAAGAAAACATGGATTTATTTTTAGCCATGTGGTAAGAAGCTCCAGAATCAATGAGCCACTCATGAGAAGGAGAAGAAGAAGATACATTTAATGCACAACCAAATCTTGATGCTTGACAACCACAAGTAGAAAGTTCCATGCCTGAAGATGAAGGTGAAGAGTGCTCCAAATTGATGTCGTGCTTCTTCATTGCTGCTTCTAAGGCTTCCATCTTCTTAAAACATTTGGACTCTATATGGCCATCCCGATTGCAAAAGTTGCAATGTCTATCTGTCTTCTTCCCATTGTTTTGATTTGCCTTATTACTTTGGTGATTTTATTTTTCATTTTGTGACTAAAATTTCTTAGGGCCCTTGTTTAGTTTAGGACCATATTTTTTAGGATGCTGCTTCTTGGGATTATTTTGATATGGTTGTTGTTGGGCTACTAAGGCTTTCTTAGAAGCGTTTCCAGCAGTGATAAGACCAAGGTGTAAAAGTTTTTCTTGTTCTCTTATCAAAGAATCACAAAAGGCATCAAAAGAGGGATTCTTGTAGGTGGTTCCTGAAGAAATGATGGCTTCTCTCATGGAATGGAAGGCTCAAACAAAAACAGAGTATGCAGGGCCAAGCTTAGAAAGAATGCAATAGATGAGGCTACCATCGTCCTTTTTGATCTTACAACCTTCTAAAAGAATTATGAGGGTCTTAAATTTGGACAAAAAATCTTCAATGGAGGAGAAATTATTGGGGTCCAAAGTAAGCAACTCATTTTCAAGCTGGTGGGCCCTGATTTGATTTTGAATGCCAAAAATAGTTTTTAGCTTTTCCAGGGCTTCATCAGGGGTGTCAATGTCAAGGATATGAAATCGAAGATCTTGAGCAATGGACATTATTATCAACCCTCATGCTTAATATTGTTTATTTTCCCATTTAGCAGCTTTATCATCATCGTAAGGTTTAGTTTCTTATCCTGTGGCTATTCTATAAAGCCCTTTACTTCTAAGTATATCTACCATGTGAGGTAGCCATTGGAAATGATTGGTGTTGTTAAGAATAACCGGACATGCACTTTCCATTTAAAAAAAAAACTGAAGCTGAGAAAAGCTGAAATTAACTGCTCCAATGGAAAGATCTCGAAAAATTAGGTCGTTTCAAAAAATGCGGCTCGAAAAACAGCTTCCAAATGAAGAAGTTAGGCCTTTTGAAAAATCTGAGTTGTAGATGTTGAATAGTTACAGGAACAGGGTGAAGTGCGGCTTTTAAAAAAAATAAATTAGCCCCTCTGAACAAAAACTTTTTACAAAAGAAGCTTGAGAAGGAGACTTGAACCCAGGACCTATATTCTCATAAACTAACCCATCACCAAGTGAGATAGTAAAAGGATCACATTATTGTATGAAAGGAGGAAGGGGTTTTTTATTTTTATTTATTTTTATTTTTTATTTTATTTTATTTTTACTCTTTGGTGTGCGTGCCTTTTCCTGCACAAATAAACACAAAAACCGAGAAAATAAATAAATAAATGCAAAGCCTTGTGGCAGAATGTTAGATTTCCGATTAGCCTTACTGGAAACTATCACTTTTTTCACTATTTCTGATTTTCCGGGATTGCACAAAGACACGGGGAAAGAGCATACGTAGCAAAAAAAATCCCTTTTTCCTGTTTCTGATTTGTCGAGATCGCACACAGCGCACAACAAAGAGCATACACAGAGAAGAGGGTATAGATCCGGAAAATAAATAAAATCTTAATCCCGAAAATAAACAGAAAAAAACCGAAATAAGTAGAACTATTAACAATTATAACTGCAAAATAGATGCTTTATACCTCCAGATCTAAACTGTCATAACTTGGGCAGCCAAAAACCTTTTCGCATGAAACGAAAGGCATTCCTCACTATAACAGATGCTCCGGACACAACTGAGTAGTTCTCTAAGCCCAAAAATGTTCAGAAATAGTAGATCTACAAAACGACATTCGCATGCAGTCAAACCGGCTTCGAATTTTGATCAACAACGGACGCGGCCCTCAGAATAGCTTTGATACCATGTAGGAATTTACAGGGTAAGTTCCTTAGATCAAGAACCAAAGGTCACCGCTCAAAAACAGATCACAAATCAGTACACCAGTATAATCATGTGGTTAAAACCCTCTAAGAGGGAAACAATCCACGGCCTGAGCCAACGCGGCCACTTCAGGAAATTAATTAATATAAAAAGAAAAGTTACATATGTTTCTCTCATAAATGGTAACTGAACAAATGACCCTCCATGCTCTTTAAATAGAGATCATGGACCAATTGGGCATTAAGCCACAGATCAAGTGTCGTTAATACCGAGGTGAGAGATAACTATCGGATCACTACAAATTGTGACCGTCAGATTATAAGTTACAAATGTACATGGTAAAGAAACACACTTTACCTAGCTCTACACTAGACTAAGTTATTCTTAACTATTTCCTATGTGTCGGAATATCCTAACAAGTGTTGCACCTTCCATTCTCAATGAAGCTAATTGAATTTTGGTATCATCATCTTGAAGGTTATGGATTCTCAAATAGATCTCCAATTGCCTAATCCAATTATCAAGATTTTCTGCATTGACTTCACCATTAATCATTGGCAATTCAAACTTAACATCAAGTTTTAATAAATGACTTTTACCAGTGTTCTTAGACTTGTGTGGTTGATGTATTGAAGAAAAAGTAGAGGATGATGATGATGAGGGTGAGGATAATGGCTCTCCATTGCCTCCATTTCCTCCATTTCCCTTCTTTGACTTATCTTCATCATTGTGACCTCCTGAAGATCCTTGTCATTCCTTGTGAAGTTTAGATCCTTCTCTTTCTAGTCTCTAATTCCTTTCTTGATAAAGGATTCTAACCATCTCAGTCATGTCAAGAAATTCTTTCCTGAACACTCTTTATTTCTCCTTGGGATCAACTTCTTCATGGATTTCTCCTTCCTCTTGAGGCATGATTAATGGAGCTTCTGCTTCTTTAGGAGGTGAAATAGGTGGTGGAGATTGTGGCAATCTTGCTCTCCTTTGCTTTGGCTCTTCTTGAGACCCTTCTACTTCCACCAATTTGCCTTCTCCTCTCTTGAGCTTGAGCCTTGTAAGCATATAAAACTTGCAAACAATTAAACAATTCCTTGCACAAAACAACACCAAAGAATAAAACTCTAACTCCGATACGAATCTGATCTAAAATGACTGTATTAGTTTTGTTGTGCTAAGTTTCTTTTTAGTTTATAAACATGTGCATACTTCTATTTATTTTGATAAGGATTGAGGAATTTAACCATAAATTGTAGATGATTTTAGGTGAATTAGAAGCATAAAACAAGCTAACCAGGCATCAACTGTGGTCGGGTTGCGTTGAAAACTCCGGTAAGAGGGCGGGTTAAGCTAACCATTACATAAAACTGCGCGGAGTTTGTGGCCATGTGACACAACTGTTGCGAACGATTTAACATTGCAGTTTTATCGCTATAGTGTTTAACATTTGTGGTTGGATTTTTTTTAATGCCATGTGACCACCACGTGGGGATCGCTGGTGGGTTGGGACCGCCGTCGGTCCCCAACCCCCAACTCTCACTGTAATGTAACTTAAATATAAAGCGTAGACCATAGGGTCAAGAAACAACATGTAGAGTGGGTGGTATGTCATGCGCTTGCTGGGAAGGAGGTCTCGCGGTCGATTCCTGCGGACTCCACAAAAATTTTAGAATGCGGTTCAAGGGCCACATGGCGGCCTCAAGGCTAGCCACGTGGAACCTCCTGATTGGCCCTCAAAAAAATGTATCAACTCATTCGACCAATAGGCATAGGACACTTTTCAACTTGTTATTGATTCTGAGGAAGGAATATTCCCTTTTTGCTAACTATGCATCCCAGTCAAACTTGGTCAAACTATTGTCATTTTACCTGTTTAGCATTTCGATCAGAACATGATACCTCCCTCATACGACATCGGTTTTTCAAACCGTTTGCGATGCCGGAATCAGGAAGACGAGATCTAAACAACCATCCTAGTTTCAACTCAATCCTGTAACTTTGAATTTTGAGCAAAATTTATGAACTTGTGATCAATAACATTATGCCAGTGTCCAAATATTTATGATGAACGATTCAAAGGATTTATTGCTACGAACCTCACGAATAACAACTTGTTGAAAATATGGACACCATAATCACATATGATGTCATGTTAAGTCAGTGGTTCCCATTTTAGTTGTTGCTTATTCAAACGCTTTCAAATGTTTCTGTGTTTGTGCTTCTTCTAAGTGTCTTACTTCTCAGCGTCTTTGACAATGACATCATACAGAGTGCGCGAGGACCCAATTCAAAATTTCTTGCACACATTCAAGCAGCCGGAGACTAGCGAAGATAGGTCAGTGCCTTTCCGTCACTCTATTCAGAATCGAAATTGCCTTTCTAAATTCAATAGTTTCTTTGCATTCTATTTTTGTTTGAACTGTCAATATCTACATTCACTTGTTGAAACAAACAGACTATGTATTCTATATAGGTTCATCAAGAATCCATGTATTAAATGATACCCATGACAAGGGGTTCTTTTACTGGCCTTTTCTCCTCCCACCAAATATAGATAGGATGGGTAAGCATAATCTTTAGTGTTACAGGTCACATCAAGGAAATTAAGGTATATACACATGAAACATCTACTGGTGCAAACAGTATTCCATATTTCTCAAATGTAGACTTTATATCAAAGCAAGCTTCTCCATTCGATAGAATAACTCTTGTGTAACCAAGCAGACATAAATAATTGGATGAGTCGTCTATAATCACCACCTTGTAAATGAAAAGAATTGTTTCTCTTTTTTGTAGAAGACCACAGACAGCAGAGAGATGAACATTTTTACCCTGAACACTCAAACAACAAGGAAAGAACTAGAATAAGATGCTCAAACCTACAAGTTCTGTAAACTCCATTGCTCTTTTATTTCCATTAGTATAAGTATTTATATTTATTATAATATCATCCTGATTACGACATTCTGACTTTAATTTCTTCAACAAAGAACCAATGCTCAAATCATTGTTTTCAACAACTTCAACCCTTAGGATAGAAGGAGGCACATCTGAAAAAGTCAAAACTGGGGAAATACCCTTTGATTCTCTGTTCAACGTCTCTATCAATGCACTCTGACAATATGATCGAACATTAACAATTTCATCCTGCTTCAGGTTTTTCCTTCTTGTAATTGCATTGGGGATATCAGAGATTCCATGAAGATTACTTATGCCAATAGCTATACGTGAAGCCAATTCCAAATTACTGAAGGTAGGTAATATCGTATGCTGCATTACAGAAGTTATGTCTGAATTTTGGACTTGCTTATCCTGAAAAAATCCTACAGAGACATCCAAAGATTTTTCAAATAACCCGTGATTACACCCTTGTTTACACAATATGTGGGAAACAAGCAGCTTAGCTTCAGCCCAAGAAGAAGATCTCCCATAAGAACATATTTTTTTAGTTGGCAGCCCAAAATAGTTTTCTTGTGACTCAATATCTATTCTTTTATCAACTGAAATACAACCTTCCACGGATCTACGAATAAATCCATTATCATCAGTGAGCTGGCAACAAGATACCAATATATAAATCTCAGATCTTGTTACTAATAACTCATTTGAAAATTTTCTACCCAAAAATTGTTCAATTGAATAAGCGCCATTATTTTCCTCATGAAGGTTGCTTATACTACACACTTCAAAGATGCCAGGTTGTGCATCAACATCACAATATTGAATTTTTAGGGAACTAGACTGCACCGTTTTATATCCAGTATCTGCACTCTTACACTTTTCATGATGGCATATTTGATAGCCAGGGTTATCAAGGTATTGTCCAGGCAAGTCATATTTCGCCATGTATTCTCTCCTGGAGATAGTGGGAGCACGTGGGGAATCTTCAAACTGAATTTGTTTATCATTTCCCCAATTTGAAATGAGAACTACAGAATATCGATCAAAGGCAGTAGATACATATTTTACATGTCTCTCAAAATTAAATTCAGTCAAAGAAATTTATGTGTTAAGGCTGTCATCAATAGCATTATCCTTACTGGCCTCTCCAAAGCTCTTGGAGTCTAAAAGATGCACCAATGTGGGATTTCTTTTGACATCATATATCTCTGAACCTAAACTGCTCTTTCTTCTCAGATATTTTTTCTCAGCATTTATAACACATGGAGGATCTATCTCATACAAAGGTCGTACTTCATAGACGGGAATTTTGCAGCTCACTAATGCACTGAGATGAGATGAATTCTTCTGGACAACATCATTGGAACAATGGTCATCCTCAAAACTGTCTACAACAACATAGTCTATGACCACAAAATCTTTCCTAGAATAACCTACATAGTCCCTTTTATCATCCTTTATCAAAAAAGGAAATTTATCCACATTAGTACTTGAGTTAACATGGCATCTGGATCCCAAAGGCACATTCACCTCCATACCCTCATCTACATTCTCTACTGTTTTTGAAGAGAATTTCTCTTTTGACTTTGTAATTAGATCAAAAGCAAAAGATATACTAGATTGATCTCTCTCTTAATTATTTTCTTTAGCACTTGAAGCAACCATGAGAAACTCACCATTAGTTTCATTCACATAATCTTTGATCTCACCAAAGACTAATTTGTAAAGCTCCTATTCAAAGCCAAGATCCCCTAGAATAACATCACCTAGCTTGGAATTTTCTGGTATATTTTTTTCTTCCATCAGATACATTTTTTTATCATGAAATAATTTTATTAATGGTGGGCATCTTGCAGTAGTTTCCATTTTACTTATTCCACACACAAAATTTCCTTGTTTCATATCTGTAGAAGAGAAAATTGGCACTATATTTTTAATTGTCTCTAATACACGAGTTTTCAGGAGTCTTCACTTTAGTTGAAGTCTCTGCACATAACACCCCAGCTTCCATAGCCAGACTGCAATTTGGAACGGGTCTCCCAACTAGCAAAATACTGCTTATGGATGCAAATTCAGAAGCATCAATTCACTGTGATTGTTGTTTTTGTGACAACTTTTATTGTAAGCTAAATAAAAATCATAGTGGCATATTCCACGTTGAGGATTTCATTCGAATTTAATATGAACATGCCTTTGCAGCTTTAGCTTTAAGTCTCTGCCTTCAAGTTCTTCTTTGTTGTCAATAGATCTAATTTATTCTTGTGCCATTCTTAAAAAAATTTACGAAGTACAACATCCAATCCTTTTCGGCCACTTGCTGCATTTTTTCTCTTGACCTCTTCCAGTAGCTTCCAGTTTTGATTTTCCTATTCTTCCTGCTTTTTTTCCACCCAGCTTTTTGTCATCTTCTATGTTCATCACAAATTATGCATTGATCTTGATTTCATTATGTTTGTCATTTCTCTATCACAGTTTACACCCAATCTAGCCACCACTCAATCTTTCTTCGTATTTATTTAATCTAGCCACATCTATTCAATGAATTGCTCCACTATGCTTACCTGACTTATTCTTACCAAGTGATAAATTTTATCACAGTCTTTCTCCATAGCCATTGATGAATCAGGCTTAGGATAAGGGACAAAGAAATGATTGTGAGGGTCTACTTGGAAATATTTTTCAATCTATTCAGGAAAAAAGCTCATCCATATTTCTTGAATTATATGAAATTTGGGTAGGAGTTGATTATCATTAAACCACTCACTTAATTTTGATATGTGAATATTCATGTTCTAATAGAAATTCAACTTTTTTATTGAATTCTAGGGTTTCTCCACAGTAAGTTGGCCATTAACAGTGTATACATATTTTTAAAATTAAATCTAAAAGTTTCTCGTGGTTGACAGTAAAGAATCCTTACTTGATTTGTGTTAATAATAGATTGTTCCCTTTTGTTTAATCTTTTGGAGAATAATTGGCCACTCTGTAAAAATATTTCAAAATATGAAAGGGTAAATTTATTTATATCTGGCAACATAATACATTCTCAAAACCTCAAACCTTTGGCATTTGCGAGGAAAAAGGGCGCCCATTCATGTCAATTCCACGTGTATTTAACCCATGAATCTTGTCACGAGTTAAGTGATCTCTGTAGTGGTTAACCAGTTATTCCACCTTCAATCAAGAGTGATGCACCATCAACCGTGTTTTAGAAACCTGGTATCTTCAATATTGGGGAACTAAAGTTACAGAGGGCTTGTAATGGGGTTATTTATTTCTTTGTCACAAAATATGAAGTTGAATATTCCATATTTTATGATATGATGATGCAATCATTGCAGTTATATGGAACTTGATGCAATTATATTCAAAGACACACTCCTTATAATGCAAAAGCTTTGCCAAAGGGATGGCTGCAAGTTTCCATCAGTAGTGTTGCCTACAATTTTTTTATGTGTAGCTTAAATTAATATATAAAATATCTGATAGGAACCTTCCATAAGATTCCTCAGAAGATACATGCCCTGACTTATTACGCACCAAGAGACTGAAATATCTTCATCACAGGGTTTCTTGAGGTGACCTGAAAAAATGTCAATCTGAAAAATTGCATGTACGAAAGTAGATTAGTGAAAATAAAATCATTTATGATATAGAACTTGGAAACAGTGCCAAGGAACTTTATTTGAAAATGCATGGGCTTTAATTTCATATACCCCTATTTTAAAGGTGTAGTAGAGTTTTGCTTTTAACGCACATAGTATTTGAAATAAGATCCACTAGAGAATTTTCAGACAAAGCCAAGAATTGAATGTTTTCAAGTCTAACAAATGTCTCAGGAATGGTTCCTCTACTAATCTGTTTCAAGGGAGATTTACTACTACTATGTATAGTTAAATATAATAACTTCACTATTTTAAACCTTTTCTTTTCCTAGCTACTACTCCTCTGTTTTTATTTTTTGCCAGCTACTACTTTGTTCCAAGGAAGCTTTACTACTACATTGTACGATTAAATATAACAACTTCTTTGTTCCAGCTGCAATAAAAAAAATTAATCTCTTTATATTCTGGTTATTATGAGATAGAAAATTTAGTTGATTGTACTGACAGCATATACAATTTCCATGTAGCTCTCCACTCATAAATAGGTGGGCTTACAATGGAAGCCAACTAGTACCCACTATTACCTATCACTAAATATCTCGATATACATAAACTTCTTGTCATACTATTACATCATAAAGAATATCTCTATATGCATAAACTTCTTGTCATGCTATTAAATCAGAAAGAATATATCTATATGCATAAATTACTTGTAATGATATTACATATTACATCAGAAAGAATATCTCTGTATGCATAGGCTGCTTGTCATGATATTACATCATAAAGGAGGTTGATTTCCTGTGTGTTCCAGATCATCCCCACTTTTGGCATAGAATTATTATCCACCCATTGGAGGGCTCAGTTGATGATGCTTCATAAAATTCCCCACTTTAAAAAAATATTCCTATATGCAATAGGGTCCACCATTATCTCTCCCTTCCGCAGATACAAGAATCCTTAATTTCTTTGAGTGAATAAAAGCAAATAAACATTCCCTATGGAATATGCCAGATTTGAAAACCCACTTGCTTGAAGAGGAGAAATACATAATGGTGGCAACCTTCGAGTGGGGTTGAACCCATGTATGGTACCAGTTCTTTTCCAGTCTCCCATATCTCTACAAATCAAAATAGTTCAATGACAATAAATGCAAGTCTCAGAAAGAAGAAAGTTTGCTATCATGTACATATATAAGTTTTGGGCATATCAAGAAAGGCTACCTATGTATATAGAAGATTTGGGTAGATCAAGAAAGCCTATATGCATTGTCTTGAGGCAAGCTATATGCCTTGGGCATATCAATTTTTTTTTGTAATTTTTTTTTTTTTTTTAAATGATTGTTGGAGGGCTAGCAACCTCTCTAGATATATGGGACATCTCCCTTTTGCAGTAATTCATTGTTTTCCCAGTCAGTGGGGAGTGTTCCTTAAAACAATTTTAGTTTTGTAAATATTTTAGGTCTATTTTTTCTAAATATTTACCTTAAATGAAAATAATCCCATTGCAGCCATGCAAAAACCCTCAATATCCCATACATATATCGCCATTTATAAATCTCTTGTATTATTCCATAAATCATTAAGTTATATAACAAGGGATTTGGTGGAACCAGTGTCTACTCGCATGTATGCTTTTCCTAAAACTTAAATTTGAGATTATGAGCAATGTGCTGGTCCCGTTTGCTCAAATGCGTAGTCCACCTAGGAAGAATGGGTTTCATAATCCCACCCATATATTTCTCTGTGAGAGTGCAATAGGTGACATCATAGGATGAAGCAGACCACCATTGTCACTAAACCAAGCACCCATTGAAATTAATGAACTTTGTAACACTCATGTACCTTTACACTTCAGAATTTTACCCCTTTTTATTCTCTAATGTGTATTGTCTATATTGTAAAACAAGAAGAAAATTTTCCAGATTTCATAGGCTTCATGGTTGGACCGAGGATCCTCAAGATGCTATTTTACTCAAATTTGATAGCTAATCCTGAAGCACTAGGATCACTTTCAGACTATGTTATGTTTAATCTTGAAGATATGTTTTAAAATAAATATTGGAGACCTAGGTCAAATTTGCATGGACGTTTAATACTCTGTAATATCTCTAAAATTTGAGCCTACATAGTGTTCCTACCTCAAGAAGATGAAAATATTCAAAGACAAGTTTTAGCCTTTGTTTTTTTAACCTATGCCTTGTTCACATTAATAGTCACAAGATTTTGTTTCTCATTAGTTTATATATGCACCCTCTTCTAGAGCTAGCTTCGGATTACCTAGCTATACCAGCTGCAAAATCATACAATTACTTTATGTCACTTTTTCTCTTCCTCTGATACTAACAACATCAATGGTTTCAATGTCCTGCCTTGTGGAGCATATTTCACTTGTAGTAGTTATATATGTGACGCAAGTTATCTTACAAAACACAAATCCAATTACTTTTGCTTGCATATTTCCCATGACCTAAACTGAATTCCTTTGAAGAAATACCTAAAATTTAAAATTCTAATGGAGGAAGACCTGAGATGTGGCCCTTTTCTTATGGCATAGTTGGTGGTTTTGCATTAGGACTAATCTTAGAAGGTGTTGAAGGGGCAATTTTTCCCAAAAAATGGTATTTGTGGAATTGGATAAGGAAAGGGAAGTTTTGGTGGTTTTATGGTGATGCCTCCAATTGGAAATCTAAGTGTTGACTATGAACGGATCTATTATATAGGGATTAAAGAAGTGCTCTTGTAGAAGAGGAGAAGAGGGTAGTTAAAATGCATATTGAACAAATCCTGATATAAATTATATTTTCAATTCTAATTCATGCTTCGCTTACATATTATTTTATTCTTTAATATATCTTCCAATGCATTAAAATGAATTACAGGTATTAGCATTACAAAAAGAAGGTTTTACTTTGCTAATATCATGGAGCCAACCTTGAATGAGAATGACATCCCTCTATTGCTGAATGGTTCCACTGAGATTCAACCTCTACTCCAAATAATCGACATCGGCTCTGTTACCTCATCAAAAACTCCAACTCCACACTTCCACATCACTCTCTCTGATGGGACGCATAAACATAGGAATTTGCTACCATCTGCATATAGTACACAAGTTACACATTTGAAGACATCCAAATTGGGCCAGCCATTTTGCTTAAAAAATCATCTTGTACAGTGCTTCAAAACTCTTCGTAAGATTAAATTCTGAATTCAAATTTTTCTGTTTTTTTTGTATTTTCATTCTTCCTGCATAACAAAGGATTCTACATTAATTTTTATTTTTATTTTTATTTCCCGTTCATTTACACCAGTTCCATTTGAGTTCTTGAACTTGAGGTTGTGCGACGTAAAGTAGCTTTTCTTAAGGACTCATCAACACTATTACACGCAAAGGAAGGCAAATCCCAATCAAGCTCTTCATCAGCACAAGATATTTTTCCCTATATAGTAACTCCAACGAATATGACCACAAATACAAATGTATCATTCAAGGCACTCAACCCCTACCGAAAGTATTGGTAAATCCAAGGTACAATATCGACAAAGACAACCTTGAAAAATTACAGCACCGCGCGTGGCTCCGGAAAAGTCTTCAACTTTGACCTTATTGGTCGTGATAGAGATGAGATCCACCTTTATGCATTTGTTGAATTGGATTAATCCATTTATAATCTAATCCAATTTGGGCAACTATATATTTTTTCAAATGGAACAATTAAACAAACAAACCCAAACTACAACCACCTAAACAACAAATGTGAGATTTACTTATTTGATGCATCGAATATCAAACCATGTTTGGAGGATGATCCAAACTTCCCTTATCAATGCTTTCATTTCAAAACAATTGATGAAATCAAGTCCACAAGCCCAAATACCATTGTAGATGTTATTGGTGTTGTTAGCTCCACCTCGCCTGCTTCAAAAATTCAAAGAAGAGATGGAACCAAAACACTAAGAAAAACACTCACATTAAAGGACAAGTTAGGTTTTAGCATTGATCTAACAATATGAGGAGATCATTGTGAATCTATATGAAATAACCTTACTGAATTATGCTTTTCTGACAATCCGACAATCCTTGGTATCAATGGAGGTCGTGTAACTAAATTTAGTGGAATCACCATAGGGACAGTGTCCACTACCACTCTTGTCATAAATCCAAAAATTGAAGAAACTCAACAACTCCATACTTGGTTCCGTGAAACAAGCTACAACTCTTCATCTCCATATTTGAGTAGAAGCTACAATGTTTCTTCCAAACGAGCTTTATCAAAGAAGATTATTCAAGAAATTACTTGCATGGAAGCCTCTTAGAAATAAATATGGGTTTTGGTTTGTGCCACCGTGAATTCTCTACACATGGATGACTCTTATATTCTTTCATGTCCATTAGATTTCAATGAAAATAATTGCATGAAAAAATTAGTGCACCATTCTAACAATCTTGGGCATTGTACCAAGTGTAACGGTGAGTTCCCAGAATCTGACTATCATTACAAACATAAATTCGAGTTACATGACCACACCGGGCACCTTCAAAATGTCACAACTTTCAATGATGTAGGAAATGAGATCATGGGCATCCCAACAAAAGACTTGTTCCTTCTCTCTATCGAACCAGCTGATCTCCAAGAAATTTGTGGACGTATATCAGGTCGTCGATTCCTTTTGACACTTTCCATCAAAACATAGTACTACAATGGTGTCGAGCATTTGAAAACAATAATGATAAATTCAAAAGAAATTCAATATGACTCTGCATGCAAGGAGGTCCTTAAATACATTGAAGCATTGACCGTTGCACAACGATATGTTATTCGTCGCATTTGAGCTCCCTTCTTAGTTTGACGGAATGCTACTTTTCTGGACATGAAATAACATCTCTGTATAGATCGTTGTTCCATACCATTGTAAAATACATCCATGCTGTTGTGCTTGACACTTTATTTTACAAGAATATTTTTGAATAATTGAAAATATGTATATTTACCCCTTTACAATTTACATAATATACATACCATTTCAACCCACCTTCATCAAAACCAATATAACCCCCCCACTTAATGAATAACGATGTCGCTTTCGACAACAAATAGATAAAATTTATACAAAGCATGTTTGCACACTATGCAAAGAATCATACCCAGGTATGAAAACAAA
Source organism: Pinus albicaulis (assembly GCA_034641835.2). NCBI lineage: Eukaryota > Viridiplantae > Streptophyta > Pinopsida > Pinales > Pinaceae > Pinus > Pinus albicaulis. The sequence goes on from CM076571.1 coordinate 953,103,574, forward strand.
GGTTCCACATGGTAACCTTTGTTGCTTTCATTGTGAATCATCTAAATCTACCAATCATTTCACTCATCTGAACAACATGGACCTCAATGAACAACCATATGTCCTTAAAAATTTAACACAAGTTGAGGAAATGCTCATCACACATGTAAATCCCATTCTACAAGTAACCCATGCCCGTGGTGGTTAATACAAATATAGCAGCCATATAATTAGCTCCCCTCAAGACATCACTACTATTGCAAAATACCTACCTCGAATAGTTTCTGAATTGGAAATCCTAATTGTGAAAAGGCACAATCCTTCCGAAATAACTTATGAATTCTTTGTGTGCAATTCAAGTGTACTTGCAACACTTGAATAAAAAGTCATTAATAATCCCTACTACAAATATGTCGAGCTCAACCCATCTGCAATTTCTGCTCAAACTATTGCAGGAGAAACAAACTATTCCAAGAGTGGTAGTGGCTTATTTCTAAGGCGTTGCTAACTTTTTTCTTCTATTTTTGGAGCTGGTTACACAACATTTGGTATCAGAGGTTTGGATTCTATGGTTTCGCTGCTCCAAACAGGTCATCGTGGCATTTTCGCTATAACTTTTTTTCTATGAAGTTTCAGAAGCTGAAATTTTTAGGGTGCGAAGCTCAAATCCTGAGGACAATTGTCTAAAAATTTCAGAGCTTGGTTCGCAATATTTTCGGAGATATCATCTGTGGAAGTTAGGTCTTTTTTCAAGCTCCTAAACAGGTCATCGTGGAATTTTAGCTATAAATGTTTTTCTACGAAGGTTCAGACTCTGAAATTCATATGGTGCGAATCTGAAATCCTGAAGAAAGTCATAAAAAAATTTCAGAGCTTGGTTCGCAATATTTTTGGAGATATGATCTGTGGAAGGTAGTGCTTTTTTCAGGCTCCTGAATTTCATCTCAAAGAGGTGATCGTGGGAAAAGTTCAATAACTCTCTCTCTGGGCAGTGGATTTGAGTGCCGTAAAAAGTGGTCGCAATTAAACGGACTGTAGTTTCTTGGCTATCAATTTCAGAGACAAAGGACCAAACAGTGACACGTGGCAAGTCCTACAAGTTTTCTCTACTGAACCAGTCCAAAATTAGGTCATTGTGGGAGATTGGACACAACTTTTTCTTGGGGAATCCAAATTAGATCAGACCTGTAGCATTTGAAAGAAGATTCAGAGGGCTACTATAGGGATTAATTTCAGATATTGAAGATTTTCAATTACAGAGATAATTCAATTTCAATATCGAGCCCCTCAAAGCAAGTAAAAGGTGTGTATTTTTTTCCGAATTGCATAAGTCTTGTTTGAAGAATCAAGTTGAATTGATTCCAAGGGAATATTGTAGAATAGGTATCAATATTTGATTCTAAAATGGCACCTAAAAAGAATTCAACACCCATTAAGCCTTCAGAAGGCTCTACCATGACTCATGAAGATGAAGAATTGCAACATGATCTATCAAAATTACAAGAGCAAGTGCAACAAATTTCACTCTCGCAAAGAGCAACAAAAAATGAAATGGAAGTTTTGAAGAAAGGCATGGAAGTAAAGATGGAAGGTTTGAAGAAAGGAATGGAAGCTAAGATAGATGGCGTGGAAGTGAAGATGGATGGTTTGAAGAAAGGCGTGGAAGTGAAGATGGATGGTTTGAAGAAAGGCGTGGAAGCTAAGATGGATGGCGTGGAAGCTAAGATGGATGGAATGGAAGCTGGCATGGAAGCTAAGATGGATGATCTAAAATCAAACATCGAATATTTGACAAAGTTGATACAATAAATGTTTCCTAATGGTGAAAAGATAGTAGAAGAACGTCATGATGAGAACAAAATAAATGTTAATCGTGATTTCATAAACTCTAATGTTGGCGGGAAGAACCACCATATTCCAAAAATGGATATGAGGAAGTTTGATGGAAAGGATCCTGTAACATGGATATTACAGATGGAGCAATATTTTGATCTCCATAATGTGCAAAACACAAAAAAGGTACGCATTGCAACTTTGCATTTAGAACAAAATACATTTGTATGGTATCGATGGCTTTGCTCCCATAAAAAAATTGTCACTTGGTCAATTTTTACGGAGGAAATGATAGCACATTATGAGGATACAAAGAGCAACACCTTCTTTAGCCAATCGATAAATCTCAAGCAAAAGGGTTTAGTGGGGCAGCACATTGAGGACTTCCAAAAATTGAATATAAGGGTAACTGATATTCCAGAGGAACACAGGATTGATCTCTTCATAGGCACTTTAAAGGATAACATTCAACATGAAGTTCGTGTTCTAGAACCTGATTCATTGGAGAAGGCATTCAGTTTGGCAAGAAAAGTTGAATGTAAAATTATGGCAACAAGGAAGCCTACCACTCAATTCTATAAAGAAGGAAGTGTGGCTACGCCTAGATTTCCACAACCTACAAGGTTGACACCACAACAACTGGAAGAAAAAAGAGCAAAAGGGCTTTGCTACAGTTGTGATAGCAAATACACTAAAGGTCATAAGTGTGCTAAGAAGAAATTATTTTACATAGATTGTGAAGAGGAAGAAGAAAATGAACAAGAAGAGGATATACACCAGGAACCAACCCAAGAAGAGGAAGAAATGAGTCTGACCATATCGTGTAATGCATCAGTGTGAATTACCACTCCTCAAACTCTCAAGATAAAAGGACAAATCAAGAAGAGAAAGGTAATAGTGTTGATTGATTCGTGTAGCACCCATAATTTTATTCATTGTAAGGTAGCTAAGGAATTAAATTGTTTCTTTATACCCAAATTAATTTAATGTCAAGTGATGGTTGCAAATGGAGGAACTATAAATTGTTCGAAATGCCATAATATCAAGCTAACCATGGGGGAATATGTTTTGACTAGTCCAATGCTTTCCATTCCTATGGGAGGTGCTGATGTTGTATTAGGAGTACAATGGTTACAATCTTTGGGGACGGTAGCTTTTAATTTTCAAGAACTTTTCTCGAAATTTTTTTCAGAAGGAAAGGAAGTTGAATTACGGGGTATTGAAGGGAAGCCGGGAAGGATAATAAGCTCTAATGTCATGACAAAGCTTCTAAAGAATGAACAACGAGGCGTAATTGCACAATTATGCTCACTAGAAGTTCCGACATCAAAATCATCTATTTCTGCAGATCTCCAACAAGTCTTGGACAATCATTCCAAGGTGTTTGAAACTCCCAAAGGACTCCCACCTATTCGTGATAATGATCATGCTATTCATTTGATTCCAGGAAGTGTTCCTCCAAACATCAGGCCTTATAGATATCCTTACTTCCAAAAGAGCGAAATTGAACGTATGATCGCAGAAATGTTAGAGGCGGGTATAATTCAACCTAGTCAAAGTTCTTTCTCTGCTCCTGTAGTATTGGTACACAAGAAGGATGGATCATGGCGAATGTGTCCGGATTATAGGGAGCTCAATAAGCTCACCATTAAAGATAAATTTCCCATTCCTGTGATCGATGAATTATTGGATGAATTACATGGAGCAATTTATTTTACCAAGTTGGATCTTCATTCAGGATATCATCAAATTAGAATGAAGACCGAAGATATTCCAAAAACAACATTTCGAACTCATGAGGGTCATTATGAATTTTTGGTCATGCCTTTTGGCCTTACCAATGCACCTTCTACATTTCAAGGGTCGATGAATTCCATTTTCAAACCCTTCCTTAGAAAATTTGTGCTAGTATTTTTTGATGATATACTAATCTACAACAGGTCTTGGAAGGATCATGTTGAACATGTTGACAGGTGCTCAAACTATTGCAGGAGAAACAATTATATGCAAAAACATCCAAATGTTTCTTTGGAGTACAAGAGGTGGAATATCTGGGTCATATTATATCTCACGAGGGTGTGAAAGTAGACCCTAACAAAATTAAAGCCATTAAGGAATGGAAAGTCCCCAAGACAATAAAGCAATTGCAAGGATTTCTCGGGTTAACAGGCTATTATCGCAAGTTTGTTAAGAATTATGGGAGAATAGCAGCACCTCTAACAACATTATTGAAGAAAGATGCATTTTCATGGACTCCTCAAGCAACTAAGGCCTTTGAACATCTTAAAGAGGCAATGTGCCTAGCACCGGTCTTAGCTATGCCAGACTTCACAAAAACCTTTATTGTGGAATGTGATGCTTCAGGAAATGGAATTGGTGCGGTTTTAATGCAGGAAGGAAGACCCATTGCTTTTGAAAGTCGTCCAATCAAAGGAAAGTATTTACAGAAACCTATTTATGAGAAGGAAATGTTAGTAATACTGCATGCACTAAAGAAATGGCGAACTTACCTAATGGGAAGACACTTCAAGGTAAAAATTGATCATGATAGTCTTAAACACTTTTTGGAACAAAGACTATCTTCAGAAGAGCAGCAAAAATGGGTCGCAAAGATGTTGGGTTATGACTTTGAAATAATCTACAAAAAAGGGAAGCTAAATGTTGTTGCAGATGCACTCTCAAGAAAGAATGAAGAGGTGGAAGCATTGCTTTGTGCCATTTCTATTATCCAAACAGATTGGATAACCGAAGCAAGAGATGAATGGAAGAAGGACGAAGAAGTGTGGACACTCATTCAAAAGTTGCAGCAAGATCCTAGTACATCTGATACATTTAGTTGGAAAAATAATTCCTTATGGTACAAAGATCGCTTATATCTTTGTAAGAATTCCCAACTAAAACAAAAGATTCTTCTGGAATTGCACACTTCTCCTTTAGGAGGACACTCAGATTTTTAAAAACTTACCACAGGGTGAAGAAAGAATTTTTTTGGGATGGCCTTAAATCTGATATTCGAAAGTTTGTGGCGGAATGTTTGGTCTGCCAGCAGAATAAAGTGGAAACAATTAAGACCCCAGGACTTCTACAACCTTTATCCATTCCAAGTCAACGTTGGGAGGAGATTTCAATGGATTTTATCACAGGTTTACCTAAGTCCGAAGGAAAGAGTGTCATCATGGTGGTAGTTGATAGATTTACCAAGTATGCACACTTTTGTGCATTATCTCATCCATTTAAAGCAAGTACAGTTGCTACTACATTTATGGACAGAATTCAAAAGCTACATGGAAGCCCAAGGGTTATTGTGAGCGACAGAGATCCCATTTCTACTGGAAATTTTTGGACGGAGTTATTTTCTTGTTTGGGTACTCAATTAGCTCATAGCTCATCTTATCATCCTCAATCTGATGGTCAAACTGAGATAGTAAATAAATGTTTGGAAGGATATCTTCGTTGTTTTGTATCTGATAAACAAACACAATGGCTCAAGTGGTTACCTCTTGCTGAATGGTGGTATAACACTTCCTTCCATACTGCAGCAAAAATGACCCCATTTATGGCACTTTATGGATATCATCCACCATCCATCACATCATCTTTAAGGGAAAATTCGAAGGTTCAAGCAGTGGAAGATCACATCGAGCATCAACAAGAAGTTCTCCAACTCTTAAAGGATAACCCGAATTTGGCACAAAATCGAATGAAACAACAGGCAGATCAACATCGCAGCGAGAGAAGTTTTGATGTAGGAGATTGGGTATTTTTACGACTACAACCATATAAACAAATGTCCCTCAAGCAAGCTAAGAAGGATAATAAATTATCGCCAAAGTACTATGGTCCTTACAAGGTGTTGCAAAAGATTGGTACTATGGCATACAAATTGGAGCTTCCTACTTCTTCGCGAGTACATCCAGTTTTCCATGTTTCATGCTTAAAGAAGGTTATAGGTGAAAATCTTCCAGCTCAAACAATATTGCCAGAACTTGATGAGGAAGGAAAAATCATATTGGAACCTGAAGTGGTCATGGAAACAAGAACTCGACAGCTACGGAATCGATCAATTTCAGAGTATCTCATCAAGTGGAAGAACTTACCCACTGAAGATTCTACATGGGAGGATGAGAATTTTATACAGAAGCACCCGGAGCTACTCAAGCATTGAGGACAACACTTTTTTGAAGGAGAGGGGCATGTTAGGTCCCTATATCACTAGTATAGTCCCTTATTATTATTAGTGTAAACCCCTTATTGTTATTATTGTACCCTTGTAACCCCCATTTTGTTATTATTGTGCCCTTAAATTATTATTGTTAGGTCGGCTAAGATTACATTGTGGCCCACTAGGATTACATTATGGCCCCATGGACTCCTATATATAGAAAGGAGGTTTTGTAAATTGTATCATCCAAGAATTGTTCATTTATGTAATGTATTGGAGGTTTCCCCCTCGAAGTGGCTTATTTCTAAGGCGTTGATAACTTTTTTCTTCTATTTTTGGAGCTGGTTACACAACATATTTCTCCTCTTATTCATAATGTAATGTCATCCTCTTTTATACCCTAGAAAACCATAGTTGATTCTACTTATGATCTTGATGCCATGCTAACTCCATTAGATATCCAACCTTCTTCATTTGTTCCAATTCTCCCAAAATAGTGTAGTGAAATTGACCACATTCATGCTTATTTTCACTCCACCCATCCAAACTCAACAAATTCAATCGACTGGCCTACAATATCTCTATCACCTATGAATGAATACACCACTGAGGGCCTCTTTGCTATGTAATTCCCCACACGCTTCCTTACAGGCATTTCCATGATCACACAACCAAGAATTACAAAAGTTTAGATGCACGAATATGCTTAACACCTGTTACACTACCATGATAATCGATTTGGCCAGCATCCAAGATTCCGTTACTAGATATAGAACATCCTAAAGCACTACCATAGCCAATCAACTGATAATTTTTTTGTTAGGAAATACATTGAGAACAACTTGCCAACACTGTTTCAAATTTGCAAAAATGTCTTCATGAGTTCCCAAATTCAAGAATTCCCTAACAGGTCATGCACTTTGGCTCAACCCTACAAGGTACACACTCTTTTTGGAACAAGCATCATAATGAGCTAACTGACATGATCACACAAATTGGAAGCCCAAAAATTTTCTTCGCTCTCAGTGCAGATGATACCAAATGGCATGAATTGCACAAGATTATACCTGCTAATGTTCCCTCAAGTTCAAACAATCACTACACGTGGAGAATTCAAAATATAATTAAAAAAACACATTTAACATCCCAATATATGCATTGAAAATTTACAATTTTTCTCGAAGAAGTCCTACAAAAAGGCCAACATGCAGTTGATTATTGGTGCAGGTATTTTTTATTACCATCCTCTTTACACCTATTGTTACATTACAAACACATCTGAACCAATATTGACTTTCAATATTGCATTCAGGTATGAATGGAAACATATAGGATCTGCACACATGCATGCTTTCTTTGGTTGCAATATGCACCAATTATGGATGCCCTAGACTGGAATAGTGAAACATAAGTTCTCAATGCTCACAAATATTTTGACCATTACGTGACTGATTGGAACCCGTGACAACTCCAACATCGCGATTCTGTACTTCACCAATCAGCAGAGCACAACCCATGTCTTCTCAACACAACATCAATCTTCACGTCAACCCGAAGTCAAGACTATGAAGAGCTTGTCAACTGTGTCCAATGACATACAAAGTTTCATAAATCTTCTCGTCTTCGCAAAAAAAAAAATGTTCTCAGCTGTCGCTATGGAGTACTGTGGGAGTTAAACCCCACATATTCATTGTTCATAGACAACAAAGGTCAGAAAACCTACACCCCCACTTGTAATGATGATAGATTGAACATCCATAATGCCGATTCACTTTCCATCTGGAGAGAAAATGTTGATTTCCAAATAGTTCTATCACGCCATGCCATGTTAAGCTACATTTAAAAATATGCAGCCAATGTAGAAACAAAATCATAAAGCTACCGCCAAATGTTATCACACCTCTCGAACAACATTGCTCCAGAAGCACTTACTGTTATTGTTGTTTGAATACTCCTTACGGAAACCATAGCAGATAGAGACATTGGGTCACAAGAAATATGTCATATGTTACAGAAATTACCATTCTCACTCTGTAGTCGCACATTTTTTTCTCTTAATGTTAATAGAACTATTTTCAGACGTGTTTTACATGCTTCTAAAAATCCCCTCTCAGCACCACCCTTTATTCTTGCATACATGAATAGACCAGCTTCATTAGGATTGTTGCCCCTACTTGAAGCTACATGCTCTTGGTCATTTTCTCCTCGTCGGAAACAAAACCAATGGAAACACATTTTCCCTCTGATGATTGTCCATATCTTGCCACAGTACACCATGATCCCTTCCCCTAATGATCCTTCTTATGCCGCTTTTTGTTGGGCTGAATTAATATTGTATTTCCCTTTATGAACTCTCCCCAATGAGGAAATAATTGCACACTAGGAACAAAATAAAGGGACATATACAACATGGCACGTCCATCGCGAAATTGAAAACCCACAAAATGCACAATCCGAAGATTAATCTACTACTGTGTCTACCCCTCCTGACCTCCCCCTTGACCCCATGCAAATGAATGAATGGGAAATCATCTCTCATCTTCACCTAGGTTACAACATTGAAATTGATAGCCTTGAAATCATTGGCCATTGTGACTTTGATGTTAATCATAATTGGTCACATACTTCTCTCCCTCTCCACTTGAGAGAAAATGCCATAAATTTTATTGAATTCAACCGCTCAAATAGTCAAAACCAACATCGTCCTTTTTCAAACCTTTATGAAAATCACATATTATCTCCCACCCAACAAAAATATTTTACACTTGTTATTTCTCACTTCAAAAACCCTTCACCAAAATCCCCACTCAGAATCATCATACAAGGGATAGCTAGGACTATAAAATCTTCTTTGATTAAATGTTTGCAATGTGCATTCATGGAAGACTCCCCAATAAGTAGAATCCCATTTTTTTTACTTGCACCCAACGACGTTGCAACTTTCAACATAAATTCCCTTATAATCCACTCTGCCCTTCACATCCCTATCCAAACAATGCATCATCTTGAAGGACAGTCGCTCCTACACTTGCAAGAGTAGCTCCGCCATGTAGAGTACATATTCATTGATGAAATGAGCTTCATCGGACCAAAAATACTTACTCGCATTGATGATCTCCTACGAGAGGAATTTCCCCTTCATCGAAATACACCATTCGGAAATCGCTCCATTATCCTTTTCGGGGATTTAGGTCAGCTGCCACTTGTGAAATACATTCCTCTGTATGCTGGCACATCGCGTGGCACTACACTTTGGTGCAACTTTGATACATTTGTAACACTTACAACTATTTTTTTCCAACAAGGTGTTGACCCTTCCCAGGTTGCTTTCCGCAAGATTCTCACAAATATATGAAATGGAACACCTACACTTGAAGATTGGAACCTCCTAATGTCGAGGATAGATTCCTCTATTACGCATGAAGAGAAACAAACATTTGAAGACTCCATGCACCTTTATGCAACACACATATCAATTGCCTTGCATAATAAAACAATGCTAAAATAATTGAACATGCCAGTAGTGCTCTGCTCTGCAGAGAAATAAAGGCAACAAAATTTTACTACATCACTAGACACAAATGTTCTCTTATGCAATGAACAAAAATTTATGCTCACCAGCAATTTGTGGGTACATGCAAGCCTTGTAAATGGTGCACTTGGAAAAGTCATTTCAATATTGTATGCACCTGACTCAAAGCCCCCAGAATTGCCATCTTTCATGGTAGTTGACTTCAAACAATACAAAGGTACACCATGGGAAATTTCACACCCAACATATGTATCCATTTCTCCTATCACAAGAGGCACACACCGATAAATACCACTTCGAATGGCATGGGATTTAACGATACACATGTCACAAGGAATGAAATTAGAGAAAGAAATAATCGAAATTAGCCCCAAAGAATGCCAATGTTTAACATTTACCACCATTTCAAGAGTAAGGTATTTTTCAGACCTTCGAATCAATCCAGCATTTCCATTCCTGCGCATATCACGAATGGAAGAGAATCCACATCTACAACGCATAAAGAAAGAAGAGTCACTGCTCACATCAAAATCTATGTAGAAGAGTACACTCTAACCAACAATACACTCTTCCTTTCATCTTTACCAATGGTAAACATCACTTAAGGCTTATCCAAATTCCAAACACAATTAATTTCTTTTAAATTTGATCTCATACTGTTTTTACTCTTATTTTTAACAAATGTTCATGTTTACTTTAAGTATTTTTTTACTCTATAATTATTAGGCTTTCATCAACCTCTTCCACTAACAATTAATAATTCTTTTTTTTCGTGGCCAACAGATATGGATGCACACTACTTAAACATGCTTTATGAATGCTACTGAGAAATTCAGCAATAGGAACTTACCTTACAGGATATGCAAGGTTCTTGCCGCCACAAACATTGCCTTTGTACCATTTGCGTACAACTATTTCCTTGCTACAAAAGATATGGAAAATAATAAGAAAAACAATCCACATACATGAAAGAGATGCACATCGGAAAATGCGTGTTGAATGGCAAGAACAACTTTCACATCGTCGAGTCACAATAGACATCATGTTCTATTGAACTACTATGCCATTCAATAAAATTTAAAATAAAGCTATGCTGTGGATGTTTGTTGATTACATTAGAAAAATAGTAATAGAAATGATCTATATCTCATTTATATTTATATTTAGATTTGAAACATAATTTGATTTTAAATCAACCAATACTAGCTTTGCCATTAATATCATGCCGACAATTGACGTTTATTTCTAAATGTTAATTTCAAATATCATTGCATAATCACTATTGAACTAATTTTCATGTTTCTAAATGAATTATTTAATTAGGCCGCTAGGCCTTTCTCTTGAATAAAATTACCTCGTAATTTTGTCAACCTTTTTCTTTTGCAAGTGACATGTGTAAACTACCTCCTTTATGCCTCATATCTATCCCACTTTACCTACCTGGTATGGAATCGCTTAGCTTGTGTACCACCCTTATAAAATGCACAAGGTCTCCTACTCTATTTCCACATTTCCATGTTTTAAGAGACGTTGTTAATTGTTGTCGAAATTTCCATTCAACATTTGAATTTTATGTCCAAAATTTCAGGAAAGGGCAGGTGTAGAGCTTCGAGAATTGGGCCAAATTGTTTAGCATTTCGTTTCAAGGCTTTGGAAGAGTCACCAGTCATAGTTTGTCCCTACAATTCAATAGTAAAATATTTAAGTACATGCTGAGGATTTATCAATGATTGTATTTGATGTCATTACTTCTTAATTAGGGTTCAACGATCAAAACCCTTACTCTTATTGTTAACTCTATTTAAAATTTTTACAGCATCTCTCCCGTGCATTTCAATCTGACTGATACAAAGTTTATTTCTAGGATCAAGTGGTTTGTTGATGGAGAAAAATCGCTCTACCAAACTCTTATTTCAATAGGGTTTATACCTCATACACAAGGATGTTGTTCTTGGCTTCCAATCATCACCAACGATTGTCTTTTTGTTTCATCTTCTCAATTTCCTCCCTTAGGTTCGTAGCTAAATCAACAACAATAGACTACATTTTCAGAAATAAGGTAAAGGTATTGCTAATTACTACTCCTTCTCCTGGACAATCCAATAATACACTACTCCCTCTACCTCCCTGCGGGCTCCCAACTACGCCTGCATCTAACGCTACCTTGGCCTACTTCTTCTTGCCCTCCCCGTCAGCCCTCCCTTCTCTGCCTCTTCCATCGCCACCCCTTGGCCCCCTCCGCTGCTCCCTTCTCCTTGAACCCACTGCTCTCACCACCAGCTAACCTACACACTCCCATCTCACAGCCCCTCCCCTCATCTTGACTTCGAGCTCCCTGTTACTGCTCTCATCACCCCTGCTATCCCCACCCCCTCTCTCGACCCTCCCTCATAGCTACAGGCTTCTCCTCCGTGCTCCCACAACGTCGGCCTCGAATCTCCCTCCACGTAGCCTACGCTGCCTTTGAGCCTGCACCCTCACACACCAAAATCTTCCCTGACATGGATTTTTCACCCCAAAGTCAAAAGGGTTCTGTTGTTGTTATTGTTGGGTTTGGTCAAAGAAACTAACATAGTGCAGCGGAAGTGTGGAAGGGCTGACAGAAGTGGAAGCACGGGAAGGCGTAGGGACCGCGGGGAGGTGTGCGGGCTGCAAGGGAGGTGAGATGGAGTGCTGCACTGATTGACTGCAAAGGGAGAGCCGAGAAGGGAGGAGGTGTCGTTTTCTACCATTATCTGGGCTGGTTTGTTGGGATATCGACTAAGGATTTCTCAACCCAAGGTGGTGAATCACGTGTATGGCGCTGTTAAACACATATATTTCAAGTAGAAGTCGAACAATGGAGTCTACTATTGTGTGAGGGGACCGATGAGTGTCAACTGGACTGCGTAGGAGAAAAGTGTAATTGGAACGAGAAAATTTCATGCCTGAAATGTCAGGAAGCATATGTTGGCATAGTCCCTCACAAGCCACAGATTGCAATGGTATATGGTTGAACATTTACCTCCATTATTTGCATTAAAGTTTGTTTATGCTAGGCTTTATTGCACCTACATTTAAACTATTTGAATTAGGGTCGCTCTATGCTTTGTTAATATTGCCTTAGAGGTCGACGGAATGGTTTAACTCTATGTCCATTGAGCTCTTTTTTTTTCAAAAGACAGTTGGTATATGGTGGATATACAATGGGCCATTTATATCTATACATATTATATGAGTATTGAAGCATAAGTCTTATCCAAACACTATATGCAGTGGCTATTGGGTTATATAGGTGATGGAAAATACAATTTTTTGAAGATCGTATATCATATGTGAAGAGCATATAATATAGTTGGTCCATATTGGCATGATTGTATATGTGTAGTATTCATATTATATACTATATATTACGCAATTCAAAGCCAATCCAGGAGATATAATATTAATTGGTTGCCTATTGACATTGCTGACACCTTTCATTTATTGAAGTTGAGTTGTTGACAAAATGACAAGAATCACTGAATTATTAGAGTTGCTAAATACTTCAATACACTCTACTATTCGTGATATAGTTCAAATTGGCAAGGTAAATCTCCTTGAAATTCATACATGTCTACAATATGCACAAGAAAATATTGAGTTTTTGCAGCTTGAGTCTTAATTTCAACAAGATGAGTTATAGAAGCATAAGCATCATGACACCCATCAAAAACCAGCAAATGGTCAAGTCAATAACATTGAGGTTGGCTCCCATCATGTTCCTTATACAAGAGTAGATTTACATGCAGATGCAGCAGTTCAGTTTGCACTTCCTAAGCCCATCATCAGAGCTTGGGAAGAGCTTGTCCATAACAAGCATGAAACTTGTCTTGGATATGACAAGGAGTTGTCCTTTCATATTCTGGACTACTCCAAGCCCATCAAATTTCAGAGTGCCGAATTTCTTCATGGAAATTCACTTTCAGCTATTCCAGATCCTGCTCCTCTTCCAAAGTAGCAACAAAAAATTAAAAAATTCTAACATTGTGATCGAGTTGGCCATATGAAATATCACAGTTTCAATCTTCACCCATGACAACACTGTGGTAGACACACCCATTCTTGACACAGATGCTTTAGAAATGAGCCTCCTGCAAGAACAAAGATTCATCTTGGATGGATCGCCTCTTGGCAATGGGCATCAACAACTAAGAAGATGTTTAAGTCGCATGTCAGAACTTGTTCTCAAATATTGAACAATATTGTAGTTGAGTTTTCGCCATCATCTCACCTTGTACTTGACAGGGGGAAAATGGTGGTCACCTACAAGCTTCAAAGCCACATCAAGGGAGATTGAGCCACAACCTGTCATTCCAGATTCAAAGTTGTAGCCAGAGACACAGCAGTTCAAGTGAGCTTGAGCCACAATCTCTCATTCTAGATTCAGAGTTGTAGCCAGAGACATGGATGCCCATGAGCATGCCTTTGGTTGATGGACAACCTTAAACCATCTATGCAAGTTTCATATTCTTCCTCTTCAAAGAATGTGGAGCACTTCCTCCAGCTTTGGTAGAGTTCCGAGAAATGCATTAAGCATTCCAGTGTTGGTGGTCATCCTTAAACCATCACAGGTTGTAGACCTCCCTTCTTCTAGGTTGAAGGTATACCTGTTCACATATGAGGGACACTTCCTCTAGCATAAGTCCTTAGCTTCTTGCTAGATTTGGAAGAGTTCCGGGAACTGCAATAAGCATTGCGTTCCAGTATTGGTGGTCATCCTTAAACCACCTCTTTATGCAAACATTTCAGAGAGATGATTCAACCTAAGTGCTGCCATGCATACTTTGAAGATTTGTATTACAACTCTTTTCTTGGACTCACACATACCCCTTCGGATTAAAGGGCGGGAATGTTGGACACCTAATCCTCAACGGGTAGGTGTGGAAGCCGAACAATCATAAAGGAGTCCAAGTGACCTTGGAATGCAGAATCCAAGGGTCACACCATTGTATTATAAATGTACATCTATGGTGAATAATCAGATAACTCACGCCTATATTTATGTCTATATGTGTTTACTCTTTCCCTACCATGAGTGTGTTTAACATCAACTAAAAAACCTTGACCACTTATGATTGCAATGGCTTTCCTGGTGCATATAAGCTGATTCTTTCAAAAGGTTAAGGTTGAGTATTTTTACTAGATGCACATAACATATATATATATATATATATATATATATATTCTTATTTTTTAAACAAACTTATTCAGTAATGCCAAAATCTCTTTTTCCTCCAATTTCTTTATAAAGTTTAATGCACTTCATGAAATGAAAAAAATAAAGGCTTCCTTGGTGCATATAAATTGATTCTTTCAAATGGTTAAGGTTTAGTATTTTCACTAGTTGCACTGAATAAACCACTTGTTTCATATAGTGGAAGTTGTAGCACACTTATGTGTGCGTGTAAAGGGTTACTTATATTATAGAGGTAGGATTTATTTGAAAATTTAAGATTAAGAATATGTCTAAGAATTGTTGCTAAAATTTATGGATATGTATTCTCATGGATGAGTGTTTTGAATGGTATCGCATGAGTGGGTAATGCAGTAAATGACTTCCCATTCATTTGCAATTTACTTGTTAGAAAGACAATTGTGTGTGAAACCTATCAGTAGTCTTGTGCATAATCTTTTTTGTATGAGAGTTCAATTGAAATAAAATTGAGTCATATTCTACTGATTTGTTGTTTTATTTATGTTTTTCATGAATTTTGTCAGCTTTGGGAATTAAAAATGATATAAAATGGGGCAATACAAGGTCCAATAGACCATGCATATAATTATTCTCTAAGAGGTGCAAACACTCCTATCACCCCAGTTCACGATCTCAATGTACCTTAAAAGGTTACTGAAGAATATGAGAATTCTACTGCAGAATTGATGTTCCCCTCAGTAAGTGATTTAAAATATATTACAACAAGTTTAACTTATAGGTTTCATTGACGCTATAAAATATCTCCAACGTTGGTTCAATTAATGATACCCTTTAAACTGATGGATTTTTTGGAAGGCCATGTTTAAAAAATGTTTATTGTTGTTTTTTTAGTATGGGGATATTGATGGTATGCCCCAATTTTTATTCAAATATCAATGGATTCCTTATGTGAGTGTCATTTTTTAACTTAATAATTGCCCAATATAGACACCTGTACAGACACCTATGCAAACTACCCTGCCAAGTACTGTAGAGTCAGTTATGTACCAGTACTTTCCACCTACTCCAAGGGAGCCTCAAGAAATTCATGAGTCAGGGATTGGTCCAGAAGTGAAGATAGGAAGGCCGACTCCTTACATGGTGCCAATTCAAACATGGCTAGATGCTTATTGTTTCATTACATTGTTATGACTATTTGAATATTTTTGTAGGTGTTTTGTTTTAAATATGGTAGAAGGGGATTTATAAGTGGAAGTTATGTGCCATCATGAAAATGATCAGTTTGAACTGTTCTTGGATTTAAATAGTAGCCCACTTACTATTTAGGGTTATCTTGTACCTGAGACACATTTATGATGTTTCCATAGATTTCTTGGTAATTTTTTCTTACATGTGATTTTTGCCTCGATGGCTTCAGCTCTAGATTTCAAGGCAAAGCATATAGGCTTTCTTGATCTACCCAAAAATTCTATATGTACATGACAGAAAAATTTCTTCTTTATGAGACTTGCATTTATTGTTATTGGACTATTGTGATTTGTAGAGATATGGGAGACTGGAAAATAAGTGGTGCCATACATGGATCCAGCCCCACCCGAAGGTTGCCACCGTTATGTATTTCTCCTCTTCAAGCAGGTGGGTTTTCAACTTTGGCATATTCCATAGGGAATGTTTATTTTCTTTTCTTCAGTTAAAGAAATTAAGGCTTCTTATATCTGCAGAAAGGAGAGATAATGGTGGACCCTATTAAAGACATGAAGCTTTTAAAAGTGGGGAATTTTATGAAGCAACATCAACTGAGCCCTCCAATGGGTGGATCATACTTCTATGCCAAAAGTGGGGATGATATGGAATACACAGGAAATAAACCTCCTTTCTGATGTTATAGCATGACAATCAGTCTATTCATATAGAGATATAATTTCTGATGTAATATGTAATAGCATTACAAGGGATTTATGCATATACATATATTCTTTCTGATGTAATAGCACGATAAGAAGTTTATGCATATAGAGATATTATTTATGATGTAATAGCATGACAAGAAATTTATGCATATCGAGATATTTAGTTATAGGTCATAGTGATTATTGGTTGGCTTCCATTGTAAGCCCACCCATTTATGAGTGGAGAGCTACATGGAAATTATGTATGTTGTCAATACAATCAACTGAATTTTCTGTCTCATAATAACCATAATATAAAGAGATTAAATTTGTTTATTGTAGCTGGAACAAAGAATTTCTACAGTGATTTCTATATCTACACTGGAGTTGGAATTCTTCTGCATCACTTCAAGTGCTATAGTATTATATTATTTTAATTTTTAAATATAAAATCGGCCTTTAACATCATTGAAAACACTTCATTGTAATATTTGTTTCAGCTTCTATTTCACTGACAACCTTTCTAGATATATTTTTGTATGAAAGGATATCGAATTCTATTCTCTCTGCCACTTCATTCATTTCAAGGTGGCAGATCTTATTCTATAGCACCTCCAATTTTCTGTGTAAACCAAGCAATCATTGCAATCCATGAATTCTCATCTCATTCCAGCAAATTCTCAAACAATTCCATGGATACATCAAGGTATCCCCTCTACATATATCATGTAATCCTCGATGTCCATGAAACAACATTACGATACAAAATTTCCTCAAACCATTTCATCGCATCGTCAACGCATCAACTTTTCCATTTATACAATTCCAAATTAACACTCCTATCGACATCATCAATGCATCAACTTTTCCATTTCTACAATTCCAAATTAATGCTCCTATCAACCTCTCTTCGCACCTTTTGGGGCAATTGCTAGTATTATATATTTGTATGAGAAAGTTGTAGGTATTATAATAATGTTTCTAGAATATGCATGGTATGGTAAGTTTTTTATTATTTTAATTTTATTATTCATTTTAATTGTGAATTTTTATATTATAATTATTATTATTTATTAAAATAAAAATATGAAATTTGAGTATATATATGTTTTATTAAATTTACAATTTTTAACATTACAAATTTATAAAATATCTTTATTTTTAAAAATTTGTAAAAAAGAATACATTTAAATTAATAGAATGAAATATATATTAAATGCAGGTTTGATAGTTATATAAATATATTTTTTCAAATATTAAATTAGAATATATTGTTAAAACATAAAATTGGTTTTTTTTTTTTTTTTTAAATAAAATTATATGGATTTGTATTAAAATTTCTTGGTTTGAAGGTCAAAACCTTGTACATCATCATCCATAGCTTTTACTCAAGTATTCAAAAAATCTAAAATGGGTCGATTAAATTAACACCTTGTCCATATTCAATTATTCTAAATAGACTATCCTTATACAACTTCCATAAAAAGCCTAATATTTTTATATATCTGCAAAACATGGTAACTAAAACATGGAAGATTAGCCTTCAGTGTTCTCCCCTGTAGCATTTATTACACCAAATATGGAATGTTAAGGAATGTTATGGAAAGAAGATGTGTCTGAACCTGTGTCCCCATCATCAATAATCATTTCCTACGAGCCTGAAGTAGCCTCCCTGTGCTCCTCGAATTCTTCAGATTCACCACTACTGATCACAATTCCCCTTTCTACCGCCACAAGTACTAAATTATCCATTCTAAAAATCAACATTTCAACCATCAATTGCAACCACTCCATTTTTTGTTTCTAGCAGGCTAAGTTTCTAAGACATGAGCTCAAATTGGGCATGCGACTCTGTCAACTGCATTTCCCTGTGCCTAGTGATTAAGGAAATGAGAAAATCTATATAATTCGCCATCTGTGATATATGAAGATTAATTTCCTCTACAAAAACACTGGACTATCTGTCCATTGAGAAATCTATGCTCTTATGTAATATTCCTAAATTAGCATGCAGCTAATAGGAATATAAATTTTTGCTTTTGACACATAGTAGATGAATAAATGGGTAAGGAGGCCCATACATTTCTAAAACAGGAATAAAATCCCTCATGATGTGGAAAGGGATCATAATAATAGCTGGATATTACACCCACATGTGTGAACATGGGCAAATACATGTGGACAAGGTCAAGTTTGACCAAGTCAACAATGCTGGAATGAATGGTGGAGATCACCAATGGAGACAACGCAGTGATAGTAGGGGGAATATTCCTTGATGAAGGAAACCCTAATGAGTGGGACCCAAGGTAAGAAGGCTCACACTTGTATATAAGGAGAGCAAGGTAGCCATAGTGAGGCATGTTATTGATTATTGATTTTATGGTCTGCATGACTATTTTGCATTCTTTAGCTGTTTAGTTGAGATTGTTGTGTTGCTTAGCACAAGGTATTCCTTTTAGGAATTCCTTCTCCTTTCTTGAGAGGCCTCTTGCGGGAGATTTCACTTCATTTCTTCACACTCAGGCTTGAGGCCAAGCTACCTCCTTTAGCTACAGTACAGTTTCTGTTTAGAGCTGGGTTGTGTTGTAGTGGAGGGTTGAGAACACCACTTCCAGAGCTAGTTTTTCAGAGGAGGAAGAATTATTCCCTTTGGGAGACCAGTGAGGAAGATTCTAGAGCAGATTTTACATCTTGGCACTTGGCCAACATATTTTCCATCTCCTATAGCACAGTATCCCTCTTTGACTGCGTTATTTCTGTGTGCAATTGCAATGAGGGGTTGCAGTGTTTGATTGGAGGGTGATATATTCAGTGATTGGATCAACCTTTCACCTGAAGGATCTATTGGATGATATTCATTCATCACATCTATCATCTACAGCCATATTCATCCAGTTCTTGAGTTGCAACTGCTATTCAGTCTCAGGGCTGCATTTCAACATTTTTGTATTTTTGTATATTTCAGGAAATCCTTTCCGGGTTATCTTGAAATTTTGATTGGGAGGTTAGAAATTTACTCCCCGCTGTTGAGATTCAACAATATGATGAGCTTAGTGAAAAGAGTCGCCTTCAATAAGTGGGCCCGCAGGCTATTTTTGGCGCAAGTCTATTTTTAGACTATGTCTATTTTTAGACATGGTGATCATATTTCAGAAGTTGCAGGATGCTATTTGTGGATGGTTGATCAAGTTGGAAAAATAGATGAAATTCTATTTTTATAATATTAAGTCTATTTATAGATCGTTGATCTAAAAATAGATGCATGTCAATTATTATTAGCTCTTTTTAATCGACTTAAACAACAACCCATTACAAGCGGAGCACTTTAGCCAAAGGTACGTATGTGGCACATGTGGATCGAGGGAATTACGCAATTCCCAAGGGTTTTCCGGAGCTAATGCATGAGGAGGACTCAAGAAATCAAGTGGCAGAGTTATGACACAGCTTGAAGAAGTAGTTATGGAGTTGTATTTAGTTTAACTCAGTTAGACTCAGTTGAGCTAGTTGTATCTAGTATAACTGAATTATATACTAGTGAGAGTGGAGTTAATTAATTAGTTAATTAATGCACAAATAATAACTCATTAATCAACTGAATAATACAACAGTTAACTACAGTGCATGTCAAATCTAGTGGAGACCCAGTGGAGAGATAGGTGAAAGGGCAATATGGACGATCTCTTGTGAGTATAATGATGCATTGATTGCATCACAGACACATTCGAGCTGCCAATGAGGATTGCATAGTCAAGGAAAGAGTAATTTGTATTCATTCAGAGCTATTCGTCAGTAGGGATTGCGTAATGGAGGCAGGCTAGCAGGGGGCAGAGATCGGTGCATGGATTTGCAAGATTGTTCCTGATTAGTGTATGATGATTGTATTGTACTGAGAGCTTGATAAGCTTTGTATGAGGATTGTCATTGATTCCATGATACATAATATATAGTTTGGGTTTTTATCTTTAGGCTTTCCCGGTTAAAAACAACTGTGTTATGTGCTATTATTTTTATTTATTCTTTACATGTGTGTGCAATTAATTTTCTGCAAAATATTAACAAGAGGAATATCTAAAAGATTCGTACAAAGTTAAATAGTGTGAGATCGTGGATATAGGACATATGCATGCTTAGTGCATATAATTTCTACATGGTATCGTAGCATTGTTAATTGAAGATTGCAATTGTAAAGTGAGTTTGGTACGGTGGACAATTCGAATTTGCTACAGAAGATTCTTGGGTGCAAAAGTTGGCATACACCGAAATGGATTTCAATGGGTCGCGATTGGAGTATGCCCTTGATGGGAGTCGAATTACATAGCCTCGAAATAGGATGCGGCAAAGTACGGAGGATAATGGGCTGAAGGAGTTCATCAATAGCGATGTTCCTAAGCTGGGATCTAGCGATGCTGCATTACTTTATGTATGGCAAAAGAAGACAGCAAAGACAAGACGGATTTTGTTGGAAGGTGTGAAGGACCATATTGTGTCCAGCCTTCATAGGAAAGCCACTCCATTCTTAATGTGGAAGGCTTTGACAGATTTTTTCCAAAGCAGAAGTGACCAGAGGAAGTTGGTGCTTAAAGACAAGCTCAGAAAAATAAAAATGGAGAAAGGCGACAGTATTCCAAAATACCTCACGAAGTTTGTCCACTGCAAGGATGAACTGGGAAGTGTGGGGGTTACTGTTGATGATGAATACTTGGTGAGCTTGGCTCTCCTTGGGCTTTCAAAGAGTTGGCATAGCTACGAAGACTCTGTTAATGGACGGGAGAAACTGCCGGGATGGGAGCGAATTTGGTCGGATCTTGTGCAGGAGGAGATAAGGTGGGGTACCAGGGATGGATCTTCATTGAAGAATGAAGATGAAGAGAATTGCGCTTTGGCTGCCAAAGCAAGGAAAGGGAAGGGGAAGAAACATCCTTCAAAATCCGATGCTAAAGGCAAGAAGCAAGATTCGTCCAAAGTGAAGTGTTTTCATTGTCACAAACATGGACATTTCGCCACTAACTGTCCATAGAAGAAGAAGAAAAAGAGGGCTGCTGGATCTGCAGCTAGAGAGGCCTTAGCCTTAAAATTTGAACTTGATTTTTCTTTGATCACATGCTTGGTTTCAAGCTGTATGGGATTGGTGTGGTATCTTGATAGTGGTGCATCTTTCTATATGATGGGAGACAAAGAGTTGTTTAGTGACTTGGAGGAGAAGGACCTCCAGATGCATATAGAGATGGGCGACGATGGTCGGTACAATGCGACTAGCATTGGGACCATTACCTTTGAGAGGGAGTCCGGTAATCCATTCTTGTTGAAGAATGTTATGCATGTTCCAGGTCTGAAGAAGAACTTGGTCTTAGTTGCAATGCTGGAAGACAAGGGTTATGATGTTGTTTTCAGTGAGGGAAAAGCCTTCCTTCGACATAAAACAACTGGTCAAACCAAGAAGATAGGGGTTCAAATTAAGAATCTCTACAAGCTGGAGGTAGATGGCTGTGCTGCAATGGTGGGAAAAGAAGAAGAAGTGGGAGGGCGAATTATGGCACAGGAGATTGAGCCATCTTCACCATGGCTCTTTGAAGATTTTGTAGAAAATTTCTACTGGACTTCCCAAGGGTACTCTTGCACAGTCAGATCAGTGCAAGGGATGTACTATGGGTAAGTTTGTGAAGACCACCTTTCATGAGAAGGAGAACCGTGCTTCGGTGATCCTGGAGAGAATTCACACAGACGTGTGTGGACCATTCTCAGTTGCTTCAATAGCAAAACACATGTATTATGTGATATTTTTTGATGACTATTCTCGTAGATGCTGGATCTTCTTCATGCAGAAGAAGAGTGAAACGTTCTCAAAGTTCTGTGAGTTCAAGGCATTGGTGGAAAAGAAGTCGGGGAAGCAAGTGAAAGCTCTACGGAGCGATAATGGTGGTGAATACATCTTAGGCGAATTCAAAGACTTCTGTAGCAAAGAAGGAGTTCGAAGAGAACTCATAGCACCTCATAACCCAAGCAGAATGGGGCCGCAGAGAGAAAGAACAAAACAATCATGGGTGTTGCACGAGCAATGCTGCATGACCAGGGCCTACCGATGCACTTGTGGGCAGAAGCATGCAACACTACGGTTTATGTGCAAAACCGTTGTCCTCATAGAGTACTTGGCATGAGTACGCCCGAAGAAGCTTTTACTGGTAAGAAGCCTGATATTTCTCATTTGAAGATTTTTGGCTCACCTATTTACATTCATGTGATGAAGGACGCCAGGAAGAAGCTCGAGACGATTGTAGAAGTTGGGATATTTGTGGGGTACACAGAAACACACCATAATTATCGTGTGTATTTTCCAAATAGTCGGATGACTGTTGTGCGATGGGATATAAAATTCAATGAGGTGAAAGCCATGAAGTTGTCACTTGAGAGGGAGCTACACTTGCATGCAGAGGAGGAAATTCTTGTTCCCAAAGATGAGCCTCTAGATGTGGATCAGCCACAGGAGGATATTCATGGAGTGGAGGAATCCACTCATGCAGAACCAAACATCAGACAAGGTAGAAAGCGTACCATAGAATCTGAGAGACTGAAGCTTGATGCATCACAGAATGTAGGAGTTCCTACATCACAACGCAGACAGAGACAGTTACCTGACCAATTTACTGGATACATGGCTCTTATGAGCAAGTGTATCATGACAGAGCCATCTTGTTTCGAAGAAGCAGTGTAGGAGCCCACATGGGTAGATGCCATGGTGGAGGAGTATGACTCCATTGTCAGAAACAGTGCTTGGGAGATTGTTTCAAGGCCGGTGGGAAAATTAGTTGTAGGATCAAGATGGATCTAGAAGGTAAAGCAAGCTGCTGATGGGAGTGTCGAGAAGTATAAGGCAATATTTGTTGCCTAGGGCTTCTCACAGATTGAGGGGATTGACTATGAAGAAACCTTTGCACCTGTCGCACGGTATTCTTCCATACGGACCATCCTTGCTCTCTCAGTGCAGATGGGTTGGCACATTCATCAGATGGATGTGAAGACTACATTCCTTAATGGGATCATTGAGGAAGAGGTGTACATTGAGCATCCTAAATGATTTGAGATCTTTAGCAGCGAGTCGCATGTGTGCAGGCTCAAAAGAGTGCTATATGGGCTGAAACAAGCACCACGTGCTTGATACACTCAGATCGACAACTATTTCACTAGACTTGGCTTCACCAAGAGTGAGGCAGATGAAAACCTATACCAGATTGTGGTGGAGGGTAAGATTTTAATCATTGTACTTTATGTTGATGATTTAATACTAACAGGTGATGAGCAGTTGATATAATCATGCAAGGCAGATCTTGTAAAGGAGTTTGAGATGAAGGATTTGGGCCTCCTTCATTATTTCCTTGGATTGGAAATATGGCAGCAGGAAGGTAAACTGTTTGTGTCTCAAGGAAAGTATGCCCGGGAGATACTGGAGAAGATTCACATGCAAGGCTGGGAGCCTATCGACACTCCTCTTCCAGGAAATTGGAAGAAAGAGGATGCTACATCGGCAAAGGTAGTGGATGCCACTGTTTATCGACAGTTGGTGGGTTCACTCATGTATTTAGTCAATAAAAGACCGGACATATGCTTTGCGGTGAACCAAATTTCACAAGTGATGGTTAAGCCTACCAAGCTCTTTTGGAAGGCAGGCAAGCATGTCCTGAGATATCTCAGGGGCACATCTGAGTATGGCTTATGGTACAGATAGACGGATGAGGTGAAGTTGCATGGCTTCACGGATGCAGATTGGGCAGGAAGCCCAACAGACAGAAAGAGCAAATCAGGGGGGATTTTCAGTATCGGATCTACGACAGTTTCTTGGTATAACAGGAAACAAATATCCGTGGCACTCAGTTCAGCGGAAGCGAAATACGTGGCAGAAAGTCAAGCTGCATGTGAGGCTATTTGGATGAGGAAGATTCTGGTTGGTTTGTTCGGTTCACATTTAGATCCCACGGTGATACATTTTGATAATCAGAGTTGCATTAAAATCTCGGTTAATCCTATGTTTCATGATATATCTAAACATATTGATATCTGGTATCATCATATTAGAGATTGTGTGCAGCGAAAGATCATGTTGCTTCAGTACATTCCTACGTAGGATCAGGATGCAGATATTCTGACGAAGGCGCTAACCAGGAGAAAATTCGAATACCATAGAGGCAGGATCGAGGTGAAGGATAATCCCTCTCTTGTTGACAGGGAGTGTTGAGATTCAAAAAGATGATGAGCTTAGTGAAAAGAGTCGCCTTCACTAAGTGGGCCCGCAGGCTATTTTTGGTGCAAGTCTATTTTTAGACATGGTGATCATATTTTAGAAGTTGCAGGATGCTATTTGTGGATGGTTGATCAAGTTGGAAAAATAGATGAAATTCTATTGTTAGAATATTGGGCGAAGTCTATTTATAGATCGCTGATCTAAAAATAGATGCATGTCGATTATTATTAGCTCTTAATAATAATCAGACTCTAAACAACAACTTATTCTATTGGAGCACTTTGTTTCAGTGCACAGATGTGGCACATCAATGGAATGAGGGAATTACGCAATTCCCAATGGTTTACTGGAGCTAATGCATGGAGGACTCAGTTAGAACTCAAGTGGCAGAGTTATGACCTAGTTGGAAGAAGTAGTTATGGAGTTGTATTTATTTTAACTCAGTTAGACTCAGTTGAGCTAGTTGTATCTAGTCTAACTGATTGATATACTAGTGAGAGTGGAGTGAATTAATTAGTTAATTAATTCACAAATAATAACTCATTAATCAACTGAACAATACAACAGTGAACTACAGTGCATGTCAGATCCAGTGGAGACCCAGTGCAGAGATAGGTGAAAGGGTGAGATAGACTGTCCGTTGTGACTACTAGTGATGCATGAATTGCATCTACATACACATTGGAGTTGCCAATGAGGATTGTGAAGTCAAGGCAAGGGTAATTCGAATTCATTCAGAGCTATTCTTCAGCAGGGATTGCGTAGTGGAGGCAAGCTAGCAGGAGGGCAAGATCGGTGCATGGATTTGCAAGATTGTTCCTGATTAGTGTATGATGATTGTATTGTACTGAGAACTTGATAAGATTTGTATGAGGATTGTCATATGATTCCATGATATATAATATATAGTTGGGGTTTTCATCTTTATGATTTCCCGGTTAAAAACTGTGTTATGTGTGATTGTTTTAATTTATGCTTTACATGTGTGTGCAATTAATTTTCTGCAAAAGATTAACAAGTGGAATAGATTCAGTATCTTGCATAAAGTTAAATAGTGTGAGATCACGTGGATCTAGGACATATGCATGCTTAGTGCATATAATTTCTACACCCGCATTGTATGAGCCATATATTTGCAGATCTATATTATTGCACATTTCCAGTAGCAGTGCACCATCTATGACATCGTTGTTCATGTTCATGAGCATTCTGCAATGTATCAACATTCCATCTTTGGCATATGTATTCATGGGAGGCTTTTTTGCCTTGATTATTTGAGTTGTGTCCAATTCTATTGCACTTATTTTCTGTTGATTTATATAATAAAATAGCTCCATGATTTTCATCCATTTTGGTGTGATTTTATTCACTGCTATTTCCAGTTTTATGTTCATGTATTGTTGCATCCCCATTTTGGGATATTACAGTGGTATAAGAGCACAATCTTAGTTCAGCCTGTGGATCTCAGCCATTATGCTATTAGAAGAATAAGAAGACGAAGAGGAAGATCAGAATGATGGAGAGAATGAGTTTTATCTCATCTCTTTTCAGATATAGAAAGGACCTCAACAAGGAGGTCAAGTAAAAAAGAGGAGAAAGAAGTAGTGGGACTATACCCTTTCCTTTTGAAAAAGGAGACAAATGAAGGAAGATGGAGGACACTTGGATCACAAGATTCTAAGTGAATAACTTGTTGAGTACAAATCTCAACCTAGAGCCTTCAAGGAGACTCTAGCTTTCCCACAATTCATTCAGCTGGGGGAAGAAAAGAGACCTTGAAGCAAAGGGAGAATCAAGGGCAATAGGTTTTTATTGTCTACTTTTGATGGGTCATTTACAACAAGGGCTTGGGCAAGGAAACTAGATGAATTCTTCATACTACAGCCAGTGGTAGAAAGAGAGGTTGTAGAGATTGCAGCGCTACACCTTGAGGGTGAAGAAAACATTTGGTGGTTCAGCCATTTGAGTCATGCAAGAGTGACTACTTTTGCAGAATTTACTCAAAGGTTGATTAAAAAATTTGGCAAGGAGAAATCAGAGGAGGAGGAGCCCTCACCACCATTGGAGGAGACTTGTACCAACGCTGTTACAACTATGGAGGATCAACCAACAACACCAACATGTGGAGGAACCATCAGAATGGAGGAAGGAACTCTTGCAACCATACAATATGTTCCCAAGTTTCACCAAGGTATGCCTAAGTTTCCATTTCCTATTTTTTTCAGCAAATTTTATGGAGGGTTGTATACCACTGCATGACCTATGGTCAAGATATAATTCTGATTTAGAGCAGCACACTATCAATGTGCTGAGGAGCCTTGATGGACTCAAGGGAAAGTTAAACATTCATCCTGCTTACTCATTGATGAGCTGCACAAAACTCTTGGGGTTGGAGTGTATATTTTTGAAGGTTGGAATGATCATTGTCCTATACAATGAAATACATAACCATATATTCAATAGCGAGCATGATCTTGAAACAGTAGATGTATCATCATGGAGATCATTAAATTTGTCCTTGAGTAGCAATGATGAGTTGGGGGCCCGACCATTAGTGGGGATTTCCAATGACCACTCCACATGTGTAGTAGAGGATAGACAGATGGTTGATGGGATACATCTTGTCTCCCATTACTATGATGGTATTCTTCATTGGGAGGATGCTGGGCAGGATGATAGACACTCACCATTGGTTGGGTGGGTGATGTTGATAAGCAAGAGGCTGGAAGACCCATTGCAAATCTATGACACAAGCCATCAAGAGGCAAGGCTGCGCTGGCTACTCTTAAAAGAGTTTTGCCATCATATGACATACCCTTTTTCAAAAAGTATGTTAGGGATGGAGGCATTGCATGACACCCATATGTTATGACAGAAGAAGATTTGGTTGTATGGGGCATTCTACAAGTCAACCATCATGATATCACTCCATGACTTGTATGAGGGAAAGATAAGGGAGCAGCAAGAGATGTTGTTACCTTGGGTTTTCTTGAGAGGATATGGGTTGATCCTCTCCCATGTTTGGCATGATGTTGTAGGAGTAGGTGATGGCACTATCATGGTGCAAAGGGGCTACTCCTTAGCCTTGGGTGACCAAGAGGTACTTCCACTTTGGAAGGAATTTCCCATATATAATAGCATTATGGTAGATGAATTCGACAATGGACATGTCAAAGAATGGAGCTATGAGTTGGTAGGAGCCTATTTACAAAGGCCAACATCGCTGTCATTTGGGAGATTGGTTTTATTGATGGAGTGTCCCCAGGATCAC
The DNA here is from genome assembly GCA_034641835.2 of Pinus albicaulis. Classification (NCBI taxonomy): domain Eukaryota; kingdom Viridiplantae; phylum Streptophyta; class Pinopsida; order Pinales; family Pinaceae; genus Pinus; species Pinus albicaulis. The sequence goes on from CM076571.1 coordinate 953,131,649, forward strand.
TTCACATATGATGCCCTTGGTGGACAAGGAGGAAGTGAGAGTGATGGAGTAGTGGATGGAGACATCTATTATAGTGATATGATTTTCTTAACTTGGATTTCCAAGCATAAGAATAAAGATCTTCATGCAGCATATGGTTCATTCCTCTTCATGGGAGTATGCCACACCACTATGGAGGAATTATTCATGGATCTATGTATCATCTTACTATCAGTACATGGTAAGAATTTTGTTTTTTCATTTATTGATTATCTAACACAGTATTTGCATACTCTTACCATTTCTATACAGTGCATTGCTCCACAAGAGGGCAAGCCTCTCATTGGGATCCATGGTCAATTTTGGGCCAAATTCTATGATGGAGACAACCATATTTTGTCTGGCCTTGGGCAAGTGTTTTATTATTTTCTGTATGCTTAGTTTATATAACAATCCATTTACTATTCACTAGTAGATGTGATGACATACACAATTAGAAATTTGTTAAGAAACAGCTTGCCATGTTATTTTCTGCAACAATAGTTAGGAAAACTACGCTGTGATTACTTGGGAGACTGTTGGTACTTTCCAGCACCATGAAAAATCTTCAGTACCTCTCTCATTTGGATCCCATATGATGATCATGTTATATTCACTTTATATGGGGTAGTATGGGCAAGAACTAAAGAATGGATCTTTGATGATCTAACTGCCTTTTTTCTTCATGAAGGCAACATCATTGTAGCCCAAATTCAGTAGCAGCTCTACACTTACCTTAAGTGGAGAGGGATACAAAATGGGATGGAAAATTTGATCCATCATGTTCAAATATGCAGCCCACCTATTCTACAAGAGCTACAGGCAGAGGGAATGTTTCAGGAGTTGCCATGTTGGCAGGTGACTCATTTTGTATGGGTGATAGCTTGGGGATGGAGGATCCACATGGGAATGATGGTTCCGAATAAATTTCAGATCCGTTGCCTCAAAAGGACCTCTATACAACACCTTGTTGCCTCCTTGAGTATTTTACTTCTTCACGATGATAGCTATTTGGGATGGTCACCAAAAGCTAGCTTGCATGCTTGGGAGGGGAAATATGGAGATTTATTGATGAGACAACATATTATTCCTTGGATTATTTTATCACATATGGATGCTACAGGAGGAGGCGAGGAGGCTCTTCAGTTCTATCCTTGCAGTTGCTTGAGGAAAAGCAACATTTGGGAGGGGAGGACTGTAATATTCCCAAATTAGCATGTAGTTAATAGGAATATAATTTTTTTCTTTTGACACATAGTAGATGAATAAATGGGTAAGGCGGCCCATACATTTCTAAAACAGGAATAAAATCCCTCATGATGTGAAAAGGGATCATAATAATAGCTGGATCTTACACCCTCATGTGTGAACAGGGGAAAATACATGTGGACAAGGTCAAGTTTGACCAAGTCAACAACACTGGAATGAATGGTGGAGATCACCAATGGAGACAGTGTAGTGATAGTAGGAGGAATATTCCTTGGTGAAGGAAACCCTAATGAGTGAGACCCAAGGTAAGAAGGCTCACACTTGTTTATAAGGAGAGCAAGGCAGCCATAGTGAGGCATGTTATTGATTATTGATTTTATGGTCTGCATGACTATTTTGCATTCTTCAGTTGTTTAGTTGAGATTGTTGTTATGCAAAGCACAAGGTATTCTTTTTTAGGAATTCCTTCTCCTTTATTGAGAGGCCTCTTGGGGGAGCTTGCACTTCATTTCTCCACACTCATTCTTGAGGCCAAGCTACCTCCTTCAGCGACAATGCAGTTTCTGTTTAGAGCTAGGTTGTGTTGCAGGGTGTTGCAGTGGAGGGTTGAGAACACCACTTCCGAAGCTATTTTTTCATAGGAGGGAGCATTATTCCCTTTGGGAGATCAGTGAGGAAGATTATGGAGCAGATTTTACATCTTGGCACTTGGCCAACATATTTTCCATCTCCTATAGCACAGTATCCCTCTTTGACTGCGTTATTTCTGTGTGAAATTGCAGTGAGGGGTTGCAGTGTTTGATTGGAGGGTGAGATCTTCAGTGATTGGATCAACCTTTCACCTGAAGGATATATTGGATGAGGTTCATTCATCACATGTATCATCTACAACCATATTCATCTAGTTCTTGATTTGCAGTTTCTATTCAGTCCTAGGGCTGCATTTCGACATTTTTGTATTTATGTATATTTAAGGAAATCCTTTCCGGGTTGTCTTGAAATTGTGATTGGGAGGTTAGATATTTACTTCCCGCATTGTATGAGCCATATATTTTCAGATCTATATTATTACACATTTCCAGTAGCAGTGCACCATCTATGACTGCGTTGTTCACGTTCATGAGCATTCTGCAATGTAGCAACATTCCATCTTTGGCATATGTACTCACGGGAGGCTTGTTTGCCTTGATTATTTGAGTTGTGTCCACTTATATTGTACTTATTTGCTGCTAATTTATATAACAAAATGGCTCCATGGTTTTCATCCATTTTGGTGTGATGTTATTCACTGCTATTTCCAGTATTATGTTCATGTATTGTTGCATCCCCATTTTGGGATATTACATCTTAACCTTATCTTTTCCTTAGAAATTTGAAAACACGACTCTCAATTTAGCACTAGTGAGACTACATCATCTCTTATTATATCCATACTGAGTTGTTTTTGTGTAGGTAAATCCCCTCTATGGATAGAGGCGATTCCTCTAGCCCTAGGGTGGGTCTAGCAATAAGAGGACATGCTAATGTGTCGGTTCCTAGTTAACGAATGAAACGAGTTGGGATAGATTGTCCTACTTGTGATCCAACGTGGTTGTTGTAGCTACATCAGAGGTCTCTTGATCCTCTTCCCGACACGTCGCGATCCTTCGGCAATGGTACTCAGGTGCTTGCACAAAGATCAAAGGACGAAAGCGACATACAATACAATAATTGCATTCATAACTAGCTAATCAGTCAAGGAGGATTAAATGTACTGCGTAGGGTAAATCACATTAACACAAGACGAGAACCAAAATGTAATATTCCAAAATTTTCCTACAATAATTTGGAATATTAATTTTTTCTGATTTCACCTAGGAGGAGAATAAATGGGTAAGGAGACCCATGCATAATGATAATCTCAATAAAATACCTCATATTATGAATGGGGATCATCTTTGGAGCTAGTTTTCACACCCTCATGTGTGAACAGGGTCATTTGCAAGTGGACAAGGTCAAGTTTGACCAAGTCAACAGTGCTGGGATAAGAGGTGGAGAACACTTAGAGAAACAACGCAGTATGAATGGGAAGAGGGTTATTTGGTGGAGGAAACCCTAAGAGGAGTGGGACCCATGGAGAGGTTCTTTCACTTGTTTAAAAGGAGGGCAAGGTAGCCATTGTTTCTCATGTTAAGGATTATTGATCTCATTGTTTATTCAGACATTGTGCATTCTTTGTTGTTTAGCAAGAGTTGTCGGGGGAATTCCTATTTAGGATTCCTTCTCCTTCTTGAGAGGCCTCTTGAGGGATTTTTCTTCATTCTCCACATTTCTTGGCTCAAGGCCAAAGCCACCTCCTCCAGCTACAATGCTATTTCTGCTCAAGTATAACGTTGTGTTGTAGGGTGTTGTAGTGGAGGACCTCAACACCATTTATGGAGCTTATTTTCAGAGGAGGGAGTCTCCATTCCTTTGGGAAGATAGTGGGGAAGGTTCTTGGACTTATTTCAGATCTTGGCATCAGGCCAACTCATTCCCATGCCCCTATAGCACAGTTTCATCCAGTGACTGCGTTATTTTTGGTGAGCATTTGCTGTAGGGCTTTGCAGATATGTTTGGAGCGTGAGATCTTAGGTGAGAGGATAAACCTTTCACTCTAGAGATCCATTGGAGGATATATTGTAATTGATTGTAGCATATTCAGTCTTCTCCACTTATTTCCAGTTCTTGAGTTGCTGCTGCTACCCAGCAACTCCGGCATTTTGTAGATTTTGCATTTTATAGCCAATCCTTCCAGGATTGATAGGAGGTAGTCCTTGGGAACTGAGATCTTCACCCCCAATGTTGTATTGGGCCATATATTTGTTTATCCATGTATTTGACATATGTAGCATGCAGTTGCTCTTATAAAACTGCGTTTTCATAGCTTGGGCACACATGTGTAGCAGTGTTTTATCATGATTCTTGTACTTGTTTCTTGAGGTTGAGCATTGCCTATCTTGAGTAACCTTTTTCCTCAAGATCTTGTATTAATTTATTGCTGCCATTATTCAATAAGATGGCTATGGATATTCCCCACATTTTTATGAGTTGAGTGTCAATGCTACTCCATTATTATGTTTGCCTATTGTTGAATCTCCAACTTTAGAATATCTTGAGATATTCTCATTGTTGTAGCATCTCCCTAATTTGGGATATTACAGTGGTATCAAAGCATAATCTTGGCTCAGCCTGTGGATCTTATCCATTATGCTATCAAGGAGAGAGAATATGAAGACTCCACTATGTGGAGAGAAAAAGGGAGATAAGCTTACAAATCTTCTTCCAAGGTCTGTACAGAGCATTCATGAAGAATTTGAGAAGATAAGGAGGGAGATATGTACAGGATCTCCAAGAGGGTTTGAAGCTGAGCCAAAATTTAGATTTTGTTGTAGGGAATGTGAGCATGCAGTCACACCCTATGATGCACATCGCAGTCACATGGCCAGTTTGGACATAAGGAAGAAAGAAGAAGGATGAATGCCGAAGAGAGGAACTCTTAGTGGGTTCTTGCATGACTATGAGTCTCAAACTCAGAAGTTTAGAGCTCATGTCACCTTTCCGGAGTTTTGCAAGGTCAAGGTGAGGAGGAGCAAGCAACATAATATGGATGGATTTCTTCTATCTATCTTTTATGGTTCCCCTACTTGTTCAGCCAGGGCTTGGGTAGAAGAGCTAGACGCCTTTCTTCAGCAGCATCAGATTTCTGAAGATGAAGCCATCAGAGTAGCAGCGCTACACTTTGGAGGTAAGGTCTATGCATGGTGGTTATTGGAGTCCTTTACTTTGAAGAATGCAAATACTTCTTCCTATGCAATGTTCATTAGAAATTTGATGGAAAGGTTTGGTACGAAGAATTTTGAAACACATGTGGAGGAAATAAACACATCTAAACAAACAAAACCCTTGCATGTGATGGGAGACACCATAGACTCAAAATAACTTCGGAGGATCATGAAGGAGGCTGATATCTTGCATGATACTTTGTTGGAGGCAATACCTTCATCTTGTATTTTGGCACAAGGAGGCAAAGAGATCCCTTTTCCAAAAGAGGATCCAATCATTGGAGGGTTTCCCACTCATGTTGAGGAGGCTAAGGGAAAAAACGCTGTCATTTCTAGAGTTGATCTAGCACCTCATGTATAGGGAGGAGGAGCTCTTGCTCCCACTAGAGGGATTCTTGCATATTTGCAAGGAAGTCCCCAGGATCTCATACATGGAGGTCCAAGAAAAATCAGTGAGCAGCATGATTGTGCAGCATTGCAGCTGGAAGGAGGAGGAAGGGAGGAAGAGCAGCATCATGTGATGAGAGGCACACACCCTTCCCTATTTCAGAGAGCTAGTGAAAAGAGGAGGCAAAATTTATTGTGTTGTGAGAGTAAGGGCAAGGTTTCCCAACCATATGTACAGTCCACTCTTGACATTTATGTCTCACTGCATAGAGGAATTCCACCAAGGAGGCCACCAGATCTATCATTGATGAAAGACATCTTGTCTTTGGATTCACCACTCTTGGATTTTGGAGAGGTGAAGAGTTTGGAGGAGAAATTTGGCATGGGGGATGTCAAAGTAGCAGACAACAGTAGGGAGAGAGCTTCACATGCCATATCACCAGCGTTGTCTCTTAGGAGGATTGATCCTTATTGGAGATCTCAGCTTTTGGTAGAGTACTCCAAGGATCTTGGTGCATGCATGATTCTCGATGACCCGGGTAGAGATGATGAGTGTATGGTGGATGATATGGTTATATATTCACATGGCAGAGTCTTATTGACTAGAGATTCTAGACTCAAGGAGAAGTTGCTGCATGCAGCACATGAGGACTTCTTTTCCATGCATCTTGATGCATATCTTGCCTTGGCAGAGGAGTTCATTTGGGAGAGCATTCAGCAAGACATATTTCAGCATATGGAGAGATGTAGAGCTCGGATGATGATGGAGAGGATGTCACAGCCACCTTCCTACTCATTGGGAGTAAGGGAGCATTTTCAGTTGAGCCATTTCAGCTCAAGTCTTTGAGCACATAATGGAGAATGTACAACTTCACCTTATGTTTTGTACTTCTTTTCTTTTTATGAGAAGCATATTGTACCAAGGAGGGTTATTCCTTATTGCACATTGTATAAGGATGTACTTGAAGCCATTTGTAGCATTGATATTGGCTATCTCATTGGTGGTTTGTGGGGAAAGCCACATGACTTTTGGTGTGCACCATTGACACCCTTTTGTACCTTCATGCTTATATTTTGTAAAATGATTGTGGCAGCAAACAAGTGGCTAGAAGAACACTTTCTTTTGTTTGATTTGATGCAGGAAAGGGATGCACTATGCTGGTTCCTTGTATGGGACCTTGATCCACTTTCTAGTTGTCATGTGACAACTTGTTTCTATTGGGTTTTGCTTCCATGTATTGTTGGTATCTCTATGTTCATGGGAAGATTTGATTGGAGAGTGGGCTTGAGACTGAGGATGACCATTGGGAGCATGATTCTCCCTACTATACATGTTGTACATTTAAGGAGGAACCATGGGCCAACCATGAATGCCACATTACATTTCTTTTCTTCTTGTGGGAGGAACCACTTGAAGAACTTGAGGAGGCACTCCATGGATCATAAAGAGATGGAGGAGTTAGCACAGTCAACTCTTTTCCCTTTGAGGATGAGGGGAGACTCTTCTATGAGCCACTCCATTTATATGAGAAAAACATATGGTAAGAGTATTGTTTATTTGCATAGTAATTTGTCTATATGTATGCATCTCTTAACCATATATGTGCAGGGATTTGCTCAAAGAAGGAATATCCTTCCTTCTAGGTTTTATGGTCTACATAAGGCCATTATGGATGATCACTCTCTAAGAGGATATGGGGAGGGGATTTCTTATGGAGAACATACTCACATTGCACATGACATCATTCACTTTCTCTAGGAGATTGGGGCAGCAAGCAAATGGTGGGGAGGCCACCCATCATTTCATTTTCTATGGCAGTTGAGAGTCAAACTACATTGGCTACATTTGAGGGACCATTGTCCTTCTCCCTTACTTCACATGGCAGCTAGCATGATTCTCCTTATGGGTCCCTTGGTTGATATTGCTAAAGCTCTTCTTAGGAGCATGATTGGAGGAGAGACACATTCGGTGAATGTGTCCTTGGAGGGAGAGAACTCCCACACACTTTGCATTACATGTTATAGAGGGAGCATGGGAGATGGTATGGCCACTAAAACATCTCATTTGTTTCCTTATGAGGTGAGCCATATGAGGAATGTGATGCCATATGATGATGATTTCAACTCCTCACATATGAGAAGATTTGGGCCAACATGTTTCATAACGTTGGAGGAGAGATCCTTAGAGGTCTAATCTCCATCTTGCCATTTTAGGGCAATGGCATTACAACCTAGGATCAGCATACAATCTACACTTATCCTAATTTGAGAGGAGGAAAATTTGGGGTAGGCTATTTTTTCTACCAGGATCAGATTTTCAGCCCACCTACATTGCCGAAGCCAGAGGCGGAAGATGACTTTCAGGAGTTGCCATGTTGGGAGGTAACTCATTTTGCATGGATGATTGCTTGGGGGATGGAGGATCCACATGAGGAAGATGTTCCTCAACACATAATAGACTCCATGCCTTGAGAGGAGGATTTCTAGTTCTTTCCTTGCAGTTGCTTGAGGACAAGCAACATTTGGGAGGGGAGGACTGTAATATTCCAAAATTTTCCTACAATAATTTGGAATATTAATTTTTACTGATTTCACCTAGGAGGATAATAAATGGGCAAGGAGGCCCATGCATAATGATAATATCAATAAAATCCCTCATATTATGAATGGGGATCATCTTTGGATTTGGTTTTCACACCCTCATGTGTGAATAGAGTCATTTGCAAGTGGACAAGGTCAAGTTTGACCAAGTCAACAGTGTTGGGATAAGAGGTGGAGAACACTTAGAGAAACAACGCAGTATGAATGGGAAGAGGGTTATTTGGTGGAGGAAACCCTAAGAGGAATGGGATCCATGGAGAGGGGCTTTCACTTGTTTAAAATGAGGGCAAGGAAACCATTGTTTCTCATGTTAAGTATTATTGATCTCATTGTCTATTCAGACATTGTGCATTCTTTGCTGTTTAGCAAGAGTTACCGGGGGAATTCCTGTTTAGGATTTCTTCTCCTTCTTGAGAGGCCTCTTGAGGGATTGTTCTTCATTCTCCACATTTCTTGGCTCAAGGCCAAAGCCACCTCCTCCAGCTACAATGCTATTTCTGCTCAAGTATAACATTCTGTTGTAGGGTGTTGCAGTGGAGGACCTCAACACCATTTCCAGAGCTGATTTTCAGAGGAGGGAGTCTCCATTCCTTTGGGAAGCTAGTGAGGAAGGTTCTTGGACTTATTTCAGATCTTGGCATCAGGCCAACTCATTCCCATGCCCCTACAGCGCAGTTTCATCCAGTGAATGTGTTATTTTTGGTGAGAATTTGCTGTAGGGCTTTGTAGATATGTTTGGAGGGTGAGATCTTAGGTGAGAGGATCAGCCTTTCACTCTAGATATCCATTGGAGGATATATTGTCATTGATTGCAACATCTTTAGTCTTCTCCACTTATTTCCAGTTCTTGAGTTGTTGCTGCTACCCAGCAACCCCGACATTTTGTAGATTTTTCATTTTATAGCCAATCCTTCCAGGATTGATAGGAGGTAGTCCTTGGGAGTTGAGTTTTTCACCCCCAATGTTGTATTGGGCCATACATTTTTTTATCCATGTATTTGAGATATGTAGCATGAAGCTTCTCTTATAAAACTATGCTGTCATAGCTTGGGCATACATGTGTAGCAGTGTTTTATCTTAATTCTTGTACTTGTTTCTTGAGGCTGAGCATTGCCTATCTTGAGTAACCTTTTTCCTCAAGATATTGTATTCATTTCTTACTGCTATTATTCAATAAGATGGCTATGGATCTTCCCCACATTTTTATGAGTTGAGTGTCACTGCTACTCCATTATTGTGTTTGCATATTTCTGAGTCTCCAACTTTAGAATATCTTGAGATATTATCATTGTTGTAGCATTTCCCTAATTTGGGATACTACAAAAAACATCAGTCATGCATATATTAAGAGAAAGAAAGAGATTACAAATGGAGCTTTGACGTCACAGCCTCCTTCAGTGGGTCCAGTGGAAACGTGTCTCTATCATTCGTCAGGGAATTTGGACATGGCGAAGCAAAATCCTAAGCTCTCTCTTGACAAGGGTCTCTCTCTCTGCTCTATCTCACACCAGGTATATCAGACTCTTTCAGCACAATTTTCAGTAATTCCTCTTCAGCTAGCTGCATCTATGTGAGATAGGTGTATTTATAGAAAGAGAGGAGGAGGTTGAGATCCCTCAAATGGGGGAAGGGAGGCCTTATCCTTTGGGAGGTTGCCCCAAAAGGAGGAAACAAGAAGCCAAAGGAAGGTTCTCATCGTTATGCAGTCGAACAACCTAAGTTGACTCGCTCACGAAGTGGTTAGCTTTGAAACTTCGCTTCTATATTTAAAAAAATTTCCAAAAACAGCTCGACGCAGGAAACTCACTGAGACAGAGCGCCAATGGGCACGGGGCCCAGTGTTAATTACCTTTATCGATGTGAGGCCATAACTGCCTACCAGCTCCAACCCAAAAGAATGTGTTTTTGATGGTCTGTTCCAGGAAAAATAAACAAAGGAAATTTTCTCCTCATGAAAAGGGATGCAATGACACTTTTTGCAAGGCATAACAGTTCATATAAGTCACAAAAATGGTCCTCCAATGTGCGGGATGGGGATTGCAGGGATGGTGAAAAAATGTTGTGTAATAGATGCCCCCTAAAGCATGAGGTCCGAAAGAGAGGGAGGAGTCAAATGCTTTACGAGAACACGTTCGAGCCAAACACCGCTGTCAGAAGACCTGCAAGTACAAATACAATTTATATCTCTGATACATGAACATGTGGCATGGGCACATCCATCTATAATAGAGTCCATAAAAACAAAGATCTGAGGTATGGACATAGCCATCCAGCAGTAAGGATCAACAAATAGACTCAGGTATGGTCTCAACCATCCAATCAAAAGAGTCATGCATATAGTCATGATAAACCAAAAAATACCGTAGTGTGGATCTTATCAGACAAAACCCAAGGTCTTGTGTTCCATCTCGACCCGAACAAGTACAAATTCAAGCATGCAAATATGTGAGCTAAAGTAAAACATGCAAGAAAATCATCTGATTACAAGCCAATGATGAAAGTTGTTAACAGGCAGGAGAGAAACCACCAACAATGAAAATGGTTATCAAGGTATAACTAGTACAATCCATGGAATGCGAACAATGATCTATCACCTAACACCCGCAGAATCACTCGATTGAAGGCCAATGATGTGGACCTATTGTCGAATGCAAAGAAATTTCCATTGAGGCATGCAAGCTCCAAGATACCAGAAGGGAGTCTCTAGATCAACTTCCTGGATAATGAGTTGAAGTCGATAGGAAGTGAACTGGTCGAAGGAGGGCCATAATGTTTCCCACATCATCGACATGAGACAGAGGAACATGATGATAGTGAATCAAGACCAAAATAGGATTAGAGGGAGGTTGAAAACTGCAATCGGAAACTTCTCTCAAACATATCAGCGACATGACTTCGTATTTGGCAGTATTTGACATCAAGGGATTTCAGGTCATGATGACATGGAAAAGAACAGATGAGAGGTCAAAATAGATTCCCAAAACCATGGAGGAAAAAATGACGAAATGAGATGTCCCCAACCCAACACGAATTCAGATGAGTGTCATGTTCAAGAGCGACATACTTCCGACACGACTGAGAACTGGTTCCATTTCCCCCCACCATTGCTGGCGAGTACCCCAATTATTTTTGGAAAACAAGCTTGAAGGGGATAGCATATGCTTTTCATGTAAGTTTTTCCTTTGGAAAAATCCATTCTAGTACATTTTACGAGCCCTACGAAGGAGGAACTCGGTAACGTCATGATGATGGTTTATGATGTCATTTAGGGTTTAGCGAGTCTGACGAAGGAAGAACTTGGCATATTTTCATGTTTAGAGAGTTTGAAAAGAAGCAGAAAAGAAAACTCCAGTAGTCCCTTTTCGTAGGTAGTGTCATAGATCTGAAAAGGTAGAAAATTGTGTCTAAGAGAACCTCTTAGTCCCAATAAGCTAAGGTATTCCTTTTTCGTAAATAATCTATCCCAACCTGAAAAAGGGGTAAATGTATATTGGGTGGATATTGTTTCGCGACCATTTAATGAGTTCAAAATGAAAAGAGTCTCGACAATATTTTCATGTTTAGAGAGTCATAAAAGAGCTGAAAGATGACTCCAACGGTGACTTTTTCATGTTTTTACCGAGTCTGAAAAAGTATAAAATACAACTCGTTACTTCATTGCCGTTATATTGAAAACCTGTCGTTGCACAAGAGACGCACATAAAACCCATTTCTCAACATAATAGAGTGAAAAAATCGAAAAATAAGCTTTAAAAACTAACTAGAGTTCTGAAAAGTTATAAAATGCCAAATATGGTAAAAAATAAACTACTTTTCACTTTTACCTCTTGTGAGAAATTTATTACCCCTTTTCACTACGATTTTGCGGTGTTGATAGCAGGAAATTCGGAAGACCAATATAGAATCTGTCAGTTCCAGGTAAGAGCTAACATCCTTCCCTGCATTTTGATTACACTTTCATTACCTGCAACCCCATATTTGGAAATATATGGGGGAATTGTCAAAAACTAGAGTGCGGCGGTTGGCACGGCTATCGGGCACGGACCCGCGCTAATCGTCCTAAAATTTGAACTAGGGCATGCCAACCACGACAGTCAATTTTAACATGTAATTTTGAACAATGAGGCCCAAATTAATGATGCAAAAGCTTTGGATTTGGAAAATGATAGTCATATGGATGTTTTTGCAAGTGTGAAAAGGCTAAAATGGTGATCGAATGGAAAGAACGAGAACACAGTGAAGAAGATGAAGAAGCCATGAGAAATAATAGATGCATGGAAGCTCTCAGAGATTGTGGGCTCAAGAAATTATTTATGACACCATGTCTCAGAGCTCAACCAGAGCTGTTGCAATACTTGATCAGTGTCTAGGATGTTGATTAGGAAAATTTCATTATACATGACCAAGAACTTGAGATTGATGTCTCAGACATTTATTTCATAACCGGACTATCGCGGAGGTGGGCAACACCAATCCTGACCGGAACCTAGCCCTAAATGGAGAACATGTGTATGGTTATTGATAGGGTGTGCCCAAGGGCAAGTAAAGGACCGGGAAGCAGAAAAGTGGACATCCAAACTATTTCAGATTTGGCACTAAAGGTAGTGCTGCACACCATCACACGAGCTGCAAGATCGCAGGTGCCACACGAGGCCATAAAGACACATATAATTATCATTGTAGATTGCATGGCACCGACCCTCTACAACTGGGCAGAGGCGGTGACAATCAACATGAAGTGTCAACTGACAAAATGCAAGAAAACCAAGTTGAAGCAGTTCGATTACGGGTCCATATTGGTATCATTCATCTTGGAATGATTACCAATATTTCAACGTCAGGAGGTAATAGTTTCGACACCACCAGCCCAGGAGCCATGGATGGCCTGTTGGGCGGCTATGATGCCAAGGTCAGGGGGTGGTCAACATATGTCCTGGAGACCGGAGTTCTTTGAGTGGCTCCGCCGACAGCTAATTGTCGTGGAGGACTAGCCCTATTCTGGCAGAGATTTTACCGGTGATGCAAATCTCCTGCTCCCAGAAGGAGAGGATTGGGATGAAGTACTTGGTAAGACTCATTTTTTGTTTTCATGAGTATTATGATTTTTTTTGTTATGCATGTTCTGACAATAATCCATGTAACTGTAGATGTTGGCCCATAGAGACCTACAGGTATTTCCCCGATAGCAAGGTGGATTCCTCGCGAGTTTGATGTAGTCCCTCATGGTGAGGGAGGCGAGGAGGAGGAAATCATATGCAACTTGGAGGGAATCTCCCGTGGGATCCCAGACTATGCACAATTTGACGATGTTCCTTGTGCATACCAAAGACACACTACAGGGGTGTCAAACTATGTCCACCACTTGCTGAGGCGGCTTGTATGGGCCGTGACATGTTATCATGAGCGTCATGCCGAGTAGACACCTAGGTTTTATTTCCGCATATTTTTTGAGAGACATGATGTCTCAGGATTTAACCGAAACATACATATTTTTTGAACTTATGATGCACATGGATGCAAAAATTTGATATATATATACACATATATTTTTCTGTATGGATTTTGTCATGTGATGATGATTTTTGACAAATTATGCAAATGTATATCTAATACAATGTTAGCTAATGTATCAGTTAATGCATTCATTCGTCTAGGAATATGTTGATATGTAATGTAATCAAAGTGTCTTTCCAGTAAACGAACATGCAAATAGAACCTTAAGATATGAGGGTTTCTAACATAATAACATCCATTAAGTTGAAGAACAACAAAATGTGAGTATAGGTTAACAATCAATGCACGAATGTCGATGGTAATAGCCTTGTTCAATAGTTCAATAACATCACTATATTCAGCGACATTGTTTGTAGTTCGTCCTAGAAAAATACCTTGAAAGTCTATCAACTCACCAGTAGGATCATAAATCACCAAGGATGCTGAAGATAGGTTTTGGGTATTATGGGAAGCACCATCCACGAAACCGACATAAGGGGTAATAGACATCTCCACAATAAGAAAAAATCTAATAAGCAGGAAAACGCTTGCAAAGCATGCCAATCCAAAAATGTACAAAAATGAAAAGAACACCTATGTACACAAAACATGCACGAATGGCTCACGCATGGTATTTTTTAGGATACAACCCATTTCTAGGCTGATCCAAAGGATGACTTTCATAATCACTAAGCTCATAAGCCCCATTCCTCAAAACATGTTTAACAATGTAGGGCTCATGCCACATGGGTTGAAATTTTCCTGCCCCCATCTTATCGTGAGCTTGGTCGTATAGGAGGACGAGGTCTCCTTATATGAAGGAATGAGGGGAAAACGACTGGTCAAAATGAGTTTTGACCCACTTTTTCTCTGCTTCAATGACCAGAGCAATAAGGCAGCGAGTTTCATCCAACCTTTCTAAGTAGAGGAGACACTCTTCTTCTAGAAAAGTATTCAACAGCAATTCAACAGCTAGCTTGAGTGAAGGTATTTCACATTCAATCAGAAGGGTAGATTCCAGACCATAAACAAGCTGAAATGGAGTGAATCCAGTCACATCTTTTACTGAGGTTTGGTATGTCGAAAGAGTCGAAAACAACATGAGATGCAGTTTGATTTGTGCATCCCAATCATACGTTGAAGCATAGTGACGAGAAATTATTCACGGCTTCAACCTGGCCATTTGCCTGAGGATAGTACGGCGTTGAGCTGTCATGATGTAGGCCCAACTTGGAAGTCAAGTCTGCTACCATGTAATGTCGAAAATGGGAACCATGATCGGTAACAATGGCTTGAGGGACACCAAACCTAGAAACGATGTGATTGAATAGAAACTATGCTGCTGTCTTACCGTCAGCCGTAAGTGTAGGCATTGCTTCGGCCCATTTGGTGAAGTAGTCAATGGCTACGATGATATAAGCATGCCTCCCAACCGAGTGAGGGTTATACGTCATAAAATCGATGCCCCACTTCATAAAGGAACCAACGTTAATGACATGGTGGAGATGGGAAGGCGATGCGTGCATCTTGCGCTGATAAATCTGGCAATCATGGCATTTACAGACAACAACAATGCAATCTTTAAAGATAGTGGGCCAGAAATACCTAGCATGAAGAATTTTCTGTGCAGTAGCATAACCAGACATGTGACCGCCACAGGTGCCACTGTGACAATCATTTAAGGCTTTCTCAGCCTCCTCGAGAGTTAAACAATGGCGGAGAATGGAATCAACTCTGATGTGGTAGATTGTATCTTTGAATATAAGATAGGTTTGTGATTGATGACGGATGCGTCGGCGAGTATCCTTCATCAACTCATATTAGAAGCTAGAAGTTTGAAGATATACGATGATAACACCTTACCGAGGATCGAGGGTGCTAATAAAAAAAACCGTGTCATCTGGAATGCATTCCTCAGAACCAGACAGAGTGAAATTAGAAGGGAGAGAGAAAATCAAATCGATAAAGACTAATGACTTCTTTGACTTGGCAGCAGTGAACTCCAAATCAAACTCTTGGAGGATGAAAATTCACTTCAAATACTTTCCCCCCCAACAATTGATGAGACAATATATAGGTCATAGGGTTGCAGTCAAAAATCACAGTCACTGTATGCAACAGAATATAGTGACGAAAACGCTGAAAAACTTGAACAGCAGCCAACGCCAACTTATAGACATGTGCATATCATGTTTCAGTATTGAGAAGGTTATGAGAAAGATAATAATTGACATGCTCATCACCATCATCATCGTCTTGTAACAAAACCATGGAAAACGTGCTAAATGCGACAACCAAATAGAGGGAATAATCGCGATAATAATTCGAAGGACGCAATAGAGGAGCATTGATGAGCAATGTCTTCAGTGCATCAAAGGAATTTTGGGCGATCTCATCCCAGAGGAACATGACACCTTGCTTCAGTAATCGTGAAAATCCTTTAGCCACCTCGGCATAGTTAGGTATAAAACGACATAAGAAATTAGCCTTCCCCTGCAGACTCTGTAGCTGATGTAATGAGGATGGAGAGGGGAGATTAATGATAGCTTCAACTTTGAGTGGATCAAGATGAATCCCGTCTTTGGAAATGATAAGCCCTAAGAGTATACCGGAGTCAACGCAGAAGACGCACTTATGCGGATTCAACCAGATGTTATAGCATCGACAGCGAAGAAAAATATGACAGAGATTATCAGGATGGTATTTACGCTTAGCTAAATGAGCCGAAAGGTCATCCAGATAAGGCTGAAAAATGTGCTTGATATCGTGGAAATCATATGACATTGCTCGCTGAAATGTAGCCCCAACATTTTTCAAAATGAAAGGGAGATTTTTATAAGAGAAAGTACCCCAAGGACAGATAAAGGCATTCTTATGTTCATTAGTAAGAATAATGTTAATCTGGTTGTAGCCAGAAAAGCCATCCATAAGGGAAAAAATCTCACTCCCAGCATATTCATCAATGATTTGATCAATAAAGGGAGTAGGATAGTTATCCTTAGGGAAAGCATGATTAATGTCATGGTAAGCAACACAGACACGAGTAGTACCCTGTTTCTTATCTAATGGAACAATATTGGAAACCCATTCTGTCAAGGGAATCGGATAGATAAAACCAACTTTAAGAATTTTTTCAACTTCTCCCTTAATAGAAGTAGCCTTTCTAGGGTGCACAGGATGAAGACGCTAGCGAATAGGCTTCGAACTAGGATAGGTAGGGATCTCATGCACCACAATACTTGGATCGATGTCGGGCATCTCTTCATAATACCATGCAAAGACGTCGTGAAACTCGTGGAAAAGGTTAGTATAAACCTGAACCTCATCGGAAGAACAGGTCACCCCAATATGGAAGTTCTCGACAATTCCCAGTTTAACAGAAGTGTCGATAGGAATCGTTTTTGTGATAGTACTCAAGTTACCTTCCGTAAAAACTTCGTGTGCCAGAATAGGCATTCGAAGTGGAGGAGAAGGAACCTGAGAAGAAAACATCTCAAGACACGTAGACATGACCCCAAGGCCAGGCATGAATGAGGAATGATGATGACTATCATCCCAAGGAGGATCCTCAAGAGACATAGTTTCCACGATGGCTTCATCGGAGGGAAATATCTCTCTCAAGGGATCGGGCGAATCCGAATCTCTGAGCCAATGGGATTGAGAATAAGTATCAAGAGACATGCCCAAAGGATCATGATCAGGAGGCAGAGGATTCGAAGCCGAAATAATCTCACAGTAATCAATCTTGATCGGACTTAACGACATCGAATGTCCAAATGAATCAATCTGCTTGGGTGAAGGGATGATCCACGGATCATCATAAATAGAGATCATATTAACCTGAACAATGTTGGGTGGAGGAAGAGGAAAAATACCCATGAGGGTAGGATCTTTGAAGAGACCCAACCCTACGCTCTTGTAAGGCATAGGAATTTGATCAACGTACGAAACATTTTTCTTGGAAGAAGAAGTGAAGAATGACAACTGATCGACAGTAACGATCTTTCCTTCGTGCGGAAATAAAAAAAAACGAAAGAGAGTGGACAAAACGCACAACATGGCATGGGTCCAACTATGACCGAGGAGAAGATTGTAATTGAGTTTGGCATCAACTACTTGAACCTCGACGTTAACTGTTTTCCCTTCTAGAGTAATTGGTAAACTAGTGAGAACACCAAGAGGTTTAGATTCTCTTCCATCAAATGCTTCTAGACCATTTGGAGATGAATTCAAAGCTAGAGAACTAATATATTTCCATCAGGAAGATGACATGATGCATGTAGATGAACCCTCGTCCATGACCACTCGATGGATATTCACTCCATTAATGCCAACTTGGATGATGAGCGCAAGCTGGTGAGGGAGACGTGGGATGAAATTCTCCAAGTCAAAAGTGATAAGGCTTGAATTAGGAGGATCTACCCCACCGATAGTAGATAGCAAAGCCTTCCGTTGAGATAGACAACTCTGAAGTACTTCTATGCATACATCGCAGATGGCACCTGAGCCAAATCCTCAACAATGTAATGTTGAGTAGCACAGGCATTAGGATTGTAAGAAGACTTACGAAGTACACCTTTGGAAGGTGGCCGTACAATAGGCTCAGTACTAGGCCTTTCAGTTTGAAGAGGGCCAGAAGCAGGCGAAGGAGGAGGACCATCAATGATCTCTTTCCCCATTGCCTAACGCGGTTCAGTATAATATTTAGACTGGGTATCTATGGAAACAGATGCAGAACTGTTCATCATGAAAACCTGAGAGCCAAATGGGGCAGAGGACTGAGGTTTCTCTACCAACTGAGTCTACTATGACGGAAACGATTCTTTGAGAACAACTGGAGTTCCTTGGGTGCCTTTGAGCAATTGACTCACTTCGGCCTGTCGAGGACAGTGCTTGCTGTAGTGCTCTTTGTCACAAATCAAGCAATGATACTTCGGTTAACGTTGTGAACCATCATCAGCACGACATTTCTGAGAATTATGTTTCGGGGTATCGACTTTGGCCTTACCTTTACCGTTATTTTTACCCTTGGAAGTTTTATCTGCTAGATTGGCCTGAATGACATTTACTTCCGCAGTTTTACTAGAATTCAGGGTTGGCTGAGTAGCAATATCATTGGAAGGAGTAGATTTTTGCTTTCCAAGATTCAGAGGGGAATAATTCCGAGAATTCTGAGACACAGAACCAATGACAGAATCAACAGATAGCGTCGTCGGTGCTTTGGATGTTCCAGGTCTAGGAGTATCAAGCAAGAGATCATACAACGTGCCAGACTGAGAGTACAAAAGATCAAGGTACTGGGCATGAGCAATGAATTGTTCCTCAGTGACACATGCCCCCATAGTAATGTCCTTAACAATAGGACTGATGAAAGAGGTAGTAAACCAATTAGTTAGAACATGATCAGGAATATAAAACTTGATCAGGCGATAGAGATGTCTCCATTCATGAATATGATCTGAGATATGGGTAGCTCGATCTTGCTTCAAGGATGTGAGGAGGTGTGTCCCAGTTTCATACCGAATCGGTAACTGAAAGTGCATGAGAAACACCATGGCTAAAGAATTGAAATCCTGAAAGATGCCACGAGATAACTCGATGTACCACTTGGCAGCGGCACCAGTAAGAGTCCATTGGAAAAGACAGAGTCGGATAGAATCGTCAACCCAAGAGTTATAGGAACACCAAATATGGTATGTCATAACATGCGCTTGGGGGTCTTCTGTGGACTTGCCCTCAAATTTGGGATAAACACTAGGGATTTTGGTTGGAACTGGAGGCCAATACGAGTTATGAAGGATTGGATCGTTTGTCAACTTTGACACATCTGGGAGTTCCAACGTTGCGAGAAATGGTAATTGAGGATTAAAAGGCATCAGAGGTCTTTGACAAAGACCAGTGTTAGCATTCCAACCAGGTTGAGAGAAATTTTTCCCCCATATGTTTTATCCCGAAGGATTCTATCCATAGGTGTTAGAAGCCTGATAGTTATGTCCATACTAGGGTTGAGGACCAGGATAATCATTTTGAGAATACTATTGAGGTCCTTGCTAAGAAATATATGGATTTTACTGCAGAATTTAAGCATTGCATTGAGGTGGATTAAACAACATCTGGGATTGACTTTGAGGGTAATAAGTGAGACCTTGGGGCACACTATATACTTCCTGAAATTTACCTTAAGGAGTGTAAGTAGTGTCTTTAGGTTGAGCAGGTTGTCCCTGCGGAGCAGGTTAAATAGGCTGTTGAGCAGGTTGAACAGGTTGAACCGGCTGCTGAGGTTGGACAGGCTGTCCCTACTGAGCAAGTTGGCCTGGATACTGAGGGCCACCTGTTGTGTGGACAATCCGTCTTGCGGACAAGACTGATCTCCCTAGTACTAAAGTATCTAGCAACAAATAGCCAAATAAACTAATCTTTCTCTAAGCATATATGATCTACGAAAAGCTCTATATAGGTGTAAAAGACTTACCGTTTGTCCAGTGCTTGTTTGAAGTCGTCGTTGTCCCTCGCGCACTTGAAGGAGTTTCCTTTGTAAACCTGCAATTACAAACAAGCAAAAGATTACATAGCACCTGTATAGAAATCATCATAAACCATGCTTATCATAATGATCAAGGAGTCTATGAAATAAACCATCAATTGAAAGATTATTGAGAAAAATGAGTATATTTGTATTAACTTCAAAAAGAGAAAATCCTTACAACCTGAGCCTTGATGTTGCACAGGACTTTCTGGGGTCCGAAGCAGGAATCTCTTTTACTTTGACAAGTTCTGCACTCCTCCAACCAAGACAAATAGAGGTATGTAATCTCTCCTCACAAAAGTCTTAGTTAACCAAGTCTAAATCTCAACAACACTTAACTTCAAATATTCTAAAAGCTTGAACTCCCTTTGAGGCTACCCAATGCCTCTTTTTATAATAGAAAGGAAGAGGTATGTTGTTCCAAGGATAAAGGGATAGAATCCTTATTCAAAGGGATAGTTCCTTACATCAAGGGGTTAGCTCCATAAGGTAAGGGATTCATGCACCTCACAAGAGCGGTTCTGCCACCGCAAAATCCATTCTAGAAGCTTCCAGAATTCACTTTTATTGAGCTTTTTGGAATTTACTTGCGCCTTTTTAATCTTACAGGGGTCCGCACCTTTAACAAAGATAAAGTGCATTCAGGAACGCAGGAAAGCTGAACATTGGGTGCGGTACCGCAGGCAAGATAGTCAGAAAGTGCGATACCAAGTTTAAGAGACTTTTAGGAACTTTTTCTGATTTTCAAGGCTTGACATGAGGAACTGATATGTTAGACTTGCAAAAGGGAGAAGTATGAGTAATAATGAGCTCATACACATGGCAGAATGTCAGTGTGACAATTTTTAGTGTAACAGATTGCCCCATAAAGTGAAAAGTCTGGAATAGATGATGCTAAAGTCTGTCATATATGAAGAGTGTAGTAATTTATCATTTCAAAGATCATCCTGTGGACACCCCAGTCAGCACCTGTAAAAACATTCAATGCAAAATATACATGTATACATATCATCACTGAGGTAGGCATTCCCATACTCAGATTAAAATAACTAAAAATTGATTCAATTGTTCTGATACAGGAATAATTTTTAGTACATCACAGTATAGACATGTGTGAACACAGCATGGACGCAGCCATATGTTTATAAATAATCCACTATATAAATGATAACAAAATTCCTCACAGCCTGGATGGTAGAAACTAGATCCAGGGTCTTGATTTCCATATCTCGAACTAGTACGATTCTATCCATGCGAATGAATGTGTCGAAGTCGAACATGGTAGAAACCACTTGATTACCAGTCAATGATGTAAACTGTTAACAAGTGTGAGAGTAACCACCAGTAATGTCAATGGCTCTCAAAGTACCCAGTACAATCCATGAAATGTGAATAAATGAGCTGAAGTCGAACATGTCATGGAATCATTCGATCGAAGGTCAATGATGCAACCTGTCGTCGAAAGCGAGAAATATGCCATTAAGGCATGCAGATTTCAAGGTATTGACGATTTCTAGATCAACTTCCTAGATAATGAGCTGTCGTCGATAGAAAGTGATCCGTCGTAGGCAAGCCTACAACACGAAATCATAGATCAAGTTTTGAAAATATATCGGCAAGGACTGACTCAGGGATGGTCAAAATGGATGACAGATATTTTGCAGATGAATGGTTTATTTGAATTGTCATCTTGAACACATAACGACACTGCAGATGGCTTGGTAGCAATTGACCCAAAGCTAATACCCAGAAACCGGATGAAGACTTTCAAATGAGGTTTGATTAACTGTTAGACAAAGGATTTCCCAACCCAGGTGAATGAAAGTGTCGTGTTCAAGAGTGGTTGACTGAATTTTCGAAAAATCGAAATACAACAAATATGTCCATTTTCCTCTCTTTTCCCCCACCATTTCTGGCAAGTACCTCTTTATTTTTGACAAGCTTGAGGAGGATAACATTTTCTTGTTTATAAGCTCATCCTTCGGACGAGTCCAACTTAGTTTAAGATTCGAACCCTAAGAAGGAGTGGTTCGTTCCTGTTGAAAATTAAACAGGTCCTTTACTGTTAAATTTTAACGAGTCCAATATAGCAGAAACTCGGTGTTTTTCATTTTTAGGGAGTCAGAAGAAAAACTTAAGAAGACTCCATGGGTGTACTTTTTCGTAAATTTAGTCTCTCAGGCCCGAAAAAGGATAAAATAATGCGGGAGAGAACTCTATTGACCGTAATTATTCAACGTATACCTTTTTCGTAAATAGTCCACTTCAGTCCGTAAAAGGGGTAAACTTATACTGAAGGGACGATTATTCATTTACTTTAACGAGTTCAAACAATCAAGTACTCGGCAATATTTTCATATTTAGGGAGTCTGAAAAGGGCTTAAAAGAGAACTCCAATGTTTCTCTTTTTCGTGAATTTTTGAAAGAGTCCAAAAAAGTGATAAAAGTATGCTCTTTGTTGAAAATGATCAATATTCCTGAAAAATCCAATTTCTGCACAAAAACTTCAAAAATTACGCATACCTGTTTAAGATGAGTAAAAATGCTTCAAAAATAACCTTTTTAAAGTAAAAAATAAACAAATTAAAAATTCATCTATTCAAAAAATCTTATAAAAAGGACTTTTTCAATTTCATTTTTACCGTTCGAGTTCAGAGTGAAAAGAAGAAGCTTTTGGGTAAAAAAGTTCCTATGAAGATTCTAGAAAATCCATTCGTCGGAATTGATAACCGTCAGTCCCAGGTAATCCACAACCTCTCAATCTTGTATTTTATCCGTTTATAATTCATTTTTAGGCTTTAAATTCAATTTTTTAAGAAAAAATATGGTTCCAAAATCGCCCGCGGGGGTCCGCAGGTGACACACAGGGTACCTGCGGACCCCAACCTTTTTCTACAAAGAAAAATGTCGTGGGTCCGCACCTTCCTCACAGACCCCGTGCGTTCCTATGCACTGTTTACAAAAGGAAAGTGCGGTCCCCGCGCGGTTAAATTTAAAACTTAAATTTCTTCTTTGCCGCCCAAATTTTTTCAAATTAGATCATTCTAATCTATATTTTTATGCATTGCAGGATTAAAAAGATGTTGATTTGGAGAGAACGTGAACATGAGGGCGTGGATGACGCCGCAATGCTCCATTTGCCCACATTGAAAGCATTAAGAGCATGCGGTATTTATAAATTTTGGGCCATCCAAGGCATGAGAGCACAAGTAGAACTCTTGACATGGCTGGTAAACAGGTGGAATGATCAGGACCAATGTTTTATAATTGGCGGCCACCGGCTCGAAATCGAGCTGGAGGAAATTTATTTTCTGACTGGTTTGTCCAAAAGGGGCGAACAACTCTCCTTGTTTGGGACTAGGCCAGGTGGCCAGACTGTCGCTAGTCTTCAACAAGAATTTTGCAATGATGACGCAGACCCCAGAGACAAAAAGATTGATATAAAAACTGTCATCCATCCTGAGCTGAAATTCATTGCTTTTACTGTTACCAGGCTGTGTGGGAGTGTAGCACTGCATGTAGCTATTGGTTCTCAGATGCGCATTGCTGTAGACTGTTTTTGGGCACCATTTTCAACTGGTGCGAAGCTGTGTTGGCTAATGTAAAAAGCCAACTAACCAGAGAAAAAATGGGAAACTAAAAAAATTTGGATATGGATCCATTGTTGTTTCCTTTGCTCTAGAGAGGATCCCTATGCTAGCTCCGCAGAGTATTCCAGTTGATGTCGGTCGACCTAGAGAACCTAGGATGGTTCGTTGGTCCGCACTGATGGCCCGCCATGGTATTGAGGGTGTTGATATTGTTCGATTTCCTTCGTCATATTTCCGTTGGCTGGATCGCCAAATTTTTATCATTGAGGAATTTCCGTATGTCGGGATAGATTTCCGTGGCGACCGGGAGATGACTCTCCCAACAGGGGAACAGTGGGATGACTCAGGTAAAATCATTTTCAACGATTACTAGTTCTAATTTTTTATTTTTGATCGTCTTGTTAAATAATAACCAAAAAGTTTGTTGAATACAGATGTGGGCCCACGGCGACCAATCCATCTCCAACCCTATGAAAGAAGACAACCAGTTGCAGCCGCACCAGCCCCAGCAGGCCAATCAGCAGAGATTTTGATTGATTTAGAGCATCATCTAGAGCGTTTGACTCTAGATATTCCGGAGACAAACATAGATGACATTCCACTCAGGCTGCAGAGATACGTGATTGGTGTTCTAGGACCTTTTAGGAGGTTCCTGTGCAGGGTGGCTCGGGTAGTGGTTTCTTATCATGATCACCATCAGTGATGGGATGATCGAGTCGTAGACTCATATTTTTGTCTTTTTGTGTTACCATTTTTCCGATCATAAGGTGTTTCCAACCTATGATCGAAGACGATGTATATTTTTTGAAAACATTTCTATCTATGATATATATCACTCTTTACCGGCTATCTGTGTACATGTTACGAATTTTATTTGTTTTACTGTTTTGATTACTGCAAATGTCAATTTATCATACTAGAAGCAACTGCATCTGATAATGTATTTAAATGTCTTGGAATATGTTGATATTCAATATAATCAAATTCGCGTTCCAAGAGACGAACTCTTAAAAATAACCGTAATAACACTGGATTTCTAATGGCATAAACCCTGTTAAGCTGTAATACAACAAGTTCAGAATCCAACCTCACAATCAAACTCCGAATCCCAAATGATATGGACTCAGATAATAACTCAATCACTGCACTATACTCGGCAATGTTATTCGTTGTTTGACCAAGGCTTACCCCATGCATGGAAACTAACTCGTCAGAGGGTGAATAGATAACCCAAGCTGCGGAAGAAATGTTCCGTGCACTACGACAAGCACCATTAGCAAAACCAATGTAGGTTTGAAGAGACGTCGACATCTGCAATATCAAGAGTAAAACTCAGATAAGCAGGAAAAGTGATAAAAACACACTTCTAAACTAGGCACACCTTTCTAATCTAAGACACACCAATAGTAAAGAAATCTAACCTAAAATGAAATATCTCCATACCAAGTTTTAAGCGTAATATCTCTTCAGATATAGCCCATTTATGGGTTTATCTAAAGGGATACCATCAAAATATATCAGCTCATAAGCCCTTTTTGCCAGCTTTTGCTTAACAATGAAAGGACCATGCCACATAGGCACGAATTTCCCAACTCCTAGCTTATTGTTGGCTTGATCATAAACTAAGACTAGGTCTCCTTCTGAAAAATTTCGAGGGGTAACATTTCTATCATACTGAGCTTTTACTCTTTTGACATGAGCCTCGTTTGCTATTGCAGCGTTTCTCCGATTTTCATCCAATTGAGCTAAGTACAAAAAATGTTTCTCCTCTTCAGACGTAGCTGGGAGTAACTCTATGGCTAATTTCAAAGATGGAATTTCGCATTCAATCGGCAACACAGCTTCCAAACCATAAACAAGTTGAAAAGGAGTGAAACCAGTTGATGTTTTGACTAAAGTTTGATATGCCCAAAGTGCTAAAAATAACATGGAATGCCAATTCGTTTTGTGAATTCCAAAAATTCGTTTAATCATGGTGACTAAAACTTTATTTATAGCTTCGACCAGACCATTGGCTTGCAGATAATACGGAGTAGAACTATCGTGGCGCAGGCCCAGCTGTTCAGTTAATTCAGTCATCATGACATTCCGAAAATGGCTTCCATGATCAGTAATAATCGCTTGAGGAACACCGAACCTCACAATTATGTTATTAAATACGAAATTTGCAGCAGTCTTGCCGTTAGCAAAAAATGTAGGCATCGCCTCGGCCCACTTAGTAAAATAATCTACTGCTAAGATAATATAGGCATGCCCCCCGGCCGAGTGAGGGTTACATGTAATAAAATCGATACCCCATTTTGCGAAAGGATCAACAGCAATTATGGGATGAAGAGGAGCGGGTGGTGCGTGCATTTTATGATCAAACAGTTGACAATTGTGGCATTTCCGGACTGCATAAATACAATCTTCAAATAATGTTGGCCAGAAATAACCAGCACGCAATATCTTTTGGGCAGTGGCATACCCCGACATATGACCGCCACATGCTCCAGAATGGCAATCATTTAAAACCTTTTCAGCTTCTTCATGAGTAATACAGCGCCGAAAAACAGAATCCGCTCCGCGTCGATAAAGTGTATCTCCAATAATATTGTATTGTTGGGATTGGAATCGTATTTTCCGCCGCTGAGATCGTGAGATTTCAGGCCGAAAATATTGGGTTTGGAGATAAACAATGATATCTCCATACCATGGATTGAGAGTACTGATAAGAAACAGAGATTCGTCCGCAATAGGCTGCTCTGCCACAGTTTCAGTATCAGTAGAGAGGAAATCACACATTAGTTCCGCAAAAACCAAGGATTTCTTCGCCTTAGATTTCTCAAATTCCAAGTCGAATTCTTGCAAGATAACTATCCATTTAGAATATTTGCCCCCTAGCAATTTTTTAGTCAAAATGTACATCATAGGGTTGCAATCAGAAATTACTGTAGTTTTGCGTAACAATATGTAATGTCTAAATCATTGGACGGCTTGAACAGCCGCCAAAGCCAATTTCTCCACATGCATGTACTTAATTTTAGTCGGATGCAGATTTCGACTAAGATAATAAATCACATGTTCAGCATTAGATTCATCTTCCTGAACTAAAACCATTCCAATAGTGGAATGAGAAGCAGCGAGGTACAAAATGTAATCCTAGTTGTAGTTGGGAGGATGCAATAACGGTGCATGGGTCAACTCGTGTTTAAGTGCATCAAAAGATCGATCAACGATCTCATCCCAAAAGAATGGAATGTTCTGTTTCAACAACCGAGTAAAGCCTTTTGTAAGCTCAGCATAGTTAGGAATGAAACGACGTAAAAAGTTTGCTTTCCCCTGCAAAATTTGGAGTTGGCGTAAAGTCGTAGGAGGAGGTAATTTAAGAATAGCCTCGACTTTCGACGGATCGACGCGAATGCCTGCTTTCGAGACAACAAATCCCAGTAAACGACCCGACTCTACACAAAAAACACATTTGTGTGGATTTAGCCGAATTCGATAATGTCGACATCTCATAAAGATAGCACGTAAATGTGTGAGATTTTCAGCCCTGCGCGATGAATGAGCAGGTAAATCATTGAGATATGGTTGCACAATGTGCTTAATGTCATGAAACGCATAAGACATTGCCCTTTGAAAAGTTGCTCCAACATTTTTCAATCCAAAAGGTAATTTTCAATAAGCAAATGTCCCCCACGAACAAATGAAGGCTGTCTTAGGCTGATCAGCAGGGAGTATGTTTATTTGATTATACCTTGAAAAGCCATCCATAAAGGAAAACATTTCACTGCCAGCACAATCATCGATTATTTGATTGATATAGGGAGTTGGATAATTGTCTTTAGGACAAGCTCGATTAATATCCCTATAATCGATACATACTCGTATGGTTCCTTGTTTTTTAGTCACAGGAACAATATTAGATACCCAATCTGTTAAAGGGATCGGATAAATAAAACCTGCATGAAGTAATTTTTCAACCTCTGCTTTAATAGTAGCAGCTTTTCTAGGATGCATTTGACGTAAACGTTGACGAACAGGTTTGGCATCCAGGTAAGTCTTGATTTCATGTACGACGATTGACGGATCAATTCCTGGCATTTCTTCGTAGGACCAGGCAAACACATCACGGAATTCTTGAAATAGGGCTTTATAAGTTTTAATTTCTTCTTCAGTACAACAAGCACCTATATGAATGTTTTCAATTATTCCTGGTTTTACTGAAATGTCTATTGGAATCGTTCGAGAAATATTTTCCAAATTTAACTCAGAATCGGAATTTTTCAATGGATTCTGTGGTTCCTTGACATATTCAGCAGTAAAGATTGAAGCGAAATCATCTTCAAAATGATCTAGTTCAAGTAAAAATGAATATCGATGATGTAGATCTTCCCATGGTAAATCATCAACAGACAATAACTCACGAATCTGCTCATCAGAATGAACAGGTTCAGGAAATGTCGTTGTGGCTGAGCTAGATATTGAGAGTGATTCCTCGTGGATCCCATTCACTAGATCAATGTCGGTTGAAGAGGGGTTGGAAAATGACTGTACGGCTTGATATTCAAGTTCAAATGGACTCAAAGGTATCATGCCATCAATTGAATCTAACTTGGATTTGGAAGGTACGATCCAAGGATCATCAAACATAACAGAGTCTGACGAAATCATATGAATAGTTGCAACATAAGGCGATACGTTAGGAGGAGGAATGGAAAAATTTCCTAGCAAACCAGAATCTTTCATCAATCCTACTCCAACATCCTTATAAGGGATAGTCGTTTTACCAACGTGCTGGATTGTTTTTGTAGAGGCTGGGTCGGAAGTAACATAAGTTAACTGATCAATTGTAATGATCCTCCCTTGATATGGAAATTTTATGAGTCGGAAGACCGAAGAAACAATAGCAGTCATAGCATAAGACCAACTACGACCCAGAAGAAGGTTGTAATCTAGTGGGGCATCAACCACTTCCACATCTAGATTTACTACTTTACCTTCAACCCCTATGGGTAAATCCTACAAAATACCAAAAGGGTGGAAACCTCGACCATCAAAAGCCTTAAGAATCGTCAGAGACTGGTTCAGCGTAGGAGAACCAAGTGATTTCCAACATTGAATCGACATAATACACGTTGAAGCTCCCTCATCAATCACAGTCCGATAGATCAGTCTGTTTCTGACGAACACTGGTATCTGGAAAGCCATCTGATGAGGTAGACGAGGTGTACTATTTTCTAGATCGAAGATTATAAGATTAGAATCCTGAATATCAACAGCTCCTATAGCAGACAAAAGAAATTTACGTTGTTTTGGGCATGATTGCAGCACTTCCAAAGCCGACATTGTTGAAGGAGAAACAACTAAGTCTTCAACAATGTTGTAATTCTAAGCAGCTCTTGCATGTGGATTGAAAGCTGATTTACGAAGAACACCTTTAGCAGGTGGTTTGATTATTAAGTCTGGATTTGGTTTCTCGATTTGTAGCGGACCAGAAACAGGAGGAGGTGTAGTTGATTTATTTGCATTAGAAGATTCTGCTTCTTTATCATCAACAGGATTCTTAGTACCATAATCTTTCATTCGCGTCGCAATCCTTACATGGGACATCATCAAAATAGGCTCTTCTGAAGCAGTCGAAGTAGAACCAACCATCTTACTATCTTGAGTCGGAAAAGGATCCTTCAAGACAGAAGGTTGTGAACCTTTGACAAATTTCGCAACCTCTGCCCGATGTGGGCATTCCTTAGTAAAATGATCTTCATCACAAATGTAACAAGGATAACGTGGTTTACGCTTTTCATCATTGGATTCATTTTTATCAGTTTTTTCTTTCAAATTCTTCTTGTTTTTATTCTTCCCCTTCTTTTTATTACCGGATTTAGATTTAGCCGTGGATGTGTCCACAACATGAATATCGGCAGAAATTTCGGGGGAAGATTCTCCTTTCGGGGAATCAGGTAAAGTTATAATCGGAGAAGAATTCTTTGAAGATTTCTTCTTACTTTTAGTATTGACTGTACCAATCATACCATCAGTGGCATGAGACCCTGAAGGAGCAGCAGCTATTTGACCTTGTTTTGGAAAGTCTGAGATTTTTTCATGTAAAGTACCTGACTGCGTGTAAACGAGGTCAAGGTACTGAGCTTGAGCAATTACCTGCTCTTCAGTAACAACACCAGCCTTAGCTACATCTTCAGTAATCTTGGGTAACAATGATTTAACAAACCATTCTGCCAAAATTTGATCCGGAATGTATACTTTCACCAAATGTCTTCTACGTCGCCATTCATGAATATGATCTGAAATATAGGTAGAAGTAGATTGTTTCAGCGAAGTTAATAATTCCTTGCCATTGTCGTATCTGACTGGCAACTGAAAATGAGTTAAGAAGGAAGTTTCTAACTGACTAAAATTATGAAACGAGCCTCGTGGTAACTCAATGTACCATTTGGCTACGAGACCAATAAGAGTTCTTTGGAAAAGACGTAAGCGAATCAAATCATCAATGATTGAATTAGACGCACACCAAAGGTGATAAGTCATGACATGATTTGATGGATCCTCTCCTGGCTTACCTTCGAATTTTGGTATATCACTGGGCAACTTATGTGGCATTGGCGGCCAGTACTGATAATAGAAAATTGGATCATTAGTAAGGCGCGTCAAATCAGGTAAATCCAAAGTTGTGATAAATGGTAACTATCGATTAGGGTCACGAAAACCTTGAGTAGCCAAAGCAGTTCCAGGAGGTGGATACCCAGGGTAGCTGGGAATCGGATTAGTATTAGGAATTGTATAACCCCCTAGAAAACCAGGATTAATCGTACCGACTGTGGTTGTTGAGGTTGTTGATAAGTATAGCTAGGGTACGGTTGATACTGATAGTTTGGATTTTGTGTATAGGGACCGAATTGTGGTTATCCTTGGTACGGTTGATTGTAAATTGTGGTTGACTTGTGACAACTGTACTTGTACCGGCTTGTCCCATAGGCATATGAACCGAAGTCTGAGCAGAACATCCTGGTTGGGGTACAGAAACTTGAGGGATTTGCACGGAAGTAGGGATAGACGAACTCGGGGTTACAGATACTCCAGAAACAGGTGTTGCAGGTTGAACAGACGTAGCAGTTGTTGCAGCAGTTTGAGGCGGAGTCTTAGGTGAACTAGGACCGGCTTGCTGAACAGGACCAGGTGCAGGAGTTTGAATAGTAGGCTGGACAGGTTGCTGAGTTGGACCAGTAATTAAAGGCTGTCCAGGTTGATAAGGAAACTACACATTAGGTTGCATAGGCTGTTGATATTGGGATGGATCCCACACCATATTCATTCCGGGGTATTGCCCCGCAGAAGGCTGAACGTAAGGACCATAACCTGGTTGAACGTAGGATTGATAAGTCGGCTGACCGGCTCCTTGAATAGATGGCTGACCAGAAGGCTGTTGGAAACCTTGAATTGGGTACTGACCTTGAGGTTGATAACCCTGAGGCGCGTACTGAAGCTGGGGTTGATAAGTATTCTGAGGAGCATATTGAGTTTGGGGTTGACCTTGGGGTATGTACTATCCTGAAGGTTGATACCCTTGAGGTACGTACTGCCCTTGGGGTTGTCCCCCAAAATAATATGATTCTACAGTTTATGCTGGGAAAAAGTTACCTTGAGGTTGTTCTCCAGGTGGTAATTGACTTCCTGAAGGTTGCCCCCCAGGTGGCAACTGACTGCCTGAAGGTTGCCCCGCAAGCGGCAACTGACTACCTGAAGGTTGCCCCCCAAGCGGTAACTGACTTCCCTGTGTTGGCCCCCCAGGCGGTAACTGACTGCCTTGAGGTTGAGGATTCGAAATGTTACCAGACATCATATAAATTTGTGCTGCGTTCAACACTTCAGTTTTAACACCACTATTACAAGATGACAATACTTGTTGAATGGGTCGAGAAGCTGCTCTCGAGAAAGTACCAGACAAAGCCTGATATCTCGGCGGAACAGAAGGACCACCATGTAAAAATGATTCCGGTGTCTGAGAAAACACGGATGACTCTCCAGCCATAATGGATGGCGGATAATAACCTCTGGGTGTTGGATGAAATGGAACTTGAGGTGGATAAACAGCAAGACCCGGATTCTCTAAAAAGTTTGTTAAAGAGAGATACCAAGCACTAGTTCGAATAGGGCTGTAGAAAATAGATTCACGCTCCATAAGATTTAAAGATTGAGGGGAGTTGGGAAGAGATATGTCTTCGTCTGGATTAGTAAGTTCTTCAATAGAAATAAGACCAGTCGGAAGATTTTCAGTTATAATATTTCTTACCCTAGGTGAATCAAAATCGCTAGAAGTTGGTGAAATAAATCCCGAGGATGTTTCCAAAACAGAAGGTTCAGCTTCAGGTTCAGAGATTTCAGGTTCGTCAGCTAATTCACTAATAGGAGAAACACTATCAGTAACTTCAGAAACTGAAATCGGTTCTTGAATATATTCTGTTGTGGGTATTTGATGATCAGGATGAACAACTATGGATGAAGTTCCAACTTCCGTTGATTTAATTCTAGCACTACTGGACGATACCAGAGCACGAAGCCCTTCAAGATGACTTGGTGAAAATTCAGGGGGTTTCCCTTGTAGTCTCCGGGATTGTCTCGGCAATTCCGCCACGATTAAATATTAACTAATCACACGTAAACAAAGAAAATTCCAATGAAAACACCTAAAGTCTCTAAAGAAACAAACAATTGAATCACACGCTTAAAAATCTAAAAGTTCAAACCACACACAAACAGTAACTTCCCGTACTAAAAAAACTAGTTGGTGATGAAATCCAACTTAGTAGAAATTTAATACAGAAAGGGCGGTTGGAACAGTTACCCCGACAACCTGCTTAATGAAATAGACTGGCACTATTTTCCTCACAAAACCATCTCGTGTGAAGAGAACCCCCCAGAAAGTCCAAGTGAGTCTAGTCGACGTCTGTTCCAGGTACAGTGAGATCTTTCCTTCACCGTCACCTTAGGATATAATCTTAAGATAAATGGACACTAAGGCTACCAATAGTAACAAATATAACTGGGGGAACAGTCTACGATCCGATTTCACGTGCAAGGGCAGAGTAGCAAGCTCAATCCCCTTGAAGGCTCCTCGACATGGTTAATCCGAGGTTTACCAACAAGTGACCCCAGGCTCCTCGACAATGGTTAATCCGAGGTTTACCATTTGTAATACGCAAAAAATATTCTATCTTCCCCAATGAAACATAATTTATTGTCTCAAAGGTTCGGATATGATCTCGCGATTGACTTCTTTAAGAGAAGCTTCCCAGATTATACAAATTACAATTGGATTTTATCTCCTACCGCAAGATTTGACTACTTGTTTTTTTTTGTTACCTTGGAGAGTTAATTACTCCCTACTCCAAGATACTAGCCTAAGCTATGTTGGTGATAAGAGCCCTAGAAAATAAAAAGATTGCTAGATGAATTTTAATTAAGCGTTACTTTTAAGAGTTGTTCTTTAAGGCAATGGATGCGGAAATGAAACTTTGATGGTGTGAAATGACTCGATTTCCAAAAGACACTAAAAATGCACCTAAAAATGATAATCAGATTGCTTTCTTTCAATGAAATTATATTTAAGGAAAAGTTAGAGAATGCAATTATTTTAATGAACAATTCCTTCTTTAAACATAAAGAACAATTGAAAGAAACTAGTTTTTTTTTTGTCTTTTCCAATAATTTATCAAAGCTCACAATAAAAATCTTTTCACTTTCCAAAAACTCGAAGCTACAAAACAATTTTCTTTCAAAAGAAATCTAGAAATTTTAAAAGCACTCAAAACTACAAATTAATTTCAAGATCTACAAAGTTTAATAGCACTCAAGACTACAAACCTTAATAATCTAAATGAATAAAAGATTTAAGATTGTTTTTTGAAGAATGTTTTAACTTAGTTGTTCAGCAAACTAAGGATCTATTCGTTCAGAATAACAAACAGATCAAAAACACTCAATTATGTTTTTATAAAAAATGAGATTCAAAAACTAATAACAAAGTTTTTTTCGAAGATTTGCAAAGAAACAAGTGACTTTATTTCTTAATAAAGGATTATTTCACAATCAGGTCAGATCCAGCAAAAAGACAAAAAGACCAAGGTAATCTGAGCTACTTCAAAATGTCAAATGCTTCAAATCGCTACAAAGACCAAGTGAAATGTAATCCAAAACGCAAAACTTCTAGAAAATCATCAAAACACCAATGCTGCTAAGATTTATTAACAGAAAGCTTTTGACAGAAACAATCATCAATCCGGGCAGAAAACAAAAAGTAAAAATCAAAATCAAAATAAACTGAAGAAAGAAATCTGGGCTTTTCAAAAATTTTAACAAGGTCCGTAGTCTCCCATATATCACAGGTGCGGTCCTGCACTGTTTACACAGGAAAAGTGCGAAACTGCCCGCACTGTGAAAACAAAGCAAAGTGCGGTCCCAGGAAAAACTAAAGAAAAACTTAAAAGATTTCAAAATTTTCTAAAACAGAGAAAACCTAAGCTACCCAGGCAGATGTCAATCAATCAAAAACCAAGAAAAACGTTTCCTCAAATCAAAACAAAAGAGAACCAAAAACAACAAGTTCTTCATCCCCAGTGGAGTCGCCAATTTGTTGTGTGGACAATCCGTCTTGCGGACAAGACCGATCTCCCTAGTACTAAAGTATCTAGCAACAAACAGCCAAATAAACTAATCTTTCTCTAAGCATATATGATCTACGAAAAGCTCTATATAGGTGTAAAAGACTTACCGCTTGTCCAGTGCTTGTTTGAAGTCATCGTTGTCCCTCGCGCGCTTGAAGGAGTTTCCTTTGTAAACCTGCAATTACAAACAAGAAAAAGATTACATAGAACCTATATAGAAATCATCATAAACCATGCTTATCATAGTGATCGAGGAGTCTATGAAATAAACCATCAATTGAAAGATTATTGAGAAAAATGAGTATATTTGTATTAACTTCAAAAAGAGAAAATCCTTACAACCTGAGCCTTGATGTTGCACAGGACTTTCCGGGGTCCGAAGCAGGAATCTCTTTTACTTTGACAAGTTCTGCACTCCTCCAACCAAGACAAATAGAGGTATGTAATCTCTCCTCACAAAATTCTTAGTTAACCAAGTCTAAATCTCAACAGCACTTAACTTCAAATATTCTAAAAGCTTGAACTCCCTTTGAGGCTGCCCAATGCCTCTTTTTATAGTAGAAAGGAGGAGGTTTGTTGTTCCAAGGATAAAGGGATAGAATCCTCCTTCAAAGGGATAGTTCCTTACATCAAGGGGTTAGCTCCATAAGGTAAGGGATTCATGCACCTCACAAGAGCGGTTCTGCCACTGCAAAATCCATTCTAGAAGCTTCCAGAATTCACTTTTATTGAGATTTTTGGAATTTACTTGCACATTTTTAATCTTATAGGGGTCCGCACCTTTAACAAAGATAAAGTGCGTTCAGGAACGCAGGAAAGCTGAACATTGGGTGCGGTACCGCAGGCAAGATAGTCAGAAAGTGCGATACCAAGTTTAAGAGACTTTTAGGAACTTTTTCTGATTTTCAAGGCTTGACATGAGGAACTGATATGTTAGACTTGCAAAAGGGAGAAGTATGAGTAATAATGAGCTCATACACATGGCAGAATGTCAGTGAGACAATTTTTAGTGTAACACCACCAGGTTGCTCTTGTGGAAAGGGTTGGCCTGATGGTTGAGATGGACCAGGTTGACCCGGATCAGGATCGTAGGGTTGTCCTTGCTGTACAAAATCTTGGCCTTGCGGAACGTAAGGTTGTTGCTGTTGCACAAAAGGTTGTCCCTGTGGTGGATACATTTTACCCCCAGGAACATAAGACACTCCTGGTTGAAACTGAGGTTGACTAGACGGACCGTAGGGTTTTCCTTTTTGGACCAAAGTTTTTCCTTGTAAGGTTTGTCCTTACGGACCATAAGGTTGTCCCTGAGGACCAAAGGGTTGTCCCTATTGAGCCAGAGGTTGTCCCTGTAAGGGTTGTCCTTGTAGGCTCAAGGGTTGTCCCTATAGTAATGGTCCTTAATGAGAAACAACCTGATAGGGATCAACCAGAGGAAAATAAATAGCTTGATTAGGATTGATGGGAGGAAAATATACGGGTTTATCATAGACATCGTAATGATGAGGAGGATTGCCAGGAGCTTGTGGCTGCTAAGAACCTTGAGGTGTGGAATTCTGTGGCTGAGAATCAGGAGAGGGAGAATACCATCATTGAATATCGAACTGATAGTCATCGAATGTATAAGTATAAACCATAGGCATGGTAGAAGTAGACAGGGTTTCCACAGCGTGAGGTTGTGATCCACTCACGGCAGGTCTAACAGGCAATGTGGGATTGATAAAGATAGACCTGCAAACAACAACAGACCCTGACGACTGAGTCATGCTGACAATCGGTGCAGACAAAGCCACACAAATGGTAGGTCAGACTGGGACAGATGTAACAGTGTCCGATGAGATAGGTGTTGAGGGCGACATTCCTAATGTAGGAAAAACACAGCTTCCAGTGGGAGCCACTGTACTGGACTGTGCCATGGATGCCACACCAGAAATTATCTGACCCAAAGTACGATAACTAGGTGGAAGAGACACCGATTGGGGGGAAGGTTGACTGGAGACATACGGCAACTCTACTGGGAAAAGCTGATATTCCCCTGTAGAAGCATGCAAATCTTTGCTGCCAATAGGACTGGAAGAATTGATATCTGATGAGGTTGTAAGATTGTCAAAAAGACAATGAGGACTAGGGGGTAAAGCAGTGGCTAATAATGGCAATACCGAAGTGAGAGGAGGAAATTCTTCCTTGCTCCCAAAACCAGACCAAGTACCCTGAGATGGCGATTGAATTCAACCAACCCTTGAGGAGGAGACCGGGTAGCGAGAGGTAAGACACTCGGGAGAATAGGCTACGAAAACTTGGAAGACCTAGTGGACTGAGGTGTTTCCAAAGAAACGTCAAGAAAAGGACTACCACTAGGAGGTAGTGAAGAAGACAACGAAACTGGTGGTTTCACCACTGTGACAATATTTCAACACAAGAAGAAAAAATGAGATAACTTATTCGAGGCTTTAAGATCAAACACTAAGGAACTACAAAAAAAAGCCAAGCAAAAAAAATTTAATGGGAATTTGATCGTAGGAAGTTAATTTTATGACATTGAAATGGAACTTTGTTGTTTCATGTTTTAATATTTGAGAAATAGGCAAAATATGACTCTAGTCACTTTCAAATTGAACAAGCATGAAAGGACAAGTGCTCTATGATATTTTCCTTTTTAGAGAGTCATGGAAATATCAAAATGACTACTCAGGTAATCTAAGCAAGAGGGTGTACCAAGTTTCCGTGAACTGCCATATACACCTTGGTGATCAAATGAAATAGAAATGACCAAGGACTTGACGTATGTGCAGGTAGTCTCCCCGAATGTTGTGTTCGATGTATCACAGTTACAAGGTGGCAGACTCGGCTTCCTATGGATAAAGGATTGCAACCTATGAGGGTCTCCCTTTATATACGCGACGGTATAGGGAGCACAAGTCCGTACTAGCGCTGTCTAATGCCAAATGGTGAACGATAGCTACTAGGTTTAATGACACCAGAACACGTCACTAGCCTAGACCTCTAAAATGTATATGTTAGGTTTCAATGCTTCCTTAGATTAATTCAATTTATTTTAAGGTTGATCTTGAATTAATGTTTCAATTTCAAGGCCTTACCGAATATGATCTCGAATTCCTAAATGTGCACTACATGCAAAATAACATCATTTCCATTCGATGAATGCTAACTAAGAGAAGGATAGGAACCTTTAACAAAGTAGCAACCAATGAAAACATCAGAAGAGTTTCACTAATGCATCTAATACAATGAAACGAAAAACGAAAAAATTCCTTGCTAGTTCACTAAGAGCTAGTTATGCAAAAGAAATTTTCATTTTCGATTCAAGTGAAAGAATGAAAATTTTTTGTTTTTTAGATGAATGAGGCACACAATGCACTGTTACACTAAAAAAACAAAGCAAACACTAGTTTTGAGCACTACAAATGTAAATATCTAAATGAATAAACCGAATGCAATACAAACATAAGGCACACTCAAAACAAGGATGCATTCTTCCAAGCAAACAAAAGGCTTTCAAAACGATCCAAACGAGCAATGTGATCTATGCTCAAAGTGACGAAATGGAGAGTTAAATGAAAACAAAAGTGATCATCCAACAAAACAAAGACATGAAGAATCGATAAATACTAACAAAATCGATCAGCGAATTGAAATGATAAAGATAAAAGTAACTTGAATTTAGCTCATAAGGCTCAGTGAGGAGAAGGCCGAACAAACAACACAAGACACCTAGAAACCCTAGGGCTACAAAACTTCACTGATGAGATAATGGACAAACATCTGAGAAGACCGAGATTACAGAGTCAAAACAATCTCAAAAGTCCAATTGCAAGGTAAAGAAATAATTCGAAGCCAAGAACTATTGACAAAAACTCAGGAAGAAGGTCAAATCAAATCCTACAGGATTCGGTGCGACTATCAGGTTGTAATCCATGCCTAACAAGGGTTGGCGCACCTGTGACAAAAGCAACAAGTGCCAATTGGTGCGACTATTCAAGGAAAAACCGCGCCAAGCTAGAAAACTATGGGAAAAGGAGAAAACCACTGAGTAGAGGTCAGTATTGACACTCTCGAACTGAATAAGAGGATTCAAAATAGTCAAGCAAGTCGATCAAGACAGAAAAGCAATCAAACGACCAAAGTCGACTCGATGAGTCAAAATCTCCACAAACAACGAGATGAAAAACACACACTGATCCCCAGTGGAGTCGCCAACTTGTTGTATAGGTAAATACCCTCTACGGATAGAGGCGATCCCTCTAGCCCTAGGGTGGTTCTAGCAGTAAGAGGACATGCTAATTTTTTAGTTCCTAGTTAACGAATCAAACGAGTTGGGATATATTATCCTACCTGAGATCCAACGTGGTTATCATAGCTACAATAGAGGTCTCCTGATCCTCGTCCCGACACATTGCGATCCTTCAGCAATGGTACTCGGGTGCTTGCACAAATATCAAAGGAAGAAAGCAGCATACAAGACAATAATTGCATTCATAACTAGCTAATCATTCAAGGAGTATTAAACGTATTGCGTAAGGTAAATCACATCAACACAAGACAGGAACCAAAACTTCAGTCATGCATATATTAAGAGAAAGAAAGAGATTACAACCGGAGCCTTGACGTCGCAGCCTCCTTTAGCGGGTCCAGTCGAAATGCATCTCGAGCATTCGTCGGGGAATTTGGACGTGGCGAGGAAAAAGCCTAAGCTCTCTCTCGACAAGGGTCTCTCTCTCTGCTCTATCTCACACTAGCTATATCAGACTGTTTCAGCAAAATGTTCAGTAGTTCCTCTTCAGATAGCTACATCTATGTGAGATAGGTGTATTTATAGAAGGAGAGGAGGAGGTTGGGATCCCTCAAATGGTGGAGGGAGGCCTTATCCTTTGGGAGGTTTCCCCAAAAGGAGGAAATAAGAAGCCAAAGGAAGGTTCTCATTGTTATGTAGTCGAACAACCCAAGATGACTCGCTCACGAAGTGGATAGCTTGGAAAATTCACTTCTATATTTAAAAAACTTTCCAAAAACAACTCAGTGCGGGAAGCCCACTGAGATAGAGTGCCAATGGGCACAGGGCCCAGTGTTAATCACCTTTATCAGCGCAAGGCCATAACTTCCTACCAACGGCAACCCAAAAGCATGTGTTTTTGATGGTTTGTTCCAGGAAAAGTCAACAGAGGAAATGTTCTCCTCATGGAAAGGGATGCAATGACACTTTTTGCAAGGCATGACACTTCATATAAGTCACATAAATGGTCCTCCAATGTGTGGGATGGGGATTGCATGGACGGTGAAAAAATGTTGTGTAACAGTTGCATTCCTTTATTCATCACTTCCTCCCATGCCTTTAATGTCGATCATAATCACATGCAATGTCCGATTAGATAGATCCATCACCAATTT
This sequence comes from Pinus albicaulis, assembly GCA_034641835.2. Taxonomy (NCBI): domain Eukaryota; kingdom Viridiplantae; phylum Streptophyta; class Pinopsida; order Pinales; family Pinaceae; genus Pinus; species Pinus albicaulis. The sequence continues at coordinate 953,171,343 of CM076571.1, forward strand.
ATAAATTCTGCAATTATAATCAATCTTTAATGTAATCAGATATTGCGATCATGTGAGCTTCAAGTCGAATAAGGTATGGAATTTTTGTGTGTCTGAGTGAATTTAATAGTAGTGCAAAACATCATCCATATATCCTTTGACATGTTATGCATTATGTGAGCGATCCAAGTGGATGTCGACTCCCATCCTTCAGCAATAGATAATTAGCACTAGATCAAGGGAATGGTAATTACAATTAACAATACCCATAGTAAGATCTGACATTGGGACCAACTGCGTCCCATCTATTAATTCGAGCAATTAATCTTGTGGTTATCACCATTATTTGAGTTATACACTTAATTTTCAAGGCAAAGTTTTTATGCTAAATTCATTATCACCTAATGTTAGGTCCCTATAAGACTAGTGTATCCCCTTATTATTATTGTTTTACCCATGTAGTCCTCATATTGTTATTATTGTGCCCCATAGAAGCCCACTATTGTTATTTTTGTTCCCTTAAATTATTATTGTTATGTCGGCTATGATTATATTCTGACCCCTTAGACCCTTATATATAGAAAGGAGGTTTTTTCGTTTAAATCATCCAAGAATTGTTCATTTATGTAATTTAAATGAGTTTTTCCCCTAAAAGAGGCTGATTTCTAAGTCGTTGATCTATATTTTCTTCTATTTTATGATCTGGTTGCATAACATTTAGTATTAGAGCATTGGATTCTAGGGTTTCGCTTCTTCAAACAGGTCATCTGGGAATTTTTGCTATAAATATTTTTCTACGAAGATTCAGAAGCGGAAATTTTAACCACGTAGATTCAAAATATTGATGAAACTCATGTACGAATTTCAGATCTTGGTTCACTATATTTTCGGAGATATGATCTGAGGAAGTTAGGGTTTTTGCAAGCTCCAAAATTTCATCTCAAATAGGTGACCGCGGGAAAATCATCATAACTTTCGTTTCAGGCATCAGATTTGAATTATGTAAAAAATTATAAAAATCAAACATAATTTAGTTTTTAGTGTAGCAATTTCAGGGCTCAAGGTTGAAACAATAACACGTGGCACTCCGTACAAATTCACTCTACTGAACTAGTCTATAATAAGGTCATAGTGGGAGATCGGGCATAGCTTTATCTTGATGAATCCAAATTAGGTCTAACCTGTGGCATTGGAAGTAAGACTTAGACATATAATACAATACTGAAGTTAAAATATTGGGGATCCAAAATCACAAAGATACATCAGGTTCAATATAGAGCTCCTCAAAAGCAAGAAAAATGTATGTATTTTTTTTTTAATTGCATAACTTTTGTTTGAAAAATAAGTTTGAAGTGATTCCAATGGAATATTGAAGCATAGATATCAGTATTGAGTTCTAAAATTCATCCAAAAAATTATTCCACACCCATTAAGCTCTCGAAAATCTCTACTATAACACATGAAGAGGAATAATTGCAACATGATATATCAAAATTATGAGACCAAGTGCAACAAATTTCGCTCTCGCAAAGAGTAATAAAAAATGAAATGGAAGCTAAGATAGATGGCATGGAAGCTAATATGGATGTCAGAGAAGAAAATATGGAATATTTTAAGCATGGATTAAAAATCATACATGGTTGGTTTAAAATATGACATGGAAGGTTTGACAAAGTTGTTGCAAGAAAATCTTCCCAGTGGTGAAAAGGTAATCCACGAAAATCATAGTGAGGATGAAAGGAATTTGAATTGTGATTTTAGAAACTCCAAAGTTTGGTTTTAAGAACCACCAAATTCCAAATATCTAAAAATGGAGGAGTATTTTGATCTCCATGATGTGCAACACTCACAAAAGGTATTCATTGCAACTTTATATTTAGAACCAATTAGTTTGTATGGTATTGATGGATTTTTTATCGTAAACCACTTGGAACATGGTCAATTTTTATGGAAAAAATGATATCACATGATGAGGATACAAATTGCAACACCTTCTTTAGCCAATTGATAAATTTGAAACAAAATGATTCAATGGAAGAGCACGTTGAGGACTTACAAAAAATGAATATAAGGGTAGCAGATATTCGAGAGGAGATGAGGATTGATGTCTTCATAGGAATTTGAAGGATAAAATCCAACATGAGGTTCACCTTTGGGAACTTGATTTATTAGGGAAGGCATTCAGGGTGGAAAGAAAAGTTGAAAGCAAAATTATGGCAACAAGGAAGTATACCATCACAACTATAAAGATGGAAAGGTTGTTGCTCCTAGCCTTCCACAACCTACAAGGTTGACACTACAACAATTGGAGGGAAAAAGATTAAAAGGGATTTTTTTATAGTTTTGATATAAAATATACTAAAGGTTATAAGTGCGCCGAGAAGAAATTATTTTACTTAGATTGTGAAAAGGAGGAAGAAAAGGAACAATAAACATTAAAAGAGGAGGATATACACCAGGAACTAACCCCGAAGAAAGAAGAAATGAATTCAACCATATATTGTAAGGAATTGGTAGGAATTATCACTCCTCAAACTCTCAAGATAAAATTATATATGAAGAAAAAAAATGTAATAGCGTTGATTGATTTGGGTAGTATCCATAATTTTATTCATTGTAAGATAACCAAGGAACAATTGCTTCCTATATCCAGCACCAGAGTGTAAATTGATGGTTGCAGATGGACTAACTACAAATTTCTCTAAAAAGTGCCATCATATCAATCTAACCATGGGGGAATATGCATTGAACAGTCCAATTCTTTCTATTCCAATGGGTGGTGCTGATGTTGTACTAGGAGTTCAATGGTTACAATCTTTGGGGACTATAGCTTTTAATTTTCAAGAACTTTTCTTGAAATTTGTTGGGAAGGAAAGGAAGTTGAATTATGGGGTACCATAGGGGAACTAGGAAAGATATTCAGCTATAATGTCATGACAAATCTTCTGAAGAAAGAACAAAAAGGAGTAATTTCATAATTAAGCTCACTAAATGTTCAAATATCGAAATCATCTATTTCTACATATCTCCAAAAAGTATTGGACAATTATTCCAAGGTGTTTGAGACTCCCAAAGGCCTCCCACCTATTCTTGATCATGATCATTCTATTCGTTTGATTCCAGGAAGTGTTCCTCCAAACATCAGGCCTTACAAACATACTTATGCCCAAAAGAGCGATATTGAATGTATGGTTGCAGAAATGCTAGAGGCCAATATAATTCAAACTAGTCAAAGTTCTTTCTCTGCTCTAGTAGTATTGGTGCACAAGAAGGATGGATCATGGTGCATGTGTCCCAATTATAGGTAGCTCAACAAGCTCACTATTAAAATTAAATTTCCCATTCCTATCATTGATGAATTATTGGATGAATTACATGGAGAAATTTACTTCACCAATTTGGATCTTCATTCAAGATATCATCAAATAAGAATGAAGACTGAAGTCATTCTAAAAACAACATTTAGAACTCATGAGGGTCATTGTGAATTTTTGGTCATGCATTTTGGCCTTACCAATGCACCTTCTACATTTCAAGGTTTGATGAATTCCATTTTCAAACCCTTCCTTAGAAAATTTGTGTTTGTATTTTTTGATGATATAATCTATAGTAAGTATTGGAAAGACCATGTTCAACATGTTGACAGGGTGCTAAAACTATTGGAGGAGAATCAATTATATGAAAAAACCTCCAAATGTTTCTTTGGAGTACAAAAGGTGGAATATATAGGTCTTATTGTATCTCATGAGGGTGTTAAGGTAGACCCTAACAGAATTAAAGCCATTAAGGAATGGAAAATACCCACAACCATAAAGCATCTGCGAGGATTTATTAGGTTGATAGGTTATTATCGCAATTTTGTTAAGAATTATGAGAGAATAGCAACACCTCTAACAACATTACTGAATAAAGATGAATTTTCTTGGACTCCAGAAGCAACTAAGGTCTTTGAACATCTTAAAGAGGAAATGTGGCAAGCACCAGTCTTAGCTACGCCAGACTTCACAAAAACATTTATTGTGGAATGTGATGCATTAGGAAATGGAATTGGTGTTATTTTAATGTAAGAAGGAAAACCAATTTATTCTGAAATCCATCTAACCAAAGGAAAATATTTACAAAAACCTATTTATTAGAAGGAACTGTTGGAAATACTACATGCACTTAAGAAATGGAGACCTTACCTAATGGGAAGGCACTTCAAGGTAAAAACAGATCATGATAGTCTTAAATAATTTTTAGAATGAATATTATCTTCAGAAGAGTAGTAAAGATGGGTCACAAAGATGTTGGGCTATGACTTTGAAATCATCTACAAAAAAGGGAAGAAAAATGTTGTTGCAGACGCACTCTCAAGAAAGGATGAGGATGTGGAAGCATTTCTTTGTGCCATTTCTATTATCCAACCAGATTGGATAACCGAAGAAAGGGATGAATGGAAGAATGATGATGAAGTATGGGAACTATTTCAAAAGTTGCAGCAAGATCCTAATACATTTGATATATTTAGATGGAAAAGTGATTCATTATGATACAAAGATCGCTTATGTATTTGTAAGAATTCCAAACTTAAACAAAATATTCTTTTGGAATTGCACACCTCTCCCTTAGGAGGGCACTCAGGATTTTTAAAAACTTACCATAGGGTTAAGAAGGATTTTTTTTTGGATGGTCTTAAATATGATATTCAAAAGTTTGTGACATAATGTTTGGTTTGCCAACAAAATAAAGTTGAGATAATTAATACCTCGGGTCTGTTACAACATTTATCCATTCTGTTAGCTACCTACGAAATTTTTGTCAAGAAAACAGGTGGCTAAATTGTTTATGAGCCTTCAAGAGATACATTTCCCATAAAAATCTCTCATCCTCGAAGCCTTTGTGTGTCCATCGCCTTTGAAAGAACCTCACTGCTGCTTCCATCCAAAAAGCCTCACTAATTGTAAAAAACTGTGCTCAAGGAGGCCTTCGTTTGCCCCTTATATCCCTGCAGAATGTCCCATTTTAACCTTTTTTTGCCTGTGTCAAAGTCTCCCTTTTTACCCCCCAAAAACCCCTAAACCTTCTAAATCACCTTCATTCCCCTCTTAAAACCTGCAAATACCTTTTGTTTGGTTCAAAGGCCCCATAACCCCTCTACCGTTACCTCTTTCTGGCCTCAAATTTCATTAAAAACAGGCCAAAATACCCATATTCTTCATATGTGGGCTTAGCCCCTTTCGGCCAGCCCCCTCAACCAATTCCCCACGTGACCTGGGCACTAGAACCAAGCGCTAGCCCGAAAAGTGCTTATCGTGATCTGATAAATAAGTCTCGGGAACGCTACCCACCGTCGATCTCCCATAATCCAACGGTTGTCGCAAAAATCTCATCGTATCCGTTTTCCCCGTTCACCACTCCGATCGCATATCCACCATTGATCTGATCCGCAGATCGATGGTCCACGTTTCATCTGCTTGGTGGTCCCCATGTTAAAGCACTGTTCAAACCCGTCGGTTTCTATCGCACTGCCTTTGGAAGGAGGGCGGTATTTTTCATTCGATAGCGATGCCATTCACCAGCTGACACATGGCTTCGGGCACTATTGGAAAACCACCCTCATCGCACGTTAACGTTAGACTATGGACCCGGCACGATATGCATGTACACCGTTCGATCTGAAGCTGTCCATCCAACGGTGATTGCGCCATGAAGATGCTCGGGAGTTAGCCCGAGGCAAACAGGACCCCTGGCCCACCATCCATCGCCATCCGATGCGTTTTCCACCGTCGATCTCCTCCTGAGATCGGACGGTTAGAATTAAATCCACGCCCCTCCATTGACGAGGTCTCGCCACGTCACCCATTCCACGTGTTTTCATCGCATTTTCATCCGTCCCTTTTATATTTCGTTCAAAGGTTAAATTTCCAATGTTCGCTTTAAAATTTGCTGCATTCCGCCAACTTTCACCAGACCATTCTCCACTGTTTTGCTGCATTTTTCACCATCACCCTACATTGTTCCACCATTTCACCGGGCTGCACTACCATTCTCATTGTCCCCGCTGCATCCACCCTCCCCATGCATGGTTTTATTAACGTGCTTACATGTTTTGCAGGGTTACAGACTGGCGGAAAACCGCCATGGTTCATATGCACTATTGTAGTGGTACAGTGCACAGAGAAGCTGGTTTCAGAGCTTGATATTATAGCAAGTTGCCCAGGAGAGTGTCAGAACATTTTTCTCTATTAAATGGACAGTGTACGACATGGTCAAGATCTCCCCAGCACCATTAAAACACGAGATTTCACAATCAGAGAACAATAAAGGAGTGGAAAAGAGTATCAGCGGAGAGCCAGACAAACTAAGGCCAGTAATCGAAGATTTTTGAAGCCTTAATTCAGTAATTGAAAAGAAATGTACCAGATTGAATACCTAGAAAATAACGCAGAGGTCTCGATAGGGCCTTGGGCATAGAAAACAACACCAACAGTGTTTCACCATCAGCAGAATGTTCTTCCCCATGAAAGGACGGAGTGCCCATACAGTTTTCATTCTATGCCGTGTTCTAGAGAGGTTTTCTGCCCTGACAACAGTCCTGATGCTATCAGAGCATTTGTTTCACAAGTATGGCAAACCCTAGCATCATTATTCTACCTTTTTTTTCAGTTCACCAGAGTATTGCAGAGGTATTACAGAAAGTACATCAAAGACATACCTGGAGTAAATTGCAGCCTGACGAAGACCACTCTTTCATCCAAAAGAGTACTGAAGATAAATGCCTAGAATTTAAAATAGAATGGGGCTTCAGCCCTCTTCCTCTTCTGAGTTTTAATGCTACATTTAGTTTTCCATCTACCTCCTCAGCTTCTTTTTCAGCTATAAAATCCATGAAGAAACTCATTGTAAAGGTTGTTGATCAGCTATCTGTGAATTGCAAGCTGTTTGTCTTGAGACATGTTCTCTGTGTAAAGTTGTAAGATAGGCTGAGGAGGATGTTTTCAGACCGAGCATCAAGCTATTGGTAATGTTGTACTGGACTGGTGTTGCTATTTAATATGACAAGCACATTTCTTTGGATCTTGATTTAAAGCAGCGGTGATGTTTTTTTGTCTTTGTCTATGTTTTCCTGTTTAGTTCATTACACTTCATTTCTGCTGGCTCGCGTCAGAAATATGGCATAGGATTTACCCCTTGTTAGGTACCCTATGTTTCTGCTCTCCTTGCCCTCAATTTTTTCTACTGTATGTGTTATCTGAGGATAGATTTCAAGCTAATTTAACCAGTGTAGTGGTCAAACATATGCTACTAGTTGATGTATGAATTAATGAATTTGTTTCTCAGATGTTCTTGTTAGGCTTTAATTGAATGAATCAGGATATTGGGAGTTTAGAACTCTATCTCTGTCTCACTAGGATCCAGTTTCAATTAATTGAACCTTTCTAAGTTCCCTTAATCTGGAGGCCGAAGCATTGAGAGTTCAAAGTCTCTCTCTGATCTCAGGTTTTCAACTTTGTGTCCTAAATCTTTAATGTTTCCTTGTCTGAAGAGTTAGCCTTTTAGGTTTTGAATCACAGGTTGTCCAATGGCATGTCCTATCCTTGGAGCTGATTCCCGAAAGGCCACCTTGGAGGTTTCCTTGCTTTCACCTTATTTTTCACCATTTTACACCTCACTATCATCTTTAAGATCCAATGCTTTATATGACTAGCCCAACTGAAAGCCTACATATTGAATAGCAAGTAAACCCTTTCCTGAATCCATTGCCCAATGGTCTTGAATGTTCTCTGAAATCATCTCCCCTTTGCCTAAAACCCTCTTTACTCATCCTTGTCTTATATTGAATCCTTCTTTCCTGATTCCCAACAACCAAACAACAAAAAATTAAAAAAAACAAACCCTGTGCCTATAACTAGCCTAATATCTTAACACAGAGCTTCAAAGACATAAAATATTTGCTTTTATAGAGAGATCCCTCTATGGACTCAGGAGGGCTAGATCCTGAGGTCTGAAAGTGGTTCTGATGTTGTCTCATCTTTTGGTCTTGCCAATCTGGCCAAAACATGGGAACCCCAACATAATGGCGACTCCACTGGGGAACTTTTGAGTATTTTGCATCTTACTACATCACAAGAGCTTCAGAAACCTAGAATCTCTGGTTAGGTTAGAAATTAAACACTCTTATCCACAAATCAACTTCTATACCACTTGTTTTGTTTTCTCCCACACTCTTAGACAGAGTCTGGGAAGGGCCAGACAACCTCCGGATCTCACCCTCTTTCAGAGGTGAAATATCTGGTAAATTCCCTCCCAGTCCATCTCTAGTTAGAGTATGCTGTGTTTTAAGGATTTCCCTAAAAAAGACATTACAGAAACATTGTGGTGGACAGTATACCCTCTCGAAACATCCTAAACCTTCCACCTAGCGACTCCATAGTTCCTAAACGATTATAAGACTCCACTGGGAGACCAGCCTCCATAGCAACATCAGCCACAATAGAAGTAACAACTAGGGTTAAGCTGCTTTGTTGGAAAACAACATTCTGGCTTCAAGAACCATTCACACAAGAGCTTATCCTAACCCAAACCCACCTAAAATAGTTGACAACCCTGAGAGTATCATTAAGAAATATCCTACATCCAGAAAACCAACTATTTCCAGATGCATCCATAGAGATAACTCTACACCGAAAGACCTTACAGCTCTATTAGACCCTCTTTTTGACCTAGACTCTCAAAACAGTGTACCTAGAGCTAGGTCATTCAATGCTCTAGACCAGCCAGACCCTGAGTCTCTTGGTTCACCACCTCAGAGTAGTAAACACCTCAGGGACAGAGAGACCCCTCCATCCATGCCTCCTGATATTCACTTCATTCAAAACTTGGGTCTCTACCACCCTAAATCCGCTCAGCAAACTTCTGCTGGTCCTAGTATCCCTGCCATCCACATACCAACTGCTCAAGCTAACCCTTTACCTCACCAAAACATCATCATGGCACCCTGGTATGCACCTCTGGTTTTACCCCAGCCTCTAGTGCCCCTACCCAACGATTATCAATCAAAGATCCCTCACTTCACTGCAAAAGAGTCTACCACAGCTCAGCACCATGTAGACAGGATGGAGGATTCTTTTGATTACATGGAGATAGATGATGATACAGTCAAAATGAGAATCTTTGCCCAGAGCTTAGGAGGTGATGTGAAGAAATGGTTTAAAGGCCTGCCTCCTAATAGTATCCAAGACCTTCCTGCTTTATATCAGATTTTCATAAAAAAATGGGAAGTTAAGGCAAACCCTCTCCAAATCTTGGCAGAATACAAGAACCTGAAAAGGAACATAGGAGAGAGTGTCCATGATTACTCCACAAGGTTTAACAATGTTTACAACGCTCTTCCTCCATAGATGAAACCTCCCCAAGGTTTGGCCCTAGTGAAATACCCTGAAGGCTTTGATGCTGACATGGCCTACCAGCTTAGGGAGAGGGATTACAACACACTGGAAGATATTCAAAGGGGAGCAGTGAGTGTAGAGGCTAATCTGATTGAGAAAAAAGCGAGGTTGAGAGCTGAGAAAAGGGTAACATATAGAGATGACACTGTATCCTCCACATCTGACCCTAATTATGACCGTCTATCTAAAAACATGGAAAAACTATAGCAAATGATGGAAAAAATGGTTGTTACAGTGAATAATCAGAATAGAAATCAAAATCATAACCAGAACCAAAACTTTAGAAGAAACAATACCACTCCCAACAGACAAAGAGAATCAGATTAGCAAGTCATCCCCCCATTTCAAGATAAATTTCTTGATGAAGATGAGGGAATCATAGAAGATTCTGAGGGAACCACAATAAACATGTTTGAAGTAGAAAACTCAATCCATAACTGTTCCATAGAGGAAGATCAGCCGAAAGATCAGAATATGAGGATTACAGACTTAGATTTGAAAATGCCATCATGCAGGTCAGAGAGCAGTATGAACTTAGAAGAAAAAAGAGCTTAGACAATTCCAAACCCAAAAATTCTAAGATTACTATTAAGAAAAGGCCTAAGAAAAATTCTAAAGTAACTACTGAAAGCAACAAACCAGCAGCTGAGAGTTCTGGCAAGAACAAAGAAAAGGACAACCAAAGCTCTGATAAGCCAAGTCAAACAACTAGCAGCACTAGCACTGCAGTTAGTGTTCCTGATAAAACAGTTCCCAACCCTGTACATAGTGAGAATCAGCACACTGAGCCAATCACTAAAGTAGTGGCTAACAAAACAGAGTTGAACATTTCGAAGAGTCACTCCACCTTCAACTTGGAGAGTGAGATTGCTAAAATTAAAATCTCTGTCCCACTCTCTGAGCTGGCCACTCAGGATGTATATAAAGGCCAAATTTTGAAAGCTCTGAATCTAGGGGAAAACAGTGACACTGTCAATTTGAGTGATGATCAACCAGCCCTTCTGTTTGGTCCAAAGATAGAAGGGAAGTTTCAGGAAGGGGTAGTTCCACCTTTTTATATCAGTCTCAATATCCATGACAAGATTTTTCACAATGCAATGCATGAATCTGGGGCATCACACAACCTAATGCCTAAGGTAGTTATGGAAAGGTTAGGCCTAGAGATAACCCGGCCCTACAAAGATTTATATTCTTTCGAATCTAGTAGAGTAAAATGCCTTGGCCTGATCAAAGACCTATGTGTGAATCTAACCCAGATTCTAGTCAAATGTATGGTCATGGATATTTTAGTGGCAGATGTGCCACCTAGGTATGGTATGCTATTGTCAAGGTCATGGGGAGCCAAGCTGCAAGGTACAATGTAGATGGATGGCGCGTATGCCACAATCCCTGTCTTTAGCCAGCTTAGAAGACTATATACAGAGGCACAAATGAAATTCCTGGTTAGTAGCCCTGAAAAGCCTGAAAATTATCCTCTGTACTCTGTGCACACAGATTTGGACTCCTTTATCCTTTGCAACGATGAATCCTCAGAGGAGCCAGAGCTAGAAAACAGAGATATAAACAGTGAGGTAACACCCATAGATTTCAACATAATGGCCTCTCTAGCCTCAGAAGAAAACGATGATGAAATTTTTGGACAATGCACTGAAAACGAAACTCCGAGTAAACAAGAAACCTGATGTGAACAACCGGCTAGTCACCCCTGACTAACTCACACACTCCACAAAGAACGAAAACATTTACAGTCCGACGCAGATCCTGTAACGCAACAGAATAGTGAAACCCACATTAGGGAGGAAAATGATGATAAACCTGAGAAAGAAACCTTATGGGAGATGAATTTCGATGGGTCATGCACCAGAAAGACTGCAGGAGTAGGAGTATGGTTACATAACACAAAGAGCGACTATGAAGAAAGTCATGCCTTCAACCTGAACTTCAAATGTACAAATAATATTGCAGAATATGAGGATCTTATCCTGGGCTTGAATCTGTTGAAAAAATTAGGAGCCCGTAGGATAACTGTGCATGGAGACTCAGATCTAATCATAAAACAAGTGAACGGTGAGTATACAGCTAAACACCCTAGGTTGCGAGCGTATAGGAATGATGCCATGGATTTATTGAAGACCTTTGTGGAATATGAACTGGTGTTTGTTCCTAGGGGTTGGAACGTAATTGCAAATGGAATAGCTTGTATAGCGAGTTCATATCACAAGCCTCCTAGTGACCAAAAAACCATCATTCAGACCAAATTCAGGCTTGCAGTACCAGATAATGAAAAATATTGGTAGGTTTTTGAAGGAGATAAGCAGATTGAGAATTTCCTGATAGGGAATAATGAGTTTGAATTCTCCGATTCAGAATCTAAATCCAATGATGGTTGCCTAAGTGAAGAACCCTTAGACAAGGAAGATCCACCCTGTAACATAGAAATAAACGTTTTAAACGAACGGATTGGAAATCCAAACGAAGAATGTGAAAATGCAGATAGTGAGGAAGTAGAGGTGTTGCAGTCGAAAGATAAGAATATACCCGGGGGAATAGCACCTTTAGAAGACCTTTTTTACTTTGATGATGTAGCAAAAAAACCCACTATTGAGCACTCGGACTCTGATGTTGAGGAATGTAATATAGGCACTGAAGACAAGCCTAGGATGATCAAATTGGCCAAGTCCCTGCCTGCAAACATGAAAAATAAATATATTGACTTGTTAAAATAATTCATTGATGTGTTTTCCTGGAGCTATGAGGACTTAAAGGCCTATGACACAAACATCATACAACACAAAATACCTTTGAAAGAAAACCAGAAACCCTTCAAATAGAAACTTTGCAGGATAAACCCGAAACAATTTCCTACAGTGGAAAAGGAAATAAAAAAGATGTACGAAGCAGGAATAATAGTTCCTGTGAGGTTCTCTGATTGGGTCTCAAACCTTGTAGTTGTGAGAAAGAAAATATGTGAGATCAGACTGTGCATAGATTTTAGGAACCTTAACAGAGCCTCACTTAAAGACAATTACCCTTTGCCAAAAATGGAACACATTCTTCAAAAAGTAGTAGGCTCAAAAAGGATCTCCCTATTAGATGGTTTTTCAGGTTACAACCAAGTTTTAGTACTCCTAGAAGACCAACTCAAGACAACTTTTACCACTCCATGGGGCACCTTTATGTATGTAAAAATTCCCTTTGGACTGATGAACGCTGGTGACACCTTCCAACGAGCAATGGACATAGCCTTTTCAGATGAAATTGGGCACTTTATTTTCATCTATCTGGATGACATAACAGTCTATTCCAAGACTGATGAAGAACACCTAAAACATCTGAGAAGGGTGTTTGAAAAATGCAGAAGGTTCAGTTTGTCATTGAATCCTAAAAAGACTGTATTCGAGTTGCAAGAGGGAAAGCTTCTTGGACACATCATATCAGAAAAGGGAATTAGGATAGACCCACAAAGAGTTGAGGGAATACTATAGATCACACACCCGAGAAACATCAGAGAGTTGCAGTCCTTTATTGGGAAAATCAACTTCCTAAGGAGGTTTATTCCCAACTTAGCTGAACACCTCAGGAATATGACAAACATGTTGAAGAAAGGTGTAGGGGTTAAATGGACTGTTGAGGCTAAAAAATCTTTTGAATCAGTTAAACTTGCACTCACCCAGGATCCTATCCTAATTAGCCCTGATTTCTCAAAGGATTTCATGATATTTTCATTTGCCTCCGAGCATACTGTGGCTGCAGTTCTGCTGCAGAAAAATCCATAGGGAATTGAACAACCTATTTCTTTCTTCAGCAAAGCTCTAAGAGATGCACCCTTGAAATATAACATAATGGAAAAACAGGCCTATGCCCTAGTGAAGGCCTTGAAAGACTTTAGGGTGTACATACTGCATTCCCACACCATAGCCTAAGTGCCAAGCATAGTGGTTAAAGACATCTTGTCCCAAGATCTGGATGGAAAGAGGGGAAAATGGATTGCTGTAATCTTAGAATATGACCTTGAGATAAAACCCACAAAACTGATCAAGGGTCAGGGCCTAGCTCAACTAATGGCTAAATCAAATTTACAAGCCCTTGACATAAACATGGTAGATGCCTTGGATGAGCAGGAAGGATTGCCTGATCCCACTGTTGAGGAAAATTTTCAGAGCTCTCCTTGGTATTCTAACATTTTGTATGTACTCACAAACCTCAATGCCCCTGAACTATCAAAGACTAAGGCCAGATTTCTAAAGCTAAAAGCCAGAAACTACTGCATTATGAATGAATGTTTATATTGGAAAAGTACAAATGGCCTATTGCTTAAATGTTTACCTGAAACTGAAGCAGAGAGGATTGAATAGGAGTTCCATGCAGGGGAGTGTGGAGGCCACCTAAACTGGAAAACCACTGCTAACAAAATTCTCAGAGCTGGTTACTATTGGCCCACCCTTTTCAATGACGTCCATAAGATGGGAGTTGCCTACCATAAATGCCAGATTTTTGAAGGCAAAAGAAAACTCCTACCTCTACCTCCACAACCCATCACTGTTGAAGGTCCCCTTTTACAGTGGGGCTTAGATTTCATTGAAGAAATACACCTAGCTTCTTCTGCACAACACAAGTGGATCCTTACAGCCACAGACTACTTCACTAAGTGGATAGAGGCCATACCTTATAGGAATGCAACAGATTCTGTCATCATTAGGTTCCTACAAGACCACATCCTCTCTCGGTTTGGCTGCCCAAGAAAAATAATCACTGATAATGCTGTTGCATTTGGATCCAAGAAAATGGTTGATTTTTGTCACAGGTATCAAATAACACTCGGTCATTCGACTGCTTATTACCCAGAAGGTAATGGGTTATAGGAATCGTCAAACAAGAGCTTGGTAACCATCATCAAGAAACTGCTTGAAGAGAACAAGAAATCATGGCACAACAAGTTAGTGCATGCTTTGTGGTCTGACAGACTTACAACAAAGAAATCCATTGGCATGTCTATGGAACAGAAGCAGTGTTTCCTACCAGCCTTGGAGTACCAGTGATTAAACTTGTCCAAGAAATTCAGACAGAAGAAGACAGTATAGTGAGAAGGATAAACCAAACAATTCATCTCCAGCAAACAAGGGAAGAGGTCTATAACAGAGCTATCAAAGTTCAGGAAAATATAAAGAAATTGTTTGACAAAAGAAAAAAGCATGTGACTTCAAAATTAGAGATAAAGTTCTAAAATGGGACTCCAGGAGAGAAGACAAAGGAAAGCATGGAAAATTTTATAGTTTGTGGCAGGGTTCGTACATCATCTAGGCCACTGTTGGTCCAAATTCCTTTTTTCTGCAAGAGCTAGATGGTACAGAGCTGTTTGGGGGTCCTGTCAATGGCAGGATGCTCAAAAAATACTACTGCTGATTTCCAATTTCCAGTTTCCATTTCCATTGTAAATACCATTGTTGTGTTATGTTTTCAAGAAAAAGAGAAAAAATGTTTCAAAAAACAGAGAGAAAGGAGGGGTTCAGACATGCTCAAAACATGAACCTCTAAAGTGCAAATATTGGCTCTAACATGATCAAAACCTGAGCCAAAAGAAGTGAAGACAGCTGGTTCTAACATGCCCAAAACCAGAGCTGAAATAAAAAGGAAAGTGACTCTCACAAGCTCAAAAATTGAGTCACAAAGAAAATAAGGATGCTTCAAAATTTCAGATCTCAAGCCTTCAAGATTTTGTTTTCAGTTTTCTGCATGTTTATGTCCCTGTGCAACTGCCTTTATGCCTTGGATCCATAGCAAACTAGACTGTCTAATCCTAGTTTGTCTGTCTTTAAAATTCTGTTGTGGAATGTAGAGAAGAAATCTGCTGGACAGTTTAATCCCAGCAGATATTAGATTAGGTAGAGAAACATATGAGGCCAAAATTTTAATCTGGTCTCATGGAGTAATAAGGGCAGAAATAGAATAGGTTTATTTTCCTGTTTGTAAAAATAAATGATGAAAAGGGTCTGCAAATTCAAATGCACCTCGAAGAATTTTTTTTAGGATGGTAGGATGGATAGGTAGATGGTTGGGGAATGTTTTCTGCTGATTAATGTATCCATCATGTTTTTGGCAGATGATCCAAGAAAAGAAAGAAGGTCAAGTACGAGGCATCTGGCCTACTCCAAAGATCATTTTCTGAATTCTTGACTCCTTCTAGAAGAAGCCATCCCCATGTGGAGCTTGTTAGCCACCTATGAAATTTTTGTCAAGCAAA
Source organism: Pinus albicaulis (assembly GCA_034641835.2). Classification (NCBI taxonomy): domain Eukaryota; kingdom Viridiplantae; phylum Streptophyta; class Pinopsida; order Pinales; family Pinaceae; genus Pinus; species Pinus albicaulis. The sequence goes on from CM076571.1 coordinate 953,186,994, forward strand.
CAGGTGGCTAAATTGTTTATGAGACTTCAAGAGATACATTTCCCATAAGAAATCTCTCATCCTCGAAGCCTCTGTGTGTCCATCGCCTTTGAAAGAACCTCACTACTGCTTCCATCCAAAAAGCCTCACTGATTGTAAAAAACTGTGCTCAAGGAGGCCTTCGTTTGCCCCTTATATCCTTGCAGAATGTCCCATTTTAACATTTTTTCGCTTGTGTCAAAGTCTCCCTTTTTACCCTCCAAAAACCCTTAAACCTTCTAAATCACCTTCATTCCCCTCTTAAAACCTGCAAATACATTTTGTTTGGTTCAAAGGCCCCATACCCCCTCTACCGTTACCTCTTTCTGGCCTCAAATTTCATTAAAAACGTGCCAAAAAACCCATATTCTTCATATGTGGGCTTAGCCCCTTTCAGCCAGCCCCCTAAACCAATTCCCCACATGACTTGGGTGCTAGAACCAAGCACTAGCCCAAAAGCGCTTATCGCGATCTGATAAATAAGTCTCGAGAGTGCTACCCACCGTCGATCTCCCGTAATCCAACAGTTGTCGCAAAAATCTTATCGTATCTGTTTTCCCCATTCACCACTCCGATCGCATATCCACCATCGATCTGATCCGCAGATCGACGGTCCATGTTTCATCCACCCGGTGGTCCCCACGCCAAAGAACTGTTCAAAACCGCTAGTTTCTATTGCACCGCCTTTGGAAGGAGGGCAGTATTTTTAATTCGGCAGTAATGCCATTCACCGGACGACACGTGGCTTCAGGCACTATTGGAAAACCACCCTCATCGTGCGTTAACATTCGAATGTGGACCCGACGCGATATGCGCGTACACCCTCTGATCTGAAGCTATCCATCCAACGGTGATCGTGCCACGAAGATGCTCGGGAGTTAGCCCGAGGAAAATAGGACCCCTGGCCCACCATCCGTCGCCCTCCGATGCGTTTTCCACCGTAGATCTCCTCCTCAGATCGGACGGTTAGAATTAAATCCACACCCCACCATTGACCGGGTCCCGCCACGTCACCCATTCCACATGTTTTCATCGCATTTTCATCTGTCCCTTTTATATTTCGTTCAAAGGTTAAATGTCCAATGTTCGCTTTAAAATTTACTGCATTTTTCCAACTTTCACCAGACCATTATCCACTGTTTCGCTGTGTTTTTCACCATCACCCTGCATTGTTCCACCATTTCACCGGGCTGCACTGCCATTCTCATTGTCCCCACTGCATCCACCCTCCCCATGCATGGTTTTCTTAACGTGTTTACGTGTTTTGCAGGGTTACAGACAGGCAGAAAACCGCCATGGTTCATATGCACTATTGTAGTGGCACAGTGCACAGAGAAGCTGGTTTCAGAGCTCGATATTACAGCAAGTTTCCTGGGAGAGTGTCAGAACGTTTTTCTCTAGTAAATGGACACTGTACGACACGGTCAAGATCTCCCCAGCACCATTAAAACTTGAGATTTCAAGGTCAGTGAACAGTAAAGGAGCGACAAAGAGTATCAGCGGAGAGCTAGAGAAACTAAGGCTGGTAATCGAAGATTTTTGAAGCCTTAATTCAGTAATTGAAAAGAAATGTACCAGATTGAATACCTAGAAAATAACGCAGAGGTCCCGATAGGGCCTTGGGCACAGAAAACAACACCAACAGTGTTTCACCATCACCAGAATGTTCTTCCCCATGAAAGGACGGAGTGCCCATACAGTTTTCATTCTATGCCGTGTTCTAGAGAGGTTTTCTGCCCTGACAATAGTCCTAATGCTATCAGAGCATTTGTTTCACAAGTATGGCAGACCCTAGCATGATTATTCTACCTTTTTTTTCAGTTCACCAGAGTATTGCAGAGGTATTACAGAAAGTACATCAAAGACATACCTGGAGTAAATTGCAGCCTGACGAAGACCACTCTTTCATCCAAAAGAGTACTAAATATAAATGCCCAGAATTTAAAACAGAATGGGGCTTCGGCCCTCTTCCTCTTCTGAGTTTTAATGCTACATTTAGTTTTCCATATACCTCCTCAGCTTCTTTTTCAGCTATAAAATCCATGAAGAAACTCATTGTAAAGGTTTTTGATCGGCTATCTGTGAATTACAAGCTGTTTCTCTTGAGACATGTTCTCTGTGTAAAGTTGTAAGATAGGTCGAGGAGGATGTTTTCAGACCGAGTATCAAGCTATTGGTAATGTTGTACTTGACTGGTGCTGCTCTTTAATATGACAAGCACATTTCTTTGGGTCCTGATTTAAAGCAGTGGTGATGTTTTTCTGTCTTTGTCTATGTTTTCCTGTTTAGTTCATTACACTTCATTTTTTCTGGCTCGCATCAGAAATATGGCATAGGATTTACGCCTTGTTAGGTACCCTATGTTTCTACTCTCCTTTCCCTCAATTTTTTCTGCTGTATGTGTTATCTGAGGATTGATTTCAAGCTAATTTAACCAGTGTAGTGGTCAAACATACGCTGCCAGTTGATGTATGAATTAATGAATTTGTTTCTCAGATGTTCTTGTTAGACTTTAATTGAATGAATAAGGATGATGGGAGTTTAGAACTCTATCTCTGTCTCACTAGGATCTAGTTTCAATTAATTGAACCTTTCTAAGTTCCCTTAAGTTGGAGGCCGAAGCATTGAGAGTTCAAAGTCTCTCTCTGATCTCAGGTTTTCAAATTTGTGTCATAAATCTTTAATTTTTCCTTGTCTAAAGAGTTAGCCTTTTAGGTTTTGGATCACAGGTTGTCCAATGGCATGTCCTGTCCTTGGAGCTGATTCCCGAAAGGCCACCTTGGAGGTTTCCTTGCTTTCACCTTCTTTCTCTCCATTTTACACCTCACTATCATCTTTAAGATCCAATGCTTTAGATGACTAGCCCAACTGAAAGCTTGCATATTGAATAGCAAGTAAACCCTTTCCTGACTCCATTGCCCAATGGTCTTGAATGTTCTCTGAAATTATCTCCCCTTTGCCTAAAACCCTCTTTGCTCATCCTTGTCTTATATTGAATCCTTCTTTCCTAATTCCCAACAACCAAACAGCAAAAAAATCAAACAAACAAACCCTGTGCCTATAACTATCCTAATATCTTAACACAGAGCTTCAAAGGCATAAAACCTTTGCTTATATAGAGAGATCCCTCTCTGGACTCAGGAGGGCTAGATCCTGAGGTCTGAAAGTGGTTCTAATGTTGTCTCATCTTTTGGTCTTGCCAATCTAGACAAAACATGGGAACCCCAACACATTCCAAGCCAACGTTGGGAGGAGGTTTTAATGGATTTTATCACAGGTTTACCCAAGTCCGAAGGAAAAAGTGTCATCATGGTGGTAGTTGATAGACTTACCAGGTATGCACACTTTTGTGCATTATCACATCCATTTAAAGCTAATAGAGTTGCTACTGCATTTATGGGAATAATTCGAAAGCTATATGGAAACCTAAATATTATTGTAAGCGACAAAGATCCCATTTTCACTAGAAATTTTTGGACATAATTATTTTCTTATCTGGGTACTCAATTAGCTCATATCTCATATTATCATCCTCAATCTAATGGGAAAACTGAGATAGTGAACACATTTTTGGAAGGATATCTTCATTGCTTTGTATTTGATAAACAGACACAATGGGTCAAGTGGTTACCTCTGGTTGAATGGTGGTATAACACTTCCTTCCACACTGCAGCAAAAATGACCCCATTTATGGAACTTTATGGATATCATCCACTATCCATCACATTGTCTTTAAGAGAAAATTCTAAGTTTCAAGAAGTAGAAGATCACATCGAGCATCAACAACAAATTCTCCAACTCTTCAAGGATAACCTCACTTTGGCGCAGAATCAAATGAAACAATAGGGATATCAACATCATATTGAAAGAAGTTTTGATGTAGGCGACTGAGTATTTTTACGGCTACAACCATATAAACAAATGTCCCTCAAGCAAGCTAAGAAGGATAATAAATTATCATCAAAGTATTATGGTCCTTACAAGGTGTTGCAAAATATTGGTATTATGACATATAGATTGGAGCTTCTGGCATCTTCCCGAGTGCACCTAGTTTTCCATGTTTCATGCGTAAAGAAGGTTATAGGTGACAAGCTCCCAATTCAAACAATATTTCCAGAACTTGACGAGGAAGGAAAAATAATATTGGAACCTGAAGCAGTCACGAAACAAGAACTCAAAAAATATAAAATCAATCAATTTCAGAGTATGCCATCAAGTGGAAGAACTTACCCGCTGAATATTCCTCGTGAGAGGATGAAAATTTTATACAGAAGCATAAAGAACTACTCAAGCGTTGAGGAAAAGACGTTTTTGAAGGAGAGGGGCATGTTAGGTCCCTATAATACTAGTGCATCCCCTTATTGTTATTGTTAGTGTGGCCCCCTTATTGTTATTTTTGTACCCATGTAGCCCCCATATTGTTATTATTGTGCCCCATAGAAGCCCACTATTGTTATTGTTGTGCCCTTACATTATTATTGTCATGTCGACTCTGATTATATTGTGACCCCTTAGACCCCTATATATAGAAAGTAGGTCTTGTCATTTGAATCATCCAAGGTTTTTTCATTTATGTAATGTAAAGGAGGCTCCCCCCTCGAAGAGGTTTATTTCTAAGTCCTTGATCTATTTTTTCTTCTATTTTGTGAGCTAGTTGCATAACATACCATCCTTCAACAATAGATAATTGGCACCAGAGTAATGGATAGTAATTACAATTACAATACCCATAGTGAGATCTGACACTCGGACCGATTGCATCCCATCTATTAATTCGAGCAATTAACCTAGCGGTTATCTCCATTATTTGAGCTATACACTTAATTTTCAAGGCAAAGTTTTTATGCTAAAGTCCTTATCACCTAAGACCATTACTCCTTGTTCCAATGTGTCACTTTTATTGGTCGAAGAATCTACCCCAGAATTAAGGTGTCATTTCACATGATAAAATTCAATCATTTCAAATCTTGTAATCTAAAGGTTTATCCTATGTAGGATGGGAGCTCGAGACTGATCAAGATTCCCTTTAAGTGTACTCGCCTATTGGATTACAGTCATTGAAGCATCAAATACCATTAATTTACGAATGCCCCTGGACAGTGCCAAGTATAATCCTTGCCACAATGCTTAGTATTCCTCTTGGTTATTAGTTGTTGCCCTTTATCCCCAAGCAAATTGAATCTACCTTTCTTCATCGAGGTGAAAGACAACCCTCCCACTCTTGCCACCCCATAAAACATAATATTGTTAAAACATAATGAATAGAGATAATTAGTTGATCTCCACATTTTACTCTCTCCACATCTCAAAAGTCATAAAAGACACCAATTTTCATTTTTTTTTGGTTCACAGAGATTTAAAAATTGAATCTCATGCTTTACATAATACTTCATAATACTCCACATCTTACTATTTCCACATCTCAGAAGTCATAAAACACACCATCAATTTTGTCTTTTTAGCTCACAAAAATTTAAAACTTGAATCTCGTGCTTTACACAATACTTCATAATACTATAATTCTTATTAAAGTGAAATATATTCAACTAAATTTTATTAACAATAATGTGTAAATAATCTAATTATTTTTTAATTAATTATTCAAAATTTATATACTAAACATTTCACTAAATTTTATTAGTAATATTGTAGAAATGATTTAATTGTTAATTATTTATTCAAAACAATTTATAATTATTTATTAAATGATATTTATTGAAAATAATTTAATATTTTATATTAAAAATTATATTGTAGTACTGTAAATACTAATTGTAATAATATTGTAAATTTTCATTTCAAGCTTCTTCAATTTTCTAAATTATAAATATATAAACGACATATAATTTTAAAATTTATAAATTCAAAACATATGAGTTAAAGATATAAATATATAAATTATAAAATGGAAAAACGATTCCAAATCTTTTGAAGACCTGCGAGCTGCTATTGCTATATAATAATCTAAAAATACAACTCATTAAATTATTTAAACATATTTAAAAAAATTTCTACAACTCGCTCAATTATATATAAATAAAAAATAAAAAAAATTCAAACACTCCATTCCAAGCATTATGTAGCATTAAATATTTAAAACATTCGATAGCAAAGCAAAGTATTTTTTTTTTTAAACTTTATACTGGATATTTATTAATAGCAAAAGTTAATATTTTTACAAAATGACTATTACATATTTATTTCCTCAGGAGCCATGGCATTTCTATGGATTTACATAATGGAAACTATGTAAAAACTAGGATGTATTAGGAGCATAAGTTGGTTTTGACTTGTAGCTAGTCATTTACAAAAACACAAAACATGTAGACCAACATATGATGAACAACTAGGAAATAACACAACGAACAACTAGAGAACAATTGTAGGTTACTAGCCTTAGACACAATAGGCATGACACACACACACACACACACACACACACATATATATATATATATATATATATATATATATAAACAAAAATCCAAAAATGAGGTTTCCTTTAGATAATATAGCTTGTCAGAACCTCTAGCTCAACTTCTTAATCCAAAATGATGATTGGTAATGAAGCATTTGAATTAGCTTGCAAAGAAAAGCATTTGGTAGCATGAAAATAATTGATCATGGAATAAGTAGCTTAGTTTCATGAGAATCCTCATTCTCTTTTGTTATCACTGCTCACGATACACACACACACACTTCGATGATTTAGTTTCCATTGCATCACAACCAAAGCATACAAATTATTGCAAAAAAAAAAAAAAATGAGTGCGTGTTGTGGAAGGATAGATGTCATCGTCTGGTTATTTAGGATCGAAGGAGGAAAAATAATCCCCATATATTTTGATAGTTTTGTGCATGTACAATAAATCCATCGAAGTCTTTCATCTTTGCAAAATTCATTTGCAGTATTCATTATTTTTTCTTCAGTTTTTATTAGAGTGTGTACAAACATTATGTGACACGTGTAATTTCATAATGTTATATTATGTTATATTAAAGTTGTGGGGTATAATTATACTTGAATTTCAAGGTACATTATACAGAAGGGGTTATTCAAAAAACCTTTTTTATTGTAATCTCAAATCATTTTTATCATACTATCATTGTCTTCAACTCATCCGGAGCTTTCCAATAATATAAATTTTAGAGTTCCAAGCACAAAGTTATGCATCTTTGAAAATTTCATCCATTTAAAAGGCCATTAAAACATCTTTCAGACAACCACATGGCTATCACATGGAAACATTTGGCCATGTGTTTTTCCTGCATGGGTCCATGTCCATTGCCACACCGACTATATTGTGTCCTCACCATGTCGATGATTTCCATTGATGCACCTTGGTTAATCCTCTAGGGATTTGGTATGCCGATATGTTTCTATGGAAAAAATGTTAATATGTTGATATGGCCAGATGCGTTGATATGTTGATATGGACCTTTCCACGTGGACTACAAGAGACTCAACAAAAAATTTATAACTACAAACCTTCACCAAACATCAATAAACTAAGTGACCTCTAGCAAACTTGGCTTCACACCTCATCTCTCTAACCTCTAATCGCATCTTGCTACATGGTGGTAGATGGCTTGTCAAACATTTGGCAAGGTAGACATGTATATCGGGATATCGATATATCAACAAATTTCTAGGATGTAGTCCTCTCGAACTCTAAATACGTTGATATGAATGCTCGACACATGACATCAATCATATATAGTGAATCACCACTTAACACATGGTGAATTCTGACATAACACTTACCACATGGCACTATGGATGGGTGCCACATGTCACTCATATTCATAGGGTTGGCATTTCAAAAGCATTAAATGTAGGTGACACATGTCATACATGTGGCACTGTAACATCATCCTTTAGTACACCATTGCCACGTCACTTGCCTTGTGCCCATATTAGTAAAGTGGTTTTCATGGGGTGTTGATCTGAAATGATTGTATTAGTTTTGTTGTGCTTGAGGATTGAGGTGGTTGTCCATGAATTGTAGATGATTTTAGGTGAATTAGAAGCGTAAAACAAGCTTAAATAACAATCAAAAGCAGTGTAAAATAGAGAAATAAGTCACCACATATAATTTACACATCAGGCATGATGAAGCAGTTCACCCCTCCTTGACTACATTAGTTGGTCCAGCTCCCAATGGAATATCCATCTTTCATTATGCTCAAAATTTTTCAAATACATTTAGTTACAGTGATCTAATGGTTTTTTTTTTTGTACCAATGGCTCAAGAATGCTCCAACTAGTCAAAAATGACTCTTCATCCACTCAGAATGGGCGAAAATTGAGTCTCCTACTCTTTTGCCCAGTTACACCTAGAAAAAATCCACTAAAAGTGGAAGACTCCACTTATTTGGAGTTAAATTAGGCAATTCCACTCAAAAGGTGTGTTTTCCAAAACTTTCATCATTTTAAACAACACGTTAAAGGTTGTAGTTGAAGGTGGCCACATGCCAACCCCCAAATCCCGCGGTTAGGTTAACGGTTGGGTGGAACTGTCGATGGAACCCAAAAAAATAACTGTGGTGATTGTGTTTTAAACTTCAGTAAGGTTGGTGGTTAGCGGAGACTGCGGAGTTATTGTTAGCAACTAACGTTGCCATGTGACAACATAACACAAACCTGTTGCGGAGACTGCGGGTTAAGGCTTATCCGTGGAGGTGTAACGTTATAGTTTCAATGTTGTTATGTGACCACGCCACGAGGGGACCGCTCGCGGGTTGGGACCACCAGCGGTCCCCAACCCCCAAACACAAATTGCAACAACTTTATCAATAACCTACGAACTTATAGGTTAAGATTCATCGTGCAGAGCTGTTGGAAACTTGTCTGCATGTCATGTTAGTGTCAATATTTGTGTACTTCCACCAGGGATCAAAACACATTTTTCATGTGTATCTTCAGTGTCCCACTCTAAAGAATTTTCAATCATTCCATTAGGTCATGATATAAAATTGTTCCATTGGTGGTTTTCCTTGCAAGTGTCCCATTTTCCTTCACAAGTATATGCCCGTTGACCCTCTTCCATGTCTTCATCATGCTGAAAACAAGTATGCTCTCATTTCACTTTTAGTCAAAATCACTCATTGAGTCAGTTTCTTTCATTTCTCATTAGGTCACTAGGGTTTCATTAGTTCAAATCATCGCATTGTCTCATTTTCAATAAAGGGCAACATAACGTGTGAAGGTGACCCCGAATAAACTCATGATTTTCTTCAGTTAGTTCAAATTTAATAAGTATTCAGTCTTCAAAAGGCTGTCAACTCAGAAATCCACATGCCAACACATCAAATGTCAAAGGGAGTTGTCTTTTCCAAGGGTGCCCAAGTCATCATTGTTCACAAGCACTAAACCCTAATTTCCTCTCCCACTGAGCTAGGTTTTGATATGAAAAAGAGGAATATGAGCAAAGGAGCCATAAGGTAGGTCATATCAGTAATTATGAGGCCATTCCAACTCATAAGATCATGTCTCCATCAATTCTTAAGAAATCATTCCAAGAGTCAAGTCATTTGCCACTCATAGGGCCGGTTTTACTTCAAACTATGTTTCCGACGAAAAAAAAATGAATTTGACAAAAGTGAGAGAGGTTTTTGTCCATCATAGGTCCACGAAGAAACAAGTCCTTCAGTTTTTACACAGGTGTCATGGTTTTAGAGAAATTTCAAAAATACAGGTGCCACAGGAGAGTTGCTGCACTTCTGGAGTGACCTTGGTAAAATCAATTTTCCTCATAGATGGAGTGTCCAAATTACTTTCTTGATGAGTCAAATTATAACTAGAAAAAGATATATTTCCAATGAGATATCATGAGCTCAATTTGGAGTTGAGGAAGGCCTCCAAAATTTTCCTGCACCAGCACTCTACATTCCTGCACCCTCATTCAGTACTTTTTGACCAGTCTTGGGAAAATCAACTTTTGACAGGTAAATCAACTCCAATCAGAAAAATAAAGGTATATTTGGAAATTATACTTTAGTATATTTCCAACAAGCTATCCTAGGACCAATTTGGACGCTGGGAAGACCTCCAAAAGTGGTCTGCAAAACAATGTTGCAGTGGCGCTGCGCTAATGTTTGGGCATTGTGCTAATACCTAACTGCGTTGTGCTAATGCCCGAAAATAATAATGCCATTTACACTGGCACTGCGCTAATACCCAGGGGCACTGCGCTAATGTTTGGGTGCTACGTTAATTCCCTGTTTTCTCTACAAGCTTCAAAAATCAGTCAAAGTGCCTCAAATCTTCAGCAAAAGTTTCTCCAACACCTTTGACGAGTAAGTAACATGTGAATTTCACCTCCTTGCTATCTTCAAGAGGAATTTCATGGTTTTTTGGGCTTCTATGTGAAATTTGGAAGTTGGATAGGCTATAAACCCTAGATTCACTCTTTATTCCCAAATTTGGCGCCCATAAATCTCACATTCTTTTCCTACATCACTGTAAACCTTATTCCTTCCCTACAGCACCATAATCCCTTTCCCTAAACCCTTTTCCCCTGAACCCTAAGTCCTAGGCATCTCAATTTACTAGGTAGCCCTATCAACCCTGTTATAAAATTCTAATTCCCAATCCCCTAAACATTTTGATCCCCTATCACCTCCCTAATTTTAGTAACCCCTGCCCCCATCTCCCTAATTTTTCCAAGACCTATCCCCACTTCCTAAACCTAGGTTTCCATTTACACTCATTCTATCAAATTTCCTAAGCTAGCCATATCATCTCTCATTCCCCTCATCTCATTCCATTTCATCGTAGGGTTTCCTAAGCCTTCAAGTTCAAGATGTCTGAAGAGGAGGGCAGAGGTGTGATTGAGGAACAAAATTGCAAGGGCCAAGCTCAAACAAGCCCATGCAAAGATTCAAGCTTTGATCGAGCAAAAGGAGAAGGAGAGGAGAGGTTAGACATAATTGCTAAGGTGTCTCTTCATGCCTCTAACCCTTGATCAACAAGTAACCTCTTTGGCACATTTTTCACTTTAGTGCAATTTTTGGTTTTTGGGCAATTTTGGCACACAGTCCCACTGCCAAAAATGCAGCGCCCTTGGTGCTGCGCTTTTCCTTGGAGCATCTAATGAACAAATGGTCACCACCATCATGTTCAAAATGATGAGGACATCAACCCCATAAAGTTTCAGAAAATTTGGAGGAGAACTGGTCCCTCAAGTGTGCAAAAAACCACCAATTTTTCATGTTTCTGCCTCCTTTTTGACCTTGTCGCTGCGCTAATACTAGTCTTGGGAGAAGTGCTTTTTGACAGGGCCGATGGGCACCCTTTTGGAAACTGGATGCATATTTTCAAATCAGACTCAGAGATATTTCCAATGAGATATCATGGAGCTGATTTGGACACCGGTAAGGCCTCCGAAAGTTGCTTGCAAGAGAGGCTATTTTTTCTGTCATGGCGTTGTGCTTTTGCCAGGAAAATGTCATTTTCATCATCTTCAACAAATTTTGAATTTTTGACTTTTTATCTTGGGAAAATGAAGAAAATTATTGATTTAAAAGGTCAATATAAATGTAAATGTCATGTTTTTATTGTTTTATAGGGTAGATACATCAGATAAGTCCTCTAGAGGTCAAATGAATCAGTTTCCTCTCTTTTAGAGGCAAATTGTTGGGTCTTCCTAGTCTTTAGATTCTTGTTTGGGAGTAGGTGAAACTGATCCCTATCTCATGGATTCTACTCCTCGAGGATAGTGAGAGTGGTTTTGAAGTCTATATCATGTATTTTCTTAGTCATTTGTAGAGGTTGGACTCATTTGGCATCTCAAGAGACATATTGTATCAGTTTGGCTTTGGAAATTAATGATAAATTTGCAGCTATTTCCGATTGGGATCCATGTGGTATGCAGTGTTTGAAATAGTTTCTTCTTTGTGATCATTTGTATGAATGTATTATTAGATCATAAACCATTTTCATGTCTATGATATGATTAATTTCAATTTGAAAGGAAAAATTCATGTTTCATGCTCTGTTTTGGGAAATTTTGCATAGTTTGTTTATTTTCTTCAGTTTAGGGAGAATTCATTTCAGATGCTCTTCCTAACTCCTCACCAATATTTTCACCTCACCATAATCATCCTCTGACTTTCAAAAATTCTACCTACCTTGCGCCTTAGAACCCTTGCAATTTATGACCTAATTTCCTTGCCCTAGTTGTTTGACTCCTCATAATCCAACAAACCCTACACAAATAAAAAAACCCCGAGCTACTATACCTACCCTAATATCTTCTTTCCTTAGTCAATTTTTACTGTGAATATATGGAGAGAGCCCTCTCCTAGCCTAGTAGGGCTAGCTACTTGGCTAAGCATGGTTTGAGGTTACCTTGGAATTGCCTCTCTCAACCTGGGGTTCAATCCCAGTGATAACAGCCCGAAGGGAGGTCGTGGGGTCGAGCCCTGCAGACCTCACCAAAATTTTACACTGTCATTCCAGGGACACATGGCAGCCTTAGGGCTGGCCACGTGGCACCCTATGATTGGCCCTCCGGAAACGTACCGAACTCATTCGACCAATAATGAATCAACACTTGTCAAAACCGATTGGCCCGATGAAAAGGAATATTCCTAGAATATTAATTTCTTCTGACTGTACCTCCACCCTGTTGAATGTGCATCCCAGTCAACCCTGGTCAAACTATCAGTTTTTCAAACCATACGACATCAGAACGTGATATATTCCTCATACGACATCAGTTTGAGGAATATATCACTGGCATTTCGATCAGAACGTGATATATTCCTCATACGACATCAATTTTTCAAACCATTCACGGTGCCAGAATCAGGAAGACGAGATCTACGCAACCATCTTAGTTTCAACCCAATCCTGTAACTTTGAATTTTGAGAAAAATTTATGAACTCCTGATCACTCCTCCCCATTGGAAAGCTTTTGGACCCCAAAAGACTTGATTACCTATTCAGTAGATGAGGGTACAGCTCCCTCACCTTTGCAACCTCCATACATCTTGCCTTGCTTGGTTTAGTGCATTTGAGCCCAACTTGAAGGTAGTCACCACTTCCCCTCTTGGATGTTCTTGTCCTCCTGTCAAGAATTGTATCTTCTTTGAGCTCATCCAAAAATTCTAGCGAGAAATATTCAATAGAAGGTAGTTGAACATCAATTCCTTGATCATCGATCAAAGGTGGCTCATAGAAACGTAAGTTTTCAACATTAACAACTGAATACATTTGCATATAAGAAGGCAAGTCAAGTTGGAATGCATTATTATAAACTTGCTTTATGATCTTGAATGGACCATATCGAATGGGTTTGAGATTTTTACCTTCCCCTTGTATCCTTTCTTCACTAATGTGCAACCATACCTCATCTCCCTCTTGAAACTTGTGATCAAATCTATGTTTGTCATGCCTCTCTTTGTATTTTCTTTGACTTTTCTCAAGTTATTCTTGAACTTGTTTATGTACAATCTGAATTTCTCAATGAAATTTCGAGCCTTATCAATGTCACTATGGCCATCTATTGCAACATCCTTCCTGTTAGTCATCAATAATTTTTACCTTTTTAGGTGACTAAATGCTTATCCTAGATTTCTAGAAACAAAATCCATGAATATTATGAGTTCTAGAAATCTCACTGCCTTCATTATCCTTAGGATAATTTTTTCACTAATTTATTATCCCATCAGGTCAAGGTCATCCTACCACTCCCAGAAGACCCATCATGGGCTCAAGCTACTCATCTTCACTATGTTTTGCCACCTTTGATGGCAGTGATCACCAACCAACCTACTTTTTCCCATGATCATCAGATATCTTAAAGCATTTATGGTCTCAAAATCCCTCTATGAGCTCTTTAGATCAGTCAAGTTCATCCATTTTTATATCCTCAAATACACCCATTGATCATGAAGCTCTACTTTTACACTGTCAAGATCCCAAGCCTAATCTCAGTCAAGGACGAAGTCCAAGGAATTTCCCATTAGGTCGCTAGGGTTTCACAAGTTGTAAGGCTATTTTGGAGGTTCTTAATCAGTTTTTTTCATGTGCCAAGAAGGTAAATGAAATGGAAAGGGATGTAAGGAACTGTTTGTCCAAGTTTTATAGGAAAACCTTCAAGAGAAACCTCCTTGATCAAAGCACAACTTCTACAAAAGACAACTGCCCATCTTAGACATTTCTGCAGGAATGAATGAGATGGCCATCAGCAGAAAAATAGGTAAAGGTAAGAGAGTAAATAATTCCTAAGGGCAGCCACAACAAAGGAGAGGCAACATGCCTAATTTCAAAGAGCATCAGGGTTTTTATAACGGATTGGAAAAATAGTGTTGCCAGGCAAGGAGCCAAAGCAGAAATCACAAGGATAGAAGTACATCAGCGCCACTGAGCATGAATTGAAGATTTATAGAAATGATAAATAGGGAAAGGAAAAAGCCCTAAAGCCTAAAGTTTGAGAAGGTAGGAAAAGAAGTGAAATGAAGGCCATAAATCTCCATCATGATGGCAGAAGATTTTCAAAGGATATCTGAAGATGGCCTCCATGGTTTTCCAAGATAAAGGGGTTTTCACTATATCAAAGGGACAAAATTGTAAAGAATATCAGTGTGAGGAAGTATAAGCCTTCGAGTACAGTCAAATGTCTTCAAAATGGTCAAAATAAGGAAAGAAGGAGGTTAAGGGTCAAATAAGAAATCAAATTGAGCATGAGTTGATCCAGATTTATGCAAAAACACAATAGAATAAACACATAACCATAAATACAGAGATGCAGCAGAAATAACACTTCATTTCATTAATATCAAAGAACTGAAATTTGCTTACAGACAGAATGGAAATAAAACTAGCTAGGGCACTGGTAGCTATCTCTGAGAAGAGATGTGGCGGCTACAGGCCTCTGAACTGAGTTAAAATGAGGCTCAAGGGCCTATTTATTATTGAGAAATAATGGAGAACTCTAAACATCCAAAAAACTAACCCTAGGAGATGAAGCACCAAAACTGTGGTCCCCGTTTGGGTAAATTGGTGTTTCAACTTCCCAGGGATGTAACTTTGGCATACTATCTTCGTTTGATGCACATGGTACATCATTAGAAAGATCTATTTGAGGACTAAAAATTTCACCACGAATATCCATTTTGGAATGGAATGATATTTGCTGGAGGTGCGATGCCCAAAAAACATCGTTTAGGGCCTCAAAATGGCTCCGGAAGTTCAGGACCCGAAAAACTGCTAAAAATAGTAAGTTGTGCCAAAACTGAAAAACTGAAAGAGGAAATGGTGGGGCCCCAAGTGGAATAGGTGGGTGGCCACCAATATCCACCTGGATCATTCCTCCCCCCTTAAGAAGCAATGGTCCCCATTGCGTTGAGTTCTTCCATGAGATGAGGAAACTTCTGCTGAACTTGGTCCCTGGTGAACCACTTGCCTTGGTGCAGGAGTTGGCCAGCTTTGACAACCTGATATAGTTGGATGTTCTGTTGGTGAGTTCTCTTTATTTTCATGTCCCTGATACAATTTGTGGTGGCCTGTTCCATGCAGTCTAGGTTTAACTCTGTTGGTGTGAGCTGTTCTGCAATGTCTGAGAGGTCCAGTAGAGGTGGGAAGTAAGGATGAAGGCGATCCACATTGAAGACTGCGTGTAGAACAAGGAATGGTGGAATACTGAGCTCGAAGGAATTGTTCCCTACAGCCTTGGTGATGGTGTACGATCTGTATCGGAGCGGGAGAAGCTTGCGGTGGGGTCCAGTGAGGCGCTCCTTCTGCAAATGTAGCCATACTTTGTCGCCCACCTAGAAGTTGTGTGGCACCCGGTGTTGATCATGGCATTGCTTGTACTTGGCATTGGCTCTGTCCAATATATCACGAAACTGTTGGCGGATGTGTTGAATGCGCTCGATGCAGCTACCTACTTTGTCAAGTTCAGACTGGACATGAGCTGAATCAGCCTGAGCAGCTGCAAATGGTATGGCTACGTCAATAGGACATAGTGGCTGGAATCCCAAGCCCTCCTGAAAGGGGCTATGGAAAATTGAACTATGGAGAGCCCAATTATAACTATGTTGTACATATGGGAGGCTCTCGTCCCATGTGCGTGGATGCTTTGAATTGTACATGTGCAGAATGTGTACAAGCATTCTGTTGACGACCTCTGTCTGGCCATCTGTTTGGGGATGGAAAGCTGTGGACTTGGTGAGCTTGGTATCCAACATTGACCAGAGGCTGGACCAAAATGTGTTGAGGAACCTACTATCCCGATCTGATATGATAGACTGTGGGATCCCAAAGTGCACCCACACTCGTTCAAAGAAGAGTTTAGCAGTGGCTTCTGCTGTGATATTCTTCTTACAGGCCGCCATGATGGCCATCTTCGAAAATCTGTCAACGACCACGAAAACACAGTCATTTCCATTCTTAGTAGAAGGCAGGCCCGACATGTAATCCATGGAGATGGATTCCCACGGTCGACTAGGGGTAGGTAGTGGAGTATATAGGCCTTGCTTCTTGATGGTCGGTTTGGCAATGGCACAAGCAGTGCAGGATCTGATGTGCTTCTCGACATCCTTTCGAAGGTTCGACCAATAGAAATACTTCTGTAGTATTGCTACTGTTTTCTCGACCCCGAAATGCCCAGCGACTCGACTGTAGTGTGCTTCCCATATCATCTTGGCACGCTCGCTTGAAGGAACACAAAGGTGTCCCAGGTGCCATAAAAGTGCATCTTGGAGGTGAAAATTTGGAACTTGCGTGCCCCCCAAGAGTGCCTTGTAAGTGTGGCCGAATTCTGGGTCACTCTCATAGAGAAGCGACCAATCAGAAGTCTCGTGCCCACAAGAGTTGAGCACGGTGGTGAGCGCCACGATTGGTGGTCGGCTGAGGTAGTCTGCAACATTATTGGTGCTACCCTTCTTGTACTTGATATTCAAATGAAACTGTTGCAGATATGTGGACCACTTCTGATGGCGATCATTCTGCAACTTCCCTTGTGTCTGTATGAACTGCAGGGGCCGGTGGTCTGTGTGGATGATTGTTTCCTTCCCAAAAATGTAATGCTTCCATTGTCGACAAGCTTGCACAATGGAATACATTTCTTTGTCATAAGTGGGATACTTGTGAACTGTGTCAGACAATGTCTCACTGTGATATGCCACTGGATGTCCCTGTTGAGTAAGAACTGCCCCAATAGCATAGTCAGAGGCATCTGTCTTGATCTCAAATGGCTGTTGCAAGTCTAGTAATGTGAGAACTGGGGCAGAAGAGAGGCGATTTTTCAATTCTGTGAACGCCTTCTGTTTGGTTCCGACCAAAAGAATTTTTCTCTCGCTCCTCCCTTGGTGACTTGACTCAAGGGCCAAGTGATATGAGAGAATCCCAACATGAATCTACAGTAGAAATTAGCAAGACCCAGAAAGCTGCAAAGCTTTGTTATAGTGGTTGGGGCTGGCCAATCCCGAATGACTTGGATCTTGGATGGATCCACATGCACCCCCCTTTCATCAATAATGTATCCCAAATATTGAACCTAGGTCATGCCAAACATGCACTTCTCCAAATTGGCACACAACTTGTGTTGCCACAATGTTTGGAGGACTTGTCGGATGTGATGAAGGTGCTCTTCCCAAGTCTGGCTGAAGATCAGAATGTCATCCAAGTACACCACTACAAATGAGTTGGTGAATGGTCGCAAGATGTCGTCCATCATCCTCATGAAGGTTGCAGGAGCATTCGTCAACCCGAAAGGCATGACCAACCATTCGAAAAACGCCTTCCTTGGCTTTGATGGCAGTCTTCCACATATCATAGGGTTCAATTGGTACCTGGTGATACCCAGACTTCAGGTCGATCTTGTTGAAATATTTTTCACCTTTGAGTTGGTCCAGAAGGTCATCAATCCGTGGGATTGGGTACCTATTCTGGACAGTGATCTTGTTTAGCTCCCGATAGTCAATACAGAGTCTCCACGTCCCATCCTTCTTCTGTACCAACACGATCGGGCTCCCACAGGGCGATGAACTTGGTCTGATGTGACCTTTCTGCAACAACTCCTGAATCTTCCTCTTGATTTCATCATTCTCCAGAACAGAGCGTCGATAGATCGGTCCATTGGGTAGTGGTGCACCTGGGGTCAGATCAATTGGGTGCTTGACCTGACAGTGCAGAGGAACCCCTGTGGGTGAGGTGAAGATGTCCCCGTACTCCTCCACAACCTTATCCATTTGTTGTTGTCATGCAGAGGAGCCTTGTCTGGAGGTCATGGCCACAATATTATTCTTTCCCTGGGGGCGGATCATTAGGAAAACGAATTTCTTGGTTTGGGAAATGAGCTTACTGCATTGTTTTGCAGTAACCAAAGAGATAGCGGTAGGAGGTGGTACATCTGGTATCATGTACAACTTATTTCCCATAGTAACAATAACAGCACGAGGTCGAGACTCATACACAGCATGATGCTTCCAAAAGTATGGTTATCCTAATAATACATCAGAAACATCAATAGGAGCAACGTCACATAATACCTCATCTGTGAAGGGCTTGATGCTATAGGGAAGGCGACACTGCTGGCTGACGCGGAGATCTCGTCCTTGGTGAAGCCACCCGATGGTATATGGATGTCGGTGAGTTGTGGTCGGCAAGCCCAACCGCTTCATGACGTCTGCTGAAATGAGGTTCTTTTGGTTCCCATTGTCGACAATGAACTGTACAGGGGAGCCCTTTACCCACATCTGGGAGTGGAAGAGATGTTCCTCCTCCTTTGGATCTTCCGGTTCCTCCTTCTGGATCTTTGTAGTTGCAACAGTGGCATTGGGCTCTGCATCAATAATCTGTTTCCCTTTTTCATTCCCCTTTTCAGGTTCTGATTCGGAGTCCGAGCATGCAGCTGACTCAGAAGCCCTCATCTCAGCCACTAGCGACTGCTTGGCCCGACACTCACTTGTGTTGTGAGTGGAGATCTTATGGAACTCACACCACTTTCCTGTGTCCTTCTTTGGCTTTGCGGTGTGGTTCTTTTCTTGTGGCTTCGACAGGTTGTCTTTAGCCACCATGCCTTGGCTCTGTCCTTTGTTCTGCAGTTTGGAAGCACCTTTCCCTTGCTTTTGATTCGCAGATCCAAAGTCTCGCTTCTTCTGTCTGAATTTCTGCTCAATCTTGGCAGCATACCGGTATGCTGTACCAAGCGAGGAGATGTCGAGGAACTCCATTTTCTCCTGAATGTATCTGTGCAGATAGCTGCGATAATTTAGCACCAAATTTTTCTCTGAATCTTTCATACCCAAGTTTGTGTGCAAGGTATGGAACAGATTCGTCAGCTCATGCACATCTTGATCCCTTTGTTGTCGCAGCATGGTCCATTGTATGTACTTGTCCTCATAGCTCCCCACGGGATAGTACTGTTCCTTGACGACGTCTCAGAAAGAATTCCAAGTTGGTATGGACGAGAACAGAGAGGGTTATGTTTGGTCCTTGTTCTCACAGTAGGTTTCCCACCAGTCCTTAACATGGGGGGTAGCTTTGAGGAGTGCAAAAATAATCTTCTCCTCGTCTGAAAAGTCATGAACAGAGAAATATCCTTCTAATAGATTCAACCATCTATCTACGACATCTGCATCTATTTGACCCTCAAATATGGGAATGTCAAAATTTACTTGTACCTTAAAAGGAGTTGTGCCTCCAGAGTGGCTGCTGGATGCAGATGCACCGCCGGTGGGCAGCCGTTGAAGGATCTGAGCAAAGTTATCCATCATCGCATTCCTTTGTTTTTCGAGGGCCTCCTCGAGCAATATTTTGATAGGATCTACTGCTCCCTCATCTTTCTTTTCATCCCCCATGGGCGTCCGTCGAGGTTTGCGAGGTTGATCTTGCAAAGGTTCCACCAGATCAAGCCCTAGCTCCTTATACCCCGACCTCGTTGGGGACATGCAAAGAAGGATCGAGAAAAAGTAGACCCCTCTGATACCACTGATCCGGATTTATGCAGGAACACAACAGAATAAAAATATAACCATAAATACAAAGATGCAGCGGAAACAACACTTCATTTCATTAATATCAAAGAACTGAAATTTTCTTACAGACAGAATGGAAATAAAACTAGCTGGGGCGCTGGTAGCTATCTCTAAGAAGAGATGTGGCAGCTACAGGCCTCTAAACTGAGTTAAAATGAGGCTCTAGGGCCTATTTATTATTGAGAAACAATGGAGAACTCTAAACATCCAAAAACCTAACCCTAGGAGATGAAGCGCCAAAACTATGGGCCCCGTTTGGGTAAATTAGTGTTTCAACTTCCCAGGGACGTAACTTTGGCATACTATCTCCATTTGATGCACATGGTACATCATTAGAAAGATCTATCCGAGGAATAAAAATTTCGCCATGAATATCCATTTTGGAATGGAATGATATTCTCTGGAGGCGCGATGCCCAAAAAACATCGTTTAGGGCCTCAAAACGGCTCCGGAAGTTCAGGACCTAAAAAACTGCTAAAAATAGTAAGTTTTGTCGAAACTGAAAAAATGAAAGAGGCAATGGTGGGGCCCCAAGTGGAATAGGCGAGTGGCCACCAATATCCACTTGGATCATGAGTTCTACTTTTGAGTAAATAAGGTGTCAAACTCCAAAAAAGGTTTTAAAAGACCAAAACATTGTGTTATGGCACCTACAACAAACATAAGTGGCCAAGCGGAGGTAATAACAAAATTGATTGAAAAAGCCAAGGTCACTATGCAAGACAGCCTTACTATACCTATGGAAAATCAGTAAGAAGGGGTGGAAGATATGAGGATGACTAAAGCACAGTGAAACCATACAACTCTAACAGGTGCCAACAAAACAAGTTTTAATAAACATCAACAGGCCAAAGAGAGCTAAAATCCATCACCTCAGTTTCCTAAGGACAACCAAGAAGAAAGGTTGAGATGATAAAAGATCATTTTTATGTTTAGGTCACCTCCTGCAAAAGAAAAGAAGATATCAGTGACAAAGTGACAAGGTAAAACCCAAGACATTAGCAAAGTGGGTTTTTAGCTTTAATTTATTAATTCTAAGGGTATAAAAGCACCACATTCATCAATCAACACCATTTTTCACTTTATAAATTTATGAGTTCTTGGCAGACCTCGGGCAGAAAAACCCTTGCGCTACGCTCTTGAAAAAGCATGCTACGCGCTTGTGTATGCTATCTTTGGAAATTTCCACAGGGCGTTGCGCGCCTGTGTAATGGTGCAATGCATTTAATAGTGTGCAGACTTGATCAAGAACCCATGCACAGAAGAATGTTCAGTACAGACCCGGGCGCATTTAGAAGGACCTGACAGCATGCAACTCCGTGTGGGCGCTACGTGCTGGGCCATAACAAGCTGACCCAACAGTGTTTAGATTCCGCCCAGCACTACGCACCTACTCGTTCAAGCACTACTCAGAAGGACCACACCACTGTGAAGACTCTGCCTTGCTGTGCTTCTACGCGTTAAAAATCTTCCCGAAAGGACCACACCACCGTGCAGCTTTGCCTTGCTGCGCTTCTACCCGTTCAAACTATGCCCGAGAGGACCCGACACCATGCAGGTCTACCCGCGTTGTGCATATTCCCGTTCAGGCGCTGCATGAAGACCCTCTGCCAGTGTTGCGTTCCCATGCTACGTTCAGGGCCGACTCGACATCCCATGTAGGGCTGACCTGACTGGCTCGATGATGCGCTCCTATGCTATGCATTTAGCCATGAAGCCTTTCAAGTTGTGCAAGCCTCCAAATTTTCTCAGAGCTCCTCCATGTATCTTCTTGGCACCTCCTGAGGGTTTTTAAGAGGTATTTAGATATATTTCCCCCTTTCATACTATTTTAAAGGGTGAACTTAGAGAGAAAGGTAACAAACTCTAAAGGAAGAGAAAGGCTTGGTATCCATGCTAAAAAACTCTGCTGATTGTAGAAAACTCACCCATCTACATGATAAAGATACATTGAAACTGCTTTGCTAATCACTCATCATTTTCCTTCACTTGAAAATCACTGCCATTCTGATTATCATCTCACTTTCCCTCTCCATATGATTTCACAAATAGTTCAGGGTTTTGATTTCAAAGCAAGAGTAAAAGATAAATTTTCTAGAGAAGACAGTAGTGATAGTGGAAAGGGAGGCCAAAGGCCTAGGGGACATCAGAGAAAGGGTGGGAGAGAAAACATGTTTGAACCTTTGAACACCAAGGAGTTGACAGCCTCCCCTACCACAGTTGCATATTTCCAAGAGGTAGGATGCTTTGATTTCTATGAAAGAGTGCAAAGGGTCCAAAGTCACCCTGAGTTGACTAGACTTTTTATCCTCAACCTCCATGACCATCAAGTTCATCTAGATGGAGTAAATTTCGAGCTATCCACCAATAAAATTGCTATGGCCACTGGGATACCTTGTATGGGAGAAAAATGGTTCAAACGGGTGAGTTTGGACTTGAGCCATTATCAACCTATCTTGAAACCAAGATACCAAGCTGATTGCAAAACTATTTTTCCCTTTTCTCATTTGTTGGAAAGATATGCCCCTTTAACGAAAGTCATCATGAAGTATTTTACATGCGAGGGGAGGTTTTCTAGACTTTATTCCTACCATATAAGACTACTTATGCAGTTCAATAGGGCCAAGCTACTACATTTTCCCTATTACCTTTATAGAAGTATTGATAAAATTTCATACATTGTGCAAAATAGACCTCCTTCAGAACAAATGCAGAGTCTTTTCCACCATTATCTTAACAAGATGATTGTGTTGCATCAATTAGAGCAACATGGTATCCCATGGGAAGCATTCATCGCCCATGATGTTTTCACAAATCCACAGCCTCTTGCTCCGCAAAGTTTACCCTCATCATCTCATCCACCTTCCTCATTTCCTCCATCAACCCTCACTGACCATGATTCCTCATCCACACATAAATTCTCTCCCCAAGAGAACTTCCCTCCTTCACCTTCTCCTAAAGCATCAGAGCAAGAAGAAAGTGATGAAGAGCAAGAGGAAAATGACAGTCAAGAAGAAAAGACAAATGATGAAGAAGAAGAAAGTGAAAATGAAAAAAATGATGAGGAGGAAGAAACAAAGGACAGTGACGAAGAAGAAACAAATGGTGAGGCAGAAAGTGACAGTCATGAGGAAGTAGAAAATGACAACCATAAGGAAGAAAATAATGATGAGGAGGATGATGATGAAAATCAAGAGGCAGGGGCAGATTATGAAGAGGAAGACAATTTAGAACAAGAAAGCAGTGATAAGGCAGAAAATGTGGAAGAGGAGGGTGATGCTGAAGATCATGAAAATAAAGAAATAGATAATGAAGAGAGAGGTAGAATTAGAAGAAGAGACAGTGGTAGAATTTGAAGAAGAACCAGAGGAAGAATTAGAAGAAGAGGGCAGTGAAAATGATAGTGATGAATATGAAAACAGTGAGCATGAGAGTGGGCAAAAGAATGACACTGATGAAGAGGAAATTTTAGGACAAAATGACAATGCAGAAGATATGGAAGAGGATGGAAATGATGAAAATGCTCAAAACAGTAATGAAGACACTGACAAAGACACCTCTAACAGTGACCACTCATAAAATGATGATGGAAATGATAATGTTGCAAACACGGAGGTGGATGATAGTGATGAAGATCATGACAGTAATATTAGCATGAAGGAAGATGAAAGTACCTCTCAAGAGGGTATTCAAGAACAAAATGAAGAAGACATAAATGCAGAGATCATTAATGAAAGGAAATACAATTAAGGCCAGCCATGAAAAGGGCATTCTATTAGACAATTTTGATTTTCTCCCTCTCACATATCAAAAGGGGCCAAGGTTTGTGTTTGCTTCCTCCAAAAGGAAAGGGACCACGCAATTTGCCTCATTTCAGCCACTAGACAAAGGGAAAAAAAAAGTAAAGGAAGAAAAATAAGATCATGAGGTTGAGAGGGAATTTGAGATCATTCAGGTGGACAGTGATGAGGAGAATGAAACAAGGATCACAAAATTTCTCCTCCAGGATAGAAATGCACAAATTGAAGACCTCCAAGCACATTTGAATAGGGCCAAGAATGTAAAAGATGCCCTTGACTTGGAGAATAGGCAGCTAAGAGAACAAATTGAAATCTATGAAGCTAGAGCCATCAAGGCCCGGAAAGAAGTCCAAAAGGCACAGGTGAAACTAGATGAGTTCATGGGCACTTATGAAGAGAGTGAGGATGAGGAAGGACAATCTAGGAGGAGACCTAGAACCATAGGATTAAGGAAGGAATTGGCTAAACAAAGGGAAGAAGAATCAACCTTAGCAGAACAACTTCCTCTCAGTGAACTCCTTACAATTGAAATTGAACATGATCGGGAGCCTTGGTTGGAGAGAGCCAATGTACACTTGGAGGCTAAATTGAAGAAAGCAAATCAATATCTTGACCTCCAAAGAATGATGACTAAACATTATGCTCGAAGAAACCAAATTGTAAGGGAGAAATTGAAAAGGGCTTAAACCAAGCTCCAGGCACTAAAATAAGAAAAATGCCAATCTATACTTCGGATTTTGGCACAAGCTTCTCTACATCTCTCTAAAAACCCATGAGGCACACTTCCACCAAATTTGGGAGAATTTTGACAAGTTTTGGTTTTTTGCTAATTTTGAGGGCCAAGGGGGTAGCACACATGGTGCTACGATTTTTCTCAGAGCATCTTCAGGAGGAAAGGCTCTCATTTTTGGAATCCTCATCTCAAATGTAGCATGTTCACAAAGTTTTAGATCAATTGGAGTTGCTTTTGTCCTCCAAAAGGGTAAAAAATACCCTAATTTTCACCATTCTGCCTGCTTTTTAGGACATGTGTTGCGCCTTTACAGTATTGGAATGTTTTTGTTTTGAATAGGTTACAGAGGTCCAATCAGATAAAAAATGGTATATATGGAAATTATACTCAAAGGGCTTTCCAACGAGCCTTCACAGAGCCTATTCCAACATCGGGAAGGCCTTCAAAACACTGCTGCAAGATGACCCATTTTTCCTGCTCCTGTGCTACGCCCTTGGCATGGAAATTCATCTTAAAACACAATGCTGCACCGTTAGCAGAGGAAAAGTAAAAATTGTATGCTTGGAAAGTTTTAGGAGGCTTTTCAGACCTCAAATTTCAATTTATTTGCTAAAAATGCCCGAAAATATATTTTGTTTTAGATATTTTGTGCCTTGGGGCTTGCAAGGTCTCAAGGACAATAATGACATTTCTGATTAGCCAATAGGCTTCTAGAGACTCTATTAGGTTTTTCTCCTCCTTTCTTATTAAAAGGAGCATTGAGGACTCATTGTTAATGTTGTCTTTTGATGAGTTTTGAGAGAAATACATGGTTCTTTGAGGTTAAAGAGAAATTTGGTGTTGTGGAGCTTGTGGATGATTTGCCTTGATTGATGATGATGAAGGCTTGCTTGCAGGATCCCTGAGTTTGGTTAATGGTGACGTGTCTCTAATTTGTTCATGTTTTATTGTTTATCATTGTGTCCATCCTTCTATGTTGCAATAGATAAGAAAAGTATAGGTTGAGAAATGTTGTTTGAGGCAGCTCAGTCCTCCTGTTTTCTATTGTCTTCATGTTTTCCTCTGCTAGGTTAGTTTAAGGAATTCTTAGCTGCTCCTTATACCCACCTAAGTTTGTTTATTTCATCAATGGATTAATATTCTAGTTTCCAAATATGTTTCATGGTAAGCCCTGCTTATTTGATGCTATCTAAACTCTGTTTGTGAAATCTCTCTTTGAAGTATCACTTGTTAGGATTAGTCAAGAGGCCATGTTTTGATCACGCCCTTTGCCCATGCTTAATAGGTTTGCCTAAAAGTTCTTTGTAGCTTGATTTATGATGCGTAGGAGTTCCCTCTTCATGGATTAAAGTTATTTTTCATCTTATAAGTTTTCAAATCTTGAAAGTGAAATCATTGGAGTTAGATAAGTTCTCTTGCTTTCCTTGTTTCACTGAATTGTTCATCTTGTATGTCTATTTGTTTAAGTATTGTCATTGAGTTAATGGTTTGCCCTATCTCATGATTATTATATTTTTCTTATCAGTATTTGAGACCTTCTTGTTTATGGGTATTTGACAAAGGATTCTTCACTGCCCTCTGCCCTACCTAGTTCACCAACTTAATATCCATTTTACTTCACACATAACCTTAAAGATCCATTTACCACACTAGATTTTCCCTGTGATGAATTTTGACTCATTGTTGAGATATCCATGCCTTTCATAGACTCCATAGGCCATTGAATTTACGACCTCTCACTCCACCTATCCTACTTGATCATCTTACCTAACCAAACAAACAACAAAACCCTACACTTAAAAACTAGCCTAAAATCAACCATCTAAAGAAAACAAGTTCACATCCTTTGCATACAATAGAGAGATCCATCTTTGAGTCCAGTAAGGCTAGGTCCTAGGACTCAAAAGATTGGTCTGATGTTACCCTATGCATTTGGTCTACCAATCTACTAAATCATGGGACCCTAACATAATGGCGATCACGATGGGACCATTATGAGTAAGTAAGAAGCATATACATCCTTAGGGAATTAAAAAGCCCTTGTCAAACATTATCCTATGATTTTTAACCATATCATCACTATAACTAACATAATGGTGATCATGATGAAACCTCTGAGTTAGTGACAATCTAAGTATCCCTTAGGACTTAAGAAACCTTTATCAAATCATAGAGAACTCAACTGATAGCCAAGAGTAGAACTTAGTTGTTTCACCATCCTAGAAAAATGATGACCTGGCTGTAGTACACTCATAGAAACCTTAGAGCTACATATAGGAACTTAGGAAACCCCAAAACATTCCTATATTGGTTTTTTGTCAGTTATTGGTGGTGGACCATAAACACACATCCTCAAAACAAACTAAGAAAATCCACCTAGCGACTCCACTAGCCTCCAGTAGGCCTTCTAAATTTACTAGTGTTCATAGAATCCCTTAGGATTGTGTCAAATCAACCCCTAGAAGTCTAGGAGCCTAGTCACACACTGTGCAAGTTTAACAACACCTAGAGAGGCCAGCCTTATAAAGCAGTCATAAAATTTCAGCCTCTCTGCATTTTGAGTTTGAAATCTAGCTTCACAAAGAATTAGTACTAGATCTCATCCGGACCCAAAACCTCCTACTATAGTTGATGACCCAGAAGGGATTTTGTGGCAAACTTCTAAAATTGGAAACTTCACTACTATTAGGACCATTCATAAAGCAAGCTCTGTACCTGAACATCTCACAGCCTTTCAAGATCCCCAATTTGACTTGCACCACACAAGAAACCTTTTTAGAACCAAGTCACACAGTAGAATTGACCATACTGACCTTGAGCCCATAGATTTGCAGCAGAGTTCTAGTAGAGAAGCCTCTCCTTCCACCCCACCTGATTTTCAGATTCTCCACCACTTTAGCTCTTTCCATGCCAAATCTGCTCAGAATCAGTCTGCTAGTCCAAGTACTTCCACCACACCCATTCATACCACCACTGTGAAAACCACTCCATCCCATATCACAAGCCCTCCACTTGTAAATCCACCATTCGCTCCTATCATGGCAGCTTGGTATGCCCCTCTGGTTTTACCACAACCTTTGGTATCTTTTCCAAATGACTACCAGTCTAGAATCCCTCACTTTACTGGGGCTGAATCCACCACTGCCTAGCAACATGTAGATAGAATAAATGATGCTTTTGACTACATGGAATTAGAAGAGGAAACCATGAAGATGAGGATGTTTTCCCAAAGCCTAGGAGGAGAAGCTAAAAAATTGTTCAAAAACTTAACTCCCAATAGCATACATGATCTCCCTTCCCTTTACCAAACTTTCATAAAAAAGTGGGAGATTAAAAAAAACCCTCTCCAGAACCTCTCAGAATATAGAAATCTTAAGAGAAACATAGGGAAAAGTGTCCAAGACTATTGCACTAGGTTCAATAGAGTTTACAACGAACTACCACCAAACATGAAACCCCCACTAGGCCTAGCCTTAGTTAAATTTCTGGAAGGTTTTGACCCAGACATGGTCTATCAGCTAAGAGAAAGAGAGCCCCTAAATTTAGAAGACATGCAAAAGGGAGCTATAAGTGTAGAGGCCAACTTAATTGAAAATAGAGCTAGGCTAAGATCATAAAATAGGGTACCTATAAAGATGAAACCATGCCCTCAACCTCCTCATCTGATTCCAAGATTGACAACCTAGTTAGAACCATGGAGAGAATGATGGAGAGAATAATCATAAATGAAAGAACACCTCCTAGGGAAAATCAACCAAATCCCCAAAACAGAAACTAGAATCAGAACTTCAGAAGAGACCCACCCCAAATCAGAAAAAGGGAAAATGAACAACAGATTAGGCCCCCTTTCCAAGACAACTATGTAGATGAAGGGGAAAGAGATACTGAACAGCCGGAAGAAAATCATGTAAACTTAATAGGCTCTAATAATGAGGGTGATGTTTTTCTCACATAAGAGGAACAAGGTTTCTTCTCCTCGAATCTAACTAAAACAAGCTATGAATATTCTGAAGACTACAAGTCAGGATTGGAAAACGCCATAATGGAAGTCCATAGGCAATATGATCTTAGGAGTAAGAAAAACCAAGACAACTCCAAGAAGAAAAACTTAGACACCACTGTTAGGAAAACCCCTGGAAATGCTCCTAAAAGGACAAAACACAATACCAACACCATGGCTAAGAAAAATGATCCAAATAGAGACAAAACTAGCCAACCAAGTCGTGATACAAGCTACCCTAGTGCATCTACTAGTGGCCCTGAAATTTTTTTATTGTCTAAAGCCCCAAATCAAAATCAACAAATTAAAAATGTAGAAAAAATTATGGTTGATAAACTGATGTAAATATGTCTAAAACACAAATACCTTTTAGCTTTGAAGGAGATATTACTAAAATCAAATAACCATACCTCTCACTGAATTGGTAGCTCAGGATATGTACATGTCCCAAGTTTTGAAAGTGCTAAACATAGGGAGCAATACAGACACTCTAAAATTGACTGATGACAAACCAGAGCTGTTGTTTGGCTCTAAAGTAGAAGGAAGGTATCAAGAAGGAGTTGTCCCTTGTTTCTATGTTAGCCTAAACATACATGATAAAATATTACACAATGCCATGCTAGAATCTAGTGCCTCACACAACCTCATGCCTAAAGTTGTGATGGAGAGATTAGGCCTAGAGATAACTAAACCTTACAAAGACTTGTACTCCTTCGATTCGAGTAGAGTCAAGTGTTTGGGTCTAATCAAGGATCTTTGTATCACTCTAGCGCAAATACCTGCTAAGAGTCTAGTAATGAACATAGTTGTTGTTGATATTCCCTCGAAGTATGGCATGATTTTTTCCAGATCATGGGGAGCCAAGCTTCAAGGTAGCCTCCAAATGGACATGTCATATGCTACTATCCCTGCCTTCAATCAAACTAGGAGATTATATCGGGAATCTCACATGAAGTATATGGTAGGTAGCCTAGATAGACCAAACAACACCCCTGTTTATTCCATTCACTCAGATTTGGACTCTTTAATCTTATATAATGAAAATGATATTAGTGAAAAGGTGAAAGGAAATGAGAAAGAGCTAGGCTTTTCAGAACACCCACACTCGCCCTCAAATGAAGAACATGAAAACTTGAACTCTAGCAGCCCTGAACAACAATATAGTGGCAAACATGAACTAGAAACACTTTGGAACATGAGCTTTGATGGCTCTTGTGGCAAGGCTGGTTCAAGAGCTGGTGTCTGGATACATAACACAAGTGAAGGCCATTCATACAAACTAGACTTTCAGTGCACTAATAACATTTCAGAGTATGAGGCTCTCCTCCTTGGTTTGCACTTTCTTGAACACTTAGGAGCTAAGAAAATATTTGTCCAGGGAGACTCAGAACTTATCATTAAACAAATAAAAGGTGAGTACTTAGCTAATAATCCAAGATTAAAACAATACATAAATGAAACCCTAGAAATCCTCAAAAATTTTGAGAAATATGAGCTCATTCACATTCCTAGAGCCCAAAATAATCTTGCCAATGAGCTTGCCTTCGCTGCCAGCAATTTCCAAATACCACATGCAAGTGAACAATACACTGTCAAAGTCAAGCACCGTCCTATAGTGCCTAACAACATTAACCATTGGCAAGTGTTTGAGGGTGATAAAAAAATTGATGATTTTCTGCAATCTTGGAATGAATTTGCATTGACAAAATCTAGCTTAGAACATGAGAAAGATGTTTTTGCTGAAGAACAAGATCATGAAATAGAGCTGTCCTCTTTTGCTGATATAAATCTGCTTACACATCCTTATGAGGCTTAAATGTTTGAGGATCTAGACCAAAAGGACTTGGAGGACTTACAATGTAAAAATGACACATTACCAAGAGGCCTTGCACCATTAGAAGAGTTGTTCGACTTTAATGATGTGGCTAAAAAACCAAAGATAGAATCTACCGAGACTGATGTTGAGGAGTGCAACATAGGGAGCATAACGGAACCCAAAATGATTAAACTCTCCAAGACCCTTCCTCCTCACATAAAACAGAAGTATATTGAGATTTTAAAGGATTTTAAAGATGTGTTTGCATGGGGATATCAAGATTTGAAATCATATGACACAAGAATTATTCAACATAAAATACCTCTCAAGGAAAATAAGAAACCTTTCAAAGAAAAGTTAAGGAGAATAAACCATGTTTTACTACCTTTAGTTGAACAAGAGATTAAAAAGATGTATGATGTCGGGATCATAGTTCCCCTTAGATACTCTGAGTAGGTTTCCAACGTTGTGTCAGTTAGGAAGAAAACCGGGAAGATTAGACTTTGCATTGACTTTAGAAATCTGAGCTGGTCCTCATTGAAAGACAATTACCCCTTTCCTAAAATGGATCACATACTTCAAAAGGTAGTTGGCTCTAAGAGAATCTCACTGCTTGATGGTTTTTCCGGTTACAACCAAGTGCTAGTATTCCCAAGTGATCAGCACAACACTGCTTGCACCACACCTTGGGGTACATTCATGTATGTCAAAATTCCATTTGGGTTGATGAATGCGAGGGCCAATTTCCAAAGGGTCATGGAAATAGATTTTTCAGAAGACATAGGCTACTTCATAGTCATTTACCTTGTTGACATCACTGTTTACTCTAAGACTGATGAAGAACACTTAGTCCACTTGAGAAAGGTTTTTGAAAAGTGTAGGAAATATGGCCTATCTTTAAATGCCAAGAAAAAATTGTTTGGTCTCTAGGAAGGAAAACTCCTAGGCCACATCATCTCTGAAGAAGGGATCAAAATAGACCCCAAAAGAATTGAAGGCATATTGCAAATCAGCCATCCTAGAAACTTTAAGGAATTGCAATCTTTCATTGGGAAAATCAACTTCTTAAGAAGATTCATCCCCAACCTTGCTGAAATTTTGAGGAATATTATAAACATGATAAAAAATGAGATAGGAGTTAAGTGGACCTTGGAAGCCAAGAAATATTTTGAACTGGTTAAGCTAGCACTCACTCAAACATAGGTTCTAATCAGTCTTGATTTCACCAAAGACTTCTATATTTTATCATTTGCATATGAACATATTGTGGTTGCAGTTTTTTTGCAAAAGAACATGATGGGGCAAGAACAACCCATAACCTTCTTCAGAAAATCCCTTAGAGATACTCCCCTAAAGTAAAACATCATGGAAAAATAGACCTTTGCATTGATTAAAGCATTGAAAGACTTTAGAGTTTATATCTTACATTCTCATATTATTGCTTTTGTTCCACACACAGTTTTCAAAGATATTTTGAATCAGGACCTAGATGGTAAAAGGGGAAAGTGGATTGCTATTATTTTAGAATATCACTTAGAAATGAGACCCACTAAACTAATTAAAGGACAAGGGCTTGCAAAACTTATGGCTGAAACAAATTTCCAAGCACTAGATATGAATTTGGTTGATACTTTATAATAACAAGAAGAATGCACAACTCCCCATATTGAAGAAGTATTCTTAAATTCATCTTGGTATGTTGATATCCTATATTTACTGTTTTATCTTAATTCTCATCCTACCTTATCAATGAAAAAAGATAGATTCCTGAAACAAAAAGCTTTAAATTTCTGAATTTTAGATGGAGTTTTGTATTGGAAGAATCCTATTGGTATATTGCTTAAATGTTTTCTTGAGGATAATGTAGGTAAGATCATGCATGAACTACATGAGGGAGAGTGTGGGGGCAATATTTAATGGAAAATCATAGTTAACAAGATTCTTAGAGCTGGCTACTATTGGCCTACCCTTTTCCCTGACACCCACAAACTGGTCATGACTTGCCATAAGTGCCAATTTTTTTATGGCAAGAGAAAACTCTTACCTTTACCTTTGCATCCCATCATTGTTGAAGCTCCTTTTCAACAATGGGGTTTGGATTTCATTGGAGATATCCACCCTACTTCATCTACCCAACACAAGTGGATCCTCACTACCACTGATTACTTCACCAAGTGGATAGAAGCCATCCCCTCTAGGAATGCCACTAATTCAATCATTATCAAATTTCTTGAGACCAACATCCTGTCTAGATTTGGGTGTCGCAGAAAGATCATCACAAATAATGCTGCTTCCTTTACTTCCAAAATAATGGTTCCACATCTTATTACCCTCAAGGTAATGGACTAGCTGAGTCCTCTAACAAAAGCTTAGTCAACATCATCAAGAAGCTTCTAGAACAGAAGAAAAAAACATGGCATGGAAAACTAGTACATGCAATATGGGCTGATAGACTAACCACCAAGAAATCAATCGGTATGTCTCCCTATCAACTAGTGTATGGAATGGATGCCATTTTCCCAACATATTTGGGAGTCTCGGTGATGAAATTACTCCAAGAAGTGAAATCAGAAGAAAATGACATGCAAAGAAGGCTGAACCAAACTATTCATTTGCAGCAGACAAGAGAGGAAGTTTACAAAATAACACAAGTAGTGCAAGAAAATATGAATAAAATATTTGACAGGAGAACCAAGGCTAATGACTTCCAAATTGGGGATAAAGTTCTGAAATGGGACTCAAGGAGAGAAGACAAAGGTAAACATGGTAAGTTTGAAAATTTGTGGAAAGGGCCATACATTATCAGTTTAGCTAGAGGTAACAATGCTTTCTTTTTACAAGAGTTGGATGGAGCTGAAATGTTTGGAGGTCCTGTCAATGGCAAGACCCTAAAGCACTATTTTTGCCAAGATTTCTAGTTTTTAGGCCTTCACTCATTGTACATACCATTGTTTGATGAAATTTCATAAAGAGAAAAACAAAAAACATAAAAAATAGAAAAAGAGGGAATATTTGAAGAGAAGGTACAACTCCATACCCAAAAAATAGTGATGCTGAAAGTGTGCAAGCATAAATGCCACTACTTGTTCAAAAAGAAGGTATTGTTCAATCATATAGACTAATCATGGCTGAGCATGTTTTCAATTTATTATTGATAGGTTAGTGAAAGAATGCTGGTCAAATCAATTAAGCTTGACTTTTCAAAAGGAAGTAGATTAGGAATGAAAGATACTGGTTCCACATGCTTAAATCTGAACCAAGGAGAAGGATAGGGATTATTAACTAATGATGAAACACAACCCTCATACCTTCTAATTTTTTTTTTTGCGAAAATAATGTTTGTGTGTAGCTTGTACTAATGCCACAACCCATGATGAATCAGATTGTCTAATCGTGGTTCAAATCATGTTTTCAATTTTATGGCAATAGCTTAGAGAATGAAGTCTATCATACTGCTTAATCTTGACAGTCAAATAATCTAGGTAGAGAATAAAAAGAGTTCACTAGCATAATCTGAATTCTTGGAAGAAATAAGGGTACAAGTAGATAGTTTGTTTTTTCTTTCAAAATAAAAGGAATGTCAAGGGTTTTCCAGTTTAAGTGCACCCAAGGAAGAAAAAATGTTAGCCAAATAAGATGGGTAGGTAGAGATGAAGTTTGAGTAATCATGTTTTTCAGATTATTGAGATCACAACTTCAAGCAAGCATTAGCTAAATAAAAGAAGACAAATATGCCCAATGGATGAGGCACTGGTCTTCATAAAAGCAAGATACCTGAAGTTCTGAACACCTCTTGAAAATGAGATGCCCTCCCCAAGTGGAGCCACGGTTAGTTATCAGTAATTTTTACCATTGTAGGTGACTAAATTCTTATCCTAGATTTCTAGAAACAAAATCCATGAATATTGTGAGTTCTAGAAATCTCATTGCCTTCATTATCCTTAGGATAAATTTTTCACTATTTCATTATCCCATCATGTCAAGGTCAGCCTACCACTCCCAGAAGACCTATCAGGGGCTCAAGCTACTCATATTCACTATGTTTTTCCACCTTTGACCTTAGCACTCAATTTGGCCTTGCCTAACCCCTCCATTTTCCATCTATGATCACCAACCAACCTACTTTTTTCCATGTTCACCAGATATCTTAAAGCATTGATGGTCTCAAAATCCCTCTATGAGATCTTTAGATTAGTCAAGTTCATCCATTTCTATATCCTCAAATACACCCATTGATTAGTAAGCTCTGCTTTTACACTGTCAAGATCCCAAGCCTAATCTCAGTCAAGGACCAAGTCCAAGGAATTTCCCATTAGGTCACTAGGGTTTCACAAGTTGTAAGGTTATTTTGGAGGTTCTTAATTAGTGTTTTTCATGTGCCAAGAAGGTAAATCAAATGGAAAGGGAGTTAAGCAACTGTTTGTCCAAGTTTCATAGAAAACCTTCAAGAGAAACCTCCTTGATCAAATCACAACTTCTGCAAAAGACAACTACCCATCTTAGAAATTTTTGTAGGAATGAATGAGATGGCCATCAGGTAAAGGTAAGAGGGTAAATAATCCCTAAGGGCAGTCACAACAAAGGACAGGCAGCATGCCTAATTTCAAAGAGCATGCCTAATTTCAAAGAGCATCAGGGTTTTTATAACGGATTGGCAAAACAATGTTGCCAAGCAAGGAGCCAAAGCAGAAATCACAAGGATAGAAGTACATCAGCGCCACTGAGCATGGATTGAAGATTTCTAGAAATAAT
Organism: Pinus albicaulis; assembly: GCA_034641835.2. NCBI lineage: Eukaryota > Viridiplantae > Streptophyta > Pinopsida > Pinales > Pinaceae > Pinus > Pinus albicaulis. The sequence goes on from CM076571.1 coordinate 953,222,102, forward strand.
AAATAGGGAAAGGAAAAAGCCCTAAAGCCTAAAGTTTGAGAAGGTAGGCAAATAAGTGAAATTAATGCCATAAATCTCCTTCATGATGGCAAAAGGTTTTCAAAGGATATCTGAAGATGGCCTCCATGGTTTGCCAAGATAAAGGGGTTTTCACTACATCAAAGGGAAAAAATTGTAAAGAATATCAGTGTAAGGAAGTCTAAGCCTTCAAGTACAGTCAAATGTCTTCAAAATGGTCAAAAGAAGGAAAGTAGAAGTTTAAGAGTCAAATAAGAAATCAAATTGAGCATGAGTTCTACTGTTGAGTAAATAAGGTGTCAAACTCCAAAAAAGGTTTTAAAAGACCAAAACACTGTGTTATGGCACCTACAACAAACATAAGTGGCCAAGGGGAGGTAATAATAAACTTGATTGAAAAAACCAAGGTCACTGTGCAAGACAACCTTACTATACCTCTAGAAAATCAGTAAGAAGGGGTTGAAGACATGAGGATGGCTAAAGCACAGTGAAACCATACAAATCCAACAAGCGCCAACAAAACAAGTTTTAATAAACATCAACAGGCCAAAGAGAGCTAAAATCCATCACCTCAGTTACCTAAGGACAACCAAGAAGAAAGGTTGAGATGATAAAAGATCATTTTTATGTTTAGGTCACCTCCTGCAAAAGAAAAGAAGATATCAGTGAAAAAGTTACAAGGTAAAACTCAAGACATTAGCAAAGTGGGTTTTTAGTTTTAATTTATTAATTCCAAGGGTATAAAAGCACCACATTCATCACTCAACACCATTTGTCACTTGCAAAAAGGAGTGAGAGGTTTTCAAGGTGAAATTTCTAAGTTCCTGGTAGACATCGGGCAGAAAAACCCTTGCGCTAAGCTCCTGAAAAAGCATGCTATGCACCTGTGTATGCTATCTTCAGAAATTTGAATAGGGCATTGCGCACCTGCGTAACGGCACTACGCGTTTAACAGTGTGTACATTTTTAACAGCGTGTAGACCCAGCCGATTTCCCGTGCACAGAAGCACGTTCAGTACAGACCTGGGCGCATTCAGAAAGACCCAGCAGCGTGCAACTCTGCCCGGGCGCTATGTGCAGGACCATAATAGGCTGACTCGACAACATTCAGACTTCGCTCAGCGCTACACGCCTGCCCTTTCAGGCACTGCCTAGAAGGACCACACCACCATGCAGAAGCTGCCTTGTTGTGCTTCTACGCATTCAAACTCTGCCCAAAAGGACCACTCCACTGTGCAACTATGCCTTGTTGCACTTCTACCTATTCAGAATATGCCCGAGAGCACCTGACACCGTGCAGGTCTGCCAGCGCTGCGCGCCTGCCCGTTCAGGCACTGCACTAAGACGCTCCACCGGTGCTATGTTCCCGTGCTACATTTAGGACCGACCCGACTGGCCCAATGTTGCGCTCCTGTGCTACGCATTTAGCCAGGAAGCCTTTCAAGATGTGCAAGCCTCCAAATTTGCTCAGAGCTCCTCCATGTCTCTGCTTGGCACCTCCTGAAGTTTTTTAATAGGTATTAAGATCTATTTCCCCCTTTCATATTTTTTTAAAGGGTGAACTTAGAGAGAAAGGTAACAAACCCTAAAGGAAGAGAAAGGCTTGGTCTCCATGCTAAAAAACTCTGTTGATTGAAGAACACTCACCCATCTACATGATAAAGATACACTGAAACTGCTTTGCTAATCACTCATCATTTTCCTTCGCTCGAAAATCACTGCCATTCTCATTATCATCTCACTTGTCCTCTCCATATCATTTCAAAAATATTTCAGGGTTTTGATTTCAAAGCAAGAGTAAAAGATAAAATTTATAGAGAATACAATAGTGACAATGGCAAGGGAGGCCAAAGGCCTAGGGGACAGCAGAGAAAGGGTGGGAGAGAAAACAGGTGTGAACCTTTGAACACCAAGGAGTTGACAACCTCCCCTACCACAGTTGAATATTTCCAAGAGTTAGGATGTTTTGATTTCTGTGAAAGAGTGCAAAGAGTCCAAATTCACCCTGAGTTGACCATATTTTTTATCCTCAACCTCCATGACCATCAAGTGCATCTAGATGGAGTAAATTTTGAGCTATCTGCCAATACAATTGCTATGGCCACTGGGATACCTTGTATAGGAGAAAAATGGTTCAAACAAGTTAGTTTGGACTTGAGCCATTATCAACCTTTCTTGAAACCAAGATACCATGCTGATTACAAAACTATTTTTCCCTTTTCTCATTTGTTGGAAAGATGCACCCCTTTAATGAAAGTCATCATGAAGTATTTTACATGTGAGGGGAGTTTTTCTAGACTTTATTCCTACCATATAAGACTGCTTATGCACTTCACTAGGGCCAAGCTACTACATTTTCCCCATTACCTTTATAGAAGTATTGATAAGATGTCATACATTGTGTAAAAGAGACCTCCTTCACAACACATGCAGAGTATTTTCCACCATTCTCTTATCAAGATGATTGTGTTGCATCAATTAGAGCAACAGGGTATCCCATGGGAAACATTCATCGCCCATGATGTTTTCACAAATCCACAACCTCTTTCTCTGCATATTTTACCCTCATCATCTCATCCACCTTCCTCATTTCCTCCATCAACCCTCACTGACCATGATTCCTCATCCACACATGAATCCTCTCCCTAAGAGAAATTACCTCCTTCACCTTCTCCTAAAGCATCAGAACAAGAATAAAGTGATGAAGAGCAAGAGGAAAATGACATTCAAGAAGAAAATACAGATGATGAAGAAGAAGAAAGTGAAAATGAAGAAAATGATGATGAGGAAGAAACAAAGGACAGTGAGGAAGAAGAAACAAATGATGAGGCAGAAAGTGACAGTCATGAGGAAGTAGAAAATCACAGCCATAATAAAGAAAATAATGATGAGGGGGATGATTATGAAAATTAAGAGACAGGGGCAGATTATGAAGAGGAAGACAATTTAGAACAAGAAAGCAGTGATAAGGTAGAAAATGTGGAAGAGGAGGATGATGCTGAAGATCATGAAAATAAAGAAACAGATAATGAAGAGACAGAGGCAGAATTAGAAGAAGAGACAGTGGCAGAATTTGAAGAAGAACCAGAGGCAGAATTAGAAGAAGAGGGTAGTGAACATGACAGTGATGAATATGAAAACAATGAGCATGACAGTGGGAAAAACAATGACACTAATGAAGAGGACAATTTAGGACAAAATGACAACGCAGAAGATATGGAAGAGGATGGAAATGATGAAAATGCTCAAAACAGTAATGAAGACACTGACAAAGACACCTCTAACAATGACCACACAGAAAATGTTGATGGAAATGATAATGTTGCAAACACAGAGGTGGTTGACAGTGGTGAAGATCATGATATTAATGTTAGCATGAAGGAAGATGAAAGTACCTCTCAAGAGGGCAGTCAAGAACAAAATGAAGAAGACATAAATGCAGAGATCATTCATGAAAGGAAATACAGTCTTAAGGGCAGCCATGACAAGGGAATTCTAGCAGACAATTTTGATTTTCTCCCTCTCACATATCAAAAGGGGCCAAGGTTTGTGTTTTTTTCCTCCAAAAGGAAAGGGACCATGCCATCTACCTCATTTCAGCCACTAGAAAAAGGGAAACAAAAGGTAAAGGAAGAAAAATAAGATCACGAGGTTGAGAGGGAATTTGAGATCATTTAGGTGGACATTGATGAGGAGAATGAAACAAGGATCACAAACTTGCTCCTCTAGGACATAAATGCACAAATTGAAGACCTCCAAGCACATTTGAATAGGGCCAAGAATGTAAAAGATGAACTTGACTTGGAGAACGGGCAGCTAAGAGCACAAATTGCAATCTATGAAGCTAGAGCTATCAAGGCTCGAAAAGAAGCCCAAAAGGCACAGGTGAAACTAGATGAGTTCATGGGCACTTATGAAGAGAGTGAGGATGAGGAAGGACAATCTAGGAGGAGACCTAGAACCATAGGATTGAGGAAGGTATTGGCTAAACAAAGGGAAGAAGAATCAACCTTAGCAGAACAACTTCCTCTTAGTGAACTCCTTGCAATGAAATTGAACATGATCGGGAGCCTTGGTTGGAGAGAGCCAACATACACTTGGAGGCTAAATTGACAGAAAGAAAATCAAGATCTTGACCTCCAAAGAAGGATGACTAAACATTATGCCCAAAGAAACTAAATTGTAAGAGCTAAATTGAAAAGGGCTCAAAACAAGCTCCAAACACTAAAAGAAGAAAAATTCCAAGCTAGACTTGGGATCTTTGCACAAGCTTCTCTATAGGTCTCTAAAAACCCATGAGGCACACCTCCACCAAATTTGGGAGAATTTTGACAAGTTTTGGTTTTTTTCCAATTTTGAGGGCCAAGGGGGTAGCACACATGGTGATACGATTTTTATCAGAGCATATTCAAGAGGAAAGGCTCACATTTTTGGAATCCTCATCCCAAATGTAGCATGATCACAAAGTTTCATATCAATTGGAGTTGTTTTGGTCCGCCAAAAGGGTCAAAAACACCCTAATTTTCACCATTCTGCCTGTTTTTCAGGACATGTATCACACCTTTACCAGTCTTGGAATTTTTGGTTTTTAAACAGGTTACAGTGGTACGATCAGATAAAAAAATGGTATATTTGGAAAGTAGACTCAAATTTCTTTCCAACGAGCCTTCACGGAGTCTATTCCGACATCAGGAAGGCCTTCAAAACACTGCTGCAAGATGACCCATTTTTCCTGCTCCTGTGCTACGCCCTTGGCATGGAAATTCATCTTAAAACACAGTGTTGTGCCCTTAGTAGAGGAAAAGTCAACAATGTATGCTTGGCAAGTTTTAGGAGACTTGTCAAACCTCAAATTTCAATTTATTTGCTAAAAATGCTCGAAAAGATATTTTGTTTTAGATATTTTGTGCCTTGGGCCTTGCAAGGTGTTAAGGACAATAGTGACATTTCTGAATAGGCAATAGGCTTCTAGAGACTCTATTAGGTTTTTCTCCTCATTGCTTGTTAAAAGGAGCATTTATGACTCATTGTTAATGTTGGATTTTGATGAGTTTTGAGAGCAATATGTGGTTCTTTGAGGTTAAAGAGCAATTTGGTGTTGTGGAGCTTGTGGATGATTTGCCTTGATTGATGATGATGAAGGCTTGCTTGTAGGATCCCTGAGTTTGGTTAATGGTGATGTGTCTCTAATTTTTTCATTTTTTCTTGTTTATCATCGTGTCCATCTGTCTATGTTGCAATAGATCATAAAAGTATAGGTTGAGAAATGTTGTTTGAGGCACTTCAGTCCTCCTGTTTGCTATTGTCTTCATGTTTTCCTCTGCTGGGTTAGTTTAAGGAATTCTTAGTTGCTCCTTATACCCACCTAAGTTTGTTTATTTAATAAATGGATTAATATGCTAGTTTCCAAATATGTTTCATGGTAAGCCCTGCTTATTTGATGCTATCTAAACTTTGTTTGTGAAATCTCTCTTTGAAGTATTACTTGTTAGGATTAGTCAAAGAGGCCATGTTTTGATCATGCCCTTTGCCCATGCTTAATAGGTTTTCCTCAAAGTTATTTTTAGCTTGATTTATGATGCTTAGGATTTCCCTCTTCATGAATCAAAGTTATTTTTCATCTTATAAGTTTTCAAATCTTGAAAGTGAAATCATTGGAGTTAGATAAGTTCTCTTGCTTTCTTTGTTTCACTGGATTGTTCATCTTGGATGTCTATTTGTTTAAGTATTGTTATTGAGTTAATGGTTTTCCATATCTCATGATTATTATATTTTTCTTATCAGTATTTGAGACCTTCTTATTTATGGGTATTTGACAAAGTATTCTTCACTGCCCTCTGCCCTACCTAGTTCACCAACTTAATGTCCATTTCACTTCACACATAACCTTAAAGATCCATTGACCACACTAGATTTGCCCTGTGATGCACTCTGACTCATTGTTGAGATATCCATGCCTTTCATAGACTCCATATCCCATTGATTTGATGACCTCCCACTCCACCTATCCTGCTTGATCATCTTACCCAACCAAACAAACAACAAAACCCTACACTTAACAACTAGCCTAAAATCAACTGTCTAAAGAAAACAAGTTCACATTCTTTGCATACAATAGAGAGAGCCCTCTTTGAGTCCAGGAAGGCTAGGTCCTAGGAATCCAAAGACTGGACTGATGTTACCATATGCATTTGGTCTACCAATCTGCTAAATCACGGGACCCTGACACTTCCCAAAGATGAATTCTAATGGCGATTTTGGAAAATACCCATAGAATACTTCAAAAGGTGATGTTTAAGTTGAAGAGTACTTTGCCTAGTTGTAAGCGTGTTGAATGTAATGAAGTTGCTCATCCCAAAACTTAGGATGTTTGCTACAATATCCTCTCAATAGATGCACAATGGTTTTGTTCACCACCTCAGTTTGTCCATCTGTTTGTGGATGAAAAGCGGTACTCTTTTTTAACTTTGTGTCCATCATTATCCATAGATTTGACCAAAAGTTCCCAATGAACCTCGAATCCATATCACTAACAATAGAAGTTGGCAATCCAAAATGAACCCAAACATTTTGAAAATAAATTTCAACAGTTTGTTCAACAGTAATGGTTTTCTTACATGGCATAAGTATACACATTTTACTGAATCTATTCACAACTACATAAAGATAATCATGTTGTTTTCTTGACATAGCTAGACCTCCAAAAATTCCATGGAGGCACTCTCCCATGGCCTTGATGGTACCGGTAGTGGTGTGTACAACCCAAGCTTCCTATTACTAGGCTTACTTATTGCACACATAGAACAACCTCTTATAAAACGTGACACACTATCTATCATGTGAGGCCAATAGAAATACCTCCGTAGATGCGCCATTGTTTTTCTTACCCCAAAGTGTCCAACAATAAGAGATGAATGAGCTTCTCTCATGACACTTAGCCTCTCTCCTTGTGGAATACACAACTTTCCCAAATGAAACAACAAATTGTTATGCATGTGATAATATTTTTCTTCAACTTGATTCCCTTCACTCAAACTAGCATGCACATCTTGAAAATCAATGTCATGTGCATATTGTTCTATGTAACTCTCATTTACAATGGAATAAATTTTGAGTAAAGTAGATGCACTAATGATTGGTATTGAGAGCATATCAATAAATTTATTGAAAATCCCTTTCTTGTACCTTATAACCAAGTGAAACCGTTGAAGAAATCCCATGCACCTGAAATGTCTTGATTGCTGCAATTTTGTTTGTGACTGCAAGTACTGTAATGGTTGGTGATCGGTATGTACAATAGTCTCTTTACCCGTCAAGTAGTGTTTCAACTTCTTGACACTTTGTACCAATGCATATAGTTCTTTGTCATATTTAGGATAATTAGTCATGACACCATTAAAAGTTTTATTATGAAAAGCGATAGGCTTACCATGTTGCAAAAGTACAGCACCCATGGCATAATCACTAGCATCAGTTTGAATCTCGAACGGTTCTCTCAAATTTGGTAATCCAAGGACTGGAGTTGAACTGATATTGTCTTTTAAAGCTTCGAAATATTTCTTTTGTTTTCCTCCCCATTAGAAGACTTTCTTCACACTTTTCACTGCATGCATAGGAGCTGCGATGGACGAAAAGTTAGCAATAAACTTTCTCCAATATTGAGCTGCACCTAAGAAACTTCTTACCTCACTAACTGTTTTGGGTGTGGGCCAATTCACAATGGCTTCCACTTTGGAAGGATCAATTCTTAACTCTCCTCATCCTACAATATGTCATAAATATACCAAATAATTCTTTCCAAACTCACACTTTGACATCTTAAGAAACAATTTCTCTTTCTTCAAAATATCAAGCACTCTATTCACATGCAAGACATGATCTTCTTCTTTTTTGCTGAAAATCAATATGTCATCTAAGTAAACAATCACAAAGTCATCAAGGAATGGACGCAAAACACTATCTATAACACGCATGAAAGTTGCCGGTGCATTACACAAACCAAATGGCATAACTAGCCACTCAAAGAGTCATTGTTTGGTTTTGAATGAAGTTTTCCATATGTCACTTTCTACAATTCTTACTTGATGATATCCACTTCATAAATCTAACTGAGTGAAAAATTCTCTTCTTTCAGCTGATCAATAAAATCATCTAATCTTGGGAGTGGGTAATGATTTTTTATCGTAATCTTGTTCAAAGCTCGAAAATCTACACACGCGCGCCAAGTCCCATATTTCTTTGGTATCAAGACTATGGGTGAACCGCATGGGGAGGTGCTTGGCCTTACGATTCCTTTGTAAAAAATGTATTTAATTTGCCTCTTTATTTAATCATTATCCATTATCGACATGTGATACATACCGATGTTTGTAAGAGGACAATCTTGTTGCAACTGAATCTCATGTTGAATCTCTCTTTTTGGTGGCAATCCTGTTGGCTCCTGAAACATCTCATGATGTGAATTAAATACATCATATAAATATTATTTCAACTTAGGATCACATCCCTCAAATGATTCATGATTAACATCATATATAGGTTTAATCATAAGAAGAACATAATTCTTACTTGAATTTACCAACCTCTTTACCTGTCCAACATTTACCATAACAATGTTTGTCTTCTTGCGATGTGCTTTAACGAGAACTCCTGCCATATTTGAATAAATGATACTTGTTCTCATGGCGATAGAAGATCAATTTCCTGTCATACAAGTAAGGACTCCCCAACACAATACCAGTGATGTCAAGAGGAACCACATCTAATTCAACCATGTCAACAAAATTTGCAGTGAATGCAAACTGCAATATACATTTCTTTGAAACCTGTATATTTGAATCCTTACAAATCCAACCTAATGGATATGGTTTTGGATATGGTATGGTCTCAAGGTTAAGTTTCTTGACCAAGTCTTCAGAGATTAAATTTTTTTCTGACCCACTATCAAAAATATGTCAATCTTGGTATGATTGGATATGACCCTCACATGAAACAGTTCTATTCTTTCTTCTTCATTTCGAGTGTTTATGTGACAGTTTGATGTACTGGTACTGGGTTTAGTTTCAATTTATTTTCCCTTCATGTTATTCAATCCCATGGCTGTAATCTTAGATTCATCACCTGCATCATCTCCTAAATCATGTTGAGTTGTAGCAAGAGTTTTTTGTTCCCTTTGTTATTGGGTTTCTTTGGCCTCATTTCAAGATGAAATTTCTTACAATGAGTTTCATCATGGCCTTCTTTTGAACAATGTTTACAAACCAATTTTTATCCCTCTTTCTTAACATATGCATTCTTTTTTTTTTTAACCTTTTGAGGTCTTTCCCTTGGCTTTACCCTTAAAATTTTTCTTTCTACCCTCTTCAGAAATGTTCTTCCCTCTAGCTTCTAGATGTGTGGCCTGAATACATACTTCATCTAGACTAGTGGGGTTAAACATGAGAATATTATGTTTAAGGTAGCTATGTAAGCCTCCTATGTACTTGAGAAAAGTATCTTGGCTCTGAAAATCTACCCCTAATAAAAGAGCTCTTCTCCTAAATTCTTGGGTGTATTCTTGCACATTTTGTCCCTTTAATTGCCTAAAGTTCTGCCAGTTCATGATGGCTTTCTGCATAATATGAGCTAATGGATAAATTTTTTGTTTTATAGCAGTAATGAAATCTGACCATGATAGAATAATCTTACCATGTTTCTTGATTTCCTCCTTTGTCTTGGATTCCCACCAAACAAGTGCTGCACCTTCCATTCTCAATGAAGCTAATTGAATTTTGGTATCATAATCTTGAAGGTTCTGGATTCTCAAATAGACCTCCAATTTCCTAATCCAATTATCAGTCTTTTCTGCATTGACTTCACCATTAAACATTGGCAATTCAAACTTAACATCAAGTTTTAAAAAATGAATTTTACGAGTCTTCTTTGACTTGTGTGGCTGATGTACTGAAGAAGAAGTAGAGGATGACGATGATGAGGGTGAGGATGATGGCTCTCCATTGCCTCCATTTCCTCCATTTCCCTTCTTTGACTTATCTTAATCATTGTGATCTCCTAAAGATACTTGTCCTTCTTTGTGAAGTTTAGATCCTTCTCCTTCTAGTCTCTCATTCCTTTCTTGATAAAGGATTCTAACCATCTCAGTCATGTCAAGGAATGTTTTCCTGAACACTCTTTCTTCCTCCTTGGGATCAACTTCTTCATGGATTTCTCCTTCCTCTTAAGGCATGCTTAATGTAGCTTCTGATTCTTTAGGAGGTGAAATAGGTGGTGGAGATTCTGGAATCTCTCTCTCCTTTGCTTTGGCTCTTCTTGAGACCCTTGCTTCCACCAATTTGCCTTCTCCTCTCTTGAGCTTGAGCCTTGTAAGCATCTAAAACTTGCAAACAGTTAAACAATTCTTTGCAAAAAACAACACCAGAGAATAAAATCTAGCTCTGATACCAATCTGATATGAAATGATTGTATTATTTTTGTTGTGCTAAGTGTTTTTTTAGTTTATAAACATGTTCATAATCAGTTCGTTATTTTTCTTAAGGATTGAGGTGTTTGTCCATGAATTGTAGATCATTTTATGTGAATTATAAGCGTAAAACAAGCTTAAATAAAACTAAACAACAATGTAAAATAGAGAAATAAGTCACCACATATAATTTACACAGCAGGCATGATGAAGTAGTTCACCCCTCTTGGGCTACATCTGCTGGTCGAACTCCCAATGGAATGTCCATCTTTCATTATGCTCAAAATTTTGCAAATACATGTAGTTACATTGCTCTAATGGATTTTTTTCTCTGCACCAATGGCTCCAGAATGCTCCAAATAGTAAAAAATGACTCTTCATTCACTCAGAATGGGCAAAAATTGAGTCTCCTACGCCTTTTCCCAATTACACCTAGAAAAAATCCACTTATCTGGAGTTAAATTAGGCAATTGCACTCAAAAGTCACGTTTTCCAAACCTTCCACCATTTTAAACTACACATTAAAGGTTGCAGTTTGGGGTGGCCACCTGCCAACCCCCAAATCCCGCAGTTAGGTTAATGGTTGGGCGGAACTGTCCGCGAAACCCCAGCAAATAACTGTGGTGAATGCGTTTTAAACTCCGGTAAGGTTGGTGGTTAGTGGAGACCGCAGAGTTATCATTAGCAACTAACGTTGCCATGTGACAACATAAAACAAAACTGTTGTGGAGACTGTGGGTTAAATATTACCTGTGAAGGTGTAAAGTTACAACTGCAATGTTGTTATGTGACCACGCCACGAGGGGACTGCTTGCGGGTTGGCACCGTTGACAATCCCCAACCCCCAAACACGAATCACAACAACTTTATCAATAACCCACAAAATTATAGGTTAATATTCATCGTGCAGAGCAGTTGGAAACTTGTCTGCGTGCCCGGAGGGAGGTCGCAGGGTCGAGCCCTATGGACCTCATCAAAATTTTACACTTTCATTCCAGGGACACGTGGCAGCCTCAGGGCTGGCCATGTGGCACCCTGTGATTGGCCCTCTAGAAACATACCAAACTCATTTGAAAAATGATGAATCGACACTTTTCACACCCTGATTTTCCTGGTGACAAGGAATATTCTAAGAATATTCCTTTTTTTGCTAACTGTACCTCTACCCTGCTGATTGTGCATCCCAGTCAACCTTGGTCAAATTGTCACAAAAATTTACCTGTTTGGCATTTCGATTAGAATGTGATATCTCCCTCTACGATGTCGGTTTTTCGAACCGTTCACGGCACCAAAATCAGGAAGATGAGATATACGCAACCATCCTGGTTTCCACCCAATCCCATAACTTTGATTTTTGAGAAAAATTTATGAACTCCTGATTAGGTGTGCCTTAGTGATTTTACTATTTATTGGGTTGTTTGGGGGGATGCAATATGTTGTCGACATGCACACGGAGCGATTTACAACCCAAGATTAATTTTTAACCCAACATCCCCCATTATCAATTAAGATAGTAGTAGGGGATAGGGTGCGAAATCATTCAAAGTCATTAATCCGATGCACCTACTGTGGATGAATGCATTGTTTAATGCATTAATTAATAGAAATGACTCCATCAACTGATGGCTTGTCACCTGGGGTTGTGTCGTATTGACCCTTCTTATAACAATGCAATACAAAAACTTCTAGGGCATGATATGTCGATAAGCCTTCTTCTTATTGGCTCTCACTCCTAGGTCATGTCGGGCCATGTGACTAGGGGCTAGTGTTAGGCTAGTTAAACCCAAAATTTCCAATATTTTTTCTAAACGAAAAGGGTAATTTCATCCCCAAACTTTCAAATAATTTTTACACTGAAGGAGCTTAGTCACCAAATTTCCTTTGGCCAAAAACACAAGGGTAAACCCCTAATTTCCTTCGCGGCCAAAATAAAGACTCAACCTCAAATTTTTTCTTGGCCACAAAATATCTTCATCTTTACACTTACACCAAACAAAATTATTCGGTGAACTCTTCCATGTTGAACGTTGGATGTTTTGAGAAGTCTCATCTTTTTTAATCTCTCCCTTCTCATATAAGCTTCCACTCTTACATTTGGGTCCCATCATTAACAATAACTCCCAATCCTCTCAGCAATCATAGGAATCCTCTGGCTTGTCCATGTGTTGATAGTGCTATAAATCCATCAACCAAAGGGGTCTCCCCAATTAAAAGTCCCAATCATATTTCAAACTATTTGGTGTGGGATCCCTTCCTAAAATAAGGCCCAACGATCGTATGTTCTTAGATATTTTCCTTGGTTACAATGGTCAACATGAGAGAGTAATTCACTGGTACTTTCAGATGAACAAGTGAGTATGCCTTGTGGAATGTTTAGCTACAAAATGTATCAAGGTTATTCTACCGAAAGCGAGAGAAAAAGTGAGCCTTTAAAGGAAGAGTAATAGTACTGATCTAGTAAATACACATGAGCATATACATATTAATGAATCATTGGAAAAATAGCGAAATAGTTCACATAGAAGAAACGATTGTTAAAATACATACAACAAACCTTTGACAATATAGGTACCAAAGCCACTTAAATAGTTCAATTTCCTTAGTTTAGATGAAAACAACACACATTTCAAACATTCAAAGAATAATCTTAAAATATTTATGACATACACATGAAAGTGTGCTAGCTCAATGAACTTCGAAATAAAGAAAAAGTTCCAAGATACATTAGTACAATGAACACCACTAACCCAAATAGTGGATAGTTAAAGCAACTAGTTGCTCCTCTAAAAGAACTATTTTCCTCTTTAATGTCTGGTAGGAGGATCCAAGGTGAAAATTCCTTTGCATGAGCTATGAGGTATATATATAGCAAATGGGATGACCATTCACCTCCCTTGGGACTCTTGGACTACCCTCATGACTATTTGACTTCTCTATGACCTTATGACTCCTTCATGACCTTTCACATTCTATATATGACTCTTGGACTTCCACTTTACATCACATTTATTATACATTGAAATTACATAATCCACAAATGATGTGGCCAATGATGACATGACACTTTGACAAGACATGACAAGACATTGATGAGATGGACTGCATGATGACATGGCAATGTGAAGCCATCTTTCCTGCTACTATCTTTGTGTCTTCTTGAAAAATGGTACATGTTCTTATTACTCCATAAAGCTTGAAGGTAGGGAGTCTTCAATATGATTTTGATCTCCAGTTGCTATTGCAATCTGGTGTCACTTTGTCTTTTCTTGATTGATCAACTTGTCTTTGCAACTACAAAGGTGTCTTCTAGCAAGGTCTCCTTCTTTGTATCCTTCATCATCATCATCCTGTCATAACATGATATAATACCTGCAACTAAAATCCACTCATGACAATATGACATCAATTCGATAAACCCCTAGTCTAACGTGCTTCATGACAACCATGAATTGAGATAGAATTAGGTGATAGGTTGAGAGACTGGTTAAAGGATTGTGAAGTTGCAAAACTTAGGAGGCTAGGGGCCCAAACTGAGCCTTAAGACTGTACAATGCACAGTTTAGTTGGCTAGGGAAATACAACTGTGCAGTTGAGAGGCTCAAGGAATTAGGCTGGAGGCTTGAGGCTTGAGTTTTCCCAATGTGTAGTTCTATAGGGACAAAGGCCTACGGCTTGCACAATTATGCAGTTCAAGAGGTAAAGGATGAGACTTGTTTCTTGATACTACGTAGTATGCAGGATAAGGTGACTAAAAGGCAGGGTAGGGAAAATTTTAAGGATGGAAGTTTATATTAAAGTTTAGAAACCTTGGCAAATCTTACTAGTCAACAATCTGTAAATTGTAAAAAAAATTATGATAGTTTTGTAAAAATATTTAGGTTTCTAATTATTTTATATTAGTATATATAAAATTTTGGCTATTTTTATGGTAAAATAATTTTATACTATAAAATTTGGGCGAATCAGTTCTCAAAAAAATTGAAATTGGTGAATGTTTTTTTTTGGAAAAAACATGGAAAATTAGCCCACCTACGAATATTAGCCCCTAAAATTTTCCCTGAGGCAGGGATTGTGCAGTTCTAGAGCTCAAGGGTCAATGTTGAGCATTGAGACTATGCAATGCGCAGTTATGGAAGGCAGGCTCTACGCATTGCGAAGTTCCTAGAGGAAAGTTCTAAGCTTAAGGGTTGAGACTATGTAGTGATACTACGCCGTGCACAGTTCAGGAAGGATAAGTGAGGTCAAGTTGCTTGAGAAGGCACTTTTCCATATTTAGCTAAGTGTGGGATCAATGAGGCCAAATGAACAATGATAAAACTTGAGAATGGTCACACTCTTAGATTAATTTACAAAAAAACATTGATCACTAAGAACACATGAATAAAATAATACCCCCAATGCGATGACATTGTGATAGCTTTCCCCTAGTGTGATACTAAAGGTACAGTTTGTGACAATAGTGAAAACACTTGTGTGACAATGCTTGAAACTTTGGGAATGAGTTTAATACTTGTCTAGATGATAAGCATGACTCATTAGCACCAATATTACTCCTTGAAGCAAACCAAAAATACATTTGTGTGATGTGCAATGCTTGCCATGCCAAAAGACAACATTTGTGACAGTAAGAGGAAAGTACAAACAACACTTGCAAAATGCGAATGACACTTGAAAAATGTGAATGACATTGCAAGTGTCACATGCCAATTCAATGAAGATAGCATGAAAATGACACTTATTATAGTGAAAAAAAGAAAAATCTACAATTGTAATGGCATAAAGTGAAAACTTTCTGACCGCTAAACTTAGCCTCATCCGGCCTTCTTGAACTTCGCATTGTGCACTTCTAGCCCTCAAGCTGCAACCATACCTCTTAACACTATGCATTGTGTAGTTCATGCCTCCAAGGACTACACACTACACAATTTCAGTGCTCAAGCCCAGACCTTGGCCTCAAAAATTGTGCAATTCAGCGCTCCAGTTTGGCCCCAACTGTGCATTGCGTAGTCTCTAAGCTCAATCCCAGCCCTTAAGCTCTTGAAATGTGTAATTTCTATAGAAATTACACAAACAATATGTATATCAATGGATTCAATCTGATCATGTGATATGCTAAAGCAAGATACTAAATCCTTCTACAAATTAATTGCGGAAAATAAACACGATTGCAGAATCACACCAAGTAAAATGAAGAAGCAAATCAATGCAAAACACAGATATTTTTCCTGGGGAAAGCTTGCTGCTCAAAACCCCTCTATCTTATATTGTATATTCAACCAAGGAATCATGAAACAATATAATTCACTCTTCTCACAAGATTATACTACACTCTACCAACTGTCTCACCAAGTCATTAACCACTGCTTTACTCCTCAAAGCCTTGCATGCATCCTCAACCTTGAGAGCATACAAGTTCTTGACTCTTGAACCGATCTGCTTCACCTGTCCCATGGCTATGTGTTTAAGGAAAAATTTTCCTTTTTCTAAAAATCACCTCATAACCATGGTCTTCTAATACTGCTACGGAGACAAGATTCTTCCTTAGGCTTGGAACATACAAAACATCTACTAGTCTGAGATGGGAACCATTCTCCCTATGAAAGGTAACTGTACCTATGACGATAGCACTACACCTCTCATCATCTCCAAACTCTATGCTCTGTTGGAGGTCCTTCTCCTCCAAGTCATTGAAGATATCTCTATTCCCCGTCATATGGAACGAGGCACCACTGTCTAAATACCACATGCATCCCATTACACTGATAGCCATGCATGCAATGAGAGTAAAATCAAGCTCGAACTGTGAATCCAATGCTTCACCTGCTCCAATTGCAGGCTCCTTCTTGCTTGCCTTCTTCTGTGGAAAATTTTTAGCATAGTGCCCATGCTCGTGATAGTGAAAACATATGATCTTGGAAAAGTCTTTCTTGCTCGCTTCGCCATGGGATTTATTTCCCTTGGCTGTCTTTGCCTTACTAGCCAAGGTAAAATATTCCTTGTCATTAGTCTTGGATGAGGATCCATCCCTAGTATTCCACCTGAATTATTCTTTTACCAAATCCAACCAAAGTCACTCCCAATCTGGTAACTTCTCCCTCCCATTCACTGAGTCCTGGTAACTATGCCAGCTCTTGGGAAGGCCTAGAAGTGTTAGGATCACCAAGTCATCATCTGCTATGGTCACACCAACACTTCCAAACTCATCTCAACATTGATTCAACTTCGCCAAGCATGTTGGTACCGTCTCGCCCTCCTCCTTTATTTTCCTGAGCTTGTTCTTCAGTGCTAAATTCCTTTGGTCATTGTTGTTATGAAATAGATCTGTCAAGGCCTTCCACATAGCATATGGATTCACCTTTCCATGAAGACTCGAGACAGTGTGATCTCTAACTCCCTCTAATACGATCCTCCTTTCCCCTGTTAACTTCTTTTGCCAAGCATCAAGAAGAACGACGTCTGTTGCGCGGGCTTGGGAATATCATTATCAGTGAATTATTTCAACCCGTTTTCCTCCAAAACTGTATCCATTCTATCTTTCGATGCAATATAATTAGAACTTCTCTCGAGTGCATATTCCAATATTAATCCATTGAAAGCCATATTGATTCGCATGTCGCACCAAAGAATATTTTTCAAAATTCGAATGTTTTTCAACACAAACTCAATTTATTCTCCACTATAGTAATTTATGGCACTTTTATGCCATGTAGAAATTATAAAAACAATATGTATACCAATGGATTCAATCTGATCATGTGATATGATAAAGCAAGATATGAAATCCTTATACAAATTAATTGTGGAAATAAACACGATCACACAATCACACCAAGTAAAAGAAAGAAGCAAATCAATCCACAACACATATATTTTTCCTAGGGAAATCTTGCTGCTCAAAACCCCTCTATATTCTATTGTATATTCAACCAAGGAATCATGAAATAATACAATGCACTCTTCTCATAGGAGTCTGCTGCACTCTACCAACTGTCTCACAATGATCCAGACAAAATCGACCAACACTTAGCCAATTTCATGCCTCTGCCTTCAGGATGCCTTTCTCATGCAATCCCTAGGCAATTAATTCCTATTAAATAGGATAATTAGCCTTCCTTGATAGTTCAATGCATCATGGGCATCTTATGGTGTATATAATTGCACCTGAGCAATTTGGTATAGATACAACTGATAGATAACTTCCCTTTAATATCTGTCTCAACTGGGTCTTCATCATAACTGACATGTATGCAAATATTAATAGTAAATCACTAGTCACTTGACAGATCAATGCATGTGAATTAAATCTGATTTAATTCACTTGACCTCTCACTAGTGCAACAATCAGTTACAACTAGTTAAATTGATTTTAACTCACATAATTGAGTTAACCGATTTATCATGCATTAAAATAATACACTAACTGCAACTTGGACTCTAAAACAAATAGAATAACTCTACATGCTTCACCAACCACCCTCAACTCGAATTTCATGAGCTAACTGAGTCTATCACACTCAGTTAATTATACAAGTGATTATGAGATAAGATTACAATTTATTGTCAAATTTATTTAAGGGATATATAAATTTGAAACACATTTCTTCTAATTTAATTAAGAAATAATTAAATCAAAATCCTCCATGGTAGCCATTTCTGAATGCCATTTTTTGGATGTTGTTTTTGGATGCCAATTTCACTGTTTCTTATTTCAAATTTCAACAATTTCACAATCACGAGGTATGATCTACCTTCTAGAATTGCGCAATGGGTAAACTCAATGCTCAACCCTTCAACTCGACTCACTGAGATAAAAATATATGCAATCTTCCTGCCTAATCCAACCTGAACTATGCATTGCGCAGTCTCAAGGCTCAAGATTCACCCCTGACTACATGATTTCTGCAATTGCACAATCACTAAGCCTCTCCCTCAACCTGTCACTTGGTTTCATCTTAGTCTTTGGATCAACATGCACCATCTTAAACTAGGGTTTTATCAGACTTATGCCATCTCCTCATGAGTGAATTGCATATGAACGTACCCTATCATACCATGACATGATGATGAATAAGGGAAACATGTCAAAAGACATTTTTGTAGTTTATTATGAAAGATGATCAATCAAGAGAAAGCAAAGGGACACTAGTTTGTGACCATAGCTCAAGACTTGATATCAACGAAAGATCCTTACCTCTAAGCCATATGGCGGTATATAGAAGAGAATTCTCAAGAAGACATATAGCAAGGAGCAACAAAAGTGGCTTGACACTGTCATGTCATCAAGAATTCTATGTCACCATTGTCATGTCATATCATGTCATGAGTCATTGTATGCCACATTATTATTGTGGGTCCTTATTCAGAAATTTATTTTAAAGTGGATGTCCAAAGGACATGTACAGAAGATGAAGATTCATGTAAATTTTAAAGGCAATATGAAGTGAAATAGTCGTGCGGGTAGTAAAATAATCACAAGTGTTAGCACTCCGTAATTTCAAGGCTGAAGAAAAAACCTTAGAGGTAACATCAAAACCACTTTGGAAGCTCGGATCTAGCCCTGCCAGCTTCAAAGAGGGATCTCTTTTTATGTTTTAACTTTGTTTTGAATAGGTATTAGGGTAGTTAATGGGATCAGAGTTTGTTTTTTTGAATTGTTTTGGTTGGAATAGCAAGGGAAGGCCATTGGGAAATGGAGTCAAAGAGGCTTGGGGTGAACAATTTGTAGAAGTATCAAGCTTGAGTGAATTAGGGTAAGCTATATTGCATTAATTGGATTGTTTTATATTTTTAAATGAATAATGGATATGGTAGCAAAGGAATTTCAGTTGAGACTAAAAAGAAATTAAGTATTTTTCAATATGACTTCAGAGGAAAACATTTAAATTGTAAAATCAGCTAGAATAAGGTGTTTTAAATAGCATGTCCTATTCATCACACTTTATATTTTACAATTAAGAATTTTTGATACACAAAGAAAAGGAAAAACAATGGAAAACACAGTAACAGTAGAAGCACTTCCCCAATGAATACACCACATGAATCCTAAAACAGTTGGTCTTGTATTACTTGCAAATGGTCACTTCAACTCAGTGAACAACTTTACAATGAATGGTAGTCTTCCTCATTACAAATCCGACCTCTATTACTTCAAATGATGAAGTATTTATATAAATTATAAAATGAAATATCTTGAAAAAATATCAAAATTTATTACAAATATCTCTAACTGTGTTTAAAGAAATAGAACTGAAATATTGGACATTCAAAACTAATGAATCTACTTGGCACTATCTTTGTGGATTGCTGATGGTGGCTAGCCGTCCAAATGTGCAATGTTGTTGCTTTGATGGCAAAAATGCTTTGTTGTATCCCTATTTCATTGTATTTTTTTTATGACTGTAATTGGCTTTTCATCATTTCATTATTGTCATAAGATATTTTGGAAAAATATAAATATATTTTTCCAAAATATTTTGATTAAAATTTTGAATGAAATTCATAATTGAAATTTCAACACATTTATTTATAAAACCATCATGTATTTCAAATCCATGTGTTGTTTTCCCTTTCACATTCCTCTGTAAATTAACATGTAAATTCCTTTTACCTGTGTAGAATATGTGGATAAATTCCCAAACCACTCCTTGCTCCCAAAAATAACTAGTTTGTCTCTCTAATGCCTTGCGGGAGGAGCCAAGGTGAAAAGTCCTTTCGTCATACAATGAGGGTGTATGACAAGTTGTGCTTACTAACACATGTGTATACAATGAGGGTGTATAACCTGTTAGTCATCAGTAATTTTTTTCCTTTGTATATGACTAAATGTCTATCCTAGATTTCTAGAAACAAAATTCATGAATCTTGTGAGTTCTAGAAATCTCATTGCCTTCATTATCCTTAGGATAATTTTTTCACTGTTCTACTACTCTATCATGTCATAGTCAGCCTATCACTCATTGAAGTTCCCTCATGGACTCA
The DNA here is from genome assembly GCA_034641835.2 of Pinus albicaulis. Taxonomy (NCBI): domain Eukaryota; kingdom Viridiplantae; phylum Streptophyta; class Pinopsida; order Pinales; family Pinaceae; genus Pinus; species Pinus albicaulis. Next base: position 953,242,557 of record CM076571.1, read on the forward strand.
TGCCTCTCATCTCTGTCCCATTTTCACACCCATAAATCTCATTACTCTGTTTGTCCCTTGCTTATGACTCCATTATCCAACTAGGGTTTTTGAGGGCAATTTTTCTTGGTTTCATGAAATCCATGGTTAAAACATCAACAAGGCTTGTATCCTGATGCTCTTAAAACTCCTCCTATCCTTAATATACATTCATAAACACTCCCCATCACTCTTATCTCTCAAACTCATCATTTTTCTACAAAACCTAGCCTATTGCTACAATTTGGCACTTTTCAAGGCTAGGCATGTGTTTTGCCCTTTTGAACCCTTTCCCCTCACTCAATTATTGAAATTCCACTTCCCCCTACTCTTTAACATCTATCCCTATCCCAAAAAATTTCCCCAAGAATTTAGACAACCGTTAACCCCTTCATTCCCCTCCCTCTACAAGGCAGTCCTAAATCCCCTACACCAAACCCTAATTTCCTCTTCCCACTAAGCTACAATTTACCATGGAAAAGAGGAATAGGAGCATATGATCCACATGATAGGTCATATGAGCAAGCATAAAGCCATACAAACTTATAAACATCATGCCTCCATCATTTTCCAATAACTCATTCCAAGAGTCAAGCCATTTGTCACTCCTAGGGCTAGTTTTGCTTCAAACTATGTTTATGACCTAATAGAGATGAGTTTGACAAATGTGAGAGCAGGTTTTGTCCATCATAGGTCCACGAAGAAAAAAATCTTTTAGTTTTTACACAGGTATCATGGTTTGGGAGAAATGTCAAAAATACAGGTGTCACGGGAGAATTTCTGCACTGTTGGAGTGACCTTGGGAAAATATGGTTTTCTCACAGCTCGAGTGTCCAAATGACTTGCTTGATGAGCCACATGACAGCTAGAATTGACGATATTTACAATGAGCTATCATGAGCTCAATTTGGAGTTGTGGAAGGCCTCCAAATGTTGTCTACACCAGCACTCTGCATTTCTGCACCATCACTAAGCAAAGTAACCCCTCAGACCACTTCAGAGCCCTTTCAAGTTTCCTCCAAGGTTTTCTAAAGCTCTAATATAGGTGAAATAAAATGAAAAGAAGGTGAGCTCATGATTGTCCAAATAGTGTCGAAAGATCTTCAAGGAAGGACCTCCTAGATCAGATCGTAAGTCCGCATAAAGACAATTTTCCCATGTTCAAGCATTTCTGCAGGAATGCTTTATAAATGGTCAAACATAGAAAAAATGCAAAGGTAAGGGGCCTAAAAATCATAAGGACATCCACAAAAATTAAAGGATACAAAAGGCCTAAGTTCACAAGGAGGATCTTGATCTCGTAACAAATTATTGTAAGGTGCTGCCCATCAAAAGGCCCATGCATGAGGTCTTGAAGACAATAGCACAAAAGCACCACTGTACACCAATCAAAGAATAAATCAACAGGAAGACAGAATGGAAATCCCCCTTGATGACTACACATAGAGAGTAGAAGATGATATCAGAGAATAATTTCAAGAGATTGTTAAAGACATCATTCTTTCATTGCAAAAGGCCATAAAACCCCATCAAAGAGACAAAAGGTTTTCAGAGGACTTTGAAAGCAGCCTCCTAAAAATTGAAAAAGATGAAAGGAGTATCAGTGTGAAGGTTTCTTGAACTCCTCAAGCATAGTCATAGGTTTAACCAAGATCACTTTTTTGATAAAAAAACAACACCTGCAAAAGGAAAAAAGGGAAAGAAATCAATGAAAGAGCAAGAAGAAAAACACTAACGTTAGTAAAGTGGTTTTGTAGCTTTCATTTTTTCAAAAGGGATATAAAAACAACCCAAATAACATCTCCCATTCACCATTTTTCCATTTGCAAAAAATAGTCTAGGGTTTCCAAGATTTTCAAAAAATCATAACAGAGTTTCGGGCATAAATTTCAGTCGTTGCGCTCCTAAGAAGCTCCACTGCACTCCTGTACTGTCTCCCTGTGCTTTTTTCCATTCAGCACTGTGTTTCGGTGTAGAGGCACTGCGCGCCTATAGAAAAATCCCCGTGTAGACTTCGCTCGGTCGGGCCATGCAGCTTCTGCCCGACCCGCCTGCCAACTTCCTATCGCGCTGCGCTCTTGTTGTCGTCCCAACTGCACGATAGATCGTTCAAAGGATTGCATGAAACAACGTTCACAAAGTTGGCATGACAGCCTTCAAAGGTTGCACCAAGTTCCGTTCGAGGTGTATGCAGTCTCGTGCAGGAATTTTTCCCACCGTGTAAGACGTGCATGAAGTCTCGTGTAGGAAGTTTTCCCACCGTGCAGGACGTGCACGAAGTCTCGTGCAGGAGCTACCCACGTTCAGGAGCTGCACATAGTCTCGTGTAGGAACTTCCAGCATGTAGGAGTTGTCAGCATGCAGGAGATGCACAAATATCGTGCAGGAGCTGCCCACAGCGTGCAGGAGCTGCCCACAACGTGCAGGAGCTGCACGAAGCTCATTCAGGAGCTGCCCACAAAATGTAGGAGCTGCACGAAGCTCATTTAGGAGCTGCCCACAGCATTTAGGAGCTTCATGAAGCTCGTTTAGGAGCTACCCACCAGTGTTCAAGGTTGCACGAAGCTCGTTCAGGAGCTGCCCACCAGCGTGTAGGAGTTGCACAAAGCTCGTTCAGGAGCTGCCCATAATGTGCAGGAGCTGCATGAAAACTCGTTCAGGAGCTGCCCAAGCTGTGCAGGAGCTGCACAAAGCTCATTCAAGAGTGACCAGGCTCATTCAGGAGGTGACCCAAACATGTTCAGGGCCACCCAGGAGACACATAGCTGCATGCAGGAGGTGACCCAAACATGTTTAGGACCACCTGACCATTCATGCAGGAAGCGTCCGACTTGCCCACAATGTGTTTAAGCCAATTTTTTTAGCTGTGGAGATATTTTGAGAGGGTCTTATGATGAAGTATATGACTCCAAGGATACAAGGATAGAGGCAGCTTATAATTTTGAAAGCAATGAGCTACAAAAAGACCAAAACAGTGAGCCTAATGACAGTAAAAAAACAAATGACAGTCAAGGAGAAGAAGTAAACAGTGAAGAAGGTGACGCTGAAAATACAAAGGGCATTGGAGGGGAGGCATATGAAAACAGTGAAGAGGACAAAGAAGACAGTGACAAAGATGGAAAAAGCAGCCAAGAAACAGAGTTTGAAAGTGATTTCAGTGGGAAAAACAATGATAACAATGGGCCAAATAATGAAGATAATGAACAGGATAGTGAAGAAGAAATCAGCCAAGAGAACTCACCTAATGAAGAAGAAAATTACCATCACAGTAAGGGAAAGACTAATGAGAGTGCCCAAGATAGTGACCCCACAAAGAGTGCAAGCAGTGGTACAAAGGCTAAATTTGACAGTAAACACAGTGTGTCAAATGATGAAGAGAAGTATAGTCATTAAGGTGAAAATGTACCAAGCAATGATCAAGGCACCTCTTACATTGCAAAGGAGAATGACTGAGCACTATGAACGGAGAAACCACTTTGCAAGGAAAAAACTCAAAACTGACCAAAATGAGGGCCCGAAACCAAAAGATGAAAAAGACCAAGCTAGGATTAGTATTTTGGCCGGATCTTCTCTACAGGTCTCCAAGGACCCATAAGGCTCCTACCTACCAAATTTGGGAGAAATTAAACAAGATTTTGTTTTTTGCAAATTTTGAGGCTAGGAGCGCAGCGCACCCTGTGTTGCGCTTTTTCCCAGGTTATCCTCACGAGGAGAGGTTTATATTTTTGGATTCCCCATCATTAGAGGAGTATGATCATGAATTTTCAGCTCAATTGGAGTAGTTTTTATCCCCCAAAAGGGTCAAAAACACTCGTTTTTCCACCATTCTGCCCACTTTTCAGAGTATGCGCTGCGCTCCTGGAAGTATTGGAATTTAAACTTTTTGGAGAGCTTGAAGAGGTCATATTGAAGAACTAAAGGTATATCTGGAAATTAGACTTCAAGGGCTTTCCAACGAGCCATTGCGAAGCCTTTTCTGATATCGGAAAGGCCTCCAAAACACTACTGTAGAAACGCCTATTTCTGCACTGCGCTCCTGGCATAATTTCAATGTTTGACACAGTGCGCTGTGCTCCTATAGATGACTAGGCAGAATGTGCATTTGGCAAGTTTTCACATGCTTGTCAGGACCTAAAAGTCAATATAATTGTTATTTTTGGCCAGAAAAGATATTTGTTAGATATTTTTGTGCCTTGGGCCTTGCAAGGCCAGAAGGACAACTTAGGATATTTCTTGTTGGCCAATAGGCTTCTAGATGCTCTAGTTGGCTCTCCTCTTCCTTTATTGTTATATAAGGCATGAGGATTCATTATAAACAGTTAGGGAACTTGATGTGCTTAAGAGCAATACATGGTTTTTGAAAGTTGAAGAACAATTTAGTGTTGTGTGTTAGCCCCTTATAAATTCCTTGACAAGCAAGCAAGGGGCTAATTAGTTTTATGAGCCTTCAAGGAATGCATTTCTCTTGAAAACACATCATCCTTGAAGCCTCTTCATGTTCCCTACTCTTTTATTCTTTCCCTTTGTTGTTCTGGAGTCAATAAGCCCCATTGATTGAAAAAAATTGTGCTCCAAAAGGCCTTTATTTGCCCCTTGTATCCGTGCAGAATGACCCATTTTTCCCTTTTCCCCCCTTTGTCAAAGTTCCCCTTTTTCCCTCTAAGTCCCCCTTTACTCTCTAAATCATACCAAAAATCCCCTTTAATCCTACAAGTTCCCTTTGTTCGGCCTAATTCCCCCTTTTTTCCCCCTATCGTTACCTTTTCCCAGCCTTGAAAATTGTTAAAAATGGGCAAAAACCCACTTTTCTACCTTATAATAAGGCCTAAGCCCTTTTCCGCCAGCCCCTTTAAACCAATTCCCCATATGCCCTACGCCCAAGACTGAGCGCTTATGGCCTGGGCGCCAATCGCATCGGAGAATCGGGGCGGAACATTCAGTTCCTTTGTAAATCATAAAAACTCCAATGCGATAGTGTTATTGCTCCATCGATCCCGCCGCAATCTCCACCGTTGATCTATTGTTTCGATCGGATGGCCCTGCGCCGATCGCACTCCTGCCCCGATCGCAATCGCAACATTCACCGTGTCACTCTCTGTTCCACTCCGATTGCAGTTTGCCGATCCAATCTCAGCCGTCCATTTAATCCACAATCCGACGGCCATCACACTCCCGCTCCAATCGCAATCACAAATTCCAATCAATGCCACTTTCCGCCCCTTGCGATTGCGATCCCCCAATTGAATCCAAGCCATCCATCTGATTCAGATCCAATGGCCCAACGCTAATCACTTCATGCCCATCGCTCCTCCCCTTTCGCTCCTCCGATCATATCTCCACTGTCGATCTCCTTGTTGATCCAACGGCCATCGTATAATCGCATCGTCGCTCCAATCGCAATCGCGATTTCCAATCGCTACCACCCTTCGCCCTTTGCGATTGTGATTCCCCGATCCAATCTCATCCATCCATTGATCCAAGATCGATGGTCCATGTTACATCACTTCCTCCATCGATTTTCCTCATCGGAGCCCTTATTAACTTCATCTTTCGACCTCCGCCGATCACCCTCTGCCATGGTCGGGTCCCGCCACATACGATCGTTTTCATTACATTTTCATTCATTTTAATGCATTTCGCCTATTTTCATAAACCATTCCACTGTTTAATCTTCACTGTTGATCTTCATCACTAGACCATGATCGAACGGTCCACGCTCATTTCTCCACCATAAACCTATTTGTCGAGGTTTACACCATATCAATGCATTTTTTCACCATTGTTTCATTTAAAACCACCGCTTTACCACCGCCACGCTATCATTCTACCCGCCCTGCATAGCCATCCTTCCCTATGCATGGATTTAACTGAGTTTCATGTTTTGCAGGGTTATCAGGTGGTGAAGGCCGCCATGATTACACAATCTTTAATACAATGGCAGAACGACTGGACTTGCATTAAAGGAACAGGGTTTGAACTCTGTAAAACCTCCCCAGAGCCATTAAAGAGAAGTTTTCACCAGATCGAGCACATCATGGAGCACACATAGGGTACAACGCGCAGAAATTTATGTATATCAGGGTTTTTCACATCAGCAGAATGTTTTCCCCATAAAGGACATAGTGCCCATGCAACTTTTATTATATACCATGTTCCTCAGAAGAGTTCCACCCGGACAGAACAGTCCTATGCTACCAGAGCATTTGTTATGCAGCATGGCAGACCTCAATCTTCCTTTCTGTTATCCACCAAAGGTACTACGGAGTACTGCAGCCAAAGTGCATCAGAGTCATACCGAAGTGAATGGAAGCCTGAATAAGATCGCCTTTGCATCCAAAAGAGTGCCAGAGATAAATGCATAGGATTTAAACAAAATGGGCTTCGACCCTCTTTCCTTTTCAGAGTTTAATGCTACATTTAGTTCTCCACCTACCTCCTCTGCTTATCTTTCAGCTGTAAAATTCAGAAAGGAACCCATTGTAAAGGTTGTTGTTGATCAGTTATCAGAGAATTGCAAGCTTTTTCTTCTGAGACGTAGTCTCTGTGTAAAGTTGTAAGATAGGCTGAGGAAGATGTTTTCAGACTGAATATCAAGCCATTGGTAATGTTGTACCTGACTAGTGTTGTTTTTTAATACGACAAGCACATTTCTTTGGATCCTGATTTAAAGCAGCTGGCGATGTTTTCTATCTCTGTGTTTTATTTCATTTCATTACATTTCTTCTGGAACGCATCAGAAATATGGCATAGGATTTACCCTTGTTAGGTACCCTATGTCTCTGCTCTCCCTGCCTGTAATGTTTTTCTGCTATATGTGTATCTGAGGTTTGATTTCAATTGATTTAACCAGTGTAGTTGTTCCATATGCTGCTAGCTGATGTATGAATTAATGAATCAGTTCTTAGATGTTCTTGTTAGGATTTAATTGAATGAATTGGGAACACTGGGAGGTCTAGAACTTATCTCTATCTCACTAGGATCCTTTTCAGTTAATTGAACATTTTCTAAGATCCCTCAAGCTGGAGGCCGAAGCATTAAGAGTTCAAAGTCTCTCTCTGATCTCAGGTTTTCAACTTTGTGTTCTGAATCTTTAATGTTTCCTTACTCTCACCTTCCCTCTTGCCTATCCTACCACACTATCATCTTTAAGATCCAATGCTTTAGATGACTAGCCCAATTGAAAGCCTGCGTATTGATTAGCAAGAAAATCCTTTCCTGACTCCATTGCCCAATGGTCTTGAATGTTCCCTGGAATTATTTTTCCTCTGCCTAAAATCCTCTTTGCTCATCCTTGTCTTATATTGAACCCTTCTTTCCTGATTCCCAACAACCAAAAAAACAATCAAACAAACAAACCTCGAGCCTTATAACTAACCTAACACCTTAACTTTGAGCTTCAAAGACATACACCTTTGACAATCATAGAGAGATCCCTCTCTGGACCCAGGAGGGCTAGATACTAAGGTATGAAAGTGGTTTGATGTTGTCTCATCTTTTGGTATTGCCAACCTTGCCAAAACATGGGAACACCAACATAATGGCGACTCCGCTGGGAACTTTCTGAGTATTCTCCACCTTACTACATTACAAGAGCCTCAGAAAATCTAGAAACTCTGGTTAGGTTGGTAGTGAAACACTTCCATTTGAAATTCACTTTCTACACCACTTGTTATGTTTCTCCCATACTCTTAGATAGAGCCTAGAAAGGGCCAGGTAGCCTCCGGATCTCACACTCTTTCAGAGGTGACATATCTGGTAAATGCCCTCCCAATCAATCTTTGGTTAGAGTTTGCTGAGTTTGAGATATTCCTGAAATGGGAAATATCATAAGCACTATGGTGGACAGTGTACCCTCCAGAAGCACCCTAAACCTTCCACCTGGCGACTCCGCTGGGGACTTTCTGAGTATTCTCCACCTTACTACATTACAAGAGCCTTAGAAAATCTAGAAACTCTAGTTAGGTTGGTAGTGAAACACTTCCATTTGCAATTCACTTTCTACACCACTTGTTGTGTTTCTCCCATACTCTTAGACAGAGCTTGGAAAGGGCCAAGTAGCCTCTGGATCTCACACTCTTTCAGAGGTGACATATCTGGTAAATTCCCTCCCAATCAATCTCTGGTTAGAGTTTGTTGAGTTTGAGATATTCCTGAAAGGGGACATCTCATAAGCACTGTGGTGGACAGTGTACCCTCCAGAAGCACCCTAAACCTTCCACCTGGCGACTCCATAGCTCCTTAAAGATCAAAGACTCCACTGGTGATCAGTAGGCCTGTTGATTATCTTGGTTTCACAATAAGACTCCACTGGAAGACCAACCTCCATAACAACATCAACCACAATAGAAGTAACAAGTAGGGTTAAACTGCTTTGTTGAAAAGCAACATCCTGGCTTCAAGAACCATTCACACAAGAGCTTATCCCAATCCAAACCCACCTGAAATAGTTGATAACCCTGAGAGCATCCTCAAGAGATCTCCTACACCTATAAGACCAGCTATTTCTAGCCACATACATAGAGCTAACTCTGCATCGGAAGACTTCACAGCTCTATTAGCCTCACCTTTAGACCTAGACTTCCAAAACAACTTACCTATGACTAGGTCATGTAATGCTCTAGACAAACCAGACCTTGAGCTTCCTAGTTCACCATCTCATAGTGGTCAACACATTATGGACAAGGAGACCCCTCCATCCACACCCCCTGACATTCACTTTATTCAGAACTTCGGGCTCAGTCATCCTAGGTTTGTTCAATAGACTTCTGCTGGTCCTAGTATCCCTGTCATCCATATACCAGTTGCTCAAGCTAACCCTTTACCTCATCAGAACATCATCATGGCAGCCTGGTATGCACCTTTGGTTTTACCCCAGCCTCTAGTACCTTTACCTAATGATTATCAATAAAAAATCCCACACTTCACTGCCAAAGAATCTACCACAGCACAACACCATGTAGATAGGATGGAATATTATTTTGACTACATGGAGATAGATGATGATACAGTCAAAATGAGAATCTTTGCCCAGAGCTTAGGAGGTGATGTGAAAAAATGGTTCAAGAGCCTACCTCCTAATAGTATCCAAGACCTTCTTACTTTATATCAGACTTTCGTAAACAAATGGGAGGTTAAGGCCAACCCTCGCCAACTCCTAGCAGAATATATGAACCTTAAAAGAAACGTAGGAGAGAGTGTCCATGATTACTCAATGAGATTTAACAGCATTTATAATGCTCTTCCTCCAAATATGACACCTCCCCGGGGCATGGCTCTAGCGAAATACCCTGAAGGATTTGATGCTGACATGGCCTACTAGCTTAGGGAGAGAGATTAAAACACGTTGGAAGACATGCAAAAAGGAGCAGTGAGTGTAGAGGCTAATCTGATTGAGAAAAGAGCAAGACTGAGAGCTGAGAAGAGGGTAACATATAGAGATGACACTGTAGCTTCCACTTCTGATCCCAATTATGACCGTTTATCCAAAAACATGGAAAAGATACAACAAATAATGGAAAAAATGGTTTTCACAATCAGTAGCCAAAACAGAAATCAAAACCATAACGAGAACCAAAACTTTAGAAGAAACAATGCGACTCCCAACAGACAAAGAGAATTAGATCAGCAAGTTGTTCCTCCATTCCAAGAGAACTTTCTTGATGAAGATGAGGGAATCATAGAAGAGTCTGAAGGGAACACAATAAACATGTTTGAAACAGAAGATTCAATCCATAACTGTTACACAGAAGAAGATCAACCCTCACCCTCATATTGGGATGAGGAAAGGTTAGAATCTGAGGATTACAGACTTGGATTTGAAGATGCTATCATGCAGGTCAGAGAACAGTACGAACTTAGGAGAAAAAAGAGCCTAGATAGTTCCAAACCAAAGGCTTCTGAGATTACCATCAAGAAAATACCTGAGAAACCTTCTAAAGAGACTGCTGAAGGTAACAAATCAGCAGCTGAAAGTTCTGGGAAGAACAAGGAAAAATACAACCAAAACACTGATAAACAAGGTCAACCAACTAGCAACACTAGCACTGCAGCTAGTACTCCTAATAAAACAATCCCAAACACTGTACATAGTGAGAACCAGCCCACTGATTCAACCACTAAGGTAGTGGCTAACAAAACAGAGTTGAGAATTTCAAAGAGTCAGTCCACTTTCAGTTTAGAAAGTGAGATTGCAAGAATTAAAATCTTGTCCCACTAAAGGCCAAATTTTGAAAGCATTAAATTTAGGTGAGAATAGTGACACTATAAACCTGAGCGACGATCAACCGGCCCTTCTGTTTGGTCCAAAGATAGAAGGAAAGTTTCAGGAAGGTGTAGTCCCCCCTTTTTATATCAGTCTTAATATCCATGATAAGATCCTCCACAATGCAATGCATGACTCTGGTGCCTCACACAACTTGATGCTTAAATTAGTGATGGAAATATTAGGCCTAGAGATAACCTATCCCTATAAAGACCTATATTCTTTTGACTCTAGCAGGGCAAAGTGTCTCGGCCTGATCAAAGACTTGTGTGTGAGCCTTACCCAGATTCCAGCCAAGTGTATGGTCATGGATGTTGTTGTGGAAGATGTGCCACCCAAGTATGGCATGTTATTATCAAGATCATGGGGAGCCAAGCTGCAAGGTACCATGCAGATGGATGGGGCATATGCCACAATCCCTATTTTTATCCAACTAAGAAGACTGTACAGGGAGGCACAGATGAAATTCCTGGTTAGTAGCCCTGAAAAGCCTGAAAATTCCCCTCTTTACTCTGTACACATAGACCTGGACTCCTTTATCTTTTGTAGCGATGAATCATTGGGAGAGCCAGAATCAGAAGACATAGATACAAATAGAGGGGTGAAGACTACAGATTTTAACATAATGGCTACCCTCGACTTAGAGGAACACGAAGAAGAAAACCTGAGACAGTGCACTGAAACAAAGGTTCAGACCAAACAGGGAATCAACTGTAATCATCTGGTTAATCACCCCTCACAAACTCATATACCACATGAGCATCGAAACCCTCCACATCACAACGCAGAACCCGTAATACAACAGAACAATGAAACCCACGATAGGGAGGGAAATGACGATAAAACGAAAAATGGGTCCCTGTGGGAAATGAGCTTTGATGGGTCATGCACCAAGAGAACTTCTGGAGCGGGGGTGTGGCTACATAACACAGAGAGTGACTATGCAGAGAGCCATGCCTGCAACCTGCATTTCAAATGTACAAATAATATTGCAGAGTATGAGGTTCTTATCCCAGGCTTAAATCTGTTGAAGAAAATAGGAGCCCGTAGGATAGCCGTGCAGGGAGACTCTGAGTTGGTTATAAAACAGGTGAACGGTGAATACACAACCAAACACCCTAGGTTGAGAGAATATAGGAAAGATGCCGTGGATATATTGAAAACATTTGTTGAATACGAATTAGTGTTTGTTCCTAGGAGTCAAAACGTTATTGCAAATGGATTAGCTTGCTTAGCTAGTTCATACCCTAAGACTCCAAGCGACCAGAAAATCATAATACAGACCAAATTCAGACCTGCAGTGCCAGATAATGAAAAATATTGGCAGGTTTTTGAGGGCGATAAACAAATTGAAGATTTCTTGATGGGCAAGAACGAGTTTGAATTTTCTGACTTAGACTCAAAATCAGATGATGGCTGCCTAAGTGAAGAGCCCTCAGACGAGGAGGAACCACCTTCTAACATAAAAATAAACGCTTTGAATGAACAAATTGGAAATCTGAACGAAAAATGCGGAAACGCAGATAGTGAAGAAGTAGAGGTGCTGCAGGCCAAATACAAGAACATACCTCGAGGTCTGACGCCTTTAGAAGACCTTTTTGACTTTGACGATGTAGCAAAAAATCCCACTATTGAGCATGCCAATTCTGACGTCGAAGAATGCAACATAGGCACTAAAGATAAACCCAAAATGATTAAATTGGCTAAGTCCTTGCCGGCAAACATAAAAAAGAAATACATTGACTTATTCAAGGAATTTATGGACATGTTTGCTTGGAGCTATGAATACTTAAAGGCCTATGACATGAACATTATACAACACAAAATACCTTTGAAAGAAAATCAGAAGCCCTTTAGACAAAAACTTTGCAGAATAAACCCAAAGCAATTGCCTGCAGTTGAAAAAGAAATTAAAAAGATGTATGAGGGATGCATAATAGTTCCTGTTAGGTTTTCTGATTGGGTCTAAAACCTTGTAGCTGTGAGAAAGAAAACAGGTGAGATCAGATTATGCATAGATTTCCAAAATCTTAATAGAGCCTCACTCAAAGACAATTACCCTTTGCCAAAAATGGAACATATTCTTCAAGATGGTAGTAGGCTCAAAAATGATTTCCCTGCTAGATGGTTTTTCAGGTTATAACCAAGTCTTAGTAATCCCAGAAGATCAACTCAAGACAGCCTTTACCACTCCATGGGGCACCTTTATGTATGTTAAAATTCCCTTTGGTCTGATGAAATCTGGTGCAACCTTCCAAAGAGCGATGGATATAGCTTTTTCCGATGAGATAGGGCACTTCATTGTCATCTACCTGGATGACATAAAAGTCTATTCCAAGACTAAAGAAGAACACCTAAAACATCTGAGAAAGGTCTTTGAAAAATGTAGAAGGTTCAATCTATCATTGAATCCTAAAAAGACTGTATTTGGGCTGCAAGAAGGTAAGCTTCTTGGCCACATCATATCTGAAAAGGGGATTAGGATAGACCCACAAAGAGTTGAGGGAATACTACAAATCACACACCCAAGAAACATCAAAGAGTTACAGTCCTTCATTGGGAAAATCAATTTCCTCAGGAGGTTTATCCCCAACTTAGCTGAACACCTTAGGAATATGACTAACATGTTAAAGAAAGGTGTAGGAGTTAAGTGGACTGTTGAGGCTAAGAAATCTTTTGAATCAGTTAAACTTGCACTCACCCGGGCTCCTGTCCTTATCAGCCCTGATTTCTCAAAGGATTTTCTTATTTTCTCATTTGCATCCGAGCATATAGTAGCTGCAGTTCTACTACAGAAAAATCCAGAGGGAAGGGAGCAACCCATTTCCTTCTTCAGCAAAGCACTGAGAGATGCACCCTTGAAATACAACATAATGGAAAAACATGCCTATGCCTTAGTCAAGGCCTTGAAAGACTTTAGGGTGTACATTCTGCATTCCCACACCATAGCCTATGTGCCTAGCATAGTGGTCAAAGATATCTTGTCCCAAGACCCAGATGGGAAGAGGGGCAAATGGATTGTTGTGATTTTAGAATACGACCTTGAGATAAAACCCACCAAAATGATCAAAGGTCAGGGCTTAGCTCGACTAATGGCTGAATCAAATCTACAAGCCCTTGACATTAACATGGTAGATACCTTGGATGAGCAGCAAGGATTTCCTGATCCCACTGTTGAAGAGAAGTTTCAGAGCTCTCCTTGGTATTCTGACATTCTGTATGTGCTTACTCACCTCAATGTCCCTCCTAGAATATCAAAGACCAAGGCTATATTCTTAAAGCTAAAGGCCAGAAGCTATTGTATTCTAAATGAATTTTATACTGTAAAAATATAAATGGCCTATTGCTAAAATGTTTGCCTGATTCTGAAGCAGAAAGGATTAAACAGGAATTTCATGCAGGAGAGTGTGGAGGCCACTTGAACTGGAAAGCCACTGCAAACAAAATACTCAGAGCTGGTTACTATTGGCCTACACTCTTCAATTATGTCCATAAGATGATAATTGCCTGCCACAAATGCCATACTTTTGAAGGCAAAAGAAATCTCATCCCCTTACCTTTACAACCCATCACTGTTGAAGGTCCATTTATGCAATGGGGCCTAGATTTCATAGGGGAAATTCACCCTGCTTCTTCTGCACAACACAAATGGATCTTAACAGCCACAGAATACTTCACTAAGTGGATAGAGGCCATACCTACTAAGAATGTCATAGATTCAGTCATCATTAGGTTCCTAGAGGGTCATATCCTCTCTCGGTTTGGGTGCCCAAGGAAAATAATCACTAACAATGCTGCTGCTTTTGGATCCAAGAAAATGGTTGATTTTTGTCACAGGTATCAAATAACACTTAGTCATTCAACTGCCTATTACCCACAAGGTAATGGCTTAGCTGAATCATCAAACAAGAGCCTAGTGGCCATCATCAAAAAGCTGTAAAGTCTTGGCATAACAAGTTAGTGCATGCCCTGTGGGTCGATAGGCTTACAACAAAGAAATCCATTGGCATGTCACCATACCAGCTGGTCTATGGAACAGAAGCGGTGTTTCCTACCAGCCTTGGGGTGCTAGTGATCAAGCTGGTCCAAGAGATCCAGGCAGAAGAAGACAGTATGGTGAGAAGGATAAACCAAACAATTCATCTTCAACAAACAAGGGAGGAGGTCTATAACAGAGCTATCAAAGTTCAGGAAAATATAAAGAAGTTATTCGACAAAAGAACTAAGGCCTCTGATTTAAAAATTGGAGATAAAGTTATGAAGTGGGACTCAAGGAGAGAGGATAAAGGAAAGCACGACAAGTTTGATAGTTTGTGGCAAGGTCCATACATCATCCAAGCCATTGTGGGTTCGAATGCCTTTTTTCTACAAGAGTTAGATGGTACTGAGTTGTTTGGGGGTCCTGTCAATGGCAGGATTCTCAAACACTACTTCTGCTGATTTCCAATTTCCAGTTTCCATTCCCATTGTACATACCATTGCAGTGTTTGTTTTCAAGAAAAAGAGAAAATGTTCCAAAAAACAAAGAAAAAGGAGAGGTTTAGACATGCTCAAAATATGAACCTCTGAAGTGCAAAGATTGGCTCTAATATGATCAAAACCTGAGCCAAAGAAAGTAAAAGATAGCTAGTTCAAACATGCCCAAAACCTATACCAACAAAGAAGAAAGAAGAATCAGCTCTAACAAGCCCAAGATCAGAGCTGAAATGAAGAAAAGAAAGTGACTCTAACAAGCTCAAAACTTGAGTCACAAAAGAAGAAGGATACTTCAAAACTTCATATTTCAAGCCTTCAAAGTTTTGTTTTCAGTTTTCTGCAAGTTTCTATCCATGTGCAACTGTCTTTATGCCTTGGATCCGCAGCAAAATAGACTGTCTAATCCTAGTTTGACTGTTTTTAAATTTCTGTTGTAGAATGTAGAGAAGAAATCTGCTGGACAGTCTAATCCTAGCAGATATTAGATTAGGTAGAGAAACATATGAGACCAACAGTCTAATCTGGTCTCATGGAGTAATAAGGGTAGATTTAGAATAGGTTTGTTTTCTGTTTACAAAAATAAATGATGTGAAGGGTCTGCTAGTTCAAATGCACCCTAGAAGAAGAAAAATGCTAGGATTGTAGGATGGGTAGGTAGATTGTCTGGGTAATGTTTCTGCTAAATTGATGTCTTCACAATTGTGGCAGCTGAAAGACCAAAGAAGAAAGGTGGCTCAAGCAGCAGGCATATGGCCTGCTCCAAAGATCATTTCTGAATTCTTGACTCCTTCAAGAAGAAGCCATCCCCATGTGGAGCCACTGTTAGCCCCTTATAAATTCCTTGACAAGCAAGCAAGGGGCTAATTAGTTTTATGAGCCTTCAAGGAATGCATTTCTCTTGAAAACACATCATCCTTGAAGCCTCTTCATGTTCCCTTCTCTTTGATCCTTTCCCTCTATTGTTCTGGAGTCAATAAGCCCCACTGATTGCAAAAAATTGTGCTCCAAAAGGCCTTTATTTGCCCCTTGTATCCCTGCAGAATGTCCCATTTTGCCCTTTTCCCCCCTTTTTCAAAGCTCCCCTTTTTCCCTCTAAGTCCCCCTTTACTCTCTAAATCATACCCAAAATCCCCTTTAATCCTACAAGTTCCCTTTGTTCGGCCTAAATCCCCCTTTTTCCCCCCTATTGTTACCTTTTCCCAGCCTTGAAAATTGTTAAAAAAGGGCAAAAACCCACTTTTCTACCTTATAATAAGGCCTAAGCCCTTTTCCGCCAGCCCCTTTAAACCACTTCCCCATATGCCCTATGCCCAAGACCGAGCACTTATGGCCTGGGTGCTATTCACATTGGAGAATCGGAGCAGAACGTTCAGTTCCTTTGTAAATCATAAAAACTCTGATGCGATAGTGTTATCGCTCCATCGGTCCCACCGCAATCTCCACCGTTGATCTATTGTTTTGATCGGACGGCCTTGCGCCGATCGCACTCCCGCCCCGATCACAATCGCAACATTCACCGTGTCACTCTCTGTTCCACTCCGATTGCGATTCGCCGATCCAATCTCAGCGGTCTGTTTAATCCACGATCTGACGGCCATCGCACTCTCGCTCCAATCGCAATCGCAAATTCCAATCGATGCCACTTTCCGCCCCTTGCGATTGCGATCCCCCGATTGAATCCAAGCCGTCCATCCAATGCAGATCCAACAGCCCAACGCTAATTGCTTCACGCCCGTCGCTCCTCCCCTTTCGCCCCTCTGATCATATCTCCATCGTCGATCTCTTTGTTGATCCAACGACCATCGCATAATCGCATTGTCACTCCAATCGCAATCGCGATTTCCAATCACTACCACCCTTCGCCCTTTGCGATTGCGATTCCCCAATCCAATCTCATCCGTCCATTGATCCAAGATCGACGGTCCATGTTACATTGATTCCTCCACCGCTTTTCCTCATCGGAGCCCTTATTAACTTCATCTTTCGACCTCCGTCGTTGATCTCCTCCTGAGATCAACGGTCCAAAACTAATCGCCCTCCGCCAGGGTCGGGTCCCGCCACATACGATCGTTTTCATTACATTTTCATTCATTTTAATGCATTCCGCCTATTTTCATAAACCATTCCACTGTTTAATCTTCGCTGTCGATCTTCGTCACCAGACCATGATCGAACAGTCCACGCTCATTTCTCCACCATAAACCTATTTGTTGAGGTTTACACCATATCAATGCATTTTTTCACCATTGTTTCATTTAAAACCACCGCTTTACCACCGCCGCGCTATCATTCTACCTACCCTCCATAGCCATCCTTCCCTATGCATGGATTTCATAACTAAGTTTCATGTTTTGCAGGGTTATCAGGTGGTGAAGGCTGCCATGATTACATAGTATTTAATACAATGGCAGAACGATTGGACTTGCATTAAAGGAATAGGGTTTGAACTCTGTAAAACCTCCCCAGAGCCATTAAAGCACAGTTTGCACCAGATCGAGCACATCATGGAGCGCACAGAGGGTACAGCGCGCATAAATTTATGTATATTAGGGTTTTTCACATCAGCAGAATGTTTTCCCCATAAAGGACAGAGTGCCCATGCAAATTTTATTCTATATCGTGTTCCTCAGAAGAGTTCCACCCTGACGGAATAGTCCTACACTACCATAGCATTTGTTATGCAACATGGCAGACCTCAATCTTCCTTTTTGTTATCCACCAAAGGTACTACATAGTACTGCAGCCAGAGTGCATCAGAGTCATACCGAAGTGAATGGAAGCCTGAAGAAGACCGCTTTTGCATCCAAAAGAGTGCCAGAGATAAATGCATAGGATTTAAACAAAAAGGGCTTCGACCCTCTTTCCTTTTCAGAGTTTAATGCTACATTTAGTTCTCCACCTACCTCCTCTGCTCATCTTTCAACTATAAAATTCAGAAAGGAACCCATTGTAAAGGTTGTTGTTGATCAGTTATCAGAGAATTGAAAGTTGTTTCTTCTGAGATGTAGTCTCTATGTAAAGTTGTAAGATAGGCTAAGGAAGATGTTTTTAGACTGAATATCAAGCCATTGGTAATTTTGTACCTGACTGGTGTTGTTTTTTAATATGACAAGCACATTTCTTTGGATCCTAATTTAAAGCAGCTGGTGATGTTTTCTATCTCTGTGTTTTATTTCATTTCATTACATTTCTTCTGGCACGCATCAGAAATCTGGCATAGTATTTACCCTTGTTAGGTACCCTATGTCTTTGCTCTCCCTGCCTGTAATGTTTTTCTACTATATTTGTATCTAAGGTTTTATTTCAATTGATTTAACCAGTGTAGTGGTTCCATATGCTGCTAGCTGTTGTATGAATTAATGAATCAATTCTTAGATGTTCTTGTTAGGATTTAATTGAATGAATTGGGAACACTGGGAGGTCTAGAACTTATCTCTATCTCACTAGGATCCTTTTCAGTTAATTGAACCTTTTCTAAGATCCCTCAAGCTGGAGGCCGAAGCATTGAGAGTTCAAAGTCTCTCTCTGATCTCAGGTTTTCAACTTTGTGTTCTGAATCTTTAATGTTTCCTTGCTCTCACCTTCCCTCTTGCCTATCCTACCACACTATCATCTTTAAGATCCAATTCTTTATATGACTAGCCCAATTGAAAGCCTGCGTATTGATTAGCAAGAAAATCCTTTCCTGACTCCATTGCCCAATGGTCTTGAATGTTCCCTGGAATTATTTTTCCTCTGCCTAAAATCCTCTTTTCTCATCCTTGTCTTATATTGAACCCTTCTTTCCTGATTCCCAACAACCAAACAAACAATCAAACAAACAAACCCCGAGCCTTATAACTAGCCTAACACCTTAACTTTGAGCTTCAAAGACATACACCTTTGACAATCATAGAGAGATCCCTCTCTGGACCCAGGATGGCTAGATCCTAGGGTTTGAAAGTGGTTTGATGTTGTCTCATCTTTTGGTATTGCCACCCTTGCCAAAACATGGGAACACCAACATTGTGGAGCTTGTGGATGGATTGCCTTGATTGATGGTGATGAAGGCTTGCTTGCAGGATCCCTGAGTTTTGTTAATGGTTATGTATCTCTAATATCTTCATTTTTTTCTTGTTTTCCATATGTCCATATTTCTATTTTGTAGTAGCTCAAAAGAGTATACGATGAGAAATGTTGTTTGAGGCACCTCATTCCTCTTGTTAGCTATTGTTTTCATGTTTTCTTCTGCTGGGTTAGCTTAAAGAATTTTTAATTGCTCCTTAGGCCCACTTAAGCTTGTCTATTTCATTATTGGATTAATATGCTAGTTTGTAAACATGATTCATGGTAAGCCCTGCTTGTTTAAGACTATCTATACTCTGTCTTGAAATCTCTCTTTGATGTATTGATTGTTAGGTTAAGTCAAAGAGGTCTTGTTTCGATCTTGCCCTTTGAATATGCTTATCAGTTTGCCTCGAAGTTCTTTATAGTTTAATGAATGATGTTTAGGCGTTCCCTCTTCATTTATTGATGCTATTTGTCTCTTATATGTTTTCAAATCTTTAAAGTTGAATCATTGAAGTTAGATAAGTTTTCTTGCTTCTGTGTTCTACTGGATTGTTTATCTTGAATGTTTATTTGTTTAAAAGTATTATCACTAAGTAAACGGTGTGCCCTATCTCATGATTAGTATCTTTTTCTTATCAATATTTAAGACCTCCCTATTCATAGGTATTTGACAAAGAATTCTTAGCTTCCCTTTTCCCTACCTTGGTTCCCAAATTTATTGTCCATTTCACCTCACACATAAAATTAAAAGATCCATTAACTACACTAGATTTTCCCTGTGATGTACCCCGATTCGCTACTAAGATATCAATAACTTTGATAGAATCCATTGCCCAATTGATTTGATAACCTCTCACTCCACCTATCCTACTTGATCATCTTACCCCAACCCAAAACAAACAAACAAACCTATACTTAACAACTAGCCTAAAATCAGTCACCCCAAGCGAACAAGTTCACATCCTTCGCATAATAGAGAGAGCCCTCTCTGAGTCCAAGAAGGTTAGGTCCTAGGACTCCAAAGATTGGTCTAATGTTACCCTGTCATTTGGTTTACCAATCTGCCAAATCATGGGACACTAACATAATGGCGGTCACGGTGGGACCCTGAGAAAATAACATCCTAAGCCCTCCTTAGAATTTCAGAAGTACTCCTGTCAAGGAGTATCTATTGATTTATTTCCACCTCATCACCACACTAACATAATGGCAATCATGGTGGGACCTTCTAAGTTCATAACAATCTAAATACCGCTTAGGACTCCAAAATCCCTTCATGAAACAATATCCTATGATTTATAGCTACCTCATCACTATCAATAACACAATGGTGATCATGATGCAACCTCTGATGTCAGTGACAATCTAAGTATCCCTTATGACTTCAGAAACCTTCGTCAAATCATAGAGAACTTAACTGATAGCCTAAGAGTAGAATCTATCTTTTTCACCATCCTAGAAAAAGGATGACTCAACTATAGGACGCTCTTACATACCTTAAGGGTTGCATATAGAAACTCAGAAAACCCCAAAACATTTCTAGAATGGCTTTTGTCAGTATTGGTGGTGGACCATAGACACTTATCTTCAAAACAAATAAAAATTTCCACCTGGCAACTCCACTAGCCTCTAGTAGGCCTTCTAACTTTACTAGTGTCCCTAGAATCCTATAGGATTGTATCGAATCAACCCTGGGAAGTCTAAAATCCTAGTCACACACTGTGTGAGTTTAGAAAACATAAAAGAGGTAAAATTTTTGAAGAATTTCAAAAACTTTCAGCCTCTCTACATTTTTGAATGTGAAATATGGCTCCTCAGAGAATTAACATCAGATCTCACCCAGACCCAAACCCCGCACCATAGTTGATTACCTAGACAATATTTTGTGGAAAAATTATAAATATGAACATTCAACTATTGTTAGGACCATTCATAGACCCCCCTGGGAATGCATTGAGAAATCCCAATCATGCTGATGGTGGACAACAAAGTTCAAATCTTCCACCTGGCAACTCCGCAACCCTCAATAGACCAAAAGACTCCACTGGTAGAGAACTCTAGACTGGTTGAAAAGATTCAGTAACCATTTTTGATTTACAACATGGATCCAAGGATACAAAGGAGATATGCTCCAATGAGTAGAGATAATATCCCCGGATTCCCTCAAAAAATGCCTGAAATAAATTGGATGAAAAACCTACCTATCTTTCGAGATGAAAAAGTTGATGACCCTTTGTTACATCTCATCAAATTTCATATACACATATGGAGGTTAAAAGTTGAATTGCACAAAGACTGCCTCATGAAAATTTTTATGGTAACATTAGAAGGTAAGGCAAGAAATTGGTATGAATGGCTAGAACCTGGCATCTTATTTTATTTGAAGGATTTCTACATGGTATTTTATAAACACTATATAGGGTATTGTCCATCTCTATCATTAGCTAAAAATTGCTATGATCAATTTGAAGACCTTTTACAATACCTTGTGAACATTGATAAAGATTTAGGAAATTGGCATCCTGAAGATTTATTATAAGAACTCCATGCATTTCATTCTCAAGGTAGCTATCATGATAGCCTAGAGGAGTTAGTTGAGGAAGAACCCAATCAAGAGATAGAGGAAAACCCACAGGATCTCTCTGAAGGCACAAGTGATGGTTCACCATCTCTTCTAGGTGAGGCTCAATAAGACATTCAGCCTCAAAATCAGCCTTCACAAAAGAAAGAGAACTGTTTTAGTATTATCCAGAGGAAGAGAAAAATGCCTCCTCCTTTAACTGAAGAGGAAATAAAACAGATGATAAACACACAACCAACCTCTAAAACTTCATGTGAACAAAACATTTATGTTCCTCCTCCTACTAAAGCCTTCTACCATAAATCAGAAAGTAAACTTGTAGATCAGTTCAAAGAATAACAAACTGGTAACCCAATATGTTTGATTGGTGAAATTATTTATGTTGATGATTCTCCAAATTTTGATAAATCTGATGATGATGATGTTCTCCAAATAGAAGCTAACCTTGCAGAGCCATCAGCAGTTGATTTATGGGATGAAGTTCACTATCATCATATTGAAAACAATAATAAGCTAAGACAGGTCACCTATGACACTGATGAGGAAAGCCTTGAAATTTTAGAAGTAAGTAAAGAGTCTTTGACTCTTTGCTTTACTTCACTTTAGTCCATCAGAAATAGTTTTCATATGATTGGAAATCAGCAGTATTTTAGTTTTGATGATGAGGTTGTGAAAGCTAATGAGTTTCTTGAACCAGTTGTCAATAAGAAGCCTTCTCCTGAAATGGTTGAGGAAATCATTTATGACATAGAACTTTCCTTAGCTCCAGATAAGCAGTCACGAATTCCCATTGAATTTCCAATTGTAGATGAAGGCTTGGAAGTTGATAATCATAGGAGAGTTGTTCAGTTGCCTTCTTAAGAGGATTTACTGCCAAAGAGTATCCCTGCTCATCAACATGATGAATTTCACACAGATTTCAGCTCACTCAATCAGAACATACCAAGTATGCTAGAAGACAACATTGCAATCTATGATGATTCTACCAGTTTAGATGATCATGAGGAAGAGGAAGAGTTTCTTTCCCAAAAGAGTCCTAAGCTCAGCCAAGTGGAGGAAGAAGAATACTTGGGTCAAGCTTATTTTCCAAATCTCCAAGTATTGTCTCATGATCCCTTTGCTGATTTGTTAGAGACTTTTGAAGAGGGAGTAAAATATGTCAAGAGCAGTTTGATGCAAGGTTTAAAGAAAATTTTAGGCACTACTGTTCAAACACAAGTGAGGTGCAAGTGGCCTTTTGATTTCTTCAAAACACTCAAAGAGCTAAACCAATATCCCTCATGGAATCATCTGCTTGATTGGTTGCATTGGAAAAGAGAGTTCACCAGCTGAATGTATATATTGTATAAGTTAGATTAGGATAGATAGACAATCAAATAAGCTCAGCACTATGAGCATATTTCTACCTTTAGTTTTATATTGTTTTGACCAAAAAGAGAGAAAAAGTAAAAAACAAAGAAAAAATGAAAAATAGGGTAGATTTGAAAAGAAGGTACAACCCCATACCCAAAAAATAGTGATACTGAAAGTGTGCAAGCCTAAATGCCACTACTTGTTCTGAAAGAAGGTCTTGTTCAGTAATCTAGCCTAATCATGGTTGAACATTTTTTCAATTTATTGTTGATAAGTTAGTGAAAGAATGTTGGTCAAATCATTGAAGCTTTACTTGTCGAAGAAAATAGATTAGGAAATAAAGATATTGGTTCCACATGCTTAAATCTGAACCAAAGAGAAGGATAGGGATGCTTAGCAGATGATGAAACTTAGCCCTCACACCTTCTAGTTTTGTTTACTTATGAAAATAAAGTTTGTGTGCAGTTTGTCTTGATGCCACGACTCATGATGAATCAGATTGTCTAATCCTGGTTCAATTCATGCTTTTAATTTCTTGTCAAATAGCTTAGAGAATGAAGTCTATCATACTGCTTAATCTTGACAATCAAATAGACTAGGTAGAGAATAAGAAGAGTTCAGTAGCATAATCTAAACTCTTGGAAGAAATAAGTATAGAAGTAGATAGTTTGTTTTTGTTTTCAAAAGAAAAAATGTCAATGGGTTTGTCAGTCCAAGTGCACCCAAGGAAGAAATTTTTTTAGGAAAGTAGGTTGGGTTGGTAGAGATGAAGTTGAGATAATCATGTTTTCATATTATTGAAATCACAACTTCAAGGAAGCATCAACAAATGAAAGAAGAAAAGTTTTCCCAATGGATGAAGCACTGGTCACCATAAACCAAAGATATTAACTTCTGGACACCTCCTGAGTGATAGTCAGCCTATCACTCATGGAAGGTCCCTCATGGACTCATGCCTCTCATCTCTGTCCCATTTTCACACCCATAAATCTCATTACTCAGTTTTTCCCTTGCTTATGACTCCATTATCCAACTAGGGTTTTTGAGGGCAATTTTTCTTGGTTTCATGACCTCCATGGTTAAAACATCAACAAGGATTGTATCCTGATGCTCTTAAACCTCCTCCTATCCATAATATACCTTCATAAACACTTCCCATCACTCTTATCCCTCAAACTCATCATTTTTCTACAAAGCCTAGCCTATTGCTACAATTTTACACTTTTCAAGACTAGGCCTGTGTTTTTCCCTTTTGAACCCTTTCCCCTCACTCAATTCTTGAAATTCCACTTCCCCATACTATATAACATCTATCCCTATTCCCCAAAATTTTCCCCAAGAATTTAGAAAACCCTTAACCCCTTCATTCCCCTCCCTCTACAAGGCAGTCCTAAATCCCCTACACCAAACCCTAATTTCCTCTTCCAACTAAGCTAGGGTTTTCCATGGAAAAGAGGCATAGTAGCATATAATACAAATTATAGGTCATATGAGCAAGCATAAATCCATACCAACCCATAAACATCATTCCTCCATCATTTTCCAAGAACTCATTCCAAGAGTTAAGCCATTTGTCACTCTTAGGGCTAGTTTTGCTTCAAACTATGTTTCTGACCTAACTGAGATGAATTTGACAAAATTGAGAGAGGTTTTTGTCCATTATAGGTCCAAGAAGAAAAAAATCCTTAATTTTTTACACAGGTATCATGTTTTTGGAGAAATGTCAAAAATACAGGTGTCATGGGAGAATTTCTGCACTGCTGGAGTGACCTTGGGAAAATCCGGTTTTCTCACGGCTAAAGTGTCCACATGACTTGTTTTATGTGTCACATGACAACTAGAATTGAATATATTTCCAATGAGCTATCATGAGATCAATTTGGAGTTTTGGAAGGCCTCCAAAAGTTGTCTGCACCAACACTCTGCATTCCTGCACCATCACTCAGCAGTTTTTGACCTGTCATGGGAAAATAAACTTTTGACAAAGAAAATATACTTCAATCAGGAAAAAAATGGTATATTTGGAAATTATATAGTTTAATCTTTCCAACGAGCTATCATGGGCCCAATTATGACACCAGGAAGGCCTCCAAATTCCCTCTTCAAAATAGTGTTGCGCCCTTGGCCAGGAGGTCTTCCTAAGCAAAGTAACCCCTCATACCACTTCAGAGCCCTTTCAAGTTTTCTCCAAGGTTTTCTAAAGCTATGATATAGGTGAAATAAACTGAAAATAAGGTGAGCTCATGAT
Organism: Pinus albicaulis; assembly: GCA_034641835.2. Classification (NCBI taxonomy): domain Eukaryota; kingdom Viridiplantae; phylum Streptophyta; class Pinopsida; order Pinales; family Pinaceae; genus Pinus; species Pinus albicaulis. The sequence continues at coordinate 953,267,544 of CM076571.1, forward strand.
TTTCCAAAGAGTGTCGAAATATCTTCAAGGAAGGACCTCCTAGATCAGATCATAAGTCTACATAAAGACAATTTTCCCATGTTCAAGAATTACTGTAGGAATTCTTTATAAATGGTAAAACACAGAAAAAATGCAAAGGTAAGAGGCCTAAAACTCATAAGGACATCCACAACAAGTAAAGGATACAAAAGGCCTAAGTTCACAAGGAGGATCTTGATATCATAACAAATTATTGTAAGGTGCTACCCATCAAAAGGCCCATGCATGAGGTCCTAAAGGCAGTAGCACAAAATCACCCTTGTACACAAATCAAAGAATCAATCAACAGAAAGACAGAATAGAAATCCTCCTTGATGACTACACAACAAGAGTAGAAGATGATATTAGAGAATAGTTTCAGGAGATTGTTAAAGACAACATTATTTCATTGCAAAAGGCCATAAAACCCCATCAAAGAGACAAAAAAATTTCAGAGGACTTTGAAAGAAGCCTCCTAAAAATTGAAAAATATGAAAGGAGTATTAGTGTGAAGGTTTCTTGAGCTCCTCAAGCAGAGTCACAGGTTTAACCAAGATCACTTTGTTGATAAAAAACAACACCTGCAAAAGGAAAAAAGTGAAAGAAATCAGTGAAAGAGCAAGAAGCAAAAGATTAACCTTAGTAAACTGGGTTTGTAGCTTTAATTTTTTCAAAAGGGATATAAAAAAAACCCAAACAGCATCTCCCATTCACCATTTAGCCATTTTCAAAAAATAGCCTAGGGTTTCCAAGCTTTTCAAAAAATCATAACAGAGTTTTGGGCGGAAATTTCAGGCGTTGTGCTCCTAAGAAGCTGCGCTGCGCTCCTGTACCGCCTCCTTGTGCCTTTTTCCATTCAGCATTGCATTCCTGTGCAGAGGCACTGTGCGCCTATAGAATACTCCCCATGCAGACTCTGCTCGTTCGCACCATGCAGCCTCGGCCCGACCCGCCTACAAACTTCCTACCGCGCTGCACTCCTATTGTTTGCCCAGCTGCACGATAGCTCGTTCAAAGTATTTCACGAAAAAAAGTTCACGAAGCCGGCACGACAGCTTTCAAAGGTTGCACAAAGTTCCATTCGAGGTGCACGCAGTCTTGTGCAGGAATTTTTCCCACCATGTAGGACGTGCACGAAGTCTCATGCAAGAAGTTTTCCCACCGTGCAGGACGTGCATGACGTCTCATGCAGAAGCTGCCCATGTTCAGGAGATGCACGTAGTCTCATGCAGGAGTTGCACAAAGCTCGTTTAGGAGCTGCCCAAAGCATGCAGGAGCTGCACAAAGCTCATTCAGGAGTTTCCCACCAGCGTTTCAAGGCTGCATGAAGCTCGTTCAAGAGCTGCCCACCAGCGTGCAGGAGCTGTACAAAGCTTGTTCAGGAGTTGCCCACAGTGTTCAGGAGCTGCACGCAAACTCATTCAGGAGCTGCCCAAGTCGTGCAGGAGCTGCGCGTAGCTCGTTCAAGAGTGACCAGGCTCATTTAAGAGGTGACCCAAACATGTTCAAGGCCGCCTAGGAGACACACAGCTGCGTGTAGGAGGTGACCCAAACATGTTCAGGACCGCTTGACCATTTGTGTAGGAAGCGCCCAACTTTCCCACAATGTGTTTAAGCCAATTTTTTCAGCTGTGGAGATATTTTGAGAGGGTCCTATGATGAAGAATATGACTCCAAGGATACAAGGACATAGGAAGCTTATAATTTTGAAAACAGTGAGCTAAAAAAATACCAAAACAGTGAGCCTAATGACATTCAAAAAACAAATGACAATCAAGGAGAAGAAATAAACAATTAAGAAGGTGACACTGAAAATACAAAGGACATTGGAGGGGAGGCATATGAAAACAGTGAAGAGGACAAAGAAGACAGTGACAAAGATGGAAAAAGCAACCAAGAAACAGAGTTTGAAAGTGATTTCAGTGGGCAAAAAAATGATAAAAATGGGTCAAATAATGAAGATAATGAACAGGAAAGTGAAGAAGAAATCAGCCAAGAGAACTCACCTAATGAAGAAGAAAATTACCATCACAGTAAGGGAAAGACTAATGAGAGTGCCCAAGACAATGACCCCACAAAGAGTGCAAGAAATGGTACAAAGGATGAATTTGACAGTAAAAACAGTGTGTCAAATGATGAAGAGAAGGATAGTCATGAAGGTGAAAATGTACCAAGCAATGATCAAGGCACCTCTTACATTGCAAAAGAGAATGATTGAGCATTATGAACGGAGAAACCACTTTGCAAGGAAAAAACTCAAAACTGCCCAAAATGAGGGCCCGACACCAAAATATGAAAAATACCAAGCTAGGCTTAGTGTTTCAGCCCAAGCTTCTCTACAGGTCTCCAAGGACCCATGAGGCTCCTACCTACCAAATTTGGGAGAAATTGAACAAGATTTTTTTTTTTGCAAATTTTGAGGCTAGGAGCGTAGCGCACCCAGTGTTGCACTTTTTCCCAGCGCATCCTCAGGAGGAGAGGTTTATATTTTTGGATTCCCCATCATTAGAGGAGTATGCTCACGAATTTTCAGCTCAATTGGAGTTGTTTTGATCCCCCAAAAGGGTCAAAAACACTCATTTTTCCACCATTCTACCCACTTTTCAGAGTATGCGTTGCATTCCTAGCAGTCTTGGAATTTTCACTTTTTGGACAGATTTCAGAGGTCATATTGAAGAAATAAAGGTAGATCTGGAAATTATACTTCAAGGGCTTTCCAACGAGCCATCTCGGAGCCTTTTCCAACATCGGGAAGGCCTCCAAAACACTGCTGCAAAAACGCCTATATTTGCGCTGCGCTCCTGGCATAATTTCAATGTTTGACACAGTGTGCTGTGCTCCTGGCATAATTTCAATGTTTGAAATAGTGCGCTGTGCTCCTATAGATGACTGGGTAGAATGTGCGTTTGGCAAGTTTTGACATGCTTATCAGGGCCTAAAAGTCAATATAATTTCTATTTTTGGCCGGAAAAGATATTTGTTAGATATTTTTGTGCCTTGAGCCTTGCAAGGCCTCAAGGACAACTTAAGATATTTCTTGTTGGCCAATAGGCTTCTAGATGCTCTAGTTGTCTCTCTTCTTCCTTGCTTGTTATATAAGGCATGAGGATTCATTGTAAAAAGTTGGGGAACTTGATGTGTTTAAGAGCAATACATGGTTTTTGAAAGTTGAAGAACAATTTAGTGTCGTGGAGCTTGTGGATGGATTGCCTTGATTGATGGTGATGAAGGCTTGCTTGTAGGATCCCTGAGTTTAGTTAATGGTGATGTATCTCTCATATGTTCATTTTTTTCTTGTTTTCCATATATCCATCTTTCTATTTTGCAGTAGCTCAGAAGAGTATAGGATGAGAAATGTTGTTTGATGCACCTCAATCCTCCTGTTAGCTATTGTTTTCATGTTTTCTTCTGCTGGGTTAGCTTAAAGAATTCTTCATTGCTCCTTAGGCCCACCTAAGCTTCTATATTTCATTATTGGATTAATATGCTAGTTTATAAACATGCTTCATGGTAAGCCCTGCTTGTTTAAGGCTATCTAAACTTTGTCTTGAAATCTCTCTTTGATGTATTGATTGTTAGGTTAAGTCAAAGAGGTCTTGTTTCAATCTTGCCCTTTGAATATGCTTATCAGTTTGCCTCGAAGTTCTTTATAGTTTAATGAATGATTTTTAGGCATTCCCTCTTCATTTATTGATGCTATTTGTCTCTTATATTTTTTTAAACCTTGAAAGTTGAATCATTGAAGTTAGATAAGTTGTCTTTCTTCCATGTTCTACTGGATTGTTTATCTTGAATGCTTATTTGTTTAAAAGTATTGTCACTGAGTAAACAGTGCGCCCTATCTCATGATTAGTATATTTTTCTTATCAATATTTAATACCTCCCTGTTCATATGTATTGGAAAAGGATTCTTAGCTGCCCTTTGCCCTACCTTGGTTCCCAAACTTATTGTCCATTTCACCTCACACATAAAATTAAAAGATCCATTAACTACACTAGATTTTCCCTGTGATGTACCCTGATTCGCTATTAAGATATCAATAAATTCATAGACTCCATTGCCCAATTGATTTGATAACCTCTCACTCCAGCTATCCTACATGATCATCTTACCCCAACCCAAAACAAACAAACAAACCTACACTTAACAACTAGCCTAAAATCAATCACCCCAAGCGAACAAGTTCACATCCTTCGCATAATAGAGAGATCCCTCTCTTAGTCCAGGAAGGCTAGGTCTTAGGACTCCAATGACCGATCTGATGTTACCCTATCATTTGGTTTACCAATCTGCCAAATCACGGGACACTAACATAACCAATGGGTCAAATGACAAGTTGTGCTTACTGAGTCTATTTTGAATCTCTTATCATAAATGGCTCATCCTCAAATCATACTCTCGTGGTGTTTTCCAACCTATCCCCTGGAAAAATTTTAATCCCCGATGAGCCTCTTTATCACTTGTCTCAACTCAAGTTTCATGGTGAGGATGGAACATCCATAACCGAACACATTTATAATTTTCTTAAATTTTGTGAATATTACAAAATCAATGATGAAAATTTTTCTTTTGTGGATTTATTCCTCACCCTTGAAGGTAGTGTTAATTGATGGTGTCATACCTTACCATCTTCTTCCATCCATTCTTTTCATGATTTCCTCAAGGATATTTATCAAGACTTCGATAGATATGATTACTGAGATGTTCTTAAAGGAATAAATCACCTAAGAATGAAGCCTAACGAATCAGTCAAGGATTTTGTTGATCGATTCCTTCACCTTTGTTATGGATTTCCTGAAGAAGACACATATTGGGATTTATTTAAGCAAAAAATTAATTGTTTGGTTCACATCTCTTTTCATGGTGAATATGAACCTCCTGATGTTTATACTTCCCCAACTATTGTAAATTATGAGACACCTCTAATTTCAAAGGAGGAATCTACGATTCCTTTTGTTCCCTGTCCTCCTCCCTTTTCAGTTCCGATGTGGGTGCCTCCTTGAGATGATGTCGAAGTTGGGAATTTTGAAAACAAAATTCCTAATCTATCTCTTCATCATGCTCTCGCTTTCATGATTAAGATATAACATAAGAAACCCCATAATGACTCATGGAGCCTAGGGTGAAGGCTAATCCTTTCATTCCTCAAGATGACATTGTCACTCTTAACATCAATATTGAATTTGGTTCCATTGAAATTTTTACTTATTCAAGAGTAAATTGTAATCCTCTATCATATACATGTCACGACTCTGCATATCATGATATTCTTGATCAATCTAATCCACCAACTAGCTCTTCATGCTATCCTAATGTTCAAGTTTCTAATTCAAATTGCGATGAGATACGAGGCAGTCACATTACACTGATAAATGAGGAGGAAAGTGAAGAGACATTTGATCTCTCTTCCCTTTTTCAAATTCCCCCATGTCAAGATTACACACTTCCATTCATAGTGAATCAAATGCAATCAATTCTTCCAATCTATCCATACCCTTGGGAAACAATCATTCTTATGAGGATGACTCCATCGATATATATGATGATGGATGCCCAAGTGAACCAACTAATCTTCCAGATCCTCAAGAATATTTTAATTTAGAATATTTTAATGTAAATATAAAATTTGATTCAGTCAAAGAAGATGTTCTCATTGAAACTTCCTTTTCATCTCACTATCCCTTGTGCTCTATTGTTTGCAATCCATCTATTTGTGATGGATATGCTTCATGTTTTTCAAGTTCTTCACTCGATGAATTAAATTCTCAATTGGCGCAAGGTGGTGAGGATATACATGATGAAAGAGAAAACAATCAAATCATCAAGTACCCTTTCCTTCCCTCATCATCTCTTGTTTTTCATAAATAAAATTCTTCAATTCAATTTTCTCAAGAAATTTCCCTGATTCATTCATCTTCAGATTTGCAATCAGAAGAATCTTTCAACTTGAGTAATATAGTTGTTAAATTTTTAAAATCTGATCAAATCAATGATATATATGGCTTCCATCTGGTTAGTAGTGGTCTTATTGAAATTAGAGGTAGTAGTTATCCTCATAACATGCATGATCTGGTTCAATCTTCAAAATGTGATTTTACAATCCTTGAAAGTTCCGGACTTGTCAGGGATTTGAGGCACTTCAACATCCATTGATGGTTATGTCAGGATCTCACGACTTCGGTAAGGCCCTCGAATTAAGTCAAATCTAGTTTCTCTCGTGAAATCTTTCTCTTTTCATGGTTTCATTGGACGCAAATTCCTTCTTGAAATATGTTTGGTATGGAAAATGTCATTTTTTAAGCTTTCAAGATGTTATTTCTGATTAGATTCGTGAATCTTCCTCAATTGATTCACCTTCATGAATATCTCTTGTATCACACTTGGTTTTGGAATGTGTATCTCTCATAGAATCATAGAACTGTGAAGTTGATCATTTCAAGAATCATCTTTGGCTGAAGCAATCATGCCTATTAGATTCGTTTCGTAATAGTCAGCTCCTCATTTTTCTTGTGAATGTAATATTGCAGATATTTATCTTTATCACACCTAAAATCCTCTTGAGTGATGATGAATGCACGATTTATCTGGCGAATCAAATTATTCTTCACTCTTCGTATCCTAACTGGTTTCTTGTGTTTGGTTGGTGTACTGGAATTCATTTTCACTTATTTCGATGATTACAATGCTAGTGTAGTATGTTACCAGTTACAAGGAAATGGGTTGTAATATCTGTCATGCGAGGAATATGATTCATTTGTTCAAGGAATTCATAAATATGTTCAAATTGACCCATCTTTGAACTAGGAATATCATGCCACAAACTGTCAATCTGATCATAATATTAACTACCATTCATTTTATCATTTTCCCATAAGTATATCCAATGGCAGTTGTTTTACATCCTTTGAAGTTCATGGTTTAACATTTCATCCTTCGAGTAATTGTCAAATGGTTGAGGCACTTCAGCCTTCGCTGATGGTCATGTCGAGTCCTCACTGTCTTGACAAACCGGTTGAATATGATTAGATCAATTGTCTCTCACAAGATTCTCAACTTGACCATGTTCTACTAATTGAAAAATCATCTTTTCAAATATTTCAGGGTTCTCTAAAGGACTATTTCGAATTTTACAATCCAATCGTTGAATGGTTGGAGCAATCCTACTTGGAAAGCTCTGTCGCAAATAACAAGTTTCAATATTTTCTCACGCTTTCCAAGAAGTATCGTGCACATGAAGATGCATTCACAAGAAGTTTCGAAGGTTTGTTGAATGATGGTTTTCATCGAAAAGGTAATAATTTGAATTGGTTTGAAGTAGTGGCTATGGCCTATATTTCTACTGACAACCAATATCTACAAATATTTGTGCAACTTATTCAAGTTATTATCTCTTCTGTAGCACATTGTTTTATCTTAGTTTTAATCTATCATATCTTTGTGATTGCAAGTCGGGAACAATTATGGTGGCTACATTGTAAATTTCATTATACGTAACCCTGAACTTCTAACTGTTTAGGTTAGGAGTAGGTTAGATGCATGTTATTTTCCTTTTCACATTCATCATGCATTCATTTTCTGTAGTATGTCTTGTGTTTTCTGATTTTGGTTTTTCATAATGTTTTGGTTTAGCTTCCTTTTGTTTTATCTTCTAGTTTTGTTTCCTTGTTGTGTGTTGTCTTTTATTTTTTTCTATAAGACCTTGCATGAATATGATTTGTTGGATCAAAAGGCAACATGGAAAAATAGAAAAGGTATTTGTGGCATTGCAACATTTGGCTAATTATATTCCCTTCTTCTTTGTGTTGGTTACATATTTTGGTCGATGAAGTTCCAATGGAAAATACGATCCATCCATAAGGAGAGTTTTGGTCAAACAATGATACTTGTGTCTATTCAGGAATCCTCATGCCCACACTCGGTTCTTTATGTTTTTGTGTTTTCACGCTTATCTAATCAGTAGAAGAGGAAAAGGCGAAAAATATAAATGAGAAAACCTAAATCAGAGGTCTCTATATGCTCTCCTACTCTCAATAAGTCAGGATCCATCTTCCTCCCATAAAATGAATAAGTGTCAATGTAAAAATTCTTTAAATATATAAATAAAGGTGAAATAAGAGAAAGGATTCCTGTGCAGAGAGTTGATGCGAGCACCTATGTCGGGGTAATTTCCAAAGAAATTTTTGTGTTCCTATAGTGACTCTATGAGGGTATTTCCCAGGCCTGCTAAGAGAGAAGCAACACCAGAGATGAAAAATTATACTCTGAAAATATAAATCTCATGAACTTCACTACCATTTCCAATCCAAAACAATGTGATATTTTTAAATCTTATGTTTGTGTTCAATCGAGAAGGTACAAAGGTGACCATGTTTTTTCATGGGGTAAGTGAGGAGGCCAAAGTGATTTTCACAATGAATTAATACTCCTTGAAGAACTATGACCTTGTATAGAAGAATCAACCAAGACAAAGAATATGGAATTCTACCAGTGTGTCGCCAAGTGTTGTTGCTGCTACAACACCCTCCAAAATTTTGTATGCACCAAATTTCAGAGCCTACCTTGGTATTGTACATTGTCATCGCAAACATTGAAATCCATTCCATGTGTTTTATCTAAGTGTTTTCGTCCCTTTTGCGATAAAAGAAAAATGTCATATTTTCACATGTTAGATAGCACATGATATATATAAGCTTATTTTGGTGGTTTCAAGGGGTTATATTTGTGAAAATGAGTTTATATTACCCTATAAACATACATCACACTCATTCACAAAGTCTTAAGCACCGTCACATAAGTGTCGTCACGATCGTCGCAAAGTGTATCTTTAGTGTCGCACTTGTCGTAAGACGTTGTAAAGTTGTTGCACTAAGGGAAGTATGTTGTTCGTATGTCCTAGATGAGCTATGTTGTTGTGTCGTCAAGTATTCTAAGTGTGTGATCACAATTTAGTCTTATCATTGTCCACATCAGCTTCATCGATTCCACACTTCGTCAAATTCAACAAACTTTCCGACCAAGCAACTTAACCTCATCCAGCCTTCCTTAACTATGCATTGCACAATTCCAACCATAAAGCTACAACCCTGACTATTGACACTACACAATGTGATGTACCTGCTTGCTAGTCCTGCGCATTACACTGTTTCAGTGCTCAAGCCCATACCTTACCCTCTGAAATTTCACAATTGATCCCTCTAGCTTGACCCCAACTGCGCATTTCATAGTCTCTAAGATAAAGCCCAAACCTTTAGCTCTTGAAATGCACAATTATGTAATCAACATGTATAATCTTCCTTCCAGAACTACATAGTGGGAAGAATCAATACTCAACCCTTCATCCAGGCTCACTGAGCTCCAAAACTGTGCAATTTTCTTTCCCAGTCTAGGTTGAACTCCACATTGCACAATCTCAAGGCTCAAGCTTCACCCCTGCCTACCTGAGCTACACAATTGCATAGTAAATGAACCTCTCCCTCAACCTACCACTCGGTTCCGGCTAAGTCAGTGGATCAACTTGCACCATCTTAGACTAGGGGTTTATCGGACTGATGTCATCTCGTCATGAGTGAATTGTAGATGCATGTAACCTATCATACCATGAAAGGATGATGAAGAAGGAGATGAAGAAGGGAAACATGCTGGAATACATCTTTGTAGTTGATTATGCAAGATAATCAATCAAGAGTAAGAAAAGGGACACCATTTTGTGACCACAACTCAAGACTTGATATCAATAAAGACTCCTTACCTCTAAGCCATATGGAGGTAGATAGAAGAGAATTCTGAAGAAGACATATACCAAGGAGCAACAAGAGTGGCGTGACATTTCCATGTCATCAAGAAGTATGCGTCACTAGTGTCATGTCATGTCATGTCATGAGTTGTCATATGCCACATAATTATTTTGGGTTGTGTAATTCCTTATTCGAAAATGTATTGTAAAGTAGAAGTCCAAACAACATGTACAAAAGATGAAGAGTCATGTAAAGTTGAAAGGGCATAGTAAGTCAAACAGTCACGAGGGTAGTCAAAGAGTCACAAGAAGGTGAATCAACACCTCCCCATTGGTTATATATACACCCTCATTGTATGAGAAAATGATTTTTCACCTTTTCTCATCCCACGAGGCATTAGAGAGACGAACTAGCTCTTTTGGGGAGAAATGAGTGGCTCCAATGCTCCACTATTGGAGCTAGTTGTGTTTTTTATATACATGTGTCTTGGGAATGTTACTTAATATGAGAAGTTTGATGGTCATCATGTTATTCATGCATGGATCATGATTATTTGTAATATTGTTCAGTGAATGTTTGTAATTCATGTTTGTTTTTCACCTGTGCTAAAGTAGTTGAACTATTTCAGTTATTTTAGCGTTTATCATATTGAGAATGTGTTGTAATGTTTGTTATGGATGTCACATCTTTGTGGAATATTCCGCTGGATGGTAGACAAACCTTTTGTGTTTGTGTTTGTTGCAATGACCATAGAATCTTTGTAGGCTATTCTGCTGGATGTTATATGGATCCTTCTTATTTTCATGTGTCTCTACTAGGGTGGTACTATTACCACTCTCTTAGGGGTTCACTTTTCTCCCCCTCTATAGTAGAATAATCTTGACACACCTACAATCAAACACTCACCAGGAACACTTAATTTATTTTTGAATACACACATTTGCTCCTCTCTCTTGTTGACAGCTAGAGCCAAGGAAAATATATAAGAATACATGTAAATCGGTTTGATACTGTGGATGGTGATCCTATTCCAAACAGTTTGAGGTCTATTTGGACTTCACATAAGGCATAACTCCTTGGTTGACGTATTTCCAACGCCTGTCAATAGTAAGGTATGTATCCCATGCTTTGGTAGCTCTTGTATGTCATCTCCCATTCTATCATAAATACTTTGATAAATTTGTATCTCAACAAGAATATCATGGCATCAAAACATTTAATTAAGGGATGATAGGAAACTTCCCAATATTCCCTACAAACTTCCTAAGCAAGCTATCCTTCCAAACATCATGATATTAATAAGAATTTCCTTCTTCTTAAACTAAATATTTGCATCAAATATTCTTGGCAATAAGCCATGCTACCTCTCCAACCTTATCATCCTTTAATTACATTAAAAAACTTAGGGATTAGAAAAAGGAATGTTACATTCCCCTCCCCTTTAAGGGGACATTATCCTTGATGTTCACACCCTCTGATGTGTTATCTTCAATGGTATTTCACTATTCCATGTGTTATTTTTTTCATTTCAATAGTCTCTAGACTGCTATCTTTCAACCACATCAATATCTTTGCTCCTCTCTATTAGCATCACTCTTCTTATTATTTATTCTTTCCACTTCTTCAACAATGAAAGTTTTCTTTATTTTTTGGTCACTTCAACCTTATAGAGTTTGATCTGGTATCTACATAATAAAAACAACATAAAATATATGTTATGACCATTACCATATATGTTCATTAAATATTTTCCATAATAAATCTCAATTCCCGCAAAGCAACATGCATTTCAATAATTGAAATTTCAACTTAATACTTATCTATGTCACAGTACTTTTCTAAATTAGTCTTCCACATGTAAAGATTTAGCTTATGGATTGCAATCATATATACCCATTCACACTCTTGATCCAGTGAGTGCGTGACACTTACTTACCATTTCATTTTCTAGGAAATCTCCCCCATGAAGTGATTTACCTAATCGAAATTTTCTAGAGTAAGAATATTGAAGAGATTGTTAGAGTCTTACAATGAAGCATTCAACTGGATTTATCCCATTTCAATGTCCATGCAATTCCCTTCGTCAAGTGATCTACCTAATTGAGATCCCCGTGTCTTGGGGCCCACTATTGCTTCAGTGGCCTTATTTCGGGGTTCTCTGCTTCTCAACGTTTATCTATTGTTCCTGGGTGATTCCTCTCTTCACATTAATTACAACATTTAGTATACATTAAATATATCTATAAAAATTTCCTTTAAAAATTCTTATTCCATATTTATTCAATCATAATCTAATCTCACAAATATGATACTTTTTTCATAACATTGGGGTATTTGTAGGTGGTGATATTTCAACTTTCATCTTGGGCTTAAATCCCATATCCTATTTAAGACCCTTTTTATTTTAATTATGCATTCACACTCAACCACAACATATTATATATCTCATACATATAAACATTTCAATATGATGTTATAACATCTGCTAACATTGACTTCTAAGCCATTATACATTGAATTATTCAATCATTTTTGCTGCATAATATTTCCATTGAAAGGAAACCATATTTGCATTACATATTTAAATCATTTGCATCCGAGGAAAATAAGAGTTTTATTTTCAACAATTCAAATTAGCTCAAGGCCAAGAGTTTCATTTTCACTCTTCTATATTGAGACATTTATCTCAGAATTCATTAGAAATTAATTTTCCCACTTTAATTTCCATGGGAGTTGTTTATTTTTCGTAGGTATTATATCTATTAATTACTTCTAATGAAATTCACTTTAGATTCTTTCATATTCACATTAATCATTAATTAATTACATATAAGTTGTTCAATAATAGACATTAAGATCATAAAGAGACAACCAAATCAAGAACACAAGCATTTACCCTGGGAAAAACCACATGGGGGAAAAGTTAAAAACATTTTCCATAGATAAATTATTCAGTTCAACATGAGACACACCTAGATCATCTAATCAACCATAAGGTCAAACTAACTAACAAAGTAGACTTTATCAAACCTAGTCCAACTTCCTCCTAGTCAGGTCATAAGTTTGCCCATTGAAATCGGTTTGGTAAGGTTTTCTAGGGCAAGAAACTCATAACTACTGCTCTGACATATCTCATAAATTTGGTCCGACACCATCTCAAACCGTTCTTGCACCATGCCACAAATTTCAACTTCTTTTAAGCCACATATTCATACTTGAATGAGCCTCATATTCGACCTTGTATAAGCCTCATATTTGTTCTTCTTGTTTTCCTCAAAAATTCCAAGTTGTTTGCTTGAGAGGAGGAAAAAATGACTATATATATAGTCATATTGTGATGTCAAATGGATGCCTATATATTGGGGCCGCCTTGACTAGGAGGAGGGTCAATTTGGCTTCTTTTGGAGCAAAAAAATATTTTTTCTTTTCTTTTGAAAGGACATGAAGAACATGCCTCGATTTTTTTATTTTGACAATATCATGAATACCATGCTTTATATTTATCATTACAAATACGTTAAGGGAGAAAATATTAATTATGAAGAATGACCATAGCTACAAAATTTAACACTCCTTTGTAGCTAGGTAGGTATTCATAATGACTATCTATATGTTCTCATGTTTAAAATTTTCTTTAAGAAAAAGGTTATAGAAATTCATCAATATCAACATCATCTGATTACCATAATATGGTCAACAACTATGACACATGGCTAATCAACATTATTCAATTTACCATAATCTTGTCAACAACTATGAAAAAAGGTAAATCATCAGCATCAACAAGTTACCATAATTTTGGTTGGTACCTATAACCTATGGTGCATCCTCGCTATAATCTCGGTCGGCACTCCTGACACACGTAACATCATTAGGATCAACTTATGGTATACTGATTAGTCCTGGTTCACTATCATCCTGATCAATATCTTTGAGTTGTGGTGAAACCCTGGGGACTCACTCAAACCATTTGAGTAATGTAGTCCCAAATTCAAAGGCCTCACTCTAGGCCATGATGCTAAATGGGCTCACTTAACCTATATGGAGAGTAATATGAGCATGATGCTAAAAGGCACCCACTCAACTGAGTGATTCTAGGCCTCTAGGACCATTCTTCCTAATCTGGTTAAGAATGATTGTCCTCTGCTGGACCATTCTCCCTAATTTGGTCAACATAGTTGACATAGGAGGAATGTTTATCGTTGATGCTATCACTCTGGACCATTTTCCCTGATATTGGTCAACCTGACCCATGGAGAATGGTTGTCTTGAATGCTCCAATTTCATAACACACTCTTGCTAAGAGAGATAAGCTCAATCACTCCAAGCTTGTCCTTGAAGTATATATACTTCATCCAATGACAACGACTTTGTCAACAATCTTCTTGATTGTAGAATAGTACTGAAGCCACATTGATTCCTTCTATAATATGTCTCAGTGCTAGATATTACTATGCTTCAACCTGTCATCATGGTCATCACTTGCACTTGATCAAGACAATCCTGCAAGTATCCTCTGAAGCCATACTAATTCTCAACTTGCTAATCCAACTGCAATATACTCGACCTCTGCAATATTGACTGCGACAAAATTATGCTTCCTACTCATCCAAGAAATCATAATGGAGCCCGAACTGAAGCAATATCTTGATGAACTATTTTTTTCTTATGCACTCTCTACTCAATCTAAATATGTGAATCCCTGCAGCTATATTTCATTGTTTGAGGCTTGTCTCAAACCACAACTCACTGTGACATGACCAACTGTACCATTATGGTACTTCAACACATGCTAAGCCACATGTATTGGCTTGACCATAAGATGTTCATCTACCTTCTGGTTACCCTAACTGGGAAATCCTTTTGAAAAAAATCTTGTTGTGGCAACACTGACTGCTCCCTCCATCATTGCTATTTAGCATGACAATCTCAATGATATTTCATCATCTCAAACTTAGAGTTCAAATCCATCTGAAGCTAAAATAAGGATCTTTGACTGCTCGCTTTGCCACATGAGTCCTTCTATTAATGAGAGAAAATATCTTTTCATGATCATATCCCTCTTTCTAGGAGAACCTTCTCAAATATTTCTTCTATGATGCCATCTATTGCACACTGGATCTTTTAGATCTATTAGAATTTATCATTTATTTATGTTTGGAAAAATCAAGGTATACTTCAAACTTGATGATATTCTTGCTCCCTCTGAGCTCATATCTCATCTAGTACAATATCTATCAACACAAATCATTGATTCGAGGAAAGTCATTTTGTCACAAGCTTTGCATAATTCTTCTTCTCCCATTTGTTGTTAGAGCCTTGGTAGACTTCACTATGTACTTACAATCCTCAATGGGAGGCCATGGAAGAACAATTATAAACCAATAAAGAGAAACAAAGACAATAAGCTAGCTAATATTAAAACAAAAACAATAATTAAGGAAGAAAGATATAAGTTACTTATCTTTTGAGGATCATAGGGAATGTTTGCATGCGCTAGGGTTTCTTCTTTTAGCGGAAATATTGATCTAGTTTTAGTTCTATGGTTTTTTCCATAAACCCTAAAGTTTATCTTATCCAAGCCTTTTTAGCTTGCTAGGGTTTTCAAACCCTATATTTACAATTTTCATATCCAAATGTCAAAAACCTAGAATTGATGTGCTCTTTACATATGAGATGAACTTTATCATTGTCATCATTAAATCAAGGATGTTTCATCTAATGATTATCCTTGATATATCCAAACCAAGTGATTAAGCTTTCTCGTAGTCATTGTAGCAACATCAATTTTTTTTCTCTTAGACATTTGGTCTTCATTTCAATGTGGAAATACTATATTTCATCATTATGGGCCGAGAATTGTAAAGATATCAACACTCAATTACCCATAGTAGTAGATGTAAGATTTGTCCATGACATTAATACTTTAAAAGCTAAAATATTTTCACCAAACCTCCAATCCAATATGTGTTCAATAATTTATATACTTGGTGTGCTATGATAAGACAATTTATATATATAAATGACTCAAAATTATCAAGAGAGCTTTGGTTTCTAAACTTGTAGAGGGAATCAACCTATTTTTCACTTTAAGCGTATTATCAGAGTGTTCTTACTTGAAATGCATGTCAATGATCCTTTTCCTTCTTTCCTTGATGTGCAAGGAATAGATTCAAAGACTGAGTGTCCATATAAAATATTTATAACATAAGTCATACCTTAGCATCAACATAGTGCATATTTTAGGGCTACAAGACAAATGGTATTAATACTTTGCAATCTTGTAGCTTCAACATCCTGCTTCTAAACATCGTTTGAAACTTGATGTAAAATCTTCAAGGAGGAACACATGTTCGTTCAATGTTTAGTAGTGGCCTTATGTTTCCTGAACTTTTCATTTGAAATATCAAGAATATTTTCATATAATTGAATATAGTGAGTGAGTCTTATTGTGGATGAAAATACTTCTTCAATCATCATAACTTCCCTTAAAGGTTTCATATAGTCCTATGACTAGTTCAATCTTTCAATTTTCAAGATACATAGGAATTCAACCTTACATTATTGAACTATAGATGAATAGCTTCAAAGAAATATTTGATATAAGTCTAGCTATAGACCTATACTTGGTCATCATTAATAGATATATTGGCATACATAGTCTTTAAGAATTCTACCAAAGGAACTTGATCTCATATAAAATCACTGTTAGCAAGTTGAGTGATAATACATATGTTTTTATTTTGTAGAATTATAGCTTCGTTGGTCTCTTTGTAGATTTTTATTTTCATGCTTCATACTTGTCATAGAACATCTACTCTAATTGCGACATGGATTATTGCTCGAATAGATAAACAAACACCCTCTCAGGTTTTCCCAAAAACCTAGGATAGACAAGACAAGGGATCAACTATTCTAAAACATGACTTTCTCAACAATTCAAGAAATAAATGAAAGATTGGAAAGATAATATGAAGGATGAACCTATTTTTCTTCGTGTACATATCCTTTGGAGTTGTCAGTGTAACCAGAATGTGCTCCTAGCTAGCTCCAAAATCTTGTCCTACACATAAAGAATACCAAATCTATCCTTTCACATAATAATAATTTCATCAATCAAAATCATAATGAATAATAAATTAGGCATTACTCAACAAATCATTATAACTCAAGCTTCCAATTAATCATTTGTTAAACATAATATAAATAACAATTGAACAACGATATGGAAGGAAGAACAGTCTATCTATATATTATTAAGAAAAAGGAAGTTTAAAACCAAATGTCGAAGTTACAACATAACCTCCTCCAGCTCCTTGCTCCAATACTCTCTCTCTCTTAGTATTGGTCTCGATAACATAACAATACTTTGAATTCTGATCCTTTCTCAATGGAGAAGCGAACTATTAGTTTCTCTCCAATAAAAATTGGGAAAAAGATTTGGATTCGGTGATGTTTTCTCATGCAAAATTCTTTGAGCTGCTTTAGTTGCTTCGTTTATATAGGCAAAGCTTCCTCCACACTCCACACAATTTAGCTCATACCTATGCACATGGTTTAAGGTGATCATAAAGGACGATGACTAAATGTGAAGACCTAAATTTCGTACTTGAATGGGGTATGTATTCTACATTAACACAATCAACACTCAATTTGCTAATATGCTAATATGGGGTGTTATTTTAGGCCTTATCCCATTAATGGTCCCTGTGATGAACTAGTCACTCGATAAAATGAGGCATGTATCATAGTAAACTCAATCTTATTATGTGTCATAAAAGGTCGAATAATTTATTAATATTTTGATGTATTTACTTTACAATAATATTTTGATGTATTTACTTTACATTGTAGAACTTTTCAATTGTGAATCTGATTGCCATACTCCAATTTCCTATAGACAAATGCTTAGTATAGGTTCCTAGTTTCCGTCCTTTATGTGGAAATTTATGCCAGGGTATCTTCATCCATACCCATATTACATAATCAAAGTATACCTCTTTGATCCCCACGCATCGCTATCTTGATAGTTATTGATGACACAACAAAATTATCTTGAGTGGAGAAGGACTGATTTCTTGAATGATGACAATCATGGCCATGTCGATGCTCTCTTTACAGTGTGATAGACGTTCACTAGTGGGCGTTAATAGGATCCGGGTGGAGTGGTTTGGTCGCTTGACTGTAGGCTTTTGGTTTGATGATAGACATTTCGATTCAACTAAAAATAAAATAAAGAAAAACACTAGTACGATTAATTCAGACCAGCAGTGCGGTACCTTGAATGCATTGTTTCACCAGAGGAACGAAAAATCATTAGTTGCTTTCAATGGAAACAACTTTGTATTCTTCTAGGTATTCTTCTATGAAAAATCATATGCGACCTTTTTATAGGTATCTTCTATTAGTCGTTTTTTCATACTAAGATTACCAAACTATCCCTGTACGATTGCTAGGAGTGTATGGGAAATTCTTGCCAAGATTACCAAGCTATCCCTGTACATGGACAAACTCCATAATACAATTTAGTTGCATATTGCAGTGTTCTGAACCCCATGAACTCGGCTTCAACTGACGTAAAATGTGATTATACTTAAATAAAAATGACAATTAAAAACACAATTAAATGTGATTATACTTATAAATAATACCAAGCGCATGATGAACTGTGCCATGTATATCTTTTGTAAAGTAGGAGCTTTTGTTCCTTACAGGATATAGTGATTGTAAAGTGGGGACCTTACATTGCTTGTAGGATCCCAAGGATTTGTAATTTAACTTGCTTTTGGAATAATAGCAATACTGTGCTTTCGCACATGAAGACCAGTGTTGTCACTTTTATTCCCTTTTTATTGGTGTAGGCCAAGCCAATGACATACTTTGTTTTGTTCGTCTTTCCTTTTCCTTTTCCTTTGTTATCTCGGTTTTCCTGGTCCCCCGCCCATCATCTAGTGATATTTTTCTCCGCTCGCCGCCTTAACGTCATATCATAATATGCGTATCTTGTTTATATATATAATATATAAAAGAGAAGCTCAAACCGTTTGTGTGTAAACAGGTTGTCAAAGTAGATAGAGACGGGCTTTCAATATATCTAATGCTATCAATTTATGCATTGTGTTGGTATATGTCACCCGTTGAAGAGGTATGGACGAACATGAAATATGCAATGCAGAATGTAGAGATGTGTTTATATTGTTAATCACACTTTCTCCGCACCTCTCCATTAGTATCAAGGATCGTGATGGAATATCCAGTTAGTTGAAAGAAAGAAGAAGCTGATGAAGCAAGCAAGTTACTCTCTTTCCCACTCCCTTTGTTGTTCTTATCAGTTCATTCTTCCTTCCTGCCCCCTTAATAAATAAACCTTTGACCCGCTGGCCATCAAGATCTCATTCAACGCCTTTAGTTCCATCTCCAAGTCAAAGATCTTAGGGAATGGGAACAACAGTAGAAAAAGTAACAACTAACTCTTCTGCCTAAACTTCAACCTTAACTATATCAGGAAAACATATTCACCATTTTACGCATTGGGAGTGAAGTTCTCCTCTTTGTAAGGTAGCCACTCAATTGCTGAGTAGATCGCTCTTTCTTTCACTTTAAGGAGTGAAGGGAATTTGTCCAAAACAAATATGTAAATATTTATATTGGGAGTGTGGGAGAAAGTGTGTGCAGGGAATGGTGTACAGAGTAAGAGATGTAAACTCTCTCTCACACAATTTTTTTATACATTTTTGCTCTTCCAATTTTCTCATTTTTTTTTCTTCTCTGCACAACAAAATAGTAACAATTCTATATTAGATTTTAATAAATAAATGTTCAAACACAAAAAAAAAACTCTAATCTCATTAGTTCTATTATCATTAAGTAGAACAGTAGGAGTGTCAAGCATAACATAACAGTGTTTAAATGATCACTCACAAAACTAGTCTTTTTTATTTTAAAATGATTTGTTAAATATTAAAAAATACTAAAAAAAATTCCCTACATTAAGAGAATCATGTTATATCGAATCATGTTACATCAAGGTTAAATAATTTTTTTATAAATTAGAATATTATTTTTGTATTTAAAAAAATAGAAATATGTAACATATTTTGCTTAAAGTTATAAAATCTTTGCAAAATAATCGAGAGTCAGAGGCAAGTGCTATAGTCCATGGAGAAATGGGGACTAATAAACTTGTAAGAATAATACTTAAAAAAAAAAAAAAATCAATATAATAACATTTAGCGTTAAAAATAATTTTCCCGTTTTCGAACTTTATGTTAATTTATATCATAATTAAATATATTTAATAATCACATCTCATATTTCATGCTTGATGCATAGATGCTTCATTAATTCCATTAACTAATATATACTGTTATAATTTTTTTCTATTTCACATAGTTCCAAATATTTTTTAGGGGATAATGTTTTATGAGCATTCAAGAACACTAATTTTCTTAGATCATATCTTCGAAAATATCAATTTGATTTGTTTGAAGTAGATTTCAAGATCATTCAGTAAATCTAAATTTCTCATAGCATATATCTGAAATTACATAGAAATAAGATTTAAAATTTTAATTCTACATGCATGAATATATTATTTCTATATCCTCTAAGTTTCATGGTTTGAAACATCCCAAAAGTTTTTTATAGCGAAAATGCCAAGCTAACTTATTTGAAGTAGATATCAGGAGCATTCAGAAAGCCTAACTTGCTTAGAGAATATCTCTGGAATTATAGGGAACCAAGGTCTGAAAATTTTAATCACAAGTACAAAAAGATGTTCTTTCAATCTCCTCCGAGTTTCATGGTATAAAACATCCCAAAATAAATTTTATAGTAAAAATTCCAATATGACTTGTTCATCCCATAAATCACATATTTGCTTCCATCTTTAAACTCCAAAAATATTCCGTAGCTCCTCTTGTGAATATAAAATATTTTCTTACTTAGATACAGAAAAAATGATCTCATATATCCTTTAATTTATAGTGTTTCTACATTCACTTAAGGGGCCAACTTGTAAAATTGTTTGGGTTGGACTGCTTATACTTTGGTTGGGTTATCCTGATGAAATATGTCATATCTCCTCTTCTTGTGGATTTAAAGGGAGTGTGATATAGTGTTGAAAATATATTGAAATAAGATTTATAACCATATATCTTATGATCCAATTTGAGCTAGCAAATTAAAACAAAAATTCTTTCAAAAATAGGGTATCTAAATTGTGTATCAAAAATCTAGATACAATATTTCCAACAATCTTTATTTTCCAATTTTTATCTTAGACATATATTTAAAGAATACTAATAACATTGGATAATATATGTAATGAATTAAAATATATCATATTGGATATAATCCTCAAATAAAACATGCCAACCTTTTTCTTATGTCCATACATGTTCTATGTATGTTTTGATTCCTCACGAACGAGAATAAAATGGTATTGTCTTAACACATAATAATTGGTTCAAGGTTTTTAATTTGATTTTAGGTTCATTGAGTTACCCCCTTACTCTCACAACACCTTATGAATTTAAAATATAGTATATAACAAATCTCATTGATAACGAATGAACTTGTTTAGTTTTACACAACCCTACTACTCACTGACTTTCACACCACACCTACCCATTGAGTTTCACAACACAATATTTTGATCGTTTCATCCTAAGAGAGGTGAGGAAAATTGTTATCTTTCACAGTTTTCACCTTTTTCTAAAATATTTCCCCATTATTTTGTTTTATATTGTAAAAAAGTTTATGTATATGAATTTGTGTTTATTTCCAGAAATAGGTGAAATTTTTTTGTATAAAAGAATATGGAAAATTCACATAGATGAGTTACATAAATTGATAATCTCTATAATATCAAGGATGTTTCATACTTGTTCTTCATGATTTAGAATTTCAAAACCACTCAAAATATCGGTTCATATAGAGTTTTACTATATACAAAAGAATTGAGACCCTCAAAATTAGGGAATTGGATTGTTGATAAGTTGTCCATTAATTAAAAGAATTCATTTTTTTCCAATTTGGGTAGATAAATTGGCTTGGGAGTCAATGAATTTTTTGTTATGCCATCACATGTAGAACCATTCAATCTTGCAATCCATCATTTTGAGCAAAGTTATAACTTTATTAAGAATGACTTGTAGTCTGGGATCTCTGGCCTTTATTCCAAATTGCACGTCTTGGGACAATAAATGAGTCCCCTAAAGCAAGAAGATGTATTGGGTAGAATGTGCAAGATAGGATAGTGTCTTAAAAAAAACATATGTTTCTACTAGATTGTTGGAAAGAACTCTTAATTGCCATATATGTTGTCCTTCAATTGTTCCTTTAAGAAATAATATTATATTCTTTGCACTTTCATCCCCTCATGTATAAAATTTTATATATAGCTAATTACTCATTATAGATATTTAGAATGGCATACTTTGTGAGTAGAAAGAATAATTATATATATTAAAAAATAATATTTTATAAAAATAATATTATATATTTAAAATTAAATTAACTAAATGTTAATACATTCATATTACTTATATTAATAAAAAGTGTAATATGTACATGTCTTTTATATAAAAAATAGAGAACTCTTATGGGGTGGATGTGGTCATATAATTTAGTTATATTAAGTGTATGATTTAAGAACCACAACTTTGGTGGAGGGAGAATCAAATTGCTAATAATCTATTGGTACAAGATAACATAGTTTTATGGAAAAAAGGTCAGCAATAATTAAATAAATAAACTATTAAAAAAATATTATGATTAGTAAAATATATTAATGGAAAAGGGTGAAAAAACATTGTTATTAAAAAAAAATACAACAATTAATAAAAAAAGAGCAAGGAATGTTTATAGGTTAACAAGTCTAATATGCAGGAGCATTGTTTCTTAGTACCTGCCTCTTATGTAAAAAGTAAAATGTAATTGACAAAGTTAAGTGAGCAGAAGTTGTCCATATTAGCCCCACTCTATTGGATTTTATTAAAATTATAGAAATATAAAAGTTTATAGTTATTAACATTTTACTATGTGAGTTTTAACATAATTTGGAATTTATTTGCGACTAGTAAACATATGGTGATAATAAATGTAATTAGGCATTCCTTTAAAATTAAGAAATTTAAAACAAGAAGATAATAAATTGAAATAGAAAAATCAAGAAAAAAGACTTATGACTAATGAAAAAGAAAAAAAAAATCAATTGTCTTTTACTAATTGAAATGTCTAATCTTGCGAATATTTTTTGCATAAAAAATGGTGGGAAATTATCCACATGGCATTATGTGCAAAGTTATGACACTTGGCCAATAGAATTTTTTTTATGTTTTAAATTTTTTAAAATAATTTTTATATCTCATATTTCAACTGAAAACTGGTAGGGTTGAGGAGAAATGGATTGGAAGGTGTTCCTCGCCAGGCCTGCTAGAACGAGTGGTCGTCCTAGAAGGGAATCAGTCAAATTATGAGAGTTTTTGAAAATGTAATTTTGATTTATGGAGTTTTTTCGTCTTTTAACCAAAGCTCGGATGTCTACATCTATGAGTGTATATTCAGGGTTTCGCCTTTGTCGGGGGACCTGAATGAAATTTTAATTGATGTTCTTGAAAACTTAAACAAGGGGGGAGAGATGTTGAAGCTTTGTTGTGATTCTAGAATGAATTTGCTTATTTTTCTATTGAACAAGCTCAACACTATCAAGGGCATCAGAGAGATTGGAGAGATGGTGAATAGGCAAAAAGTGCATCAGCAATAGGAGAATTTTGAGGTCTAATGATCCAGGTGGATATTGGTGGTCACCCGCTTATTCCACTTGGGGCTCCACCATTTTCTCTTTCAGTTTTTCAGTTTCAGCACAGTTTACTATTTTTAGCCGTTTTTCGGGTCCTAAACTTCCAGAGCCGTTTTGAGGCCCTAAATGACATTTTTTGGGAAAACGGAGAGCAACATGGGGCCATGCCTTGATGTTGCTCGTTCCAAATTTTTATTCCTCGGATAGATCTTTCTAACGAGGTATGGTACGCGTCAAACGGAGATCGTATGCCAAAGTTACGCCCCTGGGAAGTTGAAACACCAATTTACCCAAACGGGGCCCATAGTTTTGGCGCTTCATCTCCTAGGGTTAGGGTTTTGGCTGTTTAAGATTTCCCATTGTTTCTAAATGATAAATAGGCCCTCGAGCCTCATTGTAACTCAGTTCAGAGGCCTGTAGCCGCCACATCTCTTCTCAGAGATAGCTACCAGCGCCCTAGCTAGTTTTATTTCCATTTTGTCTGTAAGCAAATTTCAGTTCTTTCATATTAATGAAATGAAGTGTTATTTCTGCTGCATCTTTGTATTTATGTTTATATGGTTATTCTGTTGCGTTCCTGCATAAATTCGGATCAGTGGTATCAGAGCGGTCTACTTTTTCTCGATCCTTCTTTGCATGTCCCCAACGAGGTCGGGGTATAAGGAGCTAGGGCTTGATCTGGTGGAACCTTTGCAAGATCAGCCTCGCAAACCTCGACGGACGCCCATGGGGGATGAAAAGAAAGATGAGGGAGCAGGAGATCCTATCAAAATATTGCTCGAGGAGGCCCTCGAAAGACAAAGGAACGTGATGATGGATAACTTTGCTCAAATCCTTCAACGGCTACCCACCAGCGGCGCATCTGCATCCAGCAGCCACTCTGGAGGCGCGACTCCTTTTAAGGTACAAGTAAATTTTGACATTCCCATATTTGAGGGTCAAATAGACACAGATGCCGTAGATAGATGGTTGAATCTGTTAGAAGGATATTTCTCAGTTCATGACTTTTCAGACCGGGAGAAGATTATTTTTGCACTCCTCAAAGCTACCCCCCATGTTAAGGACTGGTGGGAAACCTACTGTGAGAACAAGGACCAGAGAGAACCCTCTCTGTTCTCGGCCGTACCAACTTGGAATTCTTTCCGAGACGCCGTCAAGGAACAGTACTATCCTGTGGGGAGCTATGAGGACAAGTACATACAATGGACCACGCTGCGACAACAAAGGGATCAAGATGTGCATGAGCTGACGAATCTGTTCCATACCCCGCGCACAAAGTTGGGTATCAAAGATTCAGAGAAACATCTGGTGCTAAAGTATCGCAGCTATCTGCACAAATGCATTCAGGAGGAAATGGAGTTCCTTGACATCTCCTCTCTTGGTACGGCATACCGGTATGCTGCCAAGATTGAGCAGAAATTCAAGCAGAAGAAGCGAGACTTTGGATCTGCGAATCAAAAGCAAGGGAAAGGTGCTTCCAAACCGCAGAACAAAGGATAGAGCCAAGGCATGGCGGCTAAAGACAACTCATCAAAGCCACAAGAAAAGAACAGCACCGCAAAGCCAAAGAAGGACACGGGAAAGTGGTGTCAGTTCCATAAGAGCTCCACTCACAACACAAGTGAGTGTCGGGCCAAGCAGTCGCTAGTGGCCGAGATGAGGGCTTCTGAGTCAGATGCATGCTCCGACTCCGAATCAGAACCTGAAAAGGGGAATGAAAAAGGGAAACAGATTATTGATGCGGAGCCAAACGCCACTGTTGCCACTACAAAGGTCCAGAAGGAGGAACCGGAAGATCCAGAGGAGGAGGAACGTCTCTTCCACTCCCAGATGTGGGTAAAGGGCTCCCCTGTACAGTTCATTGTCTACAATGGGAGCCAAAAGAACCTCATTTCAGCAGACGCCGTGAAGCGGTTGGGCTTGCCGACCACAGCTCACCCACATCCATACACCATCGGGTGGCTTCACCAAGGACGAGATCTCCGCGTCAGCCGGCAGTGTCGCCTTCCCCATAGCATCAAGCCCTTCACGGATGAGGTACTATGTGACGTTGCTCCTATTGATGTTTCTGATGTATTATTAGGACAACCATACTTGTGGAAGCGTCATGCTATGTATGAGTCTCGACCTCGTGATGTTATTGTTACTTTGGGAAATAAGTTGTACAGGATACCAGAGGTACCACCTCCTGCTGCTATCTCTTTGGTTACTGCAAAACAATGCAGTAAGCTCATTTCCCAAACCAGGAAATTCGTTTTCCTGATGATCCGCCCCCAGGGCAAGAAGAAGACTGTGGCCACGACCTCCAGACAGGGCTCCTCCGCACAACAACAACAAATGGATAAGGTTGTGGAGGAGTACGGGGACATATTCACCTCACCCACAGGGGTTCCTCTGCACTGTCAGGTCAAGCACCCGATTGATCTGACCCCCGGTGCGCCACTACCTAATGGACCGATCTATCGGTGCTCTGTTCTGGAGAATGATGAAATCAAGAGGCAGATTCAGGAGCTGTTGCAGAAAGGTCACATCAGACCAAGTTCATCGCCCTGTGGGAGCCTGATCGTGTTGGTACAGAAGAAGGATGGGACATGGAGACTTTGTATTGACTATCGGGCGTCGAACAAGATCATCGTCCGGAATGGTACCCAATCCCACGGACTGAGTGAGACCTTTCCAGACCAACTCAAAGGTGCAAATATTTCAGCAAGATCGACCTAAAGTCTGGGTATCACCAGGTACCAATTGAACCCTCCGATGTGTGGAAGACTGCCTTCAAAGCCAAGGAAGGCCTTTTCGAATGGCTGGTCATGCCTTTCGGGTTGACAAATGCTCCCGCAACCTTCATGAGGATGATGGACGACATCTTGCGGCTATTCACCAACTCATTTGTAGTGGTGTACTTGGATGACATTCTGATCTTCAGCCAGACTTGGGAAGAGCACCTTCACCACATTCGACAAGTCCTCCAAACACTGCGGCAACACAATTTGTGTGCCAATTTGGAGAAGTGCACTTTTGGCATGACCCAGGTTCAATATCTGGGATACATTATTGATGAAATGGAGGTGCATGTGGATCCAGCCAAGATCCAAGTCATTCGGGATTGGCCAGCCCCAACCACTATAACAGAGCTTCACAGCTTTCTGGGTCTTGCTAATTTCTACCGAAGGTTCGTGTTGGGATTCTCTCATATCACTTGGCCCTTGAGTCAAGTCACCAAGGGAGGAGCGAGAGAAAATTTTTTTTGGTCGGAACCTCAACAGAAGGCATTCACAGAACTGAAAAACCGCCTCTGTTCTGCCCCAGTGCTCACTTTACCAGACTTACAACAGCCATTTGAGATCGAGACTGATGCCTCTGATTATGCTATTGGGGCAGTTCTTACTCAACAGGGACATCCAGTGGCATTTCACAGTGAGACATTGTCTGACACAGTTCGCAAGTACCCCACATATGACAAAGAAATGTACTCCATTGTGCAAGCTTGTCGACAATGGAACCATTACATTTTGGGGAAGGAAACAATCATCCACACAGACCACAGGCCCCTGCAGTTCATACAGACACAAGGGAAGTAGCAGAATGATCGCCATCAGAAGTGGTCTACATATCTGCAACAGTTTCATTTGAACATCAAGTATAAGAAGGGTAGCACCAATCATGTTGCAGACTGCCTCAGCCGACCACCGATTGTGGCGCTCACCACTGTGCTCAACTCTTGTGGGCACGAGACTTCTGATTGGCCGCTTCTCTATGAGAGTGACCCAGAATTCGGCCACACTTACAAGGCACTCTTGGGGGGCACGCAAGTTCCAAATTTTCACCTCCAAGATGCACTTTTATGTCACCTGGGACACCTTTGTGTTCCTTCAAGCAAGCGTGCCAAGATGATATGGGAAGCACACTACAGTCGAGTCGCTGGGCATTTCGGGGTCGAGAAAACAGTAGCAATACTACAGAAGCATTTCTATTGGCCGAACCTTCGAAAGGATGTCGAGAAGCACATCAGATCCTGCACTGCTTGTGCCATTGCCAAACCGACCATCAAGAAGCAAGGCCTATATATTCCTCTACCTACCCCTAGTCGACCTTGGGAATCCATATCCATGGATTACATGTCGGGCCTGCTTTCTACTAAGCAAGGAAATGACTGTGTTTTTGTGGTTGTCGACAGATTCTCGAAGATGGCCATTATGGCGGCCCGCAAGAAGAATATCACAGCAGAAGCCACTGCTAAACTCTTCTTTGAACGAGTGTGGGTGCACTTTGGGATCCCACAGTCTATCATATCAGATCGGGATAGCAGGTTCCTCAGCACATTTTGGTCCAGCCTCTGGTCGATGTTGGATAACAAGCTCACCAAGTCCACAGCTTTCCATCCCCAAACAGATGGCCAGACAGAGGTCGTCAACAGAATTATTGTACACATTCTGCGCATGTACAATTCAAAGCATCCACGCACATGGGACGAGAGCCTCCCTTATGTACAACATAGTTATAATCGGGCTCTCCACAGTTCAATCGGCCATAGCCCCTTTAAGGTGGGCTTGGGATTCCAACCACTATGTCCCATCGACGTAGCCATACCATTTGCAGCTGCTCAAGCCAATTCAGCTCATGTCCAGTCTGAAGTTGAGAAAGAAAGTAGCTTCATCAAGAGCATTCAACACATCTTCCAACAGGTTCATGATATATTGGATAGAGCCAATGCCAAGTACAATCAATGCCATGATCAACACCGGGTGCCACACAACTTCCAGGTGGGCGACAAAGTATGGCTACATTTGCAGAAGGAGCGCCTCACTGGACCCCACCGCAAGCTTCGCCCACTCCGATATGGGCTGTACACCATCACCAAGGCTGTAGGGAACACACCTTCTGAGTCGTATTCCACCATTCCTTGGTCCGGACCTGTTCTTTCAATGGATCTCTGCCCCACAGCCCCACCTCACTTGGACACTGGGAGAGCGGTGAATAACTCAGACTAAATCGTAGTTAAACCCAGACTGCATGGAATAGGCCACCATAGATTGTATCATGGACATGAAAATCAAGAACACTTGCCAACAAAAAATCCAACTATATCGGGTTTTCAAAGCTGGCCAACTCCTGCACCAAAGAAAGTGGTTCACCAGGGACCAAGTTCAACAGAAGTTTCCTCATCTCATAAAAGAACTTAACGGAATGGGGACCATTGCTTCCTAAGCTGGGGAGGAATGATCCAGGTGGATATTGGTGGTCACTCACCTATTCCACTTGGGACCCCACCATTGTCTCTTTCAATTTTTTACTTTTGGCACAACTTACTATTTTTAGCCGTTTTTCGGGTCCTCAACTTCTGGAGCAGTTTTGAGGCCTTAAACGACGTTTTTTGGAAAACCAAGAGAAACATGTGTCCATGGACCAATGTTTCTCACTAAAAATTTTTATTCCTCGGATAGATCTTTCTAACGAGGTATGGTACACGCCAAATGGAGATCGTATGCCAAAGTTACGTCTGGAAGTTGAAACACCACCTCACTCCAAACAGGCCCATAGTTTTGGCGCTTCATCTCCTAGGGTTAGGGTTTTGGTCATGTATCTCATTGTTTCTAAATAATAAAATAGGCCCTTGAATACTCATTAACTCGCCGTAGGTTGGATCAAAACACATCTCTTCTCGAGATAAGCTACCAAGACTCTAGCTAGTTTAATTTCCATTCTCATTCGTAAGCAAATTTCGCCTTTCGATATTAATGAAATGAAGTGTTATTTCCGCCGTGATTCTCGTATTTGTGGTTATATGTTTATTCGTTGCATGCGTTCCCGCATAAATTTGGATCGTTGGTATCATAGATGCATCGGAAATAACACTTCATTTCATTAATATCAACGAACTGAATTTTGCTTACAGACAGAATGGAAATAAAACTAGCTAGGGCGCTGGTAGCTATCTCTGAGAAGAGATGTGGTGGCTACAGGCCTCTGAACTATGTTACAATGAGGCTCGAGGGCCTATTTATCATTTAGAAACAATGGGAAATCCTAAACAGCCAAAACCCTAACCCTAGGAGATGAAGCGCCAAAACTATGGGTCCCGTTTGGGTAAATTGGTGTTTCAACTTCCCAGGGGCGTAACTTTGGCATACGATCTCCGTTTGACGCGTACCATACCTCGTTAGAAAGATCTATCCGAGGACTACAAATTTGGAACGAGCAACATCGATCCATGGACCCATGTTGCTCTCCGTTTTCCCAAAAAACGTCGTTTAGGGCCTCAAAACGGCTCCGGAAGTTTAGGACCCGAAAAACTGCTAAAAATAGTAAACTGTGCCGAAACTGAAAAAATGAAAGAGACAATGGTGGAGCCCCAAGTGGAATAGGCGGGTGACCACCAATATCCACCTGGATCATCTAAAATGGGCCTCCTAAGGAAATTATAAAATAATAGTGGAAATAATAATATAAGATTACATTGCATCATCAAATTTTAGAGGGAAAAAAGAAAAAAAAACTTTTTCAACTCTTATTTTCAACTTATCTCCCTATGGGTTTACTCAAATTTCGATCAGGAACACTCATTGGATGCAGATTTTTTATTCCCCATACAAGGAGTACCCATGTTGCATAATTTGGTTGGAAACTGTTGAAATTATATAACTTATGTGTTATATGTCCAAAATTCTCTTGATCTCCCACTATTTTAACTTCATGCAAAATACATAATCTATTCCACCATTGATCATTTGCAGAAATTAAATCAAGATTGCAATGCACACATGAAACAATAAAAATTCACTCACATTAATACAGTTGTTTAACGGGAAAGCCTGAAGCTGAAAACCCTAACTATCTGTATATAATATATGTCTTAGATATCATGTAAAAATCCTCATTCAAAGCTGATCATATCAAGCTCTCAGTACAATACAATCGCTACACACTAATTAGGCCCGATCTTGCAAATCCATGCACCAATCTTTGCCACCTGCTAGCCTGCCTCTACTGCGCAATCCCTGCTGAAGAATGGCTCTGAATGAGTTCAAATTTCTCTAGCCTTGATCACGTAATCCTCATTGGCATCTCCACTGAGTGTTGGATGCAATCAATGCATCACTATAGTCACAACTGATAGTCACACTTGCTCTTTCACCTATCTCTCCACTGGTCTCCACTGAAATTGCCATGCACTGTAGTTAACTGATGTATTGTTCAGTTGATTAATGAGTTATTATTTTTGAATTAATTAACTAATTAATTCACTCCACTCTCACTAGTGTATCAATTAGTTAGACTAGATACAACTAGCTCAACTGAGTCTAACTGAGTTAAACTAAATACAACTCCACCAACTACTTCTCCAAGTCCAACAAACTTTGCCACTTGAGTTCTAACTGAGTCCTCCATGCAATAGCTCTAGTAAACCCTCAGGAATAGCATAATTCCTTATGTCAGCTGCTGTGCCACATCTGTGCACTTAACTGAAGTGCTCCAAGAGAATAAGATAATGTTTAGAGTCCAAATATTATTAAGAGCTAATAATATTCGACATATCTATTTTTAGACTGGCAGTCTAAAAATAGACTCCGCCCAATATGTCTAAAAATATAATTCCATCTATTTTTCCATCTTGACCAACCATCCACAAATAGCATCCTGCAACTCATTAAATATGATCGACATGTATAAAAATAGACATAGTCTAAAAATAGACTTTGCGCCAAAAATATCTTGCGGGCCCACTTAGTGAAGGCCACTCTTTTCACTAAGCTCATCATCTTGTTGAATCTCAACCCTCCCTCTCAACAAGATAGGGATTATCTGCCACCTCGATCCTGTCTCTATGGTATTCGAATTTGCTCCTGGTGAGCGCCTTCGTCAGAATATCTGCATCCTGATCCTCCATAGGAATGTAAGAAAGCAACATGATATTCCGCTACACACAATCTCTGATATGATGGTATTGGATGTCAATATGTTTAGATCTATCATGAAATACTGGATTAACCGAGAGTTTAATGCAACTCTGATTATCACAATATATCGCAGTAGGATCTAAGTGAGAACCGAACAAACCAACCAAGATCTTCCTCATCCATATAGCCTCGCATGAAGCCAAAATTGCTGCCATGTACTCGGCCTCTGCTGAACTGAGTGCCATGGATCTTTGTTTCCTGCTGTACCAAGAAACTATTGTAGATCCGATACTAAAAATCCCTCCAGATGTGCTCTTTCTGTCCATTGGGCTTCCTGCCCAATCTGCATTCGTGAAGCCATGTAGCTTCACCTCATCCGACTGTCTGTACCACAATCCATACCCAGATGTGCCCCTGAGATATCTCAGGACATGCTTGCCTGCCTTCCAAAAGAGCTTGGTAGGCTTAACCATAGCTTGTGAAAGCTGGTTCACAGCATAGCATATGTCCGGTCGTGTATCGACTAAATACATGAGTGAACCAACCAACTGTCGATAAATAGTGGCATCCACTACCTTTGCGGATGTAGCATCCTCCTTCCTCCAACCACCAGGAAGAGGAGTGTCAATAGGCTTGTAGCCTTGCATGTGAAACTTCTCGAGTATCTCTCGGGCATACTTTCCTTGAGACACAAACAGTTCACCTTTCCGCTGTCGAATTTCCAATCCCGGAAAATAATGAAGGAGGCCCAAGTCCTTCATCTCGAACTCCTTTGGAAGATCTACCTTGCATGAGTGTATCAAAAATTCATCACCCATTAGTATAAATCATCTACATAAAGTACAATGATCAAAAGCTTACCCTCCACCACAATTTGGTATAGGTTTGGATCCGCCTCACTCTTGGCGAAACCAAGTCCGGTGAAATAACTGTCTATCTGTGTGTACCAAGCACGAGGTTCTTGTTTCAGCCCATACAACGCTCTTTTCAGCCTGCACACATGCGACTCGCTGTTGAAGATTTCGAATCCTTCAGGCTGCTCAATGTACACCTCCCCCTCAATGATTCCGTTGAGGAACACAGTCTTCACATCCATCTAATGAATGTGCCAACCCATCTACATTGAGAGAGAAAGGATGGTCCGTATGGAAGAATAACTTGTGACAGGTGCAAAGGTTTCTTCATAGTCGATCCCATCGATCTGTGAGAAGCCCTAGGAAACAAATATTTCCTTATACTTCTCAACGCTCCCATCAGCAGCTTGCTTCACTTTGTAGATCCATCTCAAACCTACCATTGATTTCCCTTCCGGCCTTGGGACAATCTCCCATGCACTGTTTCTGACAATCGAATCATACTCTTCCACCATGGCATCTACCCATGTGGGATCCTCCACAGCTTCCTTGAAAGAGGATGGATCCGTCATGATACACTTGCTCATCAGAGCCATGTATCTAGTAAATCGGTCAGGTGACTGTCTCTATCTGCGCTGTGATGTAGGAGCTCCTACATTCTGCGCTGCATCAAGATTCAGTTGCTCAGCTTCTGTAGTGCGCTTCCACCCTCTAATGTTTGTTGCTGCATGAGTGGTTTCTTCCACTCCATGAACCTCCTCTCGTGGCTAATCCACATCTTGAGGCTCATCTTTAGGAACAAGTAGCTCCTCCTTTGCATGCAAGTGTAGCTCCCTCTCAAGCGACAACTTCATGGCTTTCTCCTCATGAAATTTGATATCCTGTCGCACGCCAGTCATTCGAATGTCTGGAAAATACACACGATAATTGTGGGGTGTTTCTATGTACCCCAAAAAAATCCCAACCTCGGCGGTCAACTCCAGCTTCTTCCTGGCATCCTTCATCACATGAATGTAAATAGGTGAGCCAAAAATTCAAATGAGAAATA
This sequence comes from Pinus albicaulis, assembly GCA_034641835.2. NCBI lineage: Eukaryota > Viridiplantae > Streptophyta > Pinopsida > Pinales > Pinaceae > Pinus > Pinus albicaulis. Next base: position 953,300,901 of record CM076571.1, read on the forward strand.
TCAGGCTTCTTACCAGAAAACGCCTCTTCAGGTGTACTCATGCCAAATACTCTATGAGGACAATGGTTTTTCACATAAACCGCAGTATTGCATGCCTCAGCCCACAAGTGTATGGGAAGGCCCTGATCATGCAACATTTCCCGTGCAACACCCATGATCGTTCTATTATTCCTCTCCGCGACCCCATTCTACTGTGGGTTATGAGGTGCTGTGAGATCTCTTCGAATTCCTTCTTTGCTACAGAAGTCTTTGAATTCGCCATAGATGTATTCACCACCATTATCGCTCCTTAGAGCTTTCACCTACTTCCCCGACTCTTTCTCAACCAGCGCCTTGAACTCACAGAACTTTGAGTATGTCTCTCTCTTCTTTTGCATGAAGAAGATCCATCACTTACGAGAAAATTCATCAACAAATATCACATAATACCTGTGCTTTGCTGTTGAAGCAACCGAGAAAGGTCCACAGACATCTGTGTGAATTCTCTCAGGGATCGTCGAGGTGCAACTATCCTTCTCATGAAAAGTGGTCTTCACAAATTTTCCCAAAGTACATCCCTTGCACTGATCTGACTGCGGAAGTGTACCTTTGGGAAGCTCGGTAGAAGTATGCTACAAAATTTTCAAAGCGCCATGGTGAAGATGGCCCAATCTCCTGTGCCACAATTCGCCCTCATCTCGCCTCACCACTCCTTTTGCTTTGCCTGCCATTGCTGCGTAGCCATCTACCTGCAATTGATAAAGATTCTTAACTCAAATCCCTATCCTCCTGCTTTGACTAGTTGTTTTATGGAACAGAAGGCTTTTCCCTCGCTAAAAACAACATCATAACCCTTATCTTCTAGCATCGCCACGGAGATCAGATTCTTCTTCAATCCTAGAACATGCATGACATCCTTCAAGATGAAAGGTTTACCAGAATCCCTCTCAAAGGAAATGGTCCCGATACCAGTCGCACTGTATCTACCATCATCGCCCATCTTAATGTGCACTCCAAGATCCTTTTCCTCCAGATCACTAAATAAATATTTGTCTCTGGTCATATGGAAAGACGCACCACTATTAAGAAACCACACCGATCCCATCATACTTGAAACCAAGCATGCGATCAAAGAAAAATACAGCTCAAACTGCGAGGCTAAGGCCTCTCCAGCTGCAGATCCAGCAGCCTGCTTATTATTCTTCTTCTGTGGACAATTAGTGGAGAAATTCCCGTGCTGGTGACAGTGAAAGTACTTCACCTTGGACAAATCCTGCTTCTTGCCTTTAGCTTCGGATTTGGAAGATTTATTCCCTTTTCCTTTCCGAGCTTTGGCAGCCAAAGTGAAATTTTCTTCATCTTCATTCTTCGATGAAGATCCATCCCTGGTACCCCGCCTTATCTCCTCCTACACAAGATCCGACCAAAGTCGCTCCCATCCTGGCAATTTCTCCTATCCATTGACAGAGTCTTCGTAGCTATGCCAACTCTTCGGAAGCCCGAGGAGAGCCAAACTCACCAAGTCTTCTTCATCAACAGTAACCCCCACACTTCCCAGCTCATCCTTGCAGTGGACAAACTTCGTGAGGTATTTTCGTATACTGTCGCCTTTCTCCATTTTTATTTTTCTGAGTTTGTCTTTAAGTGCCAAATTCCTCTAGTCGCTTCTACTTTGGAACAAGTCTGTCAAAGCCTTCCACATTAATAATGGAGTGGCTTTACCGTGAAGTCTAGACACAATGTGGTCCTTCACACCTTCCAACAGAATCCTTCGACACTTTTCTACCTTCTTTTGCCATGCATCAAGGGCGGCTGCATCGCTAGAAGTAGGCTTCAGAATATCAGCATCTATGAACTCCTTTAACCCATTATCATCCAGCACCGCCTCCATCCTGTCCTTCCATGCTATGTAATTCGAGCTCCCATCAAGGGCATACTCCAATCGCAATCCGTTGAAAGACATTTCAATGAATGCTCAACTTCGACACCAAGAAAACACTACAGCAAATTCGAATTCCACCAGCACAAAATTCAACCGCTTCAATAATTGCAATCTCCTCCAATGATAAAATGATTTGATACCATGTAGAAATTATATAAATTATGTTTTATACGTCCAAGATTCTCCTGATCTCACACTATTTTAACTTCATGCAAAATACAGAATCTATTCCACCATTGATCATTTGCAGAAATTAAATCAAGGCAATGCACACATTAAACAATAAAAAATCACACACATTAACACAGTTGTTTAACGGGAAAGCCTAAAGTTGAAAACCCAAAATATCTATATATAATATATGTCATATAGATCACGTAACAATCCTCATACAAAGCTGATCATATCAAGCTCTCAGTACAATACAATCGCTACACACTAATAAGGCATGATCTTGCAAATCCATGCACCAATCTTTTCCACCTACTAGCCTGCCTCTACTGCGTAATCCCTGCTGAAGAATGGCTCTAAATGAGTTAGAATTGTTCCATCCTTGCTAATGCAATCCTCATTGGCATCTCCACTGAGTTTTGGATGCAATCAATGCATCACTATAGTCACAACTGATAGTCACACTTGCTCTTTCACCTATCTCTCCGCTGGTCTCCACTGAAACTGCCATGCACTGTAGTTAACTGATGTATTGCTCATTTGATTAATAAGTTATTATTTGTGAATTAATTAACTAATTAATTCACTCCACTCTCACTAGTGTATCAATCAGTTAGACTAGATACAACTAGCTCAACTGAGTCTAACTGAGTTAAACTAAATACAACTCCACCAACTACTTCTCCAACTCCACCAAACTCTGCCACTTGAGTTCTAACTGAGTCCTCCATGAAATAGCTCCAGTAAACCCTCAAGAATAACATAATTCCTTCTGTCAGTTGTTGTGCCACATCTGTGCACTTAACTGAAGTGCTCCAAGAGAATACGATAATGTTTAGAGTCCAAATATTATTAAGAGCTAATAATATTCGACATATCTATTTTTAGACTGGCAGTCTAAAAATCGACTCTGCCCAATATGTATAAAAATAGAAGTCCATCTATTTTTCCAACTTGACCAACCATCCACAAATAGCATCCTGCAACTCAAAGAATATGATTGACATGTCTGAAAATAGACATAGTCTAAAAATAGAATTTGCACCAAAAATAGCCCGTGGGCCCACTTAGTGAAGGCGACTCTTTTCACTAAGCTCATCATCTTGTTGAATCTCAATAGAAACTGCTATACAAAAAATCATAAATACATGAAAAACGTGGTTGCAATCACGTTTTTTCATGTATTTCTCATTTCTTCGTGTAGTAGGGTCCATCGAAAGTACGCAACATGGGTACTCCTTGGATTAGGAATTAAATTTTGCATCCAATGAGTACTCCTGCTCGAAATTTGAGTAAAACTTTAGGGAGATGAGTTGAAAATGCAAGATTGAAAAGTAGTTTTATTATTTTATTATTTATTTACTTTTCTATACTAAAAATGGTGAATCATCCCCCATGGTTGATATCATCATCTTGAATCCTATTCGTTCTTATAAATTTTATTTTGGCTATACATTTTTCTTAGAATGCCCATTTTAGACCTCAAAAGTTCTCTAATGATTCCCTCAGCCTCAACACGTTTGATGACAAGGTTGCATCCCACAGTGCTCTTTGATATATGTGGTTCCTATGTAAGGCGTAATGACCAGTTCGTCTGCGTCATCAGAACCCTCTTGGGGTTTATCCCCGCGGATGGCACTGTGGATATTCGCAATTCCTACTCTGTTCCTCACAATGAATCCTTCGATTAGAGATCGGAGACGATGTCAATGGAAAACAACTTTGCGACAACTCACATGGGAGGAATTGTTCGATCATATATGAATATTACCGATGATTCATGTATCAGAGATTTCGTTCTCACCATTAAGAAATGGATCGCCAACAGAGCCAAGGTTTTTCTTACCAATCACCTTGCATGTCAGAACACCATGATTGCATGAAAATATCAAGGATTTTCATACACTTTTTTTGGTAGGGATCTGACATATATCAGGTTTCTCGAGCCCCTTGAAGGTTGCGGTACATGAAGAACACAAGGAAAAAAGCATGCAGAGGCAATCAAGGATGGGACAGGGTAGGGGAAGTTAATCACTCTGGCAGAAATCGTTTACAACAAATGGAAGTTCTTATCGAGTATTTGCTACCCTAGTGGTCCAAACCTGATGGATCTCCCTACCGAAAGAAGGGCTAACTACAAATCTATTTTTTTTTATGAAGATATGAATAAAAATGATGGATCCTCTACAAATACACTAATAAGCTACGAGCAAATTCATGTTTTTGGCAAGGACGCAGAGTTCCAAATATTGGCATAACCCCCAACAGGAAAATCGATCTTATTGAGGGTTCGAAAGGACTCACTTGTGTGAGATATAAAAGTGGAGATTTATAACAAAGCTCGTATTCCAATGGAACTGTAAAACATGATCTATGTAGGCAGATCCATGCAGGACCAAAGGAGCTTACAAGGATATAACATAGAATAAAACTCATCGATCATTATTAACCTGCAACTGCGGGGGGGGGGGTTCGACAGGACTTAATATACCCAATGGTCCAATATTAGCCAAAGGACAAACTAATGGATCTACGTCATTTAGAGACGCCCTCAAAGGAAAGGTTGCAGCTTTAGGTAAACATGAACAAATCGTCAATACTCCCGATCCCTATATAGTAGAGAAAATGAATGATATACCGGAAATGATAATAGATATAGCAGAGATCAATAGTATTTTTACAACCTATCAATATAATGCAATCATCTACAGGTTCAACGATTTTTAAGCAAGACCCGTAGATAATTTTCAGTGGATCTTTACAAATTTGATGGTAAACTTAGAGATTCACTTATGTTCAAAAGGTTTTTTTGTAGTAAAATTTGAATCATCGGAGATCAGAGATCAGGTATTACATGATTAACCTTGGTTCTGGGGAAACACGAGATTGATTATTATCCAATGGTTCCCAGATTTCGATGCTAATACAATGACAATCTCCAAAATACCATTCTATGTAAGACTGCATAACTTATCCCTTCACTTCTGGCATCCAAAAGTATTGGAAGGAATCAGCAACATGCTGGGGAGATACATCAATATGGATACACAAAGAACTAAAGAAGAAATTTATACTTTTGATAGGATATGTGTTGAGGTAGACCTCAACAAAGGACTACCTGATCGTATCATTTTGACACACAAAAACTAGCGTTGGACCCAATTTTTAGATTATGAGAACACAAAATTTAGATTTCGTCTCTCTCTCTAAACTGGGCATCTAAAAACTACATGTCCTTTGGCAAAGAAAGATCCCAGGAGGAAAAATAAATCTGTCAAAAAGATAAAGGGATGGCAATTCCCAGCCCCACAACTCAATGAAGAAGAGGAAGAGCATGGGGGCTTCACTACAGGAGCAATACCATACCACGTGGGTTAATATTTGGGGATATATAATGAGGAAAAAATGACATGATATATTGGGGGATATATAATGAGGAAAAAATGACATAATATATTGGGGGATATATACGGTATAAAGGGTTTTTATATTGACAGGTTTACAAAACGGAGCTTGAAGTTAATGAAAAAATATGAAGGGGTATTAAAAATGTTAATAAAAAAATGGATACCTATAATATATAGTGAAAGTATGAAATTTTTAAATTGGGAAGGTATATTGGGTTTATATTGGTAGGGGGTTAAAATAATTTAAATTTTAGGGGTATTTTCCAATATTTACTCAAATTAAGGGTATTGTTTAAAATGCTATGATCACACGTGATATGTCAGAGGTTTATTGAGTGAAGCCCCCATGAGGAAGAGGAGGACTTGGAACCTCCCAACACTGAGGAAATACCAAATCGACAGACATCTTCAACAAGCGAAGATTTGAGTCAATATCGAACATGGGGATCAACCTAGCAAAATATAAGCACAGAAGGACATTCAGCCCAAGAAATTCCGAAGGAAAAAGAGATAGCAGGATTTAAACATCCTTATACATCGGGGAGTTCAGACTCAGACAAGGAACATCTGAGGTAGACAGAAGAGAACCAACTAATTATTGTAACAACCACTCTTGATCAAGGAGGATGGTGAAAAGTAGAAAAGAAAAAAGGAAGAAAAGCGTGACTAAGTTTTTAAACTTAGCCCCACTTTGTATGTTTAATTTGTATTTTAGTTTTTAGTTTTGTTTACTCTACTTCTAGGGGCACCAGCTTTTTTAGTGGTGCAGCTTGGGAGTTTTGGAATGCACTTGTGCATCTACTTATGTAACTTTTTATAATTAATAAAAAGTTGTGATTTTTCTGTGGAAAAAAAATCAATTTAAAACCATATAAAAATAGTCATCAAACAATTAAAAAATAATAATTTACATTTTTAAAAACTAAAATTTAATTTTTTTATTTTTAAAATATTTGTTTTAATATTTATTTTTTTCAAAACTTTAATAAACTTTATAGAATTTGTTTAATTTTTTCAAAACTAATTAAAAATAAAAGAAATATATCCAACTATAATAAATATTTATTGCTAAAAATAAATATGATAATAGATGAAAAGAAAGTATTAATTTTATGAAAACTATATATATATATATATATATATATATATATATATATATATATAATTAATTTATTTATTTATGAGGACACTTGGCCATTAGATTGTTATTAGAAAAAAAAACATTGTTATTAGAAAACGTACAACAATTAATATAAACAAAACAATCAATAATTATAGGTTAATAAATATTTATTGTTAAAAAAAGTATGATCATGAATGGAAAGAAGATATATATATATATATATATATATATAACGAGGACACGTAGAGGTTTTTATTTTTTGATTTTTTTTAAACAATTTTTAATCCTCACAAATTGTTTTTAAACCACATAAAATTATTCATCCACCAATCAAAAATAAAAATTTAAAATTTTAAAATTTAAAATTAATTTTCAATTTCTAAAAAAGTAAATTCAATATCTAATTTTACGAAAACTTTAAAAAACTTTGCAAATACTTTTTAAAAATTTGCAAATTAATAAAGAGTTAAAGAATTTTGACCCAAATTATATACAATATACTCTATAATAAAAACTAATCTACCTTTTACAAAAGAGAGATACATTTACTTTTGAAAAAAAATTAAAATATTTGTTATTCAATGCAAATGAACACAAATTTCATTACAATTGAATTTAAAGATTTATAATTATATTATAAATATTTCATGCATTTTGACCCAAATTAATTACAATATATTCTATAATGAAAACTAATCTACCTTGATGCAGGGGCATTAGACACTAGCCAACAATGTAGGAGGTTTTGTCCACATGGGTTCAAAATCATTGAATTGTAACAACATGGTGTCAATACCTTAGCTGCATGTTTCATTTAGATTAGTTAGGGTCAATCGAAGTCGAATAGCTTTTAGTTCAGTCCGTCTGTCATGTTTCAGTTATTTGAATAAATTGTAATTAGGCTTTTGATTTACCAATCACGGTCCTCACAGAGGAACCGAAGAGACATATGTTGATGTATAAATGTAACTCCCAGATGCATTGAAGGGAGGAGATTTTCACAGTAAAGTCGTGTGTTAAGCTTTTTGCTTCAGCTGAATAAAAGCCAACATTTTATTGATTACTTGTGTGTGATTGAATTAGTCTCTGTGCGAATTTGTTTGGTCCCGAGCATAATGAATCTCCAGTCCTGTGATTAATTAAATGAAGAGAATTGTTGTGTAATCTCCGCGAACCCTGTCTATGGTTGATTGTGGATTCCCTGGAGTTGTCGCATTAAATTTCGTAAGAAGCCGAGATGATATATTAACCCATCGTCGTAGACACTGTAGATGTCAGCCTTGAAGAGCGTGACCGTAGGATTTGTTACCCGCAGAACGATGGACTTCTGGTCATAGTGGAACCCCCGCTTAATAAAGAGATAAACTTGTTTTGCTGTTAATTGGAAATCTTGCCCGAGGCTAGACCCTGAGTTAGTGAATCAAAGGATAGCGTAACCCCAAATTAACCCCCGGTCAATCAATGTTCCAAAACAGAGAGTGGGTTGGTGAAACCGAACCGCCCATATCGCACCACTTTTGTGGAGTAAGCGGTATTTTCCATTTGGGAGCGATTCCATAGAGCAACTGACACGTGGCATACGATGGGGTTCCAAAACCGCCCTCATCGCACGCTAAAAATCGACATCGGAGCCCACGCGATATTGAGGTATACCGTTCGATCTGGAGACTAATCATCGAACGAAGATTGCATTCGAAAGTAGCCCAGAGGTTAACCAAGGTATAGTTGTGTGTATTTAATGGAATTTTCGCCGATCGTATGTGTGGGTCTGGCCTAGAGTATATCAAAGTGATCCATTGGCAATTTAATCGGGTGATTTACATAACCCCGAAATATTTAACTTTTACCATAAGTTAAATCCGAGTTGGTGATGGTTCTATATTGGAAATATTGCGGAGTTATAAGGGTTAATATATTTAAATTTTTCCAAGGTTTGCCGAATATATTTATTTGTCAATTTCTTCGAAATTGATAATTAAAATTACAAGAAGTTGTGGAAAACCACGTGGAGAGGAACTGAGTTAATTGAGTGCAATTGTTGACAGAGCTACGATAAGAGACCAGCTCTCCTTAGTGGGCCGAGTTCAGCTTTGTTGCTGTCATTTGTGGTATCAGAGCGTTTTTGAGTTGTTTTGCAGAGAATTAACATGGCAATCCAAGTTGGTAGAGGTGCTGGCAGAAGGAGACCCATTGCCAATGCAGAAGTGTTGGAGACCTTGCAGAGGGTCCAAGCCAGAATGGATGCCATAGAGAGAAGACAACCCAGAGATCCTGAAGAAATTAGTGAACCTGAAATAGAAGAAGCTGTAGAAATTGCTGAGATTCCTCCTGACATGAGGCTCCTCAGAATTGTTTTGGGGTCTGCAGTTAAGCCCAAGATTTAAGTGTCGAGTTTTGCAGGAGGACTGAATCCAGAGGAGTTGGTGGATGGATTAATGAAATGAACAAGTTCTTCGACTATGAATAAATGAGTGAGGATAAGAAGGCCAAGTTTGCAGTAACAAACCTGAAGGGACATGCTGCACTTTGGTGGGATGGAGTGCATGCAGAAAGGAGGAGAGTTGGTAAGCAGCCTATCAAAAGCTAGACCAGAATGATGGCTAAATTAAAAGGTAAATTATTTCCTAGTGATTATCATCTAACATTGTTTAGGCAAATGCAGAACCTGAGACAGAGGTTGCTGACAGTAAAGGAATACATAGAAGAATTCTATAGAGTAAGCATAAGAGCTGGGCAATTTCAAGACACACCAGAGAAGACTTCCAGATATGTGAATGGTCTCAAGCTGGAGATCCAAGATGAGATTGGTCTTCTGTCTCCTAAGACATTTGAAGAGGCCTATCAGATGGCCTTGAAGCAGAAGAGAAACTCCTGAGGAATCAGTCTTCCAAAAAGAGAGGTACTTTCCATGGAAAGGGAAGTCAGGGTGGTATAGGAAAGCCTACTACACCCAGGGATGGAGCTAGCAGTAGCTCACCTCAGAATTCATCTACAGAGGGTGATGCAAGAGGCAAAATGGGTTCTTACAGAGGAAGAGGAGGCAAAGGCAGAGGTAGAGAATTAAGGTGCTATAGATGTCAGCAAGTGGGACACAAGCACTATGAGTGCCCAGAGAATGTGGGTGCTGGTCCAAGAAATGTTGTTGTTGCCCAGGCTGGAGAAGAGGCAACAATTTAAGAAGAAATTCTACCAGAGAGGGGAGAGTCCTTGGTGGTTAATAAGGTCCTATTGAAACAAACCAAAGAGGTCACTGAGCCTGCACAAAGGAAGACTTTGTTTAGGAGCATATGCAAAGTCCAAGGGAAATGCTGCCAGCTATTCATTGATAGTGGCAACACAGACAATCTAGTTTCCACTGAGGTGATAGAGAAGTTGAAGCTGAAGACAAGGGAGCATCCAACTCCCTACAGGGTGTCCTAGCTGCATAAAGGGCACCAGCTGATTGTAAAAGAGCAGTGTGAGATAGAGCTACAAATGGGAAAATACAAAGACAAAGTCCTGTGTGATATGATGCCCATGGATGTGTGTCGCATACTGCTGGGTAGACCTTGGCAGTTTGACAGAGCAGCATTGCATGATGGCAAGAAGAACACTTACAAGTTCTTCAAGGATGGAGTACATCATACATTGATACCCATGGAAGAAGGAAAGCCATCAAGTAGGGTGATTGATCCAAAGACCTTGTTGTTGAGAGGGAAGGAATATCTGCAGCAGATAGAAGAAGAAGAGGTAAATTTTTCTTTAGTTTGCAGACCTAAGGTAGTTCTTACTTCTACAAAGATTTCTAAATTTCCAATAGAAATCCAAGAGATGTTAGACAATTATTGTGACATTGTTGTGGATGATTTACCTGATGAGCTGCCACCTGTGAGAAAGATCAGCCATCAGATAGATTTTATCCCTGGTTCAAATCTACCAAATAAGGCAGCCTACAGAATGACTCCCACAGAAAATGAGGAAATCAGGAGACAAGTACAGGAATTGGTGGACAAGGGACTGATGAGAGAAAGTTTGAGTCCATGTGCAGTGCCAACAGTATTGAGCCCAAAGAAATATGGAAGCTGGAGAATGTGTACTGATTCCAGAGCAATCAATAAGATAACAATCAGGTACAGATTCCCTTTTCCCAAAGTTGAGGATTTAATGGATTGTTTGAGTGGTGCTAAATATTTTTCAAAGATATATTTAAAAAGTGGATATCATTAGATTAGAATAAGAGAGGGTGATGAGTGGAAAACTGCCTTTAAAATAAATGAAGGGATGTATGAATGGATGGTAATGCCTTTTGGGTTGTCAAATGCACCTAGCACTTTTATGAGACTTATGAATGAAGTTTTGAAAGAATTCATTGGTAAATTTGTGATATTATATATGGATGATATATTAGTTTTCAGCAAAACCAAGGAAGAACATTTAAGGCATCTTAATTATGTCTTGAAGAAGTTGCACCAAGAGAAACTGCTGATAAACTTGAAGAAATGCTCATTCATGAAGGAAGAGTTGTTGTATTTGGGCTTTGTTGTTTCTGCAGAAGGATTGAAGATGGACCCAGAAAAGTTTAAGGCAATTGTGGAGTGACCTTCACCCAGAAACGTTTTTGAGGCAAGAAGTTTCCATGGACTTGCCAGTTTTTACAGGAAATTTATAAGAAACTTCAGTAAGATTAATGCACCCATCATTGAGACAATAAAGAAGAGCAAACAACCATTTTAAATGGACTGCTGAAGCAGAAAGAAACTTTAAAATTTTGAAGAAAAAGATAACTGAAAAGCCTATTTTGATTCTGCCTGATTTTGTTAAACCATTTCAAGTGAAGTGTGATGCTAGTGGAGAGGCCATTGGAGCTGTGCTGAGTCAGGATGATAGGCCTGTAGCCTATTTCAGTGAAAATCTGAATGACACCAGAAGGAAGTATTCCTCTTATGAGAAGGAATTATATACAGTTGTTCAGGAATTGAAAAAGTGGAGGCAATATTTGATGTCCATAGAATTTGTATTATATTCTGATAATCATGCTTTGCAGTACATTGTACAGCATCCCAAGTTGAATCATAAGCATGCCAAATGGGTTGAGTATCTCCAAGGTTTTAAATTTGTTTTGAAACTCATAAGTGGACAAGCAAATAAAGTAGTTGATGCTTTGAGTAGGAGGCACATGCTTGTTCAAGAAACCAATTTTGAAGTTGTAGGATTTGATTTTCTCAAAGAATTGTATAAAACAGATTCAAATTTTAAGGAAGCATTTGAGGCATGTTGTAATCCTGTTCTAACAGATAGAAATCAGTGGCTGGATTATTTCTTGCAGGAGGACTTATTATTCAAAAGAAACCAATTGTGTGTACCAAAAGGTTCCATGAGAGAAAATTTGATCAAGGAGAAGCATAGTGGTGGACTTGCTGGACACTTTGGTACTGATAAAACTTATGAGCAGCTGAGTCACTTCTATTATTGGCCCAAGATGAGAGAAGAAGTGGATAAGTTCATGAAAAATTGCAAAATCTGTCAATATGCCAAAGGAAGGAGCTAGAATGCAGGATTGTACACTCCCTTGCCTATTCCAGACAGGCCTTGGGACATGGTGAGTATGGATTTTGTTCTAAGATTACCCAAGACTCAGAGAGGGAATGATGTAGTCTTTGTTGTATTAGACAGATTCTCCAAAATGGCACATTTTATTCCATGTTACAAAACTAGTGATGCCACCCATGTTGCTAACTTGTTTTTCAAAGAAGTTGTTAGTTTGCATGGGTTGCCCAAGAGTATTGTTTTAGACAGAGACACTAGATTTGTGGGCCATTTTTGGAGGATGCTATGGAAGAAACTTGGTACCAAACTAAGTTTCAGCTCAACTTATCATCCCCAGACTGATGGAAAAACTGAGGTAGTGAATAGAAGTCTGGGAAATTTGTTGAGAAGTCTTGCAGGAGAGCATCCCAAGCAGTGGGATCATATTTTTCCCCAGGCATAATATGCATATAATGACTCACCAAACAAAAGCACAGGGAATATTCCATTCCATATTGTTTATGGAATGCACCCTAGAGGAATATCAGAGTTAAGGAATCTGGGAAAGGCAGAGCTGCGAAGTGCTGATGGTGAGGAATTTGCTTCAGAGATCCAAGCCATACATGAACAAATGAAACAACAACTACAAGGCAACAACATCAAATACAAAGGCAGAGCAGAATTGAGCAGAAAAGAAGTCCATTTTGAAGTAGGAGATCTAGTTTTGGCACACTTGAGAAAGGAGAGGTTCCCAAAGAAGCAGTATAACAAACTGAAGTTCAAAAATATTGGGCCATGCAGGATACTTAGAAAGTTTTCTGCTAATTCTTATCAAATTGAATTGCCTCCTGATGTTGGAATATCTCCCATTTTTAATGTTGCAGATTTGTACAAGTATGAAGATGATGGTGCAGAAGAGGGACCAGTAGACAAGGAACAGATTGCGTGGGAAAAGAAGCTACCTCCAACACAACCGTTGCAACTAGAGAAGATATTGGACAAAAGAATGTTTAGGAAGACCAGAGGACAAGAGTACTTTCGGTACTTAATCAAATGGAAGGACCAGCCAGAGGAAGATGCCACTTGGATGACTGAAGGAATGTTGCAGAAGATAGGCAGATCAGTGGAAGAGCTCATGGACAGGAGTCCATGAAGAAAATTGGCTTCGAGAGTCTAATGCAGGGGCATTAGACACTAGCCAAAAATGTAGGAGGTTTTGTCCACATGTTGTGGCTAGGAGGGTTCAAAATCATTGAATTGTAATAGCAAGGTGTCAATACCTTAGCTGCCTATTTCATTTAGATTAGTTAGGGTCAATAGAAGTCGAATAGATTTTAGTTCAGTCCATCTGTCATGTTTCAGTTATTTGAATAAATTGTAATTAGGCTTTTGATTTACCAATCATGGTCCTCACAGAGGAACCAAAGAGACATATGTTGATGTATAAATGTAACTCCCGAATGCATTGAAGGGAGGAGATTTTCACAGTAAAGCCGTGTGTTAAGCTTTTTGCTTCAAATGAATAAAAGCCAACATTATATTGATTACCTGTGTGTGATTGAATTAGTCTCTGTGTGAATTTGTTTGGTCCCGAGCATATTGAATCTCCAGTCTTGTGATTAATTAAATGAAGAGAATTGATGTGTAATCTCCGCGAACCCTGTCTATGGTTGATTTTGGATTCCCTAGAGTTGTCGCATTACATATCGTAAGAAGCCGAGATGATATATTAACCCATCGTCGCAGACACTATAGATGCCAAACTTGAAGAGCGTGACTGTAGGATTTGTTGCCCGCAGAACGATGGACTTCTGGTCATAGTGGAACCCCCGCTTAATAAAGAGATAAACTTGTTTTGCTGTTAATTGGAAATCCTACCCAAGGCTAGACCCTGAGTTAGTGAATCAAAGGATAGCGTAACCCTGACTTAACCCCCAGTCAATCACTGTTCCAAAACCGAGAGTGGGTTGGCGAAACCGAACCGCCCATATCACACTGCTTTTGTGGAGTAAGCGGTATTTTCCATTTGGGAGTGATTCCATAGAGCAGCTAACACATGGCATACAACGGGGTTCCAAAACCACCCTCATCACACACTAATGATCGACATTGGAGCCCGTGCGATATTGAGGTATACCGTTCGATCTGGAGACTGATCATCGAACGGAGATCGCATTCAGAAGTAGCCCGAAGGTTAACCAAGGTATAGTTGTGTGTATTTAATGGAATTTCCGCTGATCGTATGTGTGGGTCCGGCCTAGAGTATATCAAAGTGATCCATTGGCGATGTAATCGGGTGATTTACATAACCCTGAAATATTTAACTTTTACCATATAGTTAAATCCGAGTTGGTGCTGGTTCTATATTGGAAATATTGCGGAGTTATAAGGGTTAATATATTTAAATTTTTCCAAGGTTTGCCGAATATATTTATTTGTCAATTTCTTCGAAATTGATAATTAAAATTACAAGAAGTTTTGGAAGACCACGTGGCGAGGAACTGAGTTAATTGAGTGCAATTGGTGATAGAGCTACAATAAGAGACCAGCTCTCCTTAGTGGGCCGAGTTCAGTTTTGTTGCTGTCATACCTTCTACAAAATAGAGCTACATTTACTTTTGGAAAAAAATTAAAATATTTGTTATTCAATTGGAATGAACACAAATTTCATTACAATTGAATTTATAGATTTATAATTATATTATAAATATTTCATACATTATCAAAATGAAAAGGGTGTCAAATATTTTATATTTCTTTCTATTCTTAAATATAACACCATATATTCTTATTCTTAACACGATGTCATGGTATGGAATATTATATGGTTAAACTTAAGGAGTGAATTAGATCATATTATAGACTCGAGTTGGGCTCTAATGCACTTTCGTATTCTCTTTCGCCAATTTATCTCTTTGATTTCATGTTTCACTTATGGTTTGTCCCAATTTTTTAGGTTGACCTCCTACTCAAGCATCACATACAAAATCACCACGATCTATCATCCTTCCACTCCTCTTGAAAAATCAACCACTATTTGAAATCTTTGGTTCATTCACTCCCTTACTCTTGGTGAAATATGGATCATATGGGGAGACTTCAACCTGATTATATATTTAAAATTGAAAAAATGAGGTTTGCGATGACCAGATGTTAAGTCTCAACTCTTCGAGGAGTTGATATTATAACATAAGCTCACAGATGTGGACATCTACAATGACATTTTCACTTGGAAAAATAGGTGTATTGGTTGTCACCAATTAACATATAGGCTCAATGTTTATCTAGTTTCTGAATCCAATTTGGCCAAGGTAGTATTATTTTGGGCCTCTATCTTACCATGTCGAGGATATGACCACTAGTCAGTATGCTTGGAAGTAGACATCAAAGCTAGCTTGGAGAAAAAACCCCTTTGGTTTGAATTTTCATGGCTCAGAGACCTCTCATTCCTGTTAGTCAATGGTGGCAGGAAGCCTCCCCTCCTCTTGGATCCCTAATGTTTTAATTTTAGAAAAAAACTAAGAACCTAAAGGCATAAATCAAAGCTTGGAACTTGATGTAATTCAACAACATACATCAAACCAAACAAAAGCTTGAGAAGTGAATGGATCAAATCTATCAACACATAATTATGGAAGGGAGGACACAAGTATTGGCTAAGGAATATGGGTAGTCCTCACCAATTGGAAGAGTGTCGAATCTAAGAAGAATTCCTTTGGAAATAGAAATTATTCATTAGATGGCCAAAATAAGGTGAAATAAACACTAGCTTCTTTCACAAGATAATGGGAAACCATCACCATCATAATAGGATATTATATCTCTAAATGAAGCAGTTCAAAAAATCATAGACCATCAATAAATGGAAAGTAAATTGATTAGATTTTATAGAAACTTGCTTTTAGAAATCCAAGTTGATCAAATGGGAACATTAGAAGAATCATCGATTCAATTCCTCATTTTTTCAAAGAATATTATAATGAAGCCTTGATGAGACTAATCACCCTTGAAGAGGTGGGATAAGTTATTATTTCTATGACAAAGAACAAAGCTTTAGGTCCAGATGGCTTCACATCAGAATTTTTCCAAGCATGTTGGCCCTCTCTCAAACATGAAGTCCATAACCTAGTAGAAGAATCTAGATCAACAACCTTAGTGCTCCCAGTGCTCAATGCCACTTTCTTCACATTAATCCCAAAATATGAATGGGTTAGATCCTTTAGGATTCAATCCCATCGCTCTATGCAATATCACTTATAAAGACATAGCAAAATTTATTGGAAATCACCTGAAACCAATTCTTCCAACACTCATTTCTCTGGAACAAACTGGTTATGTTGAAGGAAGAAAAATTCTAGATGTAATTTGGTTTCTCATGAAGTCATCCACTCTCTCAGGAAGACTAAAAAAATAGGTATGCTAATCAAGGTCAACTTATAAAAAGATTCTGATAAACTAAGTTGCTTATATTTTTATCATGTTCTTAAAGCCTTTTGATTTTTTGAAGACTAGTTAAGTTGGATGGATCAATGATAACCTCCCCTTTCTTTGATATTCTCCTAAATGGCTCACCATCCAACACTTTTTTTTACCTCCCATGGCATCCACCAAGGATATCCTCTATCCCTATTCCTCTTCATCATGGGTGCTAAATGGATTGGTTTTGTTATCAACATTGTTATTAGTTAAGGATCCCTTAAAGGATTGAGAGTCTTGAATGATAATATTTCCATGTCCCACTAATATTTTTTGGATGATATTATCTTAATGGGTAATCCTATGTTCAGCGAAGGAAACATGAATAAAAGAATTTTTGAGGACTTCTCACTATCTTATGGAAACACCATAAATCTCTCCAAATCCAAAATATTCTTCTTCAACACCATTTTTTCCATTCAAATGAACATATATAGGATCCTGGGATTCAAATCATCCATTTTTCGAACAAATATCTAGGATCTCCCCTATTGGAATCAATATTAAAATATAAATATTGGAAATATCTGGTTCAGAAGCTCAAACACAAACTCAACTACTTGACATTTCATTCACTCAATCTTGTTGAACAGGTTGTTCTCCTCAAATTGATGTTTCCGGCCATATCCATATTCCTTATTTTTTCTCTGGAAGTGCCCAAAGGTGTCCTCAATAATATCAAAAGTATTTATTGTTCATTCTTATGGATGTTGGAATTGTTTTCATTAATGGAAAAGGTGATTAGGATGAAGGTAGCAATAGAGAAGAATGAAGAACAAATCAAAGAATGGTAAAGGAAAAGAAGGTGATGATGAAATATATTTGAAGCCATTTTTATCTCATAATATCACTTCAGTAGCAGTTGGAACCCATTTATATGGCTAGCGCTCTGAAATATATTTCGAGTAGTATGTGGAAGATCAAAAATGACCTCCTAGATTATAGGTTAGAGCTAGTCAAAGGTGAGAACCCTCAAGTCTAAGTGGAAGATCTATTAGTGGGGGAGGACCCCTTGGTGCATGTTAAGTTTTGTTTTTTTCAAAAATAAACAGACATAGTTGGTTGAGTGGCCAAACAAAGGATTGGGTAGATGTGGAGCAGATAGAAAAGTTTAGTGGAATCATTTTATTGATCATATGGTGCAGCCCATTAACATCTCATCTTGGAGGGAGTACCCCAGCAGGACCTTCCTGAAAGGATCCAGAGCAACACACATGGGAGCTCTAGGGATGATGCAAGTGAAAGATAAGTGGCCTGACAAAAACAGATGGCAAGCACATTTATTAGCTAAGTTTGAAGTGGGTGGCCCCACTTGACAATTAAGCTCGCAAAAGTCTTTCCCAATAGAAACTTAAACAACACAGAGGAGAAGGCCTGAGGTGGGAAATGCATGGGAAACATTTTAGTAGCATAGAATTAAAGAAATGGCAAGGGCCCTTTGAATTTTCATTGAATCCGGTGGTTTTTTTTGAAATATTTTATAAAGGAAAATGGTGCAAAACTAAGGTTATGGGACCCTTTTCTCTCTCCTCTTTGACATGATGGATGGAAGCATCTAGTTGATCGACGATGATGATAGCATGATGTACAAAGGTATGTGTGGTAGGCATATTCAGTCATTAGAACAACCCTAGTGGGCCAAATCTAAGTGAATCATGTCACACTAAGGAGGCGTCACATGGCGGAGATGACATAAGCATGATGTCATCTCGTAGGTTCAATCCCAAAAGGTTTATAAGTTAGCTCAAGAAGGAATGATAGTCTAATTGGGTAGTGAGTAATGTGACAATTATTAGAGACAACACAAATCAAATATCATTTGATTGGTTATTGCATAAAGACGGGTGGACCCACTAGACAACTTATCGCGAATGTGAAACCCCAGAAGTATTTAAGAAAATGAAAAGGAGAAATGACGAGTTGACAGAGCACATGGATGAGATGAAAGCTGATGTAAAATCACAAAAACCAATGGGAAGAAGCTTCAAGACGGTCACACACAACACTTAACCCCACAAGGAATATCCCAGAGTTGATTATGATAGTCGTAGTCTTCCTAGGCAACGTTTTGGCCCAGAATCCAGCAAAGATTTTATCAGAATCATGTTTACGGTTGTTAAAATTTAGTATTTTGAGTGCCCTAAGGGTTTTTGGTAGTGTTGAATCCATTTCCACTATCAAAAATGGATTCAAAACACTCCAACTACCTGCTTTCTTGAATTTTAGTTGCCTGGATTCTGGCGAAAAACTGTTGTCCGGGCTATTTCGTTGCCTGGGTAGAGTTGTGGGCCATGCCTTAAGTGCCAAGACGTGGTCCCATGTGGCGAAAATACTAATGGTGCGAAGAGTTTTCAACGTAAATAAGCCCTTGGGGCTTACTTGGTATAAATGAGTTGGTGGAATTTGTTTTGTAGTGTTTTATATATATATATATATTAAAATGATTTGGGAACATGTCTAGATGCGTCAACAACAATGTTAAATCCCTTTGGAGCTAAAACACAACAAAGAGGGCCAACAGAGATTATAGCACATATTTAGCAGCTTTTTTATATAAAGCCTTCGAGATTTTGTATGAACGAGTGAGTAGCGTCAAATTAGTGTTATGCAAAATATGTAAGAGCACACCACTAAAAAAGCTAAAGAGGGCATGCATATATTATTAGCAGTGTATTTCATAGCACAAACAGTTAAGAGACAAAGTTGGAAGTTTTTCCAAATTTGGAGCTATCTAAATATAGAAGAATCTTTGCTAAATCGTGAAACAAATTTCAAAATAGTGAAATTGGGTAGTTAAGCTTATTTTTTATAGCAAAAACAAGTAAAGAGATTTTTTTGACTTGAAGTGCACATATAGAAGACTTAAAAAGAGAAATTCAAAGGAAAAAATAGAAGATTCATGCAATAAATCAAGTGCAAGAGAACTAAATATTATTATTAAAAAATATCAGTCTAAATTCCTCTATAAGAAGAGTCGATTGAGCATATTGATTGAGTATGTGTGTGCAAAAGAGAAATTGTGTGAGAAAGTGTGTTGGTGTTGTTGTTGATGTGTTCTGTTAGCCCCTTATAAATTTCTTGACAAGCAAGCAAGGGGCTAATGTGTTTTATAAGCCTACAAGGAATGCATTTCCGTTGAAACACATCATCCTTGCATCCTTTTCATGTTCCCTTCCTTGTGGCTGTTCTCCCTCTGCTGTTATGGTATCAATGAGCCTTGCTGATAAAAAAATTATGCCCCAAAAGGCCATTATCTGCCCCTTGTACCTCTGAAGAGTGCCTCATTTTATCCATTTTCCCCATTTGTCAAAGTCCCCTTTGTTCCCCCTAAATTCCCCCTTACTCTCCTAAATCTCCCCAAAATCCCCATGAAACCTCACCCTTGCCTTTTGTTCCCCCAAATTACCCCTCTATCTCCCTATCGTTACCCTCCTTAGGCCTTGAAATGCATTAAAATGGGTTAAAAACCACTTTTCGACCTTATAATAGGCCTAATCTCCTTTCCTGCGAGCTCCTCCACTCTTCTCCCCGTAGAACCCAGCGCTGTGACCGAGCGCTAGCCCTGAAGGCACTTGTCCCATATGTTTATCGGGCGCATTCTCAACCATTGATCCATACAGATCGGACGACGATCGTTTAAAACCGCGACACTCGTGATTCACCCGTTCAAACCACTGATCACGCCATCACCGTCCATTCACCACCATATCGACAGTTCGGAGTGTATCTGCCACTGTGGTCCCCGCCGCGCGCCATACCATAAAACAACCGGATTTTCATCGCACCGCTAATGGGGGTCGGGCGGTATTTTCCCATTGCCCAGCGACTCCATACAGCGCTCGACACATGTCTCCTGTACGACGGCAAAACCACCCTCCCATCGCGCGTTATCTGTCGGTCCAGGATGCGCAGCGATATTCATATGAGCCGTCAGATCTGCTTTTTCCCATCCAACGGTCATCGCTCGACGAAGCTGCGCGGGGTTTAATCCAAGGTCTCCGTATTCCTGGCCCACCATTAATTGCCCTCCACTGTGTGTTCGACCATCGATTTCCTCTAAGATCCGATGGCCCAGTTTGGTCTCCCCACTGTTGACTCTTCCATCATTGGCGGGTCTCGCCACGTCGCCTCCACGTGTATCTGCCATAATTCCACCCGTCCCGTTGCATATATTTCATCCAAGGTCGGGTTTATTAAGGTTTTAGATTTAAATCTCCCCTGCACTTCTCCAACCTTGCGCCATCTCGGTTCTCCACCATTCCACAACATTTTCCGCCTTTTCTCCAATGTCCTCACAGTCACCCATTGCACCCACCGCCCCATTCATTGTTTTCTTAACAGTTTCGTGTTCTGCAGGTTTGCAGGTGGATAGGAAATCGCCCTGGCTTATTATCTCTGTCACAGTGACATAAATGCAGAAAAAGACCACTTCCAATGGCCTAGATAAGAAAGGATAGCCCGGGAAGGTGGCTGACAGGACTTGCATTAAAGAGAAGAGTTCAAAACTCTGCAAATCTTTCCGGTGCCATTAACACACATGTTTCACAGTCAAAGGTGTAAGTGGAGCAGTAGAGAGCTTAAGGCACGCAAATGAAGATATTCAAGCCTTAAGTTCTGAGTCTTAGATGGCAAAGCACCAGATCAGTAATCCCATGGATCAGGCAGAAAGGTACAACACGCAGAAATCAATGCACATCAGGGTTTTCTACAGCAGCAGAATGTTTTTCCTCCATAAAGGACAAAGTGCCCATATAGTGTTCAATCTATGTCGTGTTTCAGAGAGATTTTCTACCCTGAAACAACCCCAGTACTATCAGATCATTTATTTCATCAGTATGGAAGACTTCTTTATCATTCATTTAATATTTTTTTTATTCACCAATAGCACCACAGAGTACTGCAGTCAGAGTACATCAGAGTTATATCAGAGTAGTCTGAAGACTTCACCCAAAGAACACCAGAGATTAATGCACAGGATTTATACAGAATGGGCTTCGGCCCTCTTTCTTTTCAGAAGTTTAATGCTGCATTTAGTTCTTCACCTACCTTCTTTGCTCCTCTGGAGCTATAAATTCATGAAGAAACTCATTTTAAAGGTTGTTGATCAGTTATCAGAGAATTGCAAGTAGTTTCTTCTGAGACACAGTCTCTGTGTAAAGTTTTAAGATAGGTTGAAGGAGATGTTTTCAGACTGAGTATTCAGCTATTGGAAATGTTGTACTTGATTGGTATTGCTATTTAATATGACAAGCACATTTCTTTGGA
This sequence comes from Pinus albicaulis, assembly GCA_034641835.2. Taxonomy (NCBI): domain Eukaryota; kingdom Viridiplantae; phylum Streptophyta; class Pinopsida; order Pinales; family Pinaceae; genus Pinus; species Pinus albicaulis. The sequence continues at coordinate 953,322,769 of CM076571.1, forward strand.
TCCTAATCTGAAGCAACGATGATGTTTTCCTATCTTTGTGTTTACATTCATTTCATTTCGTTTCTACTGGCTTTCATCAGAATATTGGCATAGGATTTACCCTTGTTAGGTACCCTATGTTTATGCTCTCCTTGTCATTTATGTTTCTCTTCTGAATGTATTATCTAAGAAATGATTTCAGTTGGTTTAACCAGTGTAGTGGATGTTATTGCCTACTCTCTGATGTATGAATTAAATGAGTTCAGTTCTTCGATGTTTCTTGTTATAGATTCAGTTGGAAGATTTGGGAACACTGGGGATTAGAGTTAGCCCTGCCCACTAGGATCCTTGTACGACCAACTGGTCTTTAACTTTGTGTTCTGAATTTGTGTTATCTCCTCCCCTCCTACTCTCCATGTCACACGATCATCTTTAAGATCCAATGTTTTAGATGACTAGCCCAACTGAAAGCTTGCACATTGGATAATAAGAAAACCCTTTCCTGACTCCATTGCCCAATGGTTTGAATATTTCCTAGAATACTTCACCTCTGCCCTTATTCCTCTTTGCTCATTCTGGTCTTACACTAAATCCGCCTTTCTTGATAACCAGCAACCAAATCAAACAAATCAAACAAACAAACCCCGAGCCTTATAACTAGCCTAACATCTTAACATTAGAGCTTCAAAGACAATTATACTTTGACTATCATAGAGAGATCCCTCTCTGGACCCAGGAGGGCTAGATCTTGAGGTCTGAAAGGGGTTTTGATGTTGTCTCATCTTTTGGTATTTCCAACCTTGCCAAAACATGGGAACCCACTCCACGATTACACAACTAGGTTTAACAGCATTTACAATTCCCTCCCTCCACATATGAAACCTCCGCAAGGCATGGCCCTAGCAAAATACCCTGAAGGCTTTGATGCCGACATGGCTTATGAGCTTAGAGATAAATATTACAACACATTGGAGGACATGTAGAAAGGAGCAGTGAACATAGAGGCGAACCTGATTGAAAAAAGAGCAAGACTGAGATCTGAAAAGAGGGTAACATATAGAGATGACAATGTAGCTTCCACATCTGACCAAAAGTATGATAAATTTTCTAAAAATGTAGAAAGGTTACAGCAAATGATGGAAAAAATGGTTGTCACAGTCAGTAACCAAAATAGAAACCAGAACCAAAACTTTAGAAGAAACAATGCCACTCCCAACAGACAAAGAGAGTCAGATCAACAAGTTATTCCCCCATTCCAAGAGAATTTTCTTGATGAAGATGAGGGAATCGTAGAAGAGTCTGAGGGAAACATAATGAACATGTTTGAAACAGAGGATTCAATCCATAACTGTTGTTCAGAAGAAGATCAACCCTCACCCTCTGGTTGGGAGGAGGAATGGTTGGAATCTGAAGAATACAGGTTAGGGTTTGAAAATTCCATGATGCAGGTCAGAGAACAATACGAACTCAGAAGCAAAAAGAGTCAAGAAACTCCCAAACCGAAATCTTCTGAGGTCACCATCAAGAAAAGGCCTAAGAAAACTTCTAAAGAAGCTACTGAAAGTAACAAGTCAGCAACTGAGAGTTCTGGAAAGAACAAAGAAAGGGACAACCAAAACACTGATACACAAGGTAAACCAGCTAGCAACACTAGCACTGCAGTTAGCACTCCTGATACAACTTTCACAAAAACTATACATAACGAGAATCAACACATTGATTCACCCACTAAGGCAGTGGCTAACAAAATAGAGTTGAACATTCCAAAGAGTCATTCCACTTTCAATTTGGAGAGTGAGATTGCAAAAATTAAAATCTCTGTCCCACTCTCTGAGCTGGCCACTCAGGATGTATATAAATGCCAAATTTTGAAAGCATTAAACTTAGGTGAGAATAGTGACACTGTAGATCTGAGTGATGATCAACCTGCCCTTCTGTTCTGTCCAAAAATAGAGGGAAAGTTTCAGGAAGGGGTAGTTCCACCTTTCTATATCAGTCTCAACATTCATGACAAGATTCTTCACAATGCATTGCATGATTCTGGAGAATATCACAACCTGATGCCTAAGGTATTCATGGAAAGGCTAGGCCTAGAGATAGCCCGTCCTTACAAAGATTTATTTTCATTCGACTCTAGCAGAGTAAAATGCCTTGGCCTAATTAAAGACCTATGTGTGAGCTGACTCAGATTCCTGCCAAGTGTATGGTCATGGATGTTGTGGTGGCAGATGTGCCACCCAAATATGGCATGTTATTATCAAGATCATGGGGAGCCAAGCTGCAAGGAACTATGCAGATGGATGGGGCTTATGCCACAATCCCAATATTTGGCCAACTTAGAAGACTGTACAGGGAAGAAAAAATGAAATTCCTGGTTAGTAGCCTTGAAAAGCCTGAAAACTCTCCTTTATACTCTGTACATACAGACCTGGATTCCTTTATCTTCTGTAGTGACGAATCTTTGGGGGGACTAGAATCTAAAAACATAGATACAAGCGAAGGTACACATGATGAAACAAAGCTAATGGACTTAAACATAATGGATACCCTAGACTCAGAAAACAGAGACATAGAAAACCTTGAACAGTGCACTGAAACAACAACGCAAAGTGAACCAGAAACGGAAAATAATCAGTCAACTAGTCTCCTCTCTGATTTCCATATCCATAATGAAAAACTAGACAGCCCCCAGCCTAGTGCAGACCCTATAATGCAACATGATAGCGAACCCAGCTGTAGGGAAAGGAATGAGAACAAAAACGAGAGAAAACCCCTGTGGGAAATGAGTTTTGATGGGTCATGTACAAGGAGGACTGCTGGGGCAGGAGTGTGGATACATAACACAAAGAGCGATTACGCAGAGAGCCATGCCTGCAATCTGCACTTCAAATGTATGAACAATATTGCAGAATACGAGGCCCTTATCCTAGGCTTAACTCTGCTGAAAAAATTAGGAGCCCATAGGATAGCCGTGTGTGGAGACTCTGAGCTGATTATTAAACAGGTGAATGGTGAATACACAGAGAAACATCCTAGACTGAGAGCATATAGGAATGACACTATGGATCTACTGAAAACATTTTTCGAATACGAATTAGTGTTTGTTCCTAGGAGTCAAAATGTCTTTGCAAACGGATTAGCTTGCCTAGCTAGTTCATATCCTAAGACTCCTAGCGACCAACAGATCATCATTCAGACCAAATTCAGACCTGTTGTGCTAGACAACGAAAAATATTGGCAGGTGTTTGAAGGTGATAAACAGATCGAAGATTTCTTGGTTGGCAGAAATGAGTTTGAGTTTTCTGATTCAGACTCAAAATATGATAGTATCTGCCTAAGTGAAGAATCCTCAGATGAGAAAAAAACATCCTGTAACATAGAAATAAACTCTTTAGATGAACAGACTAGAAATTCAAAAGGAAATTGCGAAAATGCAGATAGTGAAGAAGTGGAGGTGCTGCAGGCCAAGGATAAGAATATACCCAGAGGCTTGGCACCCTTAGAGGACCTCTTTGACTTTGATGATGTAGCTAAAAAGCCCACTATAGAACATGTAGACTCTGATGTGGAAGAATGCAATTTAGGCACAGCAGATAAGCCCAAAATGATTAAGCTGGCTAAGTCTTTACTGGCAGACATGAAGAAGAAATACTTTGACCTTTTCAAGGAATTCATTGACGTGTTTGCTTGGAGTTATGAAGACTTAAAGGCCTATGACACAAGCATCATTCAGCATAAGATACCCTTGAAAGAAAATTAGAAGCCCTTTAGGCAAAAACTTTGTAGAATCAATCCGAAACAATTGTCTGCAGTTGAAAAAGAGATTAAGAAGATGTATAAATCAATTATAATTGTGCCTATGAGGTTCTCTGATTGGGTATCAAACTTAGTGGCTGTGAGAAAGAAAACATGGGAAATCAGGATGTGTATAGATTTCAGAAATCTTAATAGAGCCTCACTAAAAGACAATTACCCTTTGCCTAAAATGGAACATATTCTTCAGAGGGTAGTGAGCTCTAAGAGAATCTCCCTGCTAGATGGTTTCTCAGGTTACAACCAAGTATTAATGATCCCAGAAGACCAACTCAAGACAGCCTTTACCACTCCATGGGGCACCTTTATGTATGTAAAAATGCCTTTTGGACTGATGAACGCTGGTGCAACCTTCCAAAGAGCGATGGATATAGCTTTTTCAGATGAGATAGGACACTTCATTGTTATTTAATTAGATGACATAACAGTCTATTCCAAGACTGAAGGAGAACATATAAAACATCTGAGGAAAGTGTTTGAAAAATGTAGAAGGTTTGGTCTGTCATTGAATCCCAAAAAGACTATATTCGGGCTGCAAGAAGGAAATCTTCTTGGCCACATTATGTCCAAAAAGGGGATTAGGATAGACCCACAGAGAGTTGAGGGAATACTACAAATCACACACCCAAGAAACATCAAAGAATTACAGTCCTTCATTGGGAAAATCAACTTCCTTAGGAGATTTATCCCAAACCTGGCTGAACACCTTAGGAACATGACTAACATGCTGAAGAAAGGCGAGGGGGTTAAATGGACTATTGGAGCTAAGAAATCTTTTGAATCAGTGAAACTTGCGCTAACCCAAGCTCCTGTTCTAATCAGCCCAGATTTCTCCAGAGATTTCCTGATCTTTTCATTTGCCTCTGAGCATATAGTAGCTGTAGTTCTTCTGCAGAAAAACACAGAGGGAATGGAACAGCCCATTTCTTTCTTCAACAAAGCACTCAGAGATGCACCCTTGAAATACAACATAATGGAAAAATAGGCTTAGGCTCTGATTAAGGCCTTGAAAGACTTTAGGGTGTACATATTGCATTCTCACACCATAGCGTATGTGCCCAACATCATTGTCAAAGATATACTATCCCAAGACCCAGACGGGAAAAGGGGAAAATGGATTGCTGTGATCTTAGAATACGACCTTGAGATAAAACCCACCAAACTGATTAAAGGTCAGGGCTTAGCTCAACTAATGGCTGAATCAAACTTACAAGCCCTAGACATTAACATGATAAATACCTTGGATGAGCAACAAGAATTGCCTGATCCCACTATTGAGGAAAAATTTCAGAGCTCTCCTTGGTATTTTGACATTTTATATGTGCTTACACACCTCAATGCCCCTCCTGAACTATCAAAGACCAAGGCCATATTCTTAAAGCTAAAAGCCAGGAGCTATTGCATTTTGAATAACTACTTATACTGGAAAAACCCAAATGGCTTATTGCTTAAATGTTTGCCTGAAAATGAGGCAGAGATGGTTAAACAAGAATTCCATGCTGGAGAATGTGGAGGCCACCTGAGTTGGAAAGCCACTGCAAACAAAATACTGCAAATCAACTCTAACATGCCCAAAACCAGAGCTGAAATAAAGAGAAGAAGTGACTCTAATATGCTCAAAATTTAAGTCACGAAAGAGAAATAAGGATACTTCAAGTTCAGATCTCAAGCCTTCACAGTTTTGCTTCAGTTTTCTGCAAATTTTTTCCAGGTGCAACTGTCCTTATGCCTTAGACCCACAGCAAGTCAGACAGTCTAATCCTGGCTTGACTGTTTTTCAATTTCATGTCTTAGAATGTAGAGAAGAAATCTGCTGGACAGTCTAATCCCAGCAGATACTAGATTAGGTAGAGAAACAAATGAGACCAACAGCCTAATCTGGTCTCATGGAGAAATAAGGGTAGATTTAGAATAGGTTTATTTTCTATTTTAAAAATAAATGATGGAAAGGGTCTTCTAGCTCAAATGCACCCTAGTAGAAAAATGCTAGGATTGCAGTGTGGGCAGGTAGTTTGTTGGGAAATTTTTTCTGCTGATGTGATGTCTTCATATTGTGGCAGCTGATCTAAATAAGGAAGGGATGTGTAAAGCAGCAGGCAACTGGCCTTCTCCAAAGATCTATTCTTTGAATTCTTGACTACTTCAAGTAGAAGCCATCCCCATGTGGAGCCACTGTTAGCCCCTTATAAATTTCTTGACAAGCAAGCAAGGGGCTAATGTGTTTTATAAGCCTGCAAGGAATGCATTTCCGTTGAAACACATCATCCTTGCAGCCTTTTCATGTTCCCTGCCTTGTGGCTGTTCTCCCTCTGCTGTTATGGTATCAATGAGCCTTGCTGATAAAAAAATTATGCCCCAAAAGGCCATTATATGCCCCTTGTACCTCTGAAGAGTGCCTCATTTTATCCATTTTCCCCATTTTTCAAAGTCCCCTTTGTTCCCCCTAAATTCCCCCTTACTCTCCTAAATCTCCCCAAAATCCCCATGAAACCTCACCCTTGCCTTTTGTTCCCCCCAAATTACCCCTCTATCTCCCTATCGTTACCCTCCTTAGGCCTTGAAATGCATTAAAATGGGTTAAAAACCCACTTTCCGACCTTATAATAGGCCTAAGCTCCTTTCCTGCGAGCTCCTCCACTCTTCTCCTTGTAGAACCCAGCGCTGTGACCGAGCGCTAGCCCTGAAGGCACTTGTCCCATATGTTTATTGGGCGCATTCTAAACCGTTGATCCATACAGATCGGACGATGATCATTTAAACCCGTGGCGCTCGTGATTCACCCGTTCAAACCACCGATCGTGCCATCGCCATCCATTCACTGCCAGATCGACGGTTCGGAGTGTATCTGCCACTATGGTCCCCGCTGCGCGCCATACCATAAAACAGCCCGGTTTTCATCACACCGCTAATGGGGGTCGGGCAGTATTTTCCCATTTCCCAGCGATTCCATACAACGCTCGACACCTGTCTCCTGTATGACGGAAAAACCGCCCTCCCATCGCGCGTTATCTGTCGGTCCAGGATGCGCAGCGATATTCATATGAGCCGTCAAATATGCTTTTGCCCATCCAACGGTCATCACTCGACGAAGCTGCGCGGGGTTTAATCCAAGGTCTCTATACTCCTAGCCCACCATTCATCACCCTCCACTGTGTGTTCGACCGTTGATTTCCTCTGAGATCCAACGACCCAGTTTAGTCTCCCCACTGTTGACTCTTCCATCATCGCCGTGTCTCGCCACATTGCCTCCACCTGTATCTGCCGTACTTCCACCCGTCCCGTTGCATATATTTCATCCAAGGTTGGGTTTATTAAGGTTTTATATTTAAATCTCCCCTGCGCTTCACCAACCTTGTGCCATCTCGGTTCTCCACCATTCCACAACATTTTCTGCCTTTTCTCCAACGTCCTCATAGTCACCCATTGCACCCATCACCCCATTCATTGTTTTCTTAACAGTTTCGTGTTCTGCAGGTTTGCAGGTGGACAGGAAATCGCCATGGCTTATTATCTCTATCACAGTGACATAAACGTAGGAAAAGACCACTTCCAATGGCTGAGATAAGAAAGGATAGCCTGGGAAGGTGGCTAACAGGACTTGCATTAAAGAGTAGAGTTCAAAACTCTGCAAATCTTTCCGGCGCCATCAACACACAGGTTTCACAGTCAAAGGTGTAAGTGGAGCAGTAGAGAGCTTAAGGCATGCAAATGAAGATATTCAAGCCTTAAGTTCTGAGTCTTAGATGGCAAAGCACCAGATCAGTATTCCCATGAATCAGGTAGAAAGGTACAGCACGCAGAAATCAATGCACATTAGGGTTTTCTACAATAGCAGAATGTTTTTTGTCCATAAAGGACAAAGTGCCCATACAGTGTTCAATCTATGCCGTGTTTCAGAGAGATTTTCTACCCTGAAACAACCCCAGTGCTATCAGAGCATTTATTTCATCAGTATGGCAGACTTCTTTAACGTTCATTTAATCTTTTATTTATTCACCAATAGCACCACAGAGTACTGCAGTCAGAGTACATCAGAGTTATATCAGAGTAGTCTGAAGACTTCACCCAAAGAACACCAAAGATTAATGCACAATATTTACACAGAATGGGCTTCGGCCCTCTTTCTTTTCAGAAGTTTAATGCTGCATTTAGTTCTTCACCTACCTTCTCTGCTCCTCCGGAGCTATAAATTCATGAAGAAACTCATTGTAAAGGTTGTTGATCAGTTATCAGAGAATTGCAAGTAGTTTCTTCTGAGACACAGTCTCTGTGTAAAGTTGTAAGATAGGTTGAAGGAGATGTTTTCAGACTGAGTATTCAGATATTAGCAATGTTGTACTTGATTGGTATTGTTATTTAATATGACAAGCACATTTCTTTGGATCCTAATCTGAAGCAGTGATGATGTTTTCCTATCTTTGTGTTTACATTCATTTCATTTCATTTCTACTAGTTTGCATCAGAATATTGGCATAGGATTTACCCTTGTTAGGTACCCTATGTTTCTGCTCTCCTTGCCATTTATGTTTCTCTTCTGAATATATTATCTAAGAAATGATTTCAGTTGGTTTAACCAGTGTAGTGGATGTTATTGCTTGCTCTCTGATGTATGAATTAAATGAATTCAGTTCTTAGATGTTTCTTGTTATAGATTCAGTTAGAAGATTTGGGAACACTGGGGATTCGAGTTAGCCCTGTCCACTAGGATCCTTGTATGACCAGTTGGTCTTTAAATTTGTGTTCTGAATTTATGTTATCTCCTCCCCTCCTACTCTCCATGTCACATGATCATCTTTAAGATCAAATGTTTTAGATGACTAGCCCAACTGAAAGCTTGCACATTGGATAGTAAGAAAACCCTTTCCTGACTCCATTGCCCAATGGTTTGAATATTTCCTAGAATACTTCACCTCTGCCCTTATTCCTCTTTGCTCATTTTGGTCTTACACTGAAGCCGTCTTTCCTAATAACCAGCAACCAAATCAAACAAACAAACCCCGAGCCTTATAACTAGCCTAACGTCTTAACATTAGAGCTTCAAAGACAATTATACTTTGACTATCATAGAGAGATCCCTCTCTGGACCCAAGAGGGCTAGATCCTGAGGTTTGAAAGTGGTTTTTATGTTGTCTCATCTTTTGGTATTTCCAACCTTGCCAAAACATGGGAACCCCAACATGTTCATTAATCAAATATTGCTAAAGGTGTTAGCAATGGTTGTGTTGGTAGGTGTTTAAGAGAAAAACTGATTTATTTTGTAAAAGGATTTGGCCTTCATGATACGAGTATGAAAATTGTATGAAAGATGAATCATTGAGTCAAGCAATTTTATCTCTTGCAAATCAGGGGTTGTAGCTCCTTCTAGTAGTTGTTGGTAAATGTTTAGGGGTTGAAGCTCCTTTGGGTAGAAGTTGATAAACTCAAGGGTTGTAGCACCTTTCAGTGGTAGTTGATAAATCATGGAGTAGTTGCTTCATGTTTTTTGTAGCTAGATAACTTTGTAACGACAAGTATTAGTTTTCTCTTGTCAAGTAATTTGAAGAATTTTTTTAATAATCTATGTGTACTATTTGTGCTATTTATGTTAATTATTTTCATACGCATATGAATTAATTGCGAAAGTATTTCTTGGTGTCTCAGTTTCATTGCAAGTGAAAGAAAGTTTTAAAATTACTACAATACTGATTCACCCCCCCCCCCCACCCCCCTTCTTAGTATTTCCCCGTTTTCTAAAAATTGGCATAAGAGCAACTAGGTTCCTTCAGGATCATTTTAATAGCTAGAAGGAATATCAAGGTCCATAGAAAACCAGGAAGGAGGATTTACAAATAGGGTAGCTATGTTCAATGGAATAAACTATGTATTTTGGAAAGTAAGGATGAAGAACTATATTTAATTACTTGGAGTTGATGTGTGGGATGTTGTGGGAATAATATCAAAATCATCTAGTAGTGATAGTACAAATTAGAATATGGAGTTCACATGCAATTCTAAAGCCATGAATGCCTTGCTTGATGGCCTACCCAAATCGAAACTAGTTATGGTCAAGGATTGCACAACTGCCAAAGATATTTGGGAAAAGATGAGAAGCTTCTGTGAAGGATACAAAAAGGTAAAGAAAGCTAAAATTCAAGGTTTTATAATGAAATTTGAGTCTTTAAAGATGCATGATGATGAATATATTTCAAAATAATTTTTGATAGTTGATGAAGTTGTGAACACTATAAGAGGCCTTGATGAGAAACTAGAAGAACCAGTTGTGATTCAAATGGCATTGAGATCTCTCCCCGTGAAATTTAATCCAAAGGTATCACCTATTGAAGAGATGACCAACATGAAGAATCTCACTTTGGACCAGCTACTTGGTACAATCACTGCTTATGACATGAGAATCTTAAATGGAAAGCCTACAACAAAGGAGTCAACCTTCAAAGTAGATAAGAAGCCTAAAGAAGATCATGTTGATTCCTTTTGTGAATTAGATGAAGAAGAATCCAATTTTGCGAGGAAAATAAAGAGAGGCTTAGAAAAATATAAATGTAAGTTACTTTTTAAATGCTTTAATTGTGGAAAATTTGGTCACTATGCTTCCAAGTGTCCTGAAAAGAAGAAGAATAAGGAATATGATCCAAGAGAAAAAATTAGGAAAGTGTAAAAATATAGGAAGAAGGCCAAAAATAAGAGCTTCTACACCGAAGAAGCCAACTCATATAAAAGTGAAGGTAGTTAATCCTGTAATGAGGAAAAATATGATGAAAGCACAAAAGGGTTCATGCTTATGACTATAGATAATATGGAAGTTGAAGCCATTAATTATGATGGTGAACAGGCTGAGGTGGACTTAGAAGGAGAGTTGGTTAGTTCACTTGAAGATATTGAAAGGATGAGAAAGAAAAATAAATCTTAAAAGGAGTTGTTGATAAAATAAAAAGTTGAAGTTGTTGAACCATTACTCCTGCAAATCGAAGAAGGTAAGAGAATTAAAAAACCATTAAATGAACAACTTAGTGAAAAGAGTCAAGTATGTGAGAGACTGGAAAAAGAAGTTTTTTTGTCGAGAAAAGAGTTGGAAAAGGAGAAACCTAGCTGAGGTTCAATCACAAGTTTGGAAAGGGTACTAATAATTTTAATGTGCTTTTGGAAGAACAAATAGCCGAACTAGTCTAGAATTAAAGGAAAAATAAATCTCAATGACATAATGCAAGGGAAAGAGGTTGATTTACTTTGTGCAAGAAACCATAAATGGTGACAAACAACAACCAATAATGATTCAACACAGCATAAAAAAGACAAATAAAGTGTCCACCCAAATAGCCAATAATAGCAACACAACATGAAGATAAATTTCACTCAATAATAGAGCAATGTTGGAGAGGAAAACTGAAATATACAAATAACAGCCCATCCAATGTTCAAAAATCAATTTACTCCCAAGTATGACAATTTGTTTCCTAGCTATTTCTTTACCTACACTAACTATGGACACAACGCAACAAATTGTGGGGTAAATATATCATACAAACAACTTAGATCAAGGAGAAGAAAATATCATCAAATCAGACAGAGGATGAGAAGACCCAGGTATAACAATTCTTTGGGTCCTTTAAATAATTTAACTCAATGTTATAACCATCAAAATTTTGGGCTTAGAATAGATGAGTGAAAATTCAAGAATAAAAGGCATGATCTAGTTATTGAGAAAACTAGCCAAGAGCCAAAATTATAGAAAGAAAAGGAGAATTAATAGAAATTTAACATTTTTTTGTATGCTAAAAACAAAGGAAATCATTGGTAGGTGGAAAATCTCTATTCCATGCACATGTTAGGATAAAAAAGTATGTTTTTGACATGGAAACTAGTAGAAAAAGGGAATGTGACCTTTGACAACAATGCACCAGGATAGGTCATTGGTAAAGGGGTTGTCAGTCCATTTAATTACAGAGGTAAATCCAAGAATGTTTAATTTTCTGATGGGATGAAGAATAATATTCTTAGTGTGTCTCGGATGTGTGACGAAGGTTATGATGTGGTTTTCAAGGCTAAAATTGTCAAATCATGTATGCAAGCACATGTGAAGTTGTAGCTGAAGTTGTGATAATAGACAAAAATGTTTATGTACTAAAAGAAAAGACAGAGAGGTGTTTCTTGTCAAATATTGATGAGAGTTGGTTATGACATAGGAGACTTTATCAAATAGTTATATTAGGAAAAAAGAATGCAGTGAAATATTTTCCAAAGATATCAAAGCTTGAGAATAGCATTTGCAAGTCTTGTTAGTTGGGCAAGAAAGCTCGAGAACCATTCAAGTCAAAGGAGAGATCATCAGCTAAACCATTATAGTTAGTACATATGGACTTGTGTGGACCATCAGGGATGAAAAAACCCATCGATAAATTATATTTCATCCTTAACATTAATAATTATAGAGGATGATATGGGTTTCCTTTCTTAGAGAGAAATATAAATCCATTGTGAAGTTTAAGGACTTCAAAGCCATGGTTTAGAATGAGATTGACCGTAAAATAAAAAAAACATAAGATATGACAATGGAGGATAGTTTATTTCAAAATAATTTGATGATTTTTTCAATAATAATGGCATCAAAAGGTAATTTACTATAACAAAAACTCCACAGCAGAATAGTGTAGTAGAAAGAGTGAATAGATCAGTTTAGCAGTTAACTAGAGCCAAGATGGGAGAAAGAAATGTTCAACAAATATTTTAGGCTGAAAACATTCATAAAACAATAGTGATTCTCAAGAAAGCTCATTTTAGACCAAAAAATGATAAGACTCCCTACGAGATTTGGTATGGAAGACTCACTACAGTCAATAATTTCAGAGTATTTAGAAGTAAGAGCTACATCAAGAGGAACAATTACAAGCTTGGTAAGTTTAATGCAAGGGAATATGAAGGTATTTTTCTTGGACATTATCAAAATAGCAAGGGATATAGATGCTACAATAAGAATAAAAATAGGATTTTTTATTATATTGATGTCAAAGTGGATAAATATGTTGAATATGAAGTCATTTAGTCAATAAACAATAGTTGTCGTAATCTAGTTAACAATGATGATAAGGTTGAAGATCCACTTTCAGATGAAGTAAATGAAGAGCCCTATAGTCCTCAAGCCAAATACCATTCAAGGTATGTGCAAAAACACCATCCATTTGATCAAATTGTTGGTGATTTAAATACATGTGTCCAAACTAGAAGGAAGTTTCTTAATGACCCTACTCATGTGCATGTAGCTCTATTATCTATGGAGGAACCAAAGGATGTTGCACAGTGTAACAACCTTGGTAAAAATTTCATGTAATAAAAGTTAATAAATGAAAAATAACAACCACGAATTATGGGACACTTATTACAAGATGAATGTTGGGAAAATATATCCTAGTGTGGGTATTCATTTGGTTTATTATGGCCAAGGAAATTGGAAAAGGCAATGTCAAAGGCTTTGGAAAGGAAAAATGGAATTTTTGGACATTTATCTATGAAAATAATGGAAATTAGGATAAAATGAAGGTGAAAAGTTAGAGGTTGCATGTGAGGAGGAAAATGAAGGAAAAATAATGGAAAATGAATAAAATAGAGGCCGTGTTGATAAAAAGCCTTCTGAGGATCAGTTGGTAGCTTTTTTCAATGTAACCTTTTGTGAGTTCAGTTTTGGAGCTCTCTCTCTATTCTCTCTCACAAACACTCTTGAAAACAAATTTTTCTTGGAGAACTTCAACATTGGATCAAGAAAGGAAAAGAAGGAAAAGAGGAAGAAAAGATCAAGCAAGAAAGAGCAGGATCAAGTAGAAACATCACATTTACTTGTAGGTATCGATTTTCATGTATGCTTTCCTTGCTAGATTTGGCATGCATGGTTATGCATGTATGTTCTTGGTTCTCTTGATATCATTGACATGAGTTTTTTCAGGTGTGTTAGTGTTCTTCAACCTTGCCTTGCCATTTCTGGATAGCCATGGTGTGATGGGGTTCTCATGTTTTGGTTGAGCTGGATTACTGGATGGATTCAAAACTGAGTGAGGTGGATATCTGAATGAAAGAACACATGGCCTAGTGATCCCTAAACCAGCCTGTGGATTGTGGTAAATCCATTGGCCTAGTGACCCCTGAACCATACTATGGGTTGTAGTAAAGCTATGTATTATGTGCCTCCTTGGGCCTAGGAATCCTCAACCGGAAAATGGCGAGATATATGGTAAATCCTAGAGTTGGTTGCCTTTGATCAAGCCTAGGAATCATTTTTGGTGAGTGGTGGGATATACGGTAAATCCTAGACTATGGTGTCTCGGTTATGGAATAGTGATCCCTGGATCGGACTGTGGATTGCTGCCTAGAGACAGGGAGAAAATAAAATACCTCATGGATTAGGCAGATAAATCTAGAGGCATCCATGCTTGTTTATGGCCTAGTGATCCGGTAAGGATTGCGGTAAAACCTAGTTCTATTGTTGAGGGTAAGGTTGTTTAGCCTTGGGAATCCCTCGTTGATTTATTTGGTTTTTAATCCCACATCCATGCTTGGAATATGGAATCGGGGTGATTGGATGAAGAGAGATTTAGCTCAACCAATCTATGGTTAGGTGGAACATGGTAGTCCCATATCGGGTTGGCTTTTGCATTCATGAATAACAATTCCTTTCCTCAATATTTTATGTATAAATGTACTGTATTATATGTAGAATTTATGGTTGTTGTATCCTCAGTATTTCTATTATTTATATGTTGGTTATGAATGTGTTTTATCACAGTGAAAATGTATGGTTATTATCATGTTTGGTTTGTAAATGAATGAGCAATGAATATATTACCTAATAGATGATAATGCAACTAATGTGATAAGGCATCAATGCTTCTTAGTGATTCTCAGATAAGTATGAGACCCCTATGCTCATATATGTTGTTTAAACCTGTAGAATGCATATTTGTGAGATGCTTGACGAAATATCTGTCCTGGCTAGTGGGGGACCAGTCAATTCTCTATTAAATAATTGGCATTGGCATCGTCATCTCTATACCTTATTTCATATATGTAATTTTTATGAATTTTTGGGAAGTGACTGGGTCGTAGCCCTGAAATTCATCCTTAAATCCCTCATTCGTTGGCATAACACTAGCAGAAAAGGTTGTAGTCACACTCATGCAAGATCATGGGAGAGAATGGGACACACAATTGATTGGAGGGCTTGGAAAGGGAGTGACTAGGGCTCTAGGAGCTTGGATTGTTGGGTTTCCTAATGGTTTGGTCACCTGGAAAGGTGGGGTATATCCTGGAGGTTCTGTTGGTTGTGTGGATGAATATTTTGGTTGTGTTGTGTCGGTTCCACTTCCTTAAGGTAACCTATGAGGTTGAATCATCTCATAGTAGCCTCTCGTCACATGTTTACCCTAGCAGACTGGTATTCTTGGGTAAATGAGGAAGGAGGGTGTTACAGAGTGGTATTAGAGCATGGTTCACCCCTTGGACTAGATGGAAAAAGTGAGTTTGTGCATTTATGTTGGTTGCATATGTTTTCCTATGCTTGTGTTCGATGTATTGGTTGTGTATGCATGGTGTTGGTTATGGCTTTAGTCGTATCACCATGTGAAAGTTGATGGTGTCATTGTTGAAAGTAATTTTTGTGAATGAATGTAATTTATGCATTGGCTATGCATTTCAATGTTTGTATGTACTGTTTATGTGTGTGTGCCATACATATGTTGTTATGCATACAATTATATGGTTTTAGTTACCATGCATGAGGTCATTATGTGTAGTGGGTATGGTCATGCATTGATAACTGGACAATGGTTGAAATGATGATTATATGTTGACTTAGTTGGGTTTATATATATATATATATATATATATTTGTGTGTGTGTGTGTGTGTGTATTGTGATAATCTGTTCGGTATTGCAGATGATATATTCTCCCCAAATTATATTGCGGTATGTTTGTTTGTTATTATTTGGTTTAGTTGACATAGTATGCCCTACAGGAATAGATCAAGATGACTAGCAAGATGGTAGACTGCAAATATTCTCCCTATGAATCATACGAGCAGTATGGTGTTGGGAACCGTTATGAATTAGCAGAAACATTGAGGAGTTTGAAGGAAGAAATAGGGATTTTCAAAGAAGATAATGATATAATCATGCAGGAATAGGAGAAACAATCAGAATTTAATGAAGTAATTCTTCAGAGTTTGTCAGAATTGCAGAGACAGGGACCACTTTGGATCAGCTATGGACAAGAGGATGGAACTAATGGGGCATGTGACAGTAGGTATTATGGTGGTCATATGTCATATAGAGATGACATGATTAGAAATGGTATATTCTTGTATACTCCAGATAAGAGAGGTGATAGACGCAGGTACTATTCTAGTTCTAGTTCTGACAGGAACTATGATCATCATCATTATCACCCTTACAGGAGGAGTGAGAGGGGATATTTGTTAGATGAGTTTAAGAAAGAAAAGCCACCTAATTTTGATGGAGAGCTGTATAATTTGGAGGATGCAGAGGCTTGGTTACTTGGCATGAATAATTTCTTTGAACTGCATGAGTACACAGATAATATGAAGGCCAGCATAGCTATATTCTTCAACCTCAAATGGAAAGAAGATATTTGGTGGGAAGATGTAAAATAGGTTAGATACATCAAGAGTAAGGAGTTGAGTTTGCATGAGTTCAAGAGACTCTTTAGAAATAAGTACTTGTCAGAAAGGTACTACGACAACAAATCCAAGGAATTATATGAGATTAAAATGGGATCAATGATAGTGAGGACTATATGTCCAAGTTATTGGAGCTATTAAGGTATGTACCGTATCTTAAATATGAAAAGGCTAAAGTTTATATATTTGTCACTGGATTTCCATTAACATTTAGATATTGGATTGAGTATGTTGAAAAGAATAAGGGCTTAGAATGCAGAAGAGAAAGAGAATGTTTCACCACCTAAGAAGTTCAATGCAAATATATAGGGACATGGGTCACAACAACAAAATAGAGGTGATGGTACAAGACGGTTGGAATGTTGGACATGTGGTAAGGAGCATCTTAAAAGGAATTGTTCACAGAATCAGGGTGGTAGGCCTCATATCTATAGTGCACAGGAGGCAAAAACTATTGGGGATGTTGGGCAGAGCATTCCTCGTATCTATGCAGCGCTAAATAATAGGCAGGAATAACATCAGGAATCTACCATTGAGGTGGAAGGTAAGTTTTTTAATCAAGTTGTTTCTATTTATATTGATGCTAGATCTAATTATACTTATGTTAACCTTGTCTTGGTGGATAAGTGTGGTTTGAATAAATTAGTGCATGCAGAATCTTGGTTAGTGTAGCTGGCTACAGGTACCAAGAATCAAGTTCATCATTGGGTAAGAGCTTGTGCATTTGAGGTGAATGGTATGTCTACATCAACATATTTGAATTTATTTCTGTTGGATTCGTATAACATGATTTTGGGTATGGAATGGTTGTATCTTCATAGGACCAAAGTGGATTTTTATGACAAATCCATTGGGTGTTTAGATGATAATGGAGAGAAGATAATCTTACAGGGTAAGAACAAAGCAACATCAGTTAGGATGGTGAAAAATATGCAAGAAAATCGCAATCACATAAAATGGTGTGTGTTATTTGGAATACACATTTGAAGTGACAAAGGTAAAGAAGTTAAGGATGTGGATGTGTTAAGCAAGTAACCATTTCTACAACAATTTTAGGATGTATCTCCTACAGACATTTCAGAGTTTCCACCTCATTGGGAATTAGAATATTCTATTGAGTTAGTATCATGGGCAGCACCTGTTGAGATTCAACAAGATGATGAGCTTAGTGAAAAGAGTCGCCTTCACTAAGTGGGTCCGCAGGCTATTTTTGGCACAAGTCTATTTTTAGACATGATGATCATATTTCAGAAGTTGCAGGATGCTATTTTTGGATGGTTGATCAAGTTGGAAAAATAGATGAAATTCCATTTTTAGAATATTGGGCGAAGTCTATTTATAGATCGCTGATATAAAAATAGATGCATGTCGATTATTATTAGCTCTTAATAATAATCAAACTCTAAATAGCAACTTATTCTCTTGGAGCACTTCAATTCAGTGCACAGATGTGGCACATCAGCTAACTGAGGGAATTACGCAATTCCCAAGGGTTTACTAGAGCTAATGCATGGAGGACTCAGTTATAACTCAAGTGGCAGAGTTATGACACAGTTGGAAGAAGTAGTTATGGAGTTGTATTCAGTTTAACTCAGTTAGACTCAGTTGAGCTAGTTGTATCTAGTCTAACTGATTGATACACTAGTGAGAGTGGAGTGAATTAGTTAGTTAATTAATTCAAAAATAATAACTCATTAATCAATTGAAAAATACAACAGTTAACTACAGTGCATGGTATTTTTAGTGGAGACCCAGTGGAGAGATAGGTGAAAGGGAAATATAGACTATCTGTTGTGACTATAGTGATGCATTGATTGCATCACACACACATTGGAGTTTCCAATGAGGATTGCACAGTCAAGGATGGAGTAATTCGAATTCATTCAGAGCTATTCTTCAGCAGGGATTGCACAGTGGAGGCAGGCTAGCAAGAGGCAAAGATCGGTGCATGGATTTGCAAGATTGGTCCTGATTAGTGTATGAAGATTGGACTATACTGAGAGCTTGTGATAAGATTTGTATGCTTTGTATGATATTGTCATATGATCTCCATGTTACATAATATATAGTTGGGTTTTCGACTGTGCTTTCCGCAAAAGATTAACAAGTGGAATTGATTCAGTATTTTGCATAAATTTAAATAGTGTGAGATTAGGTGAATCAAGGACATATGCATGATTAGTGCATATAATTTCTACATGGTATCAGAGCATTTTTTATTGAAGATTGCAATTGTGAAGTGAGTTTGTGATGGTGGACAATTCAAATTTTCTACTGAAGAAAGATTCTTGGTGCAGAAATCGAGTATACATTGAAATGTCTTTCAATGGGTTGAGATTGGAGTATTCCCTTGATAGGAGCTTGAATTACATAGCCTGGAAGGATAGGATGGGAGTAGTGCTGGAGAATAATGGACTGAAGGAGTTGATCAATAGCGATGTTCCTAAGTCGGGATCTAGTGATGTTGCATTACTTGATGCATGGCAAAAGAAGAAAACAAAGACAAGAAGGATTCTGTTGGAAGGTGTGAAGGACCATATTGTGTCCAGCCTTCATGAGAAAGCCACTCCATTCTTAATGTGGAAGGCTTTGACAGACTTGTTCCAAAGCAAAAGTGACCAGAGGAAGTTGGCGCTTAAAGACAAGCTCAGAAAAATAAAAATGGAGAAAGGCGACAATATTCCAAAATACCTCACGAAGTTTGTCCATTGCAAGGATGAACTGGGAAGTTTGGGGGTTACTGTTGATGAAGAATACTTGGTGAGATTGGCTCTCCTTGGGCTTCCGAAGAGTTGGCATAGCTACGAAGACTCTGTCAATGGACGGTAGAAACTGCCGGGATGGGAGCGACTTTTGTCGGATCTTGTGTAGGAGGAGATAAGGCGGGGTACTAGGGATGGATCTTCATCAAAGAATGAAGATGAATATAATTTCACTTTGGTTTCCAAATAAAGGAAAGGGAAGGGGAAGAATTCTTCTTCAAAATCCGGTGCTAATGGAAAGAAGCAGGATTTGTCCAAAGTGAAGTGTTTTCACTATCACGAGCATGGACATTTCGCCACTAACTGTCCACAGAAGAAGAAGAACAAGCAGGCTGCTGGATCTGCAGCTGGAGAGGCCTTAGCCTGGCAATTTGAGCTTGATTTATTCTTTATTTCTTGCTTGGTTTCAAGCTGTATGGGATCGGTGTGGTATCTTGATAGTGGTGCGTCTTTCCATATGAAGGGAGACAAAGAGTTGTTTAGTGACTTGGAGGAGAAGGACCTTCAGATGCATATAGAGATGGGAAACGATGGTCGGTACAGTGCTATTGGAATTAACACCATTACCTTTGAGAGGAAGTCGGGTAATCCATTCTTGTTGAAGAATTTCATGCATGTTCTAGGTCTGAAGAAGAACTTGGTCTCAGTCGCAATGCTAGAAGACAAGGGTTATGATGTTGTTTTCAGTGAGGGAAAAGCCTTCCTTCGACATAAAAAAATGGGTTAAACCAAGAATATAGGGGTTTGAATTAATAATCTCTACAAGCTGGAGGTATATGGCTACGCTGCAATGGTGGGAAAAATAGAAGAATTGGTGAGTCGGGATGAGGGCGAATTATGGCACAGGAGATTGGGCCATCTTCACCATGGCGCTTTGAAGATTTTGAGGCAAATTTATACTGGACTTCTCAAGGGTACTCTTGCACAGTCAGATCAGTGCAAGGGATTTACTGTGGGTAAGTTTGTGAAGACCACCTTTCATGATAAGGAGAACTGTGCTTTGGTGATCCTAAAGAGAATTCACAAAGATGTGTGTGGACCATTCACGGTTGCTTCAACAACAAAACACAGGTATTATGTGATATTTGTTGATGAATATTCTTGTATATGATGGATATTCTTCATGCAGAAGAATTAAAAATTCTCAAATTTCTGTGAGTTCAAGGCATTGGTGGAGAAGGAGTTGGGGAAGCAAGTGAAAGCTCTACAGAGCGATAATGGTGGTGAATAAATCTCGGGTGAATTCAAAGACTTCTGTAGCAAAGAAGGAATTTGAAGAGAACTCATAGCGCCTCATAACCCACAGTAGAATGGGGTCGCGGAGAGAAAGAATAAAACGATCGTTGGTGTTGCACGAGCGATGTTGCATGACTAGGGCCTACCGATGCACTTATGGGTGGAAGCATGCAACACTACAGTTTATGTGCAAAACCGTTGTCCTCATAGAGTACTTGGCATGAGTACACACGAAGAAGCTTTTACTGATAAGAAGCCTGATATTTCTCATTTGAAGATTTTTGGCTCACCTGTTTACATTCATGTGACGAAGGACACTAGGAAGAAGTTGGATCCGACTGCAGAAGTTGGGATATTTGTGGGGTACACAGAAACACCCCATAATTATCGTGTGTATTTTCCATACATTCGGATGACTGTTATGCGAAGAGATATAAAATTCAATGAGATGAAAGCCATGAAGTTGTCGCTTGAGAGGGATCTACACTTGCATACGGAGGAGGAACTTCTTGTTCCCAAAGATGAGCCTCTGGATGTGGGTCAGCCACAGGAGGAGATTCATGGAGTGGAGGAGTCCACTCATGCAGAACCAAACATCAGACAATGCAGAAAGCATACCATAGAATCTGAGAGACTGAAGCTTGATGCGGCATAGAATGTAGGAGTCCCTACATCGCAGCGCAGACAGAGACAGTCACCTGACCGATTTACTGGATACATGGCTCTTATGAGCAAGTGTATCATGATAGAGCCATCTTCTTTTGAAGAAGCAGTGCAAGATCCCACATGGGTAGATGCCATGGTGGAGGAGTATGACTCCATTTTCAGAAACAATGCTTGGGTGATTGTTCCAAGGCCTGTGGGAAAATTACTTGTAGGATCAATATGGATCTACAAGGTAAAGCAAGCAGCTGATGGGAGTGTCGAGAAGTATAAGGCAATATTTGTTTCCCGTGGCTTCTCATAGATCAAGGGGGTTGACTATGAAGAAACCTTTTCCCCTGTCGCATGGTATTCTTCCATACAGACCATCCTTTATCTCTCAGTGCAGATGGGTTGGCACATTCATCAAATGGATGTGAAGACTGCGTTCCTTAATGGGATCATTGAGGAAGAGGTGTAAATTGAGTAGCCTGAAGGATTTGAGATCTTCAACAGTGAGTCGCATGTGTACAGGCTCAAAAGAGCACTGTATGGGCTGAAATAAGCACCCCGTGCTTGGTACACTCAGATCGACAGCTATTTCACTGGACTTGGCTTCACCAAGAGTGAGGTGGATGCAAACCTGTACCAGATTTTGGTGGAGGGTAAGCTTTTAATCATTGTACTTTATGTTGATGATTTGATACTAACAGGTGATGAGCAGTTCATACACTCATGCAAGGCAGATCTTGCAAAAGAGTTTGAGATGAAGGATTTGGGCCTCCTTCATTATTTCCTTGGATTGGAAATATGGCAGCGAGAAGGTGAACTATTTGTGTCTCAAGGAAAGTATGCCCAGGAGATACTGGAGAAGTTTCACATGCAAGGCTGCAAGCCTATCGACACTCCTCTTCCAGGGAATTTGAAGAAAGAGGATGCTACATCGGAAGAGGTAGTGGATGCCACTGTTTATCGAAAGTTGGTGGGTTTGCTCATGTATTTAGTCAAAAAGCATGTCCTAAGATATCTCAGGGGCACATCTGAGTATGGTTTATGGTACAGAAAGATGGATGAGGTGAATTTGCATGGCTTCACGGATGCAGATTGGGCAGGAAGCCCAACAGACAGAAAGAGCACATCAGGAGGGATTTTCGGTATCGGATCTATGACAGTTTCTTGGTACAAAAGGAAACAAAGATCCATGGAACTTAGTTCAGCAGAAGTGGAATACATGGCAGCAAGTCAAGCTGCATGTGAGGCTATGTGGATGAGGAAGATCCTGGTTGGTTTTTTCAATTCACATTTAGATCCCACAGTGATACATTGTGATAATCAGAGTTGCATTAAACTCTCGGTTAATCCTGTGTTTCATGATAGATCTAAACATATTGATATCCGGTATCATCATATCAGCGATTGTGTGTAGCGAAAGATCAGTTGCTTCAGTACATTCCTACGGAGGATCAAGATGCAGATATTCTGACGAAGGCGCTCACCAGGAGAAAATCCGGATACCATAGAGGTAGGATCGGGGTGAAGGATAATCCTTATCTTGTTTATATGGAGTGTTGAGATTCAACAAGATGATGAGCTTAGTGAAAAGAGTCGCCTTCACTAAGTGGGCCCACAGGCTATTTTTGGCGCAAGTCTATTTTAGACATGATGATCATATTTCACAAGTTGAAGGATGCTATTTGTGGATGTTTGATCAAGTTGGAAAAATAGATGAAATCATATTTTTAGAATATTGGGCGAAGTCTATTTATAGATCACTGATCTAAAAATAGATGCATGTCGATTATTATTAGCTCTTCATAATAATCAGACTCTAAACAACAACTGATTCTCATGGAGAACTTCAGTTTAGTGCACAGATGTGGCACATCAGCTGACTAAGGGAATTACACAATTCCCAAGGGTTTACTGGAGCTAATGCATGGAGGAATCAGTTAGAAATCAAGTGGCAGAGTTATAACACAGCTGGAATAAGTAGTTATGGAGTTGTATTCAGTTCAACTCAGTTAGACTCAGTTGAGCTAGTTGTATCTTGTCTAACTGATTGATACACTAGTGAGAGTGGAGTGAATTAATTAATTAATTAATTCACAAATAATAACTCATTAATCAACTGAACAATACAACAGTTAACTACAGTGCATGGTAGTTTCAGTGGAGACCCAATGGAGAGATAGGTGAAAGGGCAAGATAGACTATCTGTTGTGGCTATAGTGATGCATTGATTGCATCACACACACATTGGAGTTGCCAATGAGGATTTTGCAGTCAAGGATGGAGTAATTCGAATTCATTCAGAGCTATTATTCAACAGGGATTGCGCAGTGGAGGTAGGCTAGCAGGAGGCAAAGATCGGTGCATGGATTTGCAAGATTGTTCCTAATTAGTGTATGAAGATTGTACTATACTGAGAGCTTGTGATATGCTTTGTATGCTTTGTATGATATTGTCATATGATCTCCATGTTACATAATATATAGTTTGCATTTTCAGCTTCAGGATTTCCCAGTTAAAAACTGTGTTATGTGCGATTGATTATTTTTGTTTATGCTTCACATGTGTGTGCAATTAATTTTTCTGCAAAAGATTAACAAGTGGAATTAATTCAGTATTTTTCATAAAGTTAAATAGTGTGAGATCAGGTGAATCAAGGACATATGCATGCTTAGTGCATATAATTTCTACAACACTAACATCAAAGGCATTGTACAATATGAATACTCCAGAGTTAGTAAAGATGAAGTTGTACTTGAAGGAAATGCTTGACAATGAATACATTTGGCCAAGTGTATCACCGTGGGTGCACCAATATTGTTTATGAAGAAGAAGGATGGCACTCTCAGGTTGTGCATTGATTACAAGAAGTTGATGAAGGTGACCATCAAGAAAAGGTATTTTTTTCTGAGGATTAATGACTTATTTGATCAGTTGAAGGGAGTAAGAGTGTTCTCAAAGATTGATTTGAGATTTGGATATCATCAGGTACACATTAAGGAATAGGAAATTTACAAGACAAATTTTCGGACCAAGTATGGGCATTATGAGTTTGTTGTAGTTCCATTTCATTTGACTAATGCTCAAGCTAATTTTATGTGCTTGATGAATAGTGTGTTGCGTCCTTATCCAGACAAGTTGTTTATTGTATTCATTGATGACATACTGATATATTCTAAGAATGAGAAAGAGAATGTCGAGCATTTAGCAACGGTTTTGAGACTATTGAGAGAGCATCAGTTGTATGTTAAGATCAATAAATGTAGTTTCTTTCAGACATGGGTACAATACTCGGGGCATGTCGTCTCCAAGGAGGGCATAACAGTGGATCCAAAGAAGATAACAACTATCGTGGAGTGGGAATCTCCTAGAAATGTGTATGAGGTAAGATCATTCATGGGGCTAGCAAGATACTACAAGAGGTTCATTATGAACTTATCTTGCATTGCATATCATATAACGTCATTGTAGAGGAAAGGTAATTAATTTTATTTGACAGAGGAATGTGCAACAAATTTTGACTAGTTGAAGCAGTTGTTGACAAAGGATCCAATTTTAAAGATTACAGATAGAGATAAAGATTTTGTAGTGTGTATAGATTCTTGCAAAAGAGGGCTTGATGGAGTCCTTATGTAGGAGGGATAGATATTATGCTACGAGTCATAGAAACTGAATGAGCACGATTAGAATTATCGAACACATGATATTAAGTTAATAGTGATCATTCATGCATTGAAGATGTGGAGGCACTATCTTCTAGGCAGATGATTTGTATTGATGAGTGATCACAGTGGATTGCAGTATATATTTGACCAACTTAATTTGTATGTCAAGCAAGCTAGATGGCTGACCACAATTAGTGAGTTAGATTTTGAGATCAGGTACATCAAGGGAAAAGAGAACAGGGTTGCAGTGGTATATATTTGACTAGTTGAATTTGAATTCCAGGCAAGCTAGATGGTTGGTCATAATGAGTGAGTTTGGTTTTGAGATAAGGTACATCAAGGGAAAAGAGAACATGGTTGCAGATGCTCTTAGCAGGCGGATACAAGTAAATCAAATTGCATTTATGAGTTCCTATGGGATATAATTACAGGATCGGAGTTTACAGGTTTGTCAGTAGGATGACAGGTATAGAGGGCTCATGCACAGGTTAAAACAGAGTACATGTTCGGGTATAGGTAGTGGTATATGTATAGGTAGTAGAACAAGTATAGGTACAAGTGCTCAGGATGTGTACTATCATCTCTCAGCAATTAGCTTGATCAGATTTAGGGATAGGATATATGTGTCAAATAGTAGTGGTATCAAGAAGGTTATCTTGAGGGAGTTTCATGTGAAACCATATTCAGGTCACCCAGGATACCAGAAGATATTGAAAAAAGTAAAGAAGTTTTATTATTGGTCGAATATAAAGAAAGACGTGGCAGAGTTTGTGGCTAGATTTTTTATTTTTAGCAGGTAAAGGAAGATTGAAAACATACAAGTGGATTTATATAGTCAATTTTGATTCCAGAGTGGAAATGGGAGGCCATTTACATGGATTTCATTGGAGGTTTTATGAGGACATATAGAAAACATGAGTCCATCATGGTTGTGGTAGACAAGTTGACTAAGGTAGCACAATTCATTCCAGTGAAGACTACATATTCAACTAGTGATGTGGCATAGGTGGTCATCAGAGATGTGGTTAGATTTCATGGTGTTCCAAAGAAAATTGTGTCAGACAGAGATGAAAATTTCACTTCCAAGTTTTGAAAGGGGTTGTTTGCAGGATTAGGTATAGAGTTGGCTTTCAATATAGCTTATCATCCGCAGACATATGGATAGATAGAGAGGGTCAACATGATATTGGAGGACATGTTGAGGATTTATGTGATGCATCATAGAGGATATGGGAGGAGTACCTTCTGTTGGTTGAGTTTTCTTACAACAATGGTTACGAGGAGTCACTGAGGATGATTCTGTTTGAGGCACTGTATGGGTGGATTTGTAATACTCCCATCAGTTGGAGTGATCCAATGAACATGGTATTTATTGGACCGAACATGTTAGCAGAAATAGAATAGGAAATGTATGTTATCAAGAATAATCTAAAGGAAGCACAATACAAGAAGAAAATTTATGTAGATTGGAACAGGTTGCTTATGGAGTTTCAGGTTGGGGAACATGTGTGCTTGTGCATCAATCCAAAGAAGATCTCCTTGTGGATTGGATTGAATGCCAATATGGCACCTCAATTTTGTGGACTTTTCAGGATTCTTGAAATGATTGGGCCAATAGCCTATCAACTTGCATTGCCTCCTATAGTGAAAGTCCGTGATGTTTTCCATGTATCATTTCTTAAGAAGTATGTTAAAGATGTTGACCATGTGATTTAATGGTTTGTATTGTAGGTGGAACTAAATGGAGAATTCCAACCAGGTTCTGAGTGTATATTGCAGAGAAAGGTTCTCATGCTTTGGAACCTAGAAATCAAGCAGGTTAAAGTGTATTGGAAGCACTTCAGGCCTGATGAAGCTACATGGGAGATGATAGATCAGATGCAGGATATGTATCCTTCTTTATTTGTTGGTTGAGTGAATTTCCTTGATACATGTTTTGTTATATGTTTTAATGTGGTGTTTGGTATGCACATATGTATATGGATGTAAATATCGCCATGCGTTATGTTATAAATATCTAATAAGCGGTATGGTGTTATGTCATTTTGGTTGTCATGTTGTTATGATTTTCATGTTGGTTTGTTTCTCAACGGGGTGATTATTGTAAATACTACAACGAGATAAGTTATAAAGATCCATGGAAAGTATGTTTTACTTTCAACAGTCTTGTTGGTTGTAGGTGTCACTGAACACTGAGGATGGTGTTCCCCCAAAGGGGATGGTTCTGTAACAGTCCTGGTGAAAATTCCATGTAATTAAAGTTAATAAAGGAAAAATAATAACCATGGATTATGGGACACTTATTCCAAGCTAAATGTTGGGAAAATAAATCCTAGTGTGGGTGTTCATTTGGTTTATTATGGCTAAGAAAATTGGCAAAGACAATGGCAAAGGCTTTGGAAAGGAAAAATGGAATTTTTGGAAATTTATTTATGAAAATAATGGAAACTAGGAGAAAATGAAGGTGAAAAGTCACATGTTGCATGTGAGGAGGAAAATGGATGAAAAATAATGGAAAATGAAGAAAATATAGGCCACATTGATAAAAAGGATTCAGAGGATCAGTTGGTAACTTTTGTCAGTTTATTTTTGGAGCTCTCTCTCTATTCTCTCTCTCACACACTCTTGGACACTTAGAGTTTTCTTGGCATTGGATCAAGAAATGAAAATAATGCAAAGAGGAAGAAAATATCAAGCAAGGAAGAATAGGATCAAGCGGCGACATCAGGTTTACTTGCAGGTATGAATTTTCATGTATGATTTCCTTGCTATATTTGGCATTCATGGTTATGCATGCATATTCTTGGTTCTCTTGTTATCATTGGAATGGTTTTTTCCAGGTGTGAAAATGTTCTTAAGCCTTGTCTTTCCATTTCTAGATAGCCATGGTGTGATGGGGTTCTCATGTTTTGGTTGAGTTGGATTTCCGGATGGATTTGAAACTGAGTGAGGTGGATCTCCAAATGAAATAACACATGACCTAGTGATCCCTGAACCAAACTGTGGATTTTGATAAAGTCACTAGCCTAGTGACCTATAAACTAGACTGTGGGTTGCAGTAAATCTAGGTATTGTGTGCCTTAGTGGGTCTAGGAAGCGTCAACCGATGAATGGAAGGATATACGGTAAATAATAGAGGTGGTTGCCCTTGATCAGGCCTAGGAATCCTTATCGATGAATGGCAAGATATATGGTAAATCCTAGAGGGTGGTGTCTCGGTTATGGCCTAGTGATCCCTGAATCAGATTATGGATTGCGGTAAATCCTAGATACTAGGAGACATGAAAATTACTCATGGTGTAGGTGGATAAATCCGGTGGCATCCATGCTTGTTTATGCCCTAGTGATCTGATGAGGATTGCGGTAAATATTGGTTGTATTGATGAGGGTGAGGCGGTTTAGCCTTGGGAAGCCCTGGTTGATTTGTTTGGTTTTGAGTCCCACATTCATGCTTGGAATATGGCACGAGGGTGATTAGTTGAAGAGAGATGTGGATCAGCCAATCTATGGTCGGGTGGAACTTCGTAGTCCCATACAGGGTTGGATTTTGAATTAATGAATATATTTTATGTATAACCCTACTAGATTCTATGTGACATTTATGGTTATTGTATCCTTAATATTTATGTTGTTTATATGTTTGTTATCAATGTATTTTATGAAAGTGAAAATGTATGGTTCTCATCATGTTTTGGTTTGTAAATGAATGGTAAACGAATACATGACCTAATAGATAATAATGACGCTAATGTGATAAGGCATCGGTGCTTCTTATATATTCTTAGATAAGTATGAGACCCCTACGCTCAAATATGTTGTTTAAACCTGTAGAATGCGTATTTGTGACATGTTTGACGAAATGTCTGTCATGGATAGTAGGGGTCTAGTCAAGTATCTATTCAATAATTAGCATTTTCATCATCATCTCCATACTTCATTTCATTTCTATAAATTTTAGGAAGTTTTGGGCAGTGATTGGTTCCTATCCCTTAAATTCAGCCTTAAATCCCACATTCACTAGCATAATACTGGTAGAAAAAGGTTGCAGTCACACTCATGTAGGCTCATGGGAGCGACTGGGACCCACAGTCACATGGAGGGATTGGAAAGGGAGCGACTGGGACTCCCAATCACTTGGAGGTATTGAAAATGGAGTGACTGGGTCTCTAGGAGTTTTAATTGTTGGGTTTCCTCAGGGGTTGGTCACCTAGAAAGGTAGGGTATCTCCTGGAGGTTCTTTTGGTTGTGTGAATGATCACTTTGGTTGTGTTGTGTCGATTCCACTTCCTTAAGGTAACCTAAGTGGTTGAATCAAATCATAGTAGCCTCTCATCACATGTTTAATCTAGCGAACTGATATGTTTGGGTAATTGTGGGAGGAGGGTGTTAAACGTAGGGAAACCAGGATGATAATTTGTTAAAATACATGCATGAAGAATTGGACCAGATAGAGAAAAATCAGAAATGGGAGCTTATTCCTAGGCCAACAAACAAAAATTTCATTGGCACGAAGGGGGTTTTCAGGAATAAGTTGAATGAGCGTGGAGAAGTGGTCAGAAACAAGGAAAAAATAGTGTGCAAAGGCTATGCACAAATTAAAGATATGGACTTTGATTAAACCTTTGATCCTAGTGCATGATCAGAGGCCATTAGATTTTTTTGGCATTTTCCTATTTCAATATGTTCAATATATATTATATGGATGTCAAATATGATTTTCTAATTGGAGATTTACAAGAAGAATTTTATATTAAGTATCTATATGGTTTTCAGCTCTCAGAACATCAAGATTATGCTTGTAAGTTGAAGAAGGCCTTGCATGGTCTCAAGCAAGCCCCACAAGCTTGGTATTCCAAATTGGAAAATTATATGCTCAAGTGTGGTTTCAAAATATGTGTATCTAATAGTAATATGTATGTTAAATCTAATTATGGAAAATTGATAGTGGTGGTTGTTTATGTTGATGATATTATATTTTCCAGTGATTCAGATCAACTAAATTTCCAATTTTCAGATGATATGAACGCTAAGTTTGAGATTTATATGCTTGGAGAGCTTTCTTATTTTATTGGATTGTAGATTTCATAGACTCCCAAAGGGATTTTTATCTCAAAAAATAAATATCTCAAGGAATTATTGAAGAAGTTTGGCATGGAGGAGTGTTCTTTAGTGAGCACACCAATGGTTACAAGTTGCAAGCTTTGCAATATTGATGAATCACCAGAAGTGGACCAAAATTTATCTAGGTCTATTATTGGCAACCTCTTATATTTGGCAGCTCCAAGACTAGACACTATGCAGGAAGTTGGTATTGTTTGAATATTTCAAGCAGCCTTTAGAGAGAGTCATCTTCTAAGAACCAAAAGGATTCTCAGATATCTCCAAGCCATGATGGACTATGTACTTTGGTACCCAAGAGGTGAAGAATTTTTACTAATTATTTATATAGATTTTGATTAGGAAGGTGATGTAGTTGATCAAAAGAGAACTAGTGGTAGTGATTTCTTTCTTAGAGAATGTATAGTTTCATGGTTAAGAAAGAAGAAAGCTTCGATCTCTCTCTCAATTGTTGAATTAGAATATATATCAACAAATTATTTTTATTCTCAACTCTTATGGATGACATAGACTTTCCAAGATGTACAATTGTTTTATGATCTCCCTATTCCTATTATTTATGACAATACAAGTGCCATAAAAATGTCAAGAATGTTGTTTTTCACTCAAATATAAAGCATATTCCAATCAAGTATCATTTCTTGAGAGAGAAAGTTACAAATCAAGTTTTCAATTTGGAATATGTACCTACAAAAGAGCAGTTAGCTGATATATTCACCAAATGTTTCCCAAGATATCAGTTTGAGTACTTAAGGCGGATATTGAGAGTTGTTCCTCTTGCCTATCTCCACTAAAATATTCCTTAAAGAGGAAGAAAGGAAGCTAGCACATTCAACATATCAGATAAAGATGGCAGGTCCATAGGATCAAAAAGATAGGGGAATATTGTTGAAATGGGGAGCCCATTAGTGTCTTTTCCATTGATTTAAAAGTGGGAGAAGCGTTGGTGATCAAACGAAGGAAAATAACCTCAAACAAGGGGGAGATGTATTGGTGATAAAAAAAGAAAGGAAAAGTAAACCAAAACATTACTAGAATAGGTTAGAAGTGCATTTTAGGGGGAGAAACATCCAAAGGAGGAGAATATGATGATGCATCCAAGGGGGAAATAAGAAGCACACTTTATTTCTTTATGGCATTGATTATGTTTGATGAAGGTGATGCCATCAATTTCAAAGGGGGAGAATGCTGGAAATATGTTTTCATTGATGGAAAATGTGATTAGGATGAAGGAAACATAAAAGAATAATGCAATAAGAATGAATAATAACTCAAATAATACTCAAGGAAAAGGTGGTGATAATTTAGGATCTTTGAAGCCATTTATAGCTCATAATTTCACTTCAATAGCAGTTGGAACCCACTTAGATGGCTAGAGCTCTCAAAAATATTCCTAGTGGTATGTGGAAGATAAAAAATGGTCTCTTGGATCACATGTTAGAGCCAGTCAAAGGTGAGGATGCTCAAAGTCAAAGTGGCAAGGTTATTATTGGTGGAGTACCCCTTGACACACGTTAAGTTTTGTGTTTTTCCAAAAGAAGTGGACATAGTTGGAAAAGTAGCCAAAAAAAGGGTTGGGAATACATGGAGTAGCTATCAAAGTGCAGTGGAAGTATTTTTTTGGCCTTACGGTGGAGCCCATTAACAAATCATCCTAGTGGGAGTACCTTGGAAGGACCTTCCTCGTAGGATTTAAAGAAATGCACTATGGGAGCACCAGGGATGACGCAAGTGCATGATAGCTAGTCTGACAGTAGTAGGCGACATGCGCGTTTATTAGCTAAGCTCGAAGCAGGAGTCCCCCACTTGAAAAGTAAGGCCGAAAAATTAGTTAAACAACATAAATGAGTAGGCCCGAATGTGTGGGAAAAGTGCTAGCAAAAAAAAATTTAATAAATGGCATGGACCCTTTGAATTTTCATCGAATCTGATGGTTTTTGTTGAAATATATTATAAAGGAAAATGTAACAAAACCAAGGCACAGGGACCCTTTTCTTTCTCCTCTTTGATAGGACACATGGAAACATCTGGTTGATTGTTGATGATGTCAGCATTATATACAAGGAGACACATGGCAAGAATATTTGGTCATTTCAGGGACCCTAGTGGGAAAAATTTGAGTGACACGTGTCACACTCTAGAGGTGCTATGTGGTAGAGATGATGCAAGCCTGATTTCATCATGTAGGCTCAATGCTGAAAGGTTTATAAGTTATCACGAGAAGGAATGAAAGGATTACTAAGCAGGGAGAAACATGGAAATTATCAGAGACAATGCAGCCTAACTAGAAATTGATTGATTCTTGCATAAAGGTAGGTGTACACACTTCAAGCTCATCCTGAACCTGAAACCTAGAAGTATTTAAGAAAACGCAAAGGAGGAATGACAGGTTGACAGAGCGCAAGGATGAGATGGAAGATAAAGTTAAAGTGCGATAATAAATAGGAAGAAGGCATAGAGCGGCCCCACACAACATGTAACCCCGCAAGGCAGGCCCCAAAGTTGTTTATGATATAGCACCGGGGAAAGGAGATGGGGGCCAAGCCATAACCACCAAGACATGGTTTCGCGTGGGGAAAAGACAAAGGGCACAAAGAATTCACAACGTAAGTAATCCCTTGGGGCTTAAGGTATAAAGGAGCCAACATAATTTGTTTTTGGATGAGTCGAGAGCAGTGTTAAAGCCCTTTGGTGCTAGAAAAAAATAAAGAGGGCTAAAAAATATTATAACACATATTTGGTAGCATTTTTATATAAAGCCTTCAGGATTTTTGAGGAACGAGTCGAAAATGTAAAATTGGCGTTATGCCAAATATATAATAATGCACCACAAAAAGAGCTAAAGCATGCAAGAATATGTTAGTGGCAGTGTATTTGGTAGCATAGATACTTAAGAGGCAGAGTTGGCAACTTCACCAAATTTGGATCTATCTAAATATAGAATAACCTATGCTAAATCCTGAAACAAATTCTAAAATAGAAAATTTTAGGTAGTTAATCTTAGTTTTTCCAGCAGAAACAAGTAAGGAGAGTTTGTTGACTTGAATTGAAAATATATAAAAATTAACAAGATCAATTCAAAGGAAAAAATATAAGATTCATGCAAGTAATCAAGTGCAAGAGAACTAAATATTATCATCCAAAAATATCCATCAAAATTTATTTATAAGTAGAGTTCATTGAGTAAGGTTGGGTATTGATTGAGTATGTGTGTGCAAAAGAGAAATTGTGTGAGCAAGTGTGTTGGTGATGCTGCTGGTGTATTTAGTACTGAAATATGATTGAAGGTGTTAGTAATGGTGGTATTGGTGTGTTTTTAAGAGAAAAAATGATTTATTTTGTAAATGGATTTGGGCTTCATTATTTGAGTATGAAAATTGTATGAAAGATGAATCATTGAGGTCAAGAAAGTTATAGTTTTCAAATCATGGGTTGTATCTCCTTCCATTAGTTGTAAGTAAATGTTTAGGGGTCGAATATCCTTTCATTAGAAGTTGATAAACTTAGGTTGTATCTCCTTTTAGTGGTAGTTGATAAATCAGGGAGTAGTTGCTTCATGTTGGTTGTATCCAGAGAACTTTGTAACAACAGGTAGTAGTTTTCTCTTGTGAAGTAAATTGAATATAAGTTTGAAGAATCTATGTGCACTATTTGTTCTAGTTATGTTAATTCTTTTCATGCTCATATAAATTAAGAGTTGAAGTTTTTCTTGGTATCCTATTTTCATTGTAAGCGAAAAATGTTTTAAAATTCCTATAATATTGATTCAACCCCCCTTAATATTTTAATGGTTTCTAAAAATGGGGAGTGGCCTCCATGTAAAAAAACGGGTACTATTTTCTTTGGGAAATATATATATCCAAAAATTGAGGGGGGAATTAGGCCTCAAGGATCGAAATATCACTAGCAAAGTTTTCAAAGAAAAAACATGGTGGAGGCGGATTTAACGTGGCACAATGCTTTGGAAGAAGATATTGACACAAATATATATTCATGATAGGTCTTTTCAACAATGGTTAGATCCATCTCATATACCCAAGGCTATTAAATATGGAACCGTGCCAATGGAAGCAAAGAATTCTTTCAATTGCACAACTTTTGGGAAATATATGCCAAAATATCTTCCCTCTCCTAGGAGGATTCATGGAAATAACTTCCTAAACTCCTCGGCAATGACTCTTTTAGATACATCAAAGATTCTATGTAGGCTCATAAAATGATAATTTTCACTGATTATTGGTAGTAAAACCCCTCAAATTATTCACGACAATCCTATAAATATAAAGAAAGGTGGCCACCCATAGATGAGATTGCAATTAAGGATCATCTCTAGGAAGAAAATCAAACAATGAAAACCCCCCTTCAAAATGGAACAAACAAGCTTCGTTGGGGATATTATCCCAATGGGACCCTCCCTATTAAGGAATCCTGCTCCATAGTGGTTGGCCGCAAAGATCTTCCTATGTAAAAGGTCTAGAAATGAATATCGCTTGAGAACGTTTGGCCAAAGGTTGTACACTTCTTATAGATCTTAGTTAGAAAGCACAATTTGACATGGTAATTCTTGTGAAAATATGGTATGGAAGGATCTTCTATCTACTAGCTATGATACAAAAAATCATAGTATTCCAACCATCTATCTCAACTCTACAGCTTCTAATCCACAAATCTACGAGACAACCTCTCTACCATCTTCGAACACATAGATCAGGATAAATGAATCATCAGTAATATAATCATTATTTGGTGCAAATCTCAATTCAATAATCCTATTTTAGATAGAGCCTGGACCATATCCAAATGCCTCCTATTTTGGAATATATGGAAGGAGAGAAAAAAACAAATTTTCAAATATTATCACTACTCTAGTTCACATGTTTGGTCTAGTTTCCTGAACAACCTCAAGGAAACTATTATAAGTTCCCCTTGGGGCCTTGGTGATTTTTCTTTCCCTTCCTTTGAACTAATAATATTGAAAAAAAAAATCACCACCCCTATCTCATCCCTATCCCTTCCCCACAATGCCTCCCCTTCCTCCCCCTTTCATTAGTCCCCTTCCCCCACCCTCCCCACCCTGTTTTGTTAAAATTAAATTTTATGGTGCCTCTAAAGGCAATCTAGACTTAACAGGCTTTGGAGGCATATTTCACATCCATCAAGGTTATGCTCTCCTCTACTATTATGGATCCATGGTCCACACCACCAACATTGCATCTTAATTCTACTTCCTAAAAAGATGCCTTGCCTATGACACTTAACTCTCCTACTGCAATTTGGAAATAGAAGGAGACTCATAGCTCTTCATTAAAAAATTGAAACATTTTATTCATGGTGGGTGTTGTTTCCTATAAAGAGTTCTTGATTTTGGGGGAACCAGTGGCCGAGACATCTAAAGATTGATAAAAACTTTAAAATATGTGGTCGGAGGTATATGCCATTAGATCTTGCAATGAATCTTCTAATTCTGAAACCTATCTTTAA
Source organism: Pinus albicaulis (assembly GCA_034641835.2). Taxonomy (NCBI): domain Eukaryota; kingdom Viridiplantae; phylum Streptophyta; class Pinopsida; order Pinales; family Pinaceae; genus Pinus; species Pinus albicaulis. The sequence goes on from CM076571.1 coordinate 953,358,151, forward strand.
AACCAGATGGACCAAGAAAGATGAGGGTTGAAAATATTTAATTAAAAATGTGTATAGAATAAATATGAATATGAACAGGGTTTAATAGCTCAGGAAATTAAGAATAGGAGTTTTAACCTTGCAGAAAGAATGTTGAAGAAGGAAAAAATAATGGCGGAATATCTAGCATGGTGGAGTGTAAATTAAGATTTTTTAAATTTGAAGCATGTCAAGTACCATTCATAGTAAATTCACAATCATAAGTTAAAGATATATGCTGCTACATTAAACTCATGCTAGCAGAAGAAAAAATACTAATAAATTATCACACATTAAAGAAAATAACAATGCTACAATACCCAAAAAATTGGAATCAAAACTAGTTTTTATTCTTCAGTTTCATAGAGATGTCTTCATTAGATATCATGAGGCTTTTAAAACTTTGAAACCCCTCAAAATATAATTCCCTAAATTTTATTTCCTCCCCCAAGTCTAACATTATTGAATTGGTTACAAAATTGTTTTTAAACACATACAAATGTCAAATAATATTTACAAATAAATATGATGCTTTTTAAAATAAAAAATATAAAGCTCCACCTTTTAATTACGACAATATTTGTTTTAATTATGGGGTTCTTGGTGGTAACACTGTAGATATTAGTGGTCCTCTGTATTTTTCCATATCCACACCATTTTGATTTACTGACGTAATCTTATCGTCACCTCATAACTATGCTCCAATCTTTGCAATTACTATCACTGCTCTGTCATTACTTTGCCATTACTATCACTACTATGTGATTAATCACACTGATATTCAAAGTCTCTCATCCGAGATGAGATCACAATCTGATCCTCAATGAATGATGGTAATTTATTACTGTTTCTAGAGTTGGTGGGCATGTCATCCTATTTAGGATCTCCATCTTCATCCACAAAATTCCTTTGCATTTTGAATGTTGTTGTTCTTGCCGATGTTGTTTGCCTGGAATCGTTGTTTTCCTAGAATTGTTGTTGCTGCCTGTTATTTGCCTAAATTGCTGCAAGGTATGAACTAGTAACATGTTCAAACATTGCTTTTTAAATCTCAGTTTGTTCATTCTACTTAAAATTGTCTAAATTTATTCAATATAAGTAAGTACCCTCTTAGGAAGATTACATGTGTCATTTCTTGTTCTTGTTGATTACCTGTGTCATTGCTTGTTGATTTTTATTCTTGTCCTGTAATCTCAGTTGTTCTTCCTAACCTCTTAGGCAGATTACTTGTGTGCATCCTTGAATCGTTGTGATGTCCTTGAATTTTTGAGCCTAAATTCCACCTTCCCCTTAAGCTCTGCTACATACCTGGTATAATTTATCACTAAATTATTTGAACCCAAAATGTCACATGGAAGCCCACTTGCACACAAATTGAATGCACATTGCTACATTGGGACCCTAAAATTAAACCTTTATACCTAAAACTACCACTTAGAGCATATGAGGACTCCACTCCTCCTCTTTACTTTACAACTATTTTAGATTTCATCTTCAGAGGTGTAAAGAAATCATCAGAGCCGGAACTTAACACCATATCCAGGTAGGTGGATGAAGGTTTATGAAAGGATCTAACCTACCCTGCAAGGTCCTCAATACCTCTGTGGTTTCATTTACAATTATCGTGATGGAAATTAAAATAATTCTAAGTTTGTTGTGGCGGAATTGTTTGGGATTAGCATCGACTATTGAATTCCATCGAACGTTGAATTCCCTGAGAGAAAAGGGAAGTAGAAGCTATTGAAAATCACCTCTTAAAGTGACCTAGTGTTGAATTCCTTGAGAGAAGTGAAGTAGGAACTATTGAACCTCACCTCGTAAAGTGACACACCTCTAAGCGCCATTCACTGTCCTTTCCTCAAACTCCTTTGCTTAATAATCAACACCTCTCATAGAAGGTGCAGAGCCCTTGTTCTAAAGGTTGAAATGTTTCTCGCAAGAGAAGAAAATCCATATAAATAGTGCTCATATGTGCCCCTGAGATAGCCATATGATCCCATGTAACCAAATAAACATGATATCGATATATTGGCGGACAGGTTTATGATGGATCGTTGGGTGGCGTCATGTAGGGCTTCTAGCTGTGTTGTGAAGATCGAGGGTTTGCAGTTGTGTTGTGAAGATCGTGTTGTGGGGCACATGGTACTCATGCTATGAGCCACATGGTCTATGGAAATTTTTTCTCCCATATTTTTGTTCCACACTTATGTTAAAACCCTTTTACTTTTCGTAGTTTCATCCCTCTGCTTTGTTATGTTTAGATTTTTATTTTGGAAAAAAAGAGGGCAAGAAAAGAGCAAGAAAATGTGGCTTCATGTTGTCACCCAAATATACACCAATTAATGGTGAAGAAGGAGCCTCTAAGGCTTCCTTTCTAAGCCGAGACACCAATAGGACTGTGATCGAACCACAATCTGGAGTTGATTATGAATTTTGGGTTGGTTTTCCATTAAGTGATTCATAGGTCTCGATTAGTGATTCACATTGATTCATAGGTCCCTCAGGGCAACTAGAATGGAAGGAGATTCAGTAGATGCAAGGGATTTTTTGGGTTTGAGTGCTGGAAAAAATCTCAGAAGAGGTTATGATGGGTCAGAGTCTGATTATTCTACAACTGCAGCACAATTTCAAGCTCAATCTCAGGCTCAACCATGAGAAGAGATGAAGCCCTAACTCACAAAAAATGGTGGTGAGTACTTGGAATAGTTTTTTTATTTTTCTTGGTTGAGTTTCATTGTTTTACTCTAATCATATTTATGGTGTTCGATTATGAAAATTATCATATGGATAGATTGGGTTTTGAAATTGAGTCACCATTGTGAAAATTGATGATTGGGATCACTCGAGTAGCGATCTGTTATGCGGAACTATGATCTACGGATAAACAAAATTCCCTAATTGTGGTGCTAGTCACTTAGAACAATAGAGGAAATAATTTACTATCACTTTATCTAAAATAATCATATATAAAAAATGGTGAAAGAACCTACTTGTGATCCAAGCGCTTCTCCTTCTCCTTTTGTCATTGTTGCTGTCGTTCTCAATCCAACTCAGATCACCGGATTGATTCTTGCTGACACAAGAAAAGAACAAAAAAAAAATGCATATACAGATATCTACTTATCTTACTCAATCAAATATATTAGATGTGAAATATATATGTGATTCAAGAATCCATTTCACAAGAAATAGAGACATATATATGCGAAAACGAACAACAATATTTATTAAAGAGTAAAAGGGGGAGGTTACAACCAATGATAAATTTGTTGCCACCGAATCTAGCTTTATCCCAGACTCATCACATCCAACATCATACTAGTAGCATATCAGTACTTCCACTCTCTCAAATGAGAATCCAACAACATTTCTTTACCAAATTTCTTCCTTCCCCAACACTAGGATCTGTGCTCAATTTATAGGGAAATTTATGGTATTTTCTCAAAGAATGACTTTCTAAGAATAGGAAAGACATTTTCCCAAGTTCAAAGGTGTTATATGGACACTTGGATTTGAAGTTTGACACATATGGACTCTTCTAGAAGTAACTATCCATGTGGAGATTCCCGGAACAATGAGAATTCTGCTCCTAGGTGTCCAACACACTCTTGAATGTCGGGAAGTGCATTGTAGTGCATCCTTGAATGGAGGACCTTGCATTGCAACGCAATTAGTCCCTTTATAGGTTGTGTTGGTAAGTTAATAAGTGATATAAAATATACTTCAAACCTTGTAAATATCACAATAGAAGCCATGAATGAATTTTTCTTCTCTTAGGGCATATAGCAACTGAAATATAAGGGGATGATGGACCGTATTTCATTAGTGCTGGGGATGATCTCCAGTTTAACCAGGTAATGGGAGATGATGCCAAAATTGACCTATAATAGCTTCCCCCTAAAGCATGAAGTCAAAATAATAATAATATATTTGGATGAGATGCTTTACAATGTGATGAGATGGAACTGAAGTGGAGTGGCGACCTTCCTCAATCTAACAATAAATTACATCATGATATTTTCATCTTGATCACAAATTGCTGAGGTAGGAATTCCCATGATCAACACATAAACTATCTAATAACATGTACATAGTTCAGAAAGTAATCTACATTGAAATTTTTCCCAATACAGACATGCCTACATATATAGGCCCATGTTCGGACGACGATCTGTATGTAAGGTCCCTGTATAGATGATTTGTACAAAAATCCTGAAATCGCAGCCTAGATGGATGAAACTAGATCTGGGGTCTTCTTATCTCGTTCCCTCGATCATTTGGGTACAAGTCTAGCCATGAGAATATATGACTTGTAGTCGAACATGGAAAGACATCATTTGATTATCAGCCAATGATGTGAGTTGTTAACAAATGCGAGAGAGCCACCATTGATCTTAATGAATCTCAAGGTACTGTAGTACAATTTGTAAGGCGTGAATAGATGATTTGATGTCGAACGCCAAAAAAAATATTTTGGTCTAAGGTCCAGAAGTGAGGATCTTGTCTATGTTGTAACAAGACTCATGGTACTAGAAGATGATGTTTATAAGTAAACTTCCTGGATGATGAGTTGATGTTGACAGGAATCCACTTTATCACGAAACGGAAGTTACTAATTTCATAGAAAAAATGTGACTTGCTATAGCAATGTTCAGGGATGACTGTCATGAAAATGAAGGTTTATGAATATTGCACAAGGATTATTATTCATTGGATGACTTCTCTTGAACATATCGACGACACTAAGATGAGTTGGCAGCATTGACCCAAAACCGAAGTGAAGGTATGATGAAACATAGGTATGAATGAACCATCAAGAATATTACCCAACAAAAAAGTCACAATGATGGAGTGAAAGTGTAATGTTCAAGAGCGACTTGCTACCATAAAAGGGTTTTGTTCACTCTCCCAAATTTTCCTCGGTCATTTGTCGACCAGTACCTCTTTATTTTGTAATAGGCTTGAGGAGGATAACAGATGCTTGATCTATAATTCAACCCTTCGGGCGAATATGCATTGCTATTTAATAATTTAACGATTCTAGCGATAAATGAAACTCGATTCTTGTCGTGATCGACAAGCCCATCACTATTTTATGTTTTAACGAGCCTAACGAAAGTGAAAACCTGGTCCTTTTTCATTTTTAGAGAGTTTGAAAAAGAGGACAAAAGAAAACTCCATCAGTACTTTTTTGTAAATTTGTCGCTCAAATCCAAAAAGGTGTAAAATGATATCTGAGAGAACCTCCTAGCCATGTTTGACTAAGGTTTTCCTTTTTCGTAAATAATCTATCTCAGTCCGGAAAAGGGTTAAACTTATACTGAGTAGATGTAATTTCATTTACTTTTATGAGCTTGAAAATACAAGTGCTCGACAATATTTTCACATTATCGGAGTCTGAAAAGAGCTAAAAGAAGACTCCAGGGGTTCCTTTTTCACTATTATCAAATCTCGAAAAAGAGATAAAAGTGCACTTTAAGTCCTTTTTCATTTTTATCAAAGCTTGAAAAATAAGGATAAAATTATGCTTTGTGGTCAAATCATTCTTTAATAAGTGTGCATGACTAATCTGCTATATCAATTGTAAAACCTTTCAGAACAACATCAGTTCGATTAAAAATACCTGTTTCATAGCAAAAAATGAATAAAAACCATAGTCACAGCAATAATGTGATTTGAAAATAATAAAACGACTAATTAAAAGTGTTTTACCATTTGAAACTTACCATTTGGATTTTGGAGCTATGAACATACTATCCCTTGACCTGGGGTGCGTTGGGCACAATTCCCATTTTTTTTCTTTGAAGTGTGACCAAATTTTACCTAGTTTTTTGCATGAAATAGATCCTTATGAGTCTTATGATTGTGTTTCAGGGATTAATCAGACAAAAGTGATGATTACATGGAGGGAAAGAGAACATTAGGAATAGAACATGATTTCCTTAAACGATCTGGGTACGGTAAGAGCCCTCAAATACTGCGGGTTGCTAAAGTACTTCAGAATGTCAGGCATGAGGCAACAAAGGGAACTATTGGAGTTCCTTGTTCATTCATGGGATCCATCGATACAGTAATTTCACATTGGGGACAAAGTGGTCCCAATATTAGTGGAGGATATTTATTTTCTCATAGGATTATCGAGGAGAGGTCTGCCCATTTCTCTTTCAGGGTCTGCTCTTGGAGGAGAGATAGTAAGATATTATATATTGAAATGTTGCAATCCAAGGATAGAACCTAATAAGGATGGGAAAATAAACATCCGCGATGTAAATGAAATTTCATTGAGGACCATCCTATTCACTATCGCAAAGATTGCCGGTACCACTACACTAGATGTGGAAAATAGATCTTACATGCAGTATGTACTAGAGTGCTTGGAACTAGCCATTTTTAACTGGGAGAAGCTGTCCTCTTTTAGATGAAAGAACAACTGACCAAGGAAAAGGGAGGAAGGAAGAAGAATTTCAACTATGGTTCGATCCTGAATTATTTTTCCTTAGAGCAGATTCCATTGATGCAACCCCAGCATGTGACACTGGGTATATCTGGCCCTAGAGATCCAAGGATGCAGAGATGGGTAGAAATGATGGCTAGACATGTTGGTAAATCGACCATCGTATTATCGACTGCATTCTTTGCTTAGTTCAGATGGTAGATGGTCGCCATTGATGATTATGCATATGCAGGTGTAGACTTCCGAGAAGATCCAGATTTGGATTTACCAGACGATGCTCAATGGGGTGCAATTGGTAAGAATGTTTTGACCATGATTTTTTTAATTTTCTAAGGTTTATACATGTTTTTGTATTTTGATGTTTCCCAAGACTAAACTAAATTTTTGATGTAATGCAGGTGTAGGTCGAGTTCGACTAGTGGGTCAGCGAGAGTAGAGAACAGATGAGCCAGCAGAGGGGATTGTCGGGAGAGCAGTCCTTCAGGATTTGGATATGGCTAAGACTATTGCTGAGCTAAAACATCACATAGAGGGATTAACTCTTGGGATTACAGAATACCGGATCGAAGAGTTACCCATGAGACTGAGCACCATACTAATGGTGTTCCTAGCTATTGGATGCAGTTATTGGGTAGGATAGCTAGATCAGTAGCATGTTATCACGAGAATCACTAGTTTACTTTTGAAATTTTGCATACATTTTTAGGTCAGATGACCAATGTGTCTTGGGAACAAATTTTGTAAAAACCTATAACTATCTATCTATTTTTTTTTCAGTATTTTCCTATGTTTATCACGCAACCATATTCAATTACGTGATGTGAATTTAAAATTTGTCTTTACAAGTGTTGCAAATGTTTGTTTATAACATAATTCACTAAGGAATCAAATAATGTGTTCAAGTTTTTGGAAATATGTTGATATTGAATGAAATCAAAATGTCTTTCCAAAAGTCAAACTCTTAGGAACATACAATGCAATGTTGGATTTCTGACAATATAAACACTAGTAACTTGCAGTACCACAAGTTGTGAGTCTAACCTAATGATGATGCGGTTAATACCAAATGAAATGGCATCAAAGAGAAGTTTGATCAAGACGTTATACTCAACGATATTATTTGTAAATTGACCGATACAAATACCTTGAAAATTCACTAACTTGTCGTTCAGAGTGAAAATGTCCCACGTTGCAGAGGATAGATTCTGCATACAACGACTAGCACCATCAACATACCCAACGAATGGTTCCAAAGATTCAGACATCTCTGATGAAATTTAAGGCGGATTAATAACTTCAAGAAAACTCTAGAAAAAAAAACTAAGACAATAAATGCAAATCAACATCATATATACAATATAATAATAAAAAGTTCTACGCCCATGTTTAATCATATTCACGTTTCAGATACAACCAATTTCGGGGCTGCGCCAATGGAATTCCATCATAATCGACGAACTCATAGGCACCCTTAGCAAGAAAGCTTTTGACAATATAGGGGCCATGCCATAACGGCTAAAATTTCCCTGTACCTATTACATCAGCTTCCTGATCATAAAGAAGGACCAGGTCACCCTCTAAGAAGATATGAGGCTGGACATGCTTGTCATATTTTTCCTTTATACGTCTCTTATGCGCTTTGTTGGCCAATGCGGATTCACGACACGTTTCATCAAGATAGATGAGGTTAAAAAGACACTCTTCTTCATTAGAGGTGTCAGGTAACAAGTTAATGGAAAGTTTTAACGACGTTATTTCACATTGGATAGGCAAGATAGCTTCCAGACCATACACCAATTGAAAGGGGGTAAATCTAGTTGTGTTTCTCACTGAGGTTCGGTACGCCCATAAAGACGAGTATAGGATCAAATTCCAATTTCGTTTATGAGCTCCTATCATTCATTGAAGTATTCGTTTAAGAATCTTGTTAATAGCCTCAACTTTTTCATTGGATTGTGGATAATAAGGAGTAGAACTATCATGCGACAGTCCTAATTTGGAAGTCAACTCATTCATCATGTGATTGTGAAAATGAAAACCATGATTTGTGACTATAGCTTGTGGAACACCAAACCGTGAAATGACATGATTAAAGAAAAACAATGCAGTTGTTTGTCCTGTGTTATTAAATGTAGGCATATCTTTGGCCCACTTGGTAAAGTAGTCTACTGCGACAATAATATAACCATGCCCCCCAGACAAATAAGGTTTGCAGATCATGAAGCCAATGCCCCATTTTGCAATTGGTCCCACAAAGATAAAAAGATGCATCGGTGCTGGCGGTTTGCGGAATTTACGATCAAATATATGGCACGCATGTCAAATTATGACCACGAGGATGCAATCGTGAAATATGGTGGGCAAAAAGTAACTGGCACAGAGTATCTTCTATGTGGTAGTGTATCCAGACAAGTGTCCACCACAAGCCCCAGCATGATAATCATTTAAAACTTTTTCGACGTCCTCATGAGCTAGTCACCTCCTTAAAATCGTATCGAAACCACAATGATAAAGTGTATTGCGATGATGAGATAATATTTGGCTTGGTATCGAATATGTCGTTGTTCAGAGCGAGAGGTATCAGGCTGATAAGTCCAGGTCTAGAGATAAATGATAAAATCCCCATACCAAGGATTAGATGATCCGATCAGAAACAAAGACACATCAGGAATAGATGGTTCCGATGTAGTAACAGTAATATCAGAGGGATGGTCGCAGAGAAGCTCAGCCAAAACTAAAGACTTCTTTGAACTAGATTTGATGAATTCCAAATAAAACTCTTGCAAAATGACAATCCATTTTGAATACTTTCCCCCCAGAAATTGACGTGATAAAATGTACGTCATGGGGTTGCAATTCAAAATGACATTGGTCTTCTGGAACAAGATATAGTGGAGAAATCTTTGGACAACTTGAACGACTGCCAAGGCGAGCTTTTCGACGTATGAATACATCACTTACGTATCATTGAGATTACGACTCAAATAATAGATCGGATGTGCTATCCCATATTCTACTTAGACCAATACCATAGAAATGGTTGTATCAGCCGCAACGATATATAAGAAATAATCACTCTGATAATTGGGGGGATACATTAATTATGTGTTATGAAACCAACTCCAAAAATAGAAGAAAAGAGAGTGTTAGCCACCTATAAAATTTGTTACACCAAAAGGTGGCTAAATCATTTATGGAGCCTTCAAGAAACATGTTTTATTGCTAAAAAATGTTATCTCTTGAAGACTCTTGAAGGCCTCATGCCTCTGTCCAAATTCTTCCCTACTGTGTCCATTTTACACTCTGGAATTTTGCTGATTTCATGAGAAGAAAATGCTGCAAAATCACCTTCTTCTTTTTCCCTTTCCTCACTTGAAAAACTAACCTCTATTTTTCTCCCCTTTTCCTCCATAAAACTCTGCTATTTTCATGATTTCCCTTCTTCCATTCATGAATATCACCATTTACCTAGTTTAAAACTCATTTTTAAACTATACCGAAACCCCCAAAACCATTGAAAAAACATTGAAAATTTCATAAAAAATATCATTTTATGTTGCAGACTTAAGCCCCCTTGGGCTAAGTCCTAAACCACTTCCTCATTATATGCCCTGGTGCTGGAAACAGGTGCTAGACCCATCGGGTGCTTATCGCATCAGAGTTTTCCTTTGGGATCATTTTTAATGTTTTCCCCCCACCTCCGATTGCGATGGCCCGATCGTGAAAACCAACGGTCACGCTCCTCCCCACACCCTCTGAAGCAGTAAAACCAAATAACGCAGGATTTTGTAATGTAGTTTTGTATTGGGCAGGTGTTTGACTGAAATTCCATTTTTTGAGTTGGATTCTATACTTCATGATTGACTATCGATCAGTGGAAGGATCGATAGCGGTCCAGTATGGTACTGTAATGTTGTTGCCCGAAGGAGCTGTGAACCTTGTCCAAAGGAAGAAGCCCGCTTATAGAACAAATAAATCAGGTTTATAGTTAATGGATCCACAGTTCCGAGGTTTGAACCCGGAGTTTAATGGACCGAAGTAAATAGGAAGTAGGGTGTTAACCACAGTTTAATCTACGGTCACTTATTGTTCAAAAGCCGGGAGCAGTTTTGATCGCACTGCTTTTGGTACGACAAGGAAACCACTGAATGGCAAGTGATCCTGTGAAAAGCCACCACGTCGACGGGACAATACTGCCTCATCGCTCCCTCCCTGCACTTTAAATTTCAACTGTGAGCTCAACGCGATATTGACGTACGTCGTCCGATCTGAGGCTGGCTCATCGAACAGTGATCGCACTCAAAGGAGCTTGGGGGATAAACTAAGGTATGGCATGATCCATGGTGCACAATCAATCATGCTGGTCCCCACGGCCACGACAACAGTCAGCAGTCCCACAGAACTGGTGGTCCCCAACACCTAGTCAGCACCCACGCGGCAATAACTGATTGGAGCGGGTCTTGTTTGGTTGCTCGCATAGTCATGAAATCCGGACCCGGGGAGCCTTATAAGGCGGATTTGATAAAAATTTTGGGTCACACTTGGGTTGACGTCAGCAGGCCCCAAACGGACCCAGGGAGCTTTATAAGGCGGATTTGATAAAAATTTTGGGTCACAAACACCCTGATGTCAGCAGACCCCAAACGGACCTGGGGAGCTTTATAAGGCAGATTTGATAAAAATTTCGGGTCACAAACACCCTAAATTCAGCGGGCTCTGTTTGTGACCCGAAATGGTTTATGCAGTTTGGTTTTATCGGGAGTTTTGAAGTCCGGGGTATATTATTTTTTAAAGGGTGATTAAATGGTTTTTTCCATTATACTGAAGAAAAAGCCAAAGGATGGGAATGACGATTCCCACACCTTCGATTCATTAAAAGGAAGCCATCCATGGGTTCAAATTCCATGTCTCGTTAATGCCTCATGGGCATTGATGCCTCACGAGCCCTGTGTAGCACTGCACATCAAAAAGACACAGTGGATAAATCACAAACAAAGAATATCAGTGTCGAAGACAAAGCATACCAGAACAAGAGATTGAAGACAGATCTGTGGGGATCACGACTAAGATTGATTATCAAAAGCCTAATCCCCCCAAACTAAAAACACAATTTAAATAAAATCATAAGTGTTTATCAGACAGAAAGGCCTCCACCGCCACATCTGAGGCAAATTGATTCCTCCCGGCTACCACAAAGCCACCTATGCCTCAAAGCATTCAAATAGAGGCTGAATTTATTGATCAAGATCAGACATTTTCCTCAGCAGAGCTAGAGAAGTTAATTCGGCAAATAAACTTAATGACAAAATATCAGCAGAGTTACTTTAATAACACAGAGCCTCAAAAGTCAATAAGAGCTCCCACTGAGCTTAATCTTAAATTAAAAACATTAATACAGACATAACACCTGTAAACTTCTTCATCGAGCCCCCTAAAGCCCAAGAAGCCATTAAGACTGTATTAATTATCTTTGGATATCTTTTATCAGGTCTCACCTCCTCATTCTTCTATAAATACTACTGGAGAAGATGAGGAAGAGGTTGGTTGTTGAACTTTGAAATATCATTGAGCTTGAGACTTCTACTTGTAAATAGTGTTAACTAGCTCTTAGAGCTCTGCTTGTGATAGATAAGTTAGTCTGGGAAGTGTATATGGTTGCTAAGCTAGAGCATTGGACTTAGAGCTGTAACTGGTTTGGAGCATCAATACAAGCTGATTTATGGGATCCTAGTCTATGTCGACGGTGATGTTATTTCTTATTTTAAATTGTTATTTTATTTCTGTTTTCACTGTGTTCATCTTCTCTTATAAAGAACAACATGCATAGAGTTAGGACCTATTGTATATCAGTACCCTTCTCTGACTGAAAATATTTATCTACATGTTTTCTTCCAATTCGTGTTATTTAGGAATGATTTAATTCAGTTCTAAGCATAGGAATGATGGCGTTCCCTCGTCCTTTTGCCTTAGATAATTGTTATTCTTAAATGTTATTTTCAGTATATGTTAAGTAGAGATGAACTAAGGAAGATATGGTGTGCCCTGGTCCTAGTTTTATCCCCAAAGACTGTCTGAATGTTTCCCTTGGAATGTGTTGAAAGCTAGCTAGTGTTGAAACACTTAACAGATCTTAGGCCATTCTTTGTTATCTTTGTGTTTGTCTTGAAAGTTACCAAGTAGAGCAGAGCTAGGAGAGAATTTGTGGTGAGCCCGACCCTCTAGTTTCTTCTCCAACAGTTGCCTTCAAGTTTCCCTTTGTTTTAAAATGTTTTTCTATTAAAAGTGCATCAAAATCAGGATAGTTTAGAAGTACTTACCTAATCTTAGATTACTTTTATGTCTTTCTTAAGTGTATGTCAAAAGCAGGCTAGTTTAGAAGTACTTGCCTGATCTTAGGCTGCTCTTTGTTCTTCATTTGTTTAAATCCCCTTCTTTTTGTAACACTTCATCCCATAAAATCAAACTTTGAAGAGATCCTTGGACATAGATGACTTGCCCCATAGACCACTCTTGAACCTTGATTTTTTCAATTAAACCCTATTATGACTCCATAGCCCAATGGACTAAAACCTGCAATTATCTATCTTCTTGGCCAAAGCTTGTTCTATTTGCTTGCAACTTCTCACCTTTGAAACTCTTTGCATTTCAGAACTTTCCCCTCAAACAATAGTCATGCTCAACCATCCAAAAACAAAACAAAACCCTCGACCTTCATAACTAGCCTAATATCATTACCCAAGACTTCAAAGACAAATACATCTTTGCACTTATTGGAGAGATCCCTCTTCGGATTCAGGAGGGCTAGATCCTAGAATCCCAAAGTGGTTGAAATAATGTTCTCCCTGTAGTCGAACTTTTTCCAATCTTGTTGATTATAGGGTGCCAACAGAGAGATCAACGCCTAGAGATCAACCACTTCGAGGGGGAAACCTCCAATACATTACACAAATGAAAAATTCTTGGATAATACAAATGACTAAAACCTCCTTCTATATATAGGAGTCCATGGGATCACAATATAATCCTAGACGACCAAACAATAATAATGTAAGGGAACAATAATAACAATATTGGGGTTACAGGGGTACAAGAATAACAATAAGGGGGTTACACTAACAACAATACGGGACTATACTAGTAATATAATGACCTAACATGCCCCTCTCCTTCAAAAAAATTTTGTCCTCAATGCTTGAGTAGCTTCGGATGCTTCCGTATAAAATTCTCATCCTCACATGTAGAATCTTTAGTGGGTAAGTTCTTCCACTTGATGAGATACTCTGAAATTGATTGATTTAGTAGCTGTCGAGTTCTTTTTTCCATGACTACTTTAGGTTCCAATATGATTTTTCCTTCCTCATCAAGTTCTGGCAATATTTCTTGAACTGGAAGTTTGTCCCCTATAACCTTTTTTAAGCATGAAACGTGGAAAACTAGATGCACTCGTGAAGAAGCGTGAAGCTTCAATTTGTATGCCATAGTACCAATATTTTGCAACACCTTGTAAGGACCATAGTACTTTGGCGATAATTTATTATCCTTCTTAGGTTGCTTGAGGGATATTTGTTTATATGGTTGTAGTCATAGAAATACCCAGTCTCCTACATCAAAAATTCTCTCACTGCGATGTTGATCTGCCTATTGTTTCATTTGATTTTGTGCCAAATTTATATTATCCTTTAAGAGTTGGAGAAATTCTTGTCGATGCTTGATGTGATCATCTACTGCTTGAACCTTATAATTTTCTCTTAAAGAAGATGTGATGGATGGTGGATGATATCCATAAAGTGCCATAAATGGGGTCATTTTTTCTGCAGTACAAAAATAACTGTTATACCACCATTCAACGAGAGGTAACCACTTGACCCATTGTGTTTGCTTATCAAATACAAAACAATGAATATATCCTTCCAAACATTTATTCACTATCTTTGTTTGAAAATCAGATTGAGGATGATAAGATGAAATATGAGCTAGTTGAGTACCCAAACAAGAAAATAATCCCATCCAAAAATTTCTAGTAAAATTGGGATCTCTATCACTTACAATAATATTTGGGTTTCCATGTAGCTTTTGAATTATTTCCATAAATGTAGTAGCAACTGTACTTGCTTTAAATGGATGAGATAATGCACAAAAGTGTGCATACTTGGTAAGTCTATCAACTACGACCATGATGACACTATTTCCTTTGGACTTAGATAAACCTGTGATAAAATCTATTTAAATTTCCTCCCAACATTGAATTGGAATGGGTAAAGGTTGTAGAAGACCCGGGGTCTTAATTGTCTCAACTTTATTTTGCTGGAAAACCAAAAATTCCGCCACAAACTTTTGAATGTCAGATTTAAGGCCATCCCAAAAAAATTATTTCTTCACCTTGTGGTAATTTTTTAAAAATTTTGAGTGTCCTCGTAAAGGAGAAGTGTGCAATTCCAAAATAATATTTTTTTTTAGTTCGGAATTATTGCAAATATACAAGCGATATTTGTACCATAAGGAATCATTTTTCCAACTAAATGTATCATATGTACTAGGATATTGCTACAAATTTTGAATGAGTGTCCACACTTCTTCTTCCTTCTTCCATTCATCCCTTCCTTTGGTTATCCAATCTGGTTGGATAACAGAAATTTCACAAAGCAATTCTTCCACCTCTTCATCCTTTCTTGAGAGTGCATCTGCAACAAAATTTAGCTTCCCTTTTTTGTAGATGATTTCAAAGTCATAACCCAACATCTTTGTGACCCATTTTTGCTACTCTTCTGAAGATAGTCTTTGTTCCAAAAAGTGTTTAAGACTATCATGATTAGTTTTTACCTTGAAGTGTCTTCCCATTAGGTAAGGTTTCCATTTCTTTAGTGCATGTAGTATTGCCAACATTTCCTTCTCATAAATAGATTTTTGTAAATAATTTCCTTTGATTGGATGGATTTCAAAAGAAATGGGTATTCCTTCTTGCATTAAAATAGCTCCAATTCCATTTCCTGAGGCATCGGATTCCACAATAAAGGTTTTTGTGAAGTCTGGCGTACCTAAGACCGATGCTAGGCACATTGCCTCTTTAAGATGTTCAAAGGCCTTAGTTTCTTCAGGAGTCCATGAAAATGCATATTTCTTCAATAATGTTGTTAGAGGTGCTACTATTCTCCCATAATAATTTAAGAACTTGTGATAATACCCTGTTAACACGAGAAATCCTCGCAATTTCTTTATGGTTGTGGGGACTTTCCATTACTTAATGGATTTAATTTTTTTAGGGTCTACCTTAACACCCTCATGAGATACAATATGACCCAGATATTCCACCTCTTG
Organism: Pinus albicaulis; assembly: GCA_034641835.2. Lineage (NCBI taxonomy): Eukaryota > Viridiplantae > Streptophyta > Pinopsida > Pinales > Pinaceae > Pinus > Pinus albicaulis. The sequence goes on from CM076571.1 coordinate 953,373,938, forward strand.
TACTCCAAAGAAACATTTGGATGTTTTTTCATATAATTGTTTCTCCTCCGATAGTTTGAGCACCTTGTCAACATGTTGAACATGATCCTTCTAAGACCTACTGTAGATTAGTATGTCATCAAAAAATACTAGCACAAATTTTTTTAGGAAGAGTTTGAAAATGGAATTCATCAACCCTTGAAATGTAGAAGGTGTGTTGGTAAGGCCAAAAGGCATGACCAAAAATTCTTAATGACCCTCAGGAGTTCGAAATGTTGTTTTTGGAATATCTTCAATCTTCATTCTAATTTGATGATATCCTGAACGAAGATCCAGCTTGGTAAAATAAATTGCTCCATGTAATTAATCTAATAATTCATCAATCACAGGAATGGAAAATTTATTTTTAATAGTGAGCTTATTGAGCTCCCTATAATCCAGACACATGCACCATGATCCATCCTTCTTATCCACCAATACTACTGGAGAAGAGAAAGAACTTTGACTAGGTTGAATTATATCAGCCTATAAAATATCTGCACTCATACGTTCAATTTCACTCTTTTGGACATAAGGATATCTATAAGGCTTGATGTTTGGAGGAACACTTCCCGGAATCAAATGAATAGCATGATCATGATCATGAATAGGTGGGAGTCCTTTGGTAGTTTCAAACACCTTGGAATGATTGTCCAAGACTTTTTGGAGATATGGAGAAATAGATGATTTTGATGTTGGAACTTCTAGTGAGCACAATTGTGCAATTACGCCTTGTTGTTCTTTCTTCAAAATAATTGTCATGACATTAGAGCTTATTATCTTTCCTGGCTTCCCTGTGATACCCCATAATTCAATTTCATTTCCTTTAGAAAATAAATTCAAGAAAAGTTCTTGAAAATTAAAAGCTACCGTCCCCAAAGATTGTAACCATTGTACTCCTAGTACAAAATCAACACCTCCCATTGGAATGGAAAGCATTGGAATATTCAATACATATTCCCCCATGGTTAGCTTGATATTATGGCATTTTACAGAGAAATTTATAGTTCCTCCATTTGCAACCATCACTTGACATTCTGGTGCTAGATATAGGAAACAATTCAATTCCTTGCCTACCTTACAATGGATAAAATTATGGGTACTACCTGAATCAATCAACACTATTACCTTTTTCTTCTTGATATGTCCTTCTATCTTGAGAGTTTGAGGAGTGGTAATTCCTGCCAATGCATTACACGATATGGTTAGACTCATTTCTTCTTCTTCTAGGTTTGGTTCCTGGTGTATATCCTCTTCTTTTGAAGTTTCTTTTTCATTTTCTTCCTTGTCTTCACAATATATATAAAATAATTTCTTCTCAGCACACTTATGACCTTTAGGTTATTTTCTATCACAACTGTAGCAAAGCCCTTTTGCTCTTTTTTCTTCCAATTGTTGTGGTGTAAACCTTGTATGTTGTGGAAGTCTAGGAGTAGCAACACTTCCATCTTTATAGATGTGAGTGGTAGGCTTCCTTATCGCCATAATTTTGCATTCAATTTTTCTTTCCAACCTAAATGTCTTCTCCAATGAATCAAGTTCCCAAACGCGAACTTCATGTTGGATGTCATTCTTTAAAGTCCCTATGAAGACGTCAATCCTATGTTCCTCTGGAATATAAGTTACCCTTATATTCAATTTTTGGAAGTCCTCAATATGCTCCCCCACTGAACCCTTTTGTTTGAGATTTATCAATTGGCTAAAGAAGGTGTTGCTCTTTGTATCCTCATAATGTGCTATAATTTCCTCCGTAAAAATTGACCAAGTGACAATTTTTTTACGAGAGCAAAGCCATCGATACCATACAAATGTATTTTTTTCTAGATGTAAAGTTTCAATGCGTACCTTTTGTGTGTTTTGCACATTATTGAGATCAAAATATTGCTCCATATGTAGTATCCATGTTACGGGATCCTTACCATCAAACTTCCTCATATCCATCTTTGGAATATGGTGGTTCTTCCATCCAACATTAGAGTTTATGAAATCACAATTAACATTATTTTTTTCTCATCACGAGTTTCCTCTACTATCTTTTCGCCATTAGGAAACGTTTCTTGTATCAATTTTGTCAAAACTTCCATGTCTACTTTTAGATCATTCTTCATGTTTTCCATGTTGTCTTTCATTTTTTCTTCCATGTCATCCATCTTAGATTCCATGCCTTCCATATTAGCTTCCATGAATTTCTTCAAACCATCCATATTAGCTTCCACGCCCTTCTTCAAAAAATCCATATTAACTTCCATGCCTTTCTTCAAAACTTCCATTTCATTTTTTGTTTCTCTTTGCGAGAGCGAAATTCGGTGCACTTGCTCTTGTAATTTTGATATGTCATGTTGAGCTTCTTCCTCTTCATGAGTCATAGTAGAGCCTTCTGAAGTCTTAATGGGTGCTGAATTATTTTTAGGTGGCATTTTAGAACCCAATACTGATATCTATGCTTCAATATGCCCTTAGAATCACTTCAAATTGTTTTTTCACACAAGAATGATGCAATTTGAAAATAAAATACACACGTTTTTCTTGCTTTTGAGGAGCTTGATATTGAAACTGAATTATCTCTGTGATTTTGGATCTTCAATATCTAAAATTCAGCCCTATAGTAGCCCTCTGAATCATCTTTTTAATGCCATGGGTCTGACCTGATTTCGATTCTTCAAGATAAATTTATGCCCAATCTCCCATGATGACCTAATTATGGATTGGTTTAGTAGAGAGAACTTGTACGACGTGACACATGTCACTGTTTCCTCCTTTCGCTCTGAAATTGATACACAGGAAACTACAGTCCGTGTAGTTGTGGCTAATTTTTACATAATTCCAATCTGACGCACAGAGAGAGAGTTATGACGGTTTTCCACGGTCACCTCTTTGAGATGAAATTTGGGAGCCTGGCAAATACCTTACTTCCACATATCATATCTCCGCAAATATTACGAACCAATATCTTAAATTTGTACAAGAAGTTCCTCAGGATTTTGGCTTCGATCTATAAACATTTCAGCTTTTGCACCTTCATAGAAAAAAATTATAGCGCAAATTCCATGATGAACTGTTTTAGGTGAAATTCGGGAGCCTAAAAAAACCCTAACTTCCATAGATCATATCTCCGAAAATATTGTGAAACAAGATTTGAAATTTTTGCACAATGTTGCTCAGTATTTCGGCTTCTCTTTGTAAAATTTTTAGCTTCTAAACTTTTGTAGAAAAACAATTATAGCGAAAATTCCACAATGACCTGTTTTGAGCAGCAAAACCCTAGAATCCAAAGATTTGATACGAAATGTTACGAAACCAGCACCAAAAAGAGAAGAAAAGAGAGATCAACACCTAGAAATTAGCCACTTCAAGGGGGAAACCTCAAATACATTACATAAATTAAAAATTCTTGGATGATAAAAATGACCTAAACCTCCTTCTATATATAGGAGTCCATGGGATCACAGTATAATCCTAGCCGACCTAACAATAATAATGTAAGGGCACAATAATAACAATATTGGGGTTACAGGGGTACAACTATAACAATAAGGAGGTTACACTAACAAAAATAAGGGACTATACTAGTAATATAGGGACCAAACATGACGCCTCGACAAGTGTATCCTTGACAACATCAAAAGAATCTTGCACAACCTTATCCCAATGGAACGAAATCCCATTTTTAAAGAGCCGAGTAAATCCTTTAGCCATTTTGGCATAGTTGGGTATGAACCTCCTTAGGAAGTTATGCTTTCCCTGAAGTTTCTGTAACTGAAGAAAATTTGATGGCGCAGGAAAATCAAGAATGGCTTGGACCTTCAGTGGGTCGATTCAAATTCCTTCTTTTGAGATGACGAATCCTATAAAATAGCCACACATTTATGTGGATTGAGGTGTATTTTTTAGTGTCGGCATCGTAGAAAGATAGCTCTCAAATGCATCAGGTGATCAATCCCATTTCGTGAATGCGTGGATAAATCGTCTAGATAAGGTTGAAAAATGTGCTTGATGTCATTGAAAGCATAATCTATTGCTCTCTGAAAAGTCACCCCAACTTTCTTTAAACCAAACGGGAGCTTCCAATAAGCGAATGTGCCCTAGGGAAAGATGAATGTTGTCTTATATTGGTCCTCTGGGCAGATATTATTTTATTTTAGCCATAAAATCCATCCATGAGCGAAAATATTTCACATCTAGCACAATCATCGATAATTTGGTTGATAAAGGGAGTAGGATATTTATCTTTTCAACAAGAAGATTGAAACCCCGATAATTGACACACACTCTAATTGTCCCTTGTTTCTTCATAACAGGAACAATGTTGGAAACCTAATCAGTAAGTGGAACAAGGTAAATGAAACCAACACGCAAAAAAATTTCAACTTCTGCTTTAATGGAAACGACCTTCTTTGGATGAGCAAGATGAAGGCATTGACGTACCGGTTTGACATCAGGGTACATATTAATTGTGTGTTCAAAGAAAGAGAGAGAGCGATAAGTTTTGAGTTCTGATGGAGTACAAGACATGCCGACATGAATTTTTTCTATAACGTCGGGTTTGGTCGAAATACCAATAGAAATGGTTTCTTCAATATTTGATATGTTTCACTCGGATTCGATTGCATTAATGGGAAAAGAATTCGAAAATAATGTTTTGATTGATGGGTGATATAGTTCAATAATATTATCTTCTTCGTAATCCTAAATATGGGAGCGATGATGATGATATTACCATGGTTCTCCTTTTGGCATCATGGATTCCAAAATATTCTTATCTGTCAAGAAAACGGATGAAAAAAGATTAGATGGAGTACCATAATCTAATGAACGATCAACCCAAACGACCAGTGACGATGATTTCCGATTCGCCTCCCAAGCCATGTAGATTGATTTTTATGCCAGCTCAATTGGGTTGGGCAAAAAAAATTCATCAAATGTAACAACTTCAGAATCACCCGTAATCTTCCTTAAGCCAGATGGAGTGTAATATATCATGTAGCTGGTCTCTATGTTTGCAATTTATTTTGACGTTGCAGGCGGTAGTAATGCAAAGGTTCCCATGAGGGAAGAATCCTTTAAGAGTCCTACACCAATGTTCTGAAGTTCTAGTTGGGGTGCGTGAACTAACATAACACTTCCAGTTACCTGGGAACTAGAGGCAAAGAAGGATAGTTGATTGATGACTATGATAACACCTTTATTTGGAAAGGCGATCATTCTAAAATATGTAGAGACGATCATAGTCATAACATATACCCATGGACTTCCAAGTAAAATTTTGTAATCAAGGGGTCCATCAAAGGCCTCAACTTCAACATTTACTGTTATCCCCCCTAGTTCAACATGCAAGTTATTGATTATACCGCAAGGATTATATGAATGTCCGTCGAAAGCTTTCAATGTCGTAGGCGATTGAGATAGGCGTGGCGAGCCAAGTGACTTCTAGCAGTTTAGAGACATAATGCACGTAGATGCTCCCTCATCAATAATAGTACAATGAACATGGTGACTGAGAACATTTACTCAGATGGAGAATGCCAATTCTATTGGTAATTGCGGCACATAGCCCGTATGATTAAAGACTACAAGATTGGAATCTGTCGGATCGATTCCACCAATTGTCGACAATAAAGCTTGTTTCTGGGAGGGAAAATTTTGAAGTACCTCAAGTGTTGACATAACTAAAGGGGATTGAACCAAATCTTCAACTATATTATAATTTTGAGCAGCTCGGGCTTGAGGATTTAATGTCGATTTATGGACGACTACCTTCGGTGGCTTTATTGTTAACTCAGGAATAGTAGTTGGCGGAATAGATTATGTAGACGGATTCATGGTCGAGGTAGTAATTTGATCAGTAGCCTGACTACCGTAATATTTATTATGCGTTGATGCTAAGAAATCAGTTGCTGGCTTCATAACGGATAGCATAAGCACTTGTGAACTACAATCTGGATCCATAGCAACCAAATTTATGTCCGGATTCGGAAATGGATCTGTCAACACAACAGATGCATGCGAGGTCTTAACCACTTTTGAGACTTCAGCACGGTGAGGACAGTCTCGAACAAAGAGCTCCTCATTACAAATTATGCAATGGTAACGAGGTTTTCTATTTCCAGTTTGTTGATCAGATGATCTTTCCTGCGGGGTAGAAATTTGCTTTTTATTTTATTTTCCATTTTTCTTACTTCCGAGTTGCTTGCCACTTTTTCCTTTGTCAGATGAAACAACACTGAATTTCAGAAGAAGGTGAAGGATCAGATGCAGTAGAGTGATGTGTGCTTGCAGTACTGATCATACTATCACCGACATGAGAGTCCTTAGATGGAGGAGGAATAGTAAAATTAAATTGTGACGCATTGGGAATTTTCTCGTAGAGCATGCCATATTGAGTATAAATAAAATCTAAGTATTGGGCACAAGCAATGACCTACTCTTCAGTGAGGACGCCACCCTTAGCCACATCCTCAGTTATAGATGGTAACAGGACTTAATGAACCACTCAGCAAGGAGCTAATTAGGAACAAATGTCTTGACCATTCTACGACGATGACGCCACTCATGAATACGATAAAAAATGTGAGTAGCATTAGTCTGTTTGAAATTGGTCAAGATTTCCGTTCCAGTTTCATATCATATGGGTAACTAGAAGTGGATCAAAAATATAGTAGCTAAGGCAATGAAATTATCAAATGAAGCTCTTGGTAACACAATGTACCATTTCACGGCCGGACCAGTGAGTGTACGCTAGAAAAGACATAGTCGAACAAAGTCATCATTTATGGAGTTAGATGAACACCAAAAATGATAAGTTATAACATGCATCGACGGGTCTTCCCCAAGGTTTACATTGAACTTAGGAATATCCGAGGGTAATTTATGAGGTATCACCAACAACTAAGGAGCGTAATTGATTGGATCATTGGTAAGCCAGTTTAAATCCGATAACTCTAAAGTTGCAAAAAAGGGCGACTGTCGATTTAAGTCAAGTTGAGCATAGCCAGGGTATGATGGAATTTCTTGGGAAAAAACTCTTTGAGAACCAACAGAAGGAATCTGTTGCTAGTAACCTATATAGGGGTTGTTTTGATAAGCAAACACTTGAGGATTATGTTGACAAAAACTTGGGTACGCTACTTGTTGAAATGAAGGTTGTTGCATTTGCGCTTGTGGCTACCAAGGGGCCCGTCCACCAAGATTATAACCCAAAATTGAATAGCTTGGATTCAGTTGTAGATAGGTATAACTTGTTTGTGGATGCCACATCCCATAATATGGTAATCCAACTTGTGAATAAATAATTCCGGATACAGGTGGTTGTTGCAAACCAGCCGAAGGAGTTGGAGTATGAGGGCCCAATACTTGAAGGCATTGGGTGGAAGGACCCGCCCGAGATGGTTGAGGTATAACATTTTGAGCCTGTTATAGGGGTAAGGATGTATTAACAAGTGGAGTAGATGTGAGTGCAACAGGTTGAACCAGTTGATATGATTGCACAACCTTTTGTATTGGTAGAGTGGGTTGCCACTGACAAACAACCATTCTAACATTAGGATGAAAAAATAATGACAGAGTACTGTCAAAATGGGTGACCATATGTTTCCCCCAAGCATGAGGAGTTTAATAAGATGGAAAATATTGTTCTCCAAATGTCGAGAGTCCAGTTGAAATTGTACTGGATGGAATATACCCATATGGACCAACTTGATATTGCCCTGATGATGTCTATAAAGGATCAAGTTGTTCAATACTCATTAGAGATCTACCATATAGGATATCCGATGATGAAATTGGTGAAGTCCATGGGTTTGAGGATGCACCAGAGAAGGTTCCAGATAAAGATTTGTAACTAGGTGGGACGGAAGGGCCACCATATAGATGTGAATCTGGTGATGTTGTGAACATTGACGGGGTAGCAAGAGCAGGTGTTGTCGCAACTATAATAGATGGTACAACCAAAGATGTTGACTCAAGAATGGTTGTACGACCCAATGTATACCCACGGGATATATGGGAACTGGAATAGATGTAGGATCAAATAAAGCATAGTGAGGTGATTGAGGAAAAGTCTCAAAAAGATAAAGCTCTGATCCAAAATGGGTTGGAGTCAAAGGTGTTTCGTCTTGTGGAATTTCTTCAATCGAAATCAAACCAGGTGTAAGGATTTCGCCGTCAGGTTCGAAGTATATTTCAGGTGGTTGACTGCGCGATATGGGAGAATCAATTGCTACAATATATTGTGGCACAGCTGATACAGGAACAACTTCTGGTTTTTTGACTTCGGGATTCAGATGTTTTGGCAAAAGAACGACAGGATCCGAATCAACTTCCAGTTGAACAACGTCGAGTTCGGGAGGTATGATCTCACTAATTGGATGGATCGTGACCACAGGTAGCTGAGAGGAATCTATCTCAACAACATTCGCTGAACCAGGATTTGTAGAAACAACTCGAGATGACTATGGTATATGCGAGGATGATGTCGTACCAGAGGTACTGATAGTACTAGTTCCGGTAGAACAATGTCTCCTTTGCCAACCAGAAATGGCTTCCGGTGGTAAAGGGGGTTTCAGTGACATTCTACGTGAACGAGAGGGAAAGGGATGTTCTTCTTCCATGATGACTGATTTATTTTATGACCAAAAAAAATACACAAAATAAAAGGGTGATTCTAGCAAAAGGTTTACCAAGTAATTGTGAACTGCATAATACCTCCTGGTGAACCAAGAAGTATGGGTAGGAAATCTCCTTGAATGTTGTGTTAGCTGTATCACAAGTTAAAATGTGTCTGACTCGGTTCACTATGGATAGATAGAAGCCTAAATTTATCCTCCCAAATATACTCGAAGGTACATGGAGGCCCATGTCCGTATTAGCGCTGTCTAATGTGAAAATGCACAGTGAGAGCACCCCCTTATACTTTTCATACTAGAACACCACCCTATATACCCGAAGGTACGTGGACGAGCTCCGATATACTTACATACGTTGAGTGAGGTATCACACTCGGAATGTATCGCAGACGAGTTAACGACATCTTCTATGTTTAATGACGCCGGAACACATCTATAGCCTAGACCTTCTAAATGTTATCATTAATGTTCCAATGCTTTCTTAGGTAAATTGATGTATATTTTATGTTGATCTTGTTTAGAAGTTTGTCTTTGAGGTTCACCACGTGATGTGATGGAAATTCCTAAAAGTTCAAACTAAATGATAAGAAAACTTTTCAATTTATCTTTTTCAATGAAAATCCTAGCTACTAAGGGAAAGAGCAATCAGTTTTAGATCAAACAACAAAGAGCACAAACTAAAATGCAACTTTCCTAACTTGTTCCTATGCAACACAAACAATTCAATATATGCACAAGCATGTTTTTCCTTTCATTTCCCTTAATGTGAATGCAAGAAAGGAAACTATATGCATCAAATCAATAAAAACAAGTGTTTTCTTCTTTGAGAAACGAGGAATTTAACAACAATTTCTCTTTTAGGAAAAATGAAGGATGGAACTACAGTTTTTCCTACAGGAAACGAAGAATGAAACAAAACTTTCCTTTATGAAAACAAATGGATCTAATGCAAAAAAAATACTTTGAATTTGATTTTCCAATGATAAAGAAAAAAACTAAAAAGACATTGAACAAATTTACTTTTCAAAGGAGGAAGAATCTGGAAAGTTTACTGATCTCTAAGAGGTATCAGACAATTGAGAATACATCAAACAAATGGCTGAGAATTATAGCAATGAAAAATTTGAATGGAATTTTGTTTGCTAAGGGGGCAACATAGTCTCTAAAGGGAGACAGTGCATTGCAGTGCACACCTGAGTGGGAGATAGTGCACTGCAGTGCACTGCGTCTTGACCAATAGTGCGTTGGGCGCAACAGGGATTGAAAAATAAAGCTACAAAACACACTTCTAATGAAATTATTTCATTCAAATGCCTAATAACTGAAAGTAGATGCTACTAATGAGGATAATCAGAGGCAAAAACACCAGGAATGAGAGGATACTCCCCAACAGAGTCGCCAATTTGTTATGTGGAATTGTGATCTACAGATAAAAAAAATTCCCTAAGTGTGGTGCTAGTCACTTAGAACTACAGAGGAAATAATTTACTATCACTTTCTCTAAAATATGCAGATATACAGAATGGTGAAAGAACCTACTTGTGATCCAAGTGCTTCTCCTTCTCCTTTTTTCGATGTTTTTTTCGCTCTCAATCCAACTCAGATCACTAGATCGATTCCTGCAAACACAAAAAAAATAACAACAAACAACATGCATATACAAATGTCTACTTATCTTACTCAATCAAATCGATTATATGTGAAATATATATATCATTCAAGAATCCATTGCACAAGAAATAGAGACACATATAAGGGAAAATGAACATCACTCTTTATTAAAGATTAAAAGGGGGAGGTTACAACCAATGATTAGTTTGTTGCCACCAACTCCAGCTTCATCCCAGCCTCATCACATCCAAAATTATACCAGCAGCATATTGATACTTTCACTCTCTCAAATGAGAATCCAACAACATTTCTTTACCAAATTTCTTCCTTCCCTAGCACTAGGATTTGTGCTCAATTTATAGGGAAACTGATGGTAGTTTCTCAATTAATGAATTTATAAGAATAGGTAATACATGTTCCCGAGTTCAAAGGTGTTATATGGACACTTGGATTTGAAGTTTGACACATATGGACTCTTCTAAGAGGCACTGGCCATGTGGAGATTCCCTGAACTATGAGAATTCTGCTCCCAGGTCTCCAATGCACTCTTGAATGTTGGGAAGTGCATTGCAGTGCACCCTTGAATGGAGGATATTGCATTTCAATGCAGTCAGTCCATTTAGAGGTTGTGTTGGTGAGTCAATAAGTGATATAACATATACTTCAAACCTTGGAAATCTCACAATAGAAGCCATGAATGAATTTTTCTTCTCTTAGAGCATATACCAACTGAAATATAAGGGGATGATAGACCCTATTTAATTGGTCCTGGGGATGATGTCCAGTTTGACCAAGTCATGGGGGATGATGCCAAAATTTACCTATAACACGATCAAGGTGCTAAATTCCTTTATTTGTGTTTATCTTCTAAAAATTTGGATCCTTATTATATATTTTTGATGGGAGATCTAGCACAAATTCATCATTTATTTCTCTTGCAAATCCAAAGGTAAGATTGACACTCTAGAAATTGAGGATTTTTTTAAAAGAGAGATCAGATATCAACATAACACATTCTCCTCACATCATTTCTGGGTTTCCAAATCTAAAAATTTTAGTCCACATCAGATCTGCAATTACGAAAATCACAGATGATACAACTTGGACTGATTAACTTCAACAGTAACATTGAAATATTTCATCACTTGAAATGACATGTTCATGTCCTTTCCCTTGTGAACTGCAACAGTTTTAGGAACTAAATCGTGGGCACAGGCGCAAATATAACTTCCAGGAAAGTTATCCATGGTCAGTTTAGTATTGAATCTATTCTTGCCCATGTTCTGTTCATTCAACCAGATCCAAATTAACATATCCTCCACCCCATCGCTCTTGTTCCTGGCAATGGCAGAGATCTAAATCCACTCCACGAGATCCCAATACAAAGAATACACCATGCCATCCATGTATTCCCTGAAAGGATCCTGGATTTCATAGGGAATAACAAAGCCATAATGTGTGTATTTCCTGGGAAGAGGCCTTAGAGACTCAGCCAACGCATCATATCAAAAGTAAATATCATCATCCAATTTCATTGCATAGTTGTAGACAAGTCCCATGGCGAGCATACTGCAAAAAATAGGTATGACTCTTCCCATTATTCATGTTCTCCTTGCAATCCAAAATTATGATATCATTGCATCTCATGATTTCCAGAGGCACCATGATTCTCTAGTTGTCCTTTTATAGACTATTGAACACAAATATCACATAAATTCTTTCTAGGGGTGTGGATTGTATTCCATAGACCATGCAAAGAAAATTCCTTCTCTGATATAGATCTACACGAGTATGGAATCCCAACGGAATGTTGAAACGATGATCACGATCAAGCCTCGTCTCAATTGGAGGACTGAGCTCTGATTCATGGCTGTAGTCCCCTATTTTTTTGGGTTAAACATATGCAGGGCAGGCACAGTTGATAAAGATCTGGTCTCCTCGAAGATTGGTGTTCAAAAAAATTTCATTGTCAGATTTTACAACAATGATGGAATTCAAATATGGAAGCCCTTAGTATTGCTAATTAGATAAATTTAAAACATATCTTAAATAATTATTTAATAATTTATTATATATATAAAGATTTATTTATTTATATAAAGATTATAATACATTAGAATTTATATATGATTATAAAGTCATATTTTTCAATCCCATCCCATATATTGTGCAATAGGCTCTGAAACGCTAACAATATCATTTAGATTAGATAACTGGAATCGATACTCATGTACTGGAACATCTAATTTATTCACTTCTGCAGATGCATCCTGATGCATATTTTGAATTTCTACTTTCCTTTCATATTTTTTAGAAATATTTGAACTTGGACATTCAAAAACTCTAGTTGGTGTTTGTTCATGATGTTAATTTGAAAAATTTGAGTGTAAAGTTTCCAACAATAGAGAAACAAGTGCATCCATACTAATCATGTCCTCTGCAAAAGGGGCAATGTGCACATAGTGAAGGAGTATGATTTTGGGAACTATCAAGAAAAACATTATTATGCACACTTTTTGAAACTCCCTTTCCATTCCCTTCAAGCAGTATGATAATAAAACGTTTCGTGTTCCCTAGTAAATTGGTTCTGTTCAATTGCAAAAAATTCTACCAACAATGCAAAGCAATTGAATGAACTATAGTGAGAAGCCAGATGGAATACTTCTTGCACCACCGAAGTACATTTTAGATGACTTCATAAGAGCAATCCACATTTCCAAGTGCAAGGAAAAAGGAAGCTAATATGTTTCTCCTTACCTATAACTCAACACAGGTAGATACCGATGTGAAACAAAGTAATGACCACATTCTGATCTGCAAGTCTCCTAGTAAGGTTAGATCCCTCTTTCACATTGGAAGCAATTGTATACACCTCAATTTTTCCCTCTATTAATAATTTTTTCATAAGCCTCAGTATAATGTTGAAGGAAAAAAATCTAAAAATGTACCTTCTGTCTTGGGTTTTGTAGAAATGTTGTTAATCTGAGTTATTAAATCTTTGCACCAATGAGAGGAGGCATTATTTGGACTAAACGAGCGACTTGCTCCTATAATTCCCTCAATTGATGTTAAATTTATCATTTTTTTAAAATATAGATATAAATTGTGTCCTCTCTTGAAAGCTTGGTATTTGAAGCAAAATTGAGAATCAGTTTCTCCAAATCAAGGGCTTTTTACGAAGCATTGAGAATACCATCGAAATAATGCTGGATGTTGTGAAACATTCTATTCAAAATATTTTCATCTTCCAAACAAGAAGATAGAATCCAGAAATCACCAATTTTTTTCTTCTCTTGAGCTTCACAAATATTTGCCACTTATATGATCTATTCCTCTCAACTCACTGAAAATCATGTGTGCCTTTCATTTTCAGTTTTCTCTTCAAATCCATTTGCCTACTCAATATTGCTTTGACTACCAAATTTTTTAATATTTGTTACTATTTCTGTTATTCTTAGGATCTATTGCAGGATACTAAGATAAATTCAATTCTATAGCATACTCATCCATTTCCACTCCAGATTATTTGCCGCATTTAATCTCATCTAGATTTCCCAGATTATCATCCTTGCCAACTGAATAAAGCAAAAAATTATTATCCAAAATAGCTACAGTTACATGAAACTTTTGTCTCATGTCATGTTTAAATCCCCCAATGTCGCATCCTCTACTAGTAAAAGGAACAATAACCTGAGATAGATCATGTTCACAGGACAGATTAGATCAGTGTCCCTCTACTTGTTTCATAACTTCATATGGCTTTCGTAAACTAGGTGACAATAAGCTTTGTTTATCTTGAAAATAACATTCTTCATCAACATCGTTTTCCAATTCAAATAGTTTTGTACCATCAAGCAGTTGGCTAGAAACACCATTCATTATTTCAGGTACATAAAAATGATAGTTTTTACCAGTACACCTATCAATTTCATCGTATAATGTTTCCTCCAAGGAAGGATCAAAGTTTTCACCTGCCATATCTTCAAGGTCCATATGTGAAATTTCTGGAATAGTAGCTGACATAAGGATTCTGTAGCTGATTCTGATAAATTTCTTGTGGTTTTACACTTCCTTTTGCAAATAAGCTTACTTTCCTTTACTTTTTAAGACAAGCCATCATGTTGTGCTCCCTAATTAACTCTCAAAGCCTATTTAAATGATATTATTCTTTCTTATATCATTAAAATGGTTTTCTTCTCTTTTTTAAACAAACTTGCAATTGAGTCCACCATATTTTCTTCGAATATATTTGCAAAAGGGTCTCATAGAGAATCCTTTTCCCTCAAGGTAAGGTCACTCATGTTAAGCTTTTGAGTTCTGGACAAATTAGGGAAAAATATCTGTTGAAGGGTTGTGTTGTGCTACAGTGTTACATTGCGGGAGGCTTTATTCATGACCTCTTCTCCCTAGGATTGCTTGATGCTCGAGAGGGCCTCACATCCCTTACACCCTTTTAAATTTTGGAGCAATTAGATATGTTATTGTAGGCAAGGTGGATTCCACCATCATATGCATGTTGATAGTGGAAATGAGGAGTTCATCCTCTTTTTAGAATGGAATTTTTCAATAAACCATTCTTGCGGCTCCTCTCCTTTAGAAGGTGCCAACCCTTGATATGTATTGAAAATAATTTCTGGAAATCCTCCAGTTTGAAAACTCAACAGCAAATAAACAAGATGAATAGCTCCTAGACTAAATCATACCCAGTAATCAACACCATTTTTAAGTGGAATTAGGAATGACATTGTATTTTCCCCTGAGAAATGAAGGATTGTCAATGACCTGAAATGTTTTCCTACATAGTAATGCACACCAATGAACATTGAACTATTCATATATTTCTACTAACAAAATTAGAGTGGGTTTTGAAGTTTGAAAATCATAAATTCTTTCTATTTAATTTTTAAAGAAAAAAATATAAATGAGTGTGAAGACCAAATCAATAAAGGTAGCCTATGTTTAATATTGTAGAGAAACATGTATGGTGTGAATTTTTAGACGAGCATGGATACAAATTTTGAAGCAACGATATTTCTAGATTGTAGCTTTGTGATTTTCCATGCATAAGCTTTGAGATTTTCCATGCATAGAAGCATAGGTAAAACATGTCTTTGGAGATAGGTTGGGCTGCCTAGGGGCCAGCATGATTTTCAAGGAACTTTTTAATTAGAAAAAAACATGTATGTACTCCCAATAACCTATATACAGTGGCATGATGTCTAAAAAAATAGGGTGATCAGTACCATAGTGAACATGAATTTTTACTCTTGAAATAAGGTTGTAAGTACCCATGTATATTTAGGTGATATTTTTCAGATTTTTTGAGCGTTTATTTTGTTGTTATGGGCGCTTGGATGGAAAAAAACATTTCTAAGGTTGGCCAGAAAGTTTGCAAGACAGAGGCCATGTTGGAGGTCGATTGGGCAAGGATTTCTCCTAGGCCTAATGCTTTTAAGATTTACCTTGCAAAGGTTTCCACGAGCTACCTCCTATTCCATTTGTCCTGCTTAGCCATTGCCACTACTTTATGTTTATCATATTCTGAAATTCATCAATTTTAAAATGTTTTTGCATAGATCTAATACCTTAATCATAGTTGTCGCTCTTCGAATACTCTAGAAGTGCGGAATTTGACCTCAAGCAAATTTTCTATGGATTCCACAAGATTTTGTTACTAATATCACTTTTTAGAGCTACTAGAATCAATTAATACTCATGTTACTCAAATGGTAATTGATGCAAATTTCTGTGTTCTAAACTTTTAAGTTACTGCAAGTCCTTACATGGTTTCAAATGTGAAAACTGACTAGAGTTGTTGCAGTACTTCAAATCATTTCAAATTCCAGTATTAAACTTTTTCTTTATCCCACTTACTTCACTCTATTAATTGTATTCTTTTAGTGGCTATTTTCTTAGATACAATAGATTTGTGACAAGTGTTGTCATATTAACCTAGGTTTGAAGAGTGATTTCTCATTTGTTTCTTCAAGGAATTTTTTTTTTTAAATAAATGTTTTGTAACTCAAATGGTTATATTCGCGATGTCAATATTGGCACTTCCGAGATTCTTAGATTTCCATTTCATGTCCTTTTTAAAATCTGCTCTAATGGGATTGCTGTCGATCAACTTCATATGTTGTTGCAAACCTAAAGATAACTTAACAACCGTTATGTTCATCTTCAAATTTCCTCTCATTTTCGACAGACGTTGTTATATTGATCCATTTTATATATAGTCTTTAATCAACAAATTTTGTTTTTCCTTTCTTTTTTCTTGATAATGTGAACTTTTTATCTCTTCATAATACAATTTATTTTCCATTTTCCTTAATTGACTTGGAGTTTTTTTTTATATTATTATTCAATTATCTTTAATTCTTATCGATTTGAAATTTTGAAGTTTTGAAGCATAGTTTTGAAACATCTTGACCATATGTATGTTGTGTAGCTCACAAGGTGACATATTCCTTCCATGGCCATCAATTTATGACTTGATTTCTATTGTACCTATACATGTCACTAGCATAATCTTCAATTTTTAAAAGTATGACATTGTTGATTGGAATACAATTGGGCGGGCATTTCTCCTAGACATAAGGCTTTTAAGCTTTACTTTGCAAAGCTTCCCATGACCTACCTCCCATTCCATCTATCCTACTCAGCCATTGCTACTACTTTCTATTCATCATAGCTTGACATTCATCACTTTTCACATGTTTTTTCATGTATCTAATGGCTTCATCATCATTTTCTCCCTTGAAATACTCTCGAAGTTTGAAATTTGACCTCAAACAAATGTTCTATAGGTTCCAAACAATTTTATTAATACTTTCTAGTTTTCAGACTATTAGAATCAGTTAATACTCAGGTTACTCCATGTATACCATCAATTTCTAATTGATTTAAATTTCAATGTCTTAAGTTACTGGGAACCCTTGCATGCTTTCAAATGGGGAAAATATTAGAAAAATTACTAGAGTTTCTGCTTTGTCCCACTTAATTCATTGTATTAATTGTATTCCTTTAGTGGCTATTTTCTCAGATGTAGTAGATTTGTGACAAATGTTCTCATAGTAATCTAGGGTTGAAGAGTGGTTTTGTGATTTGTTTCTTCGGGGCTTAGTTTTATTTTAATACATATTTTTTAACTCAAATGGATACATTACTGATGTCAATATTGAAGTTTCCATAATTTTTGTATTTCCATTTAATTTCCTTTTCCAATTTATACTATAATGGGATATACGCCCCTCAATTTCATCGTTTTTCCAAACATATAACTAAATTTCCAGACTTTCTGTTGATCTTCAAATTTCCTTCCATTTTTTCATAGGAATTCTTATATTGATCCATTGTTCATAAAGTATTTAATCAACAAATTGGTTTTTATCTTTATTTTCTTCATAATGTGAACTTTTTGTGTATTCTAAATTAAATTAAATTTCATTTTTTTCTAATTTGCTTGGAAAAATTATTTTTATTTTAAATTATTTACTTATTTTTATTTCCTATCAATTCAAAATTTTGAAGTTTTGAAGCACAATTTTGAAACAACTTCCCCATATGTATGTTGTGCAGTTCACTTGCTGACATACACCTTCCATGGCCAACAATTTCTGACTTGATTTCTATTGTGCCTATACATCTCACTAGAAATGATCTTCAATTTTGAATACTCTCGCTTCTTGTTTACCCAGAGTAGGTATGGTGAATTACTAATACCACTAAATTTCAGTCTCAAAGCTAACCCTGCCTTTGAATTCCAAATTTCTTATGAACCATACTTTGCGACATTAAGATGGTCTATATTGACATGTCCCTGGGTTTCCTTATATATGCTCCTTTAATTAAAAGGAACAATTTATTTGGTCTTCCTGTTATATTCATTGCATCATATTTGGACTTCCTTGTATATGCTCCTTTATTTATAAGGACCAATTTATTTGATCTTCCTGTTATATTCATTGCATCATATTTGTGAATTGCATGACACTAAATGGCATAAAATTCTCTTTGCAATTAATTTTTTTTCTAATCAACTCCTTCATTCCAACCATAGCCTTTTCATTTCACAAAAAAAAAAATGCATGGATCATGTACTTAAGGCATATTGATTTCAAAATGCATGCTTGTGCCAACCATGAAAAATCAGCCAACTTTTTAACCCAATGGAATTATCAATCGTGCATTTTAACCCTATGGAATTATCAATCATGCTCTTCTCCATTATTTTTCATTGATCTTGGATCTTCACACTTCCATTTAACTAACTTTCACCTTTAGGACACCTCCTTCCCTCCTCATCATGGGGCCTACCTTGACAGATAATGCCATCACTTTATTGCTATTTGGCTCTACTATGATCCAACCATCGCTCCAAGTAGTTGAACTTAGCCTTCTTCCTTCGACAAAGACATCATATGAGCACTACTGCATTTCCCTCTCCGACGGTGCATGCCAACATAGAAATTTTATCCCGTCTACTTACAATGCCCATGTCGTATCTAGTGACTTGCAGTTGGGATCAATTATTATTATCAAAGAAGAAACTTGCACACGTTTGCAAAACTATGCGTATGTTCACACTTTTCACCTATCCTTTATGTTCATATCTTCCTTCCCTCTCTTCCCCACTGACATTCCAACTAATTTCCCATTGGTTTCCTCTTTCATCCCTTCTTTTGAGGACTATTAAAGTGCTTGAACTCAAAGTTCTTGAACGTCATGTGCAACATTGGTTGGGGACCCTTCCCTTCTTCAAATTGTACAACCGTCCACATTCCAAGTGAGCTCTTCAACGTCACAAGGCCCCTGCTCACATGCTCCTACTTCGACCTAGGGTTATGATTCATCATCAACTCAGTTTCCCTCTATTGCGCCTGTTTCCATACCATTCATGGCACTAATTCCATACTGTAAAAAATCGTCAATCCAAGGTAGGGTGCTTGCAAAAACATCCTTTTTCTCATTCAGCAATGCTTGGGCCTATGAATTTTTTTTTGGCTTTGAGCTCATTGATTGTGCCAATGATGCAATCCATCTCTCTACCTTCGGTGATTTAGCAGATTCGTTGCATGGTCTTATCCAAATTGGGAAAATTTACATGGTTTCAAAATGTGACATTAAAATCAAAAAACATAAATTACAACCATCTCAATAGAAATGGGAAGTCTTCCTCTCAGTAGCTTCCACTGTTGAACTTTGCTTGGATGATGTTCTGACTATTCCTTTCTACCTTTTTTGTTTCAAACCTACAAGTGACATCCGATCTGCAGACCTTGGCCCAATTGTGGACATCATTGGGGTGGTGAGGTCCACTTCTACAACCTCCATCATTCGTCGAAGAGATGGGTCTGAAACAACTAAAAACAATCTCAGCTTGCACTAGAGAATTTGGCGGAAATTCTGACGGCCAATTCGTCGCTATTCCGACACATAGTCATCGCAAGAGTGACAGTTCAGGGGCGGAAAAACCGTGGTTTGTCATGCCGTCGCCGTTCCGACGCACGTAAAAAGTGTCGCACTATCGACACTTCTTCCGTCATTCCGAACAAGCGTCACTTTTCCGACGTCTCACAAACCGTCGCGCCTCCGACGTTTGTAAACTGTCGCACTTCCGATGAAATGTGGTTCGACGTTTGGAACGTCGCTCTTCCGACGCTTGTAAACCGTCGCAATTCCGACCCAACGTGGTTCGACGTTTTGGACGTCGCTCTTCTGATGCTTGTAAACTGTCGCAATTTCAACTAAACGTGGTCCGACGTTTTGGGCAACTTGCTCTTAGAAGCGCTTGTAATCAACTACAGCTCAGACTAAGCGTGGTCCGGTGTTTGGGGCGTCGCTCTTCCATACGGGAAAGATGTCAGCAATGCCCGGCGATATGTGGTCGGCGTTTGGGCGGTAGCTCTTCCGACGTTTTCATGCTGTCTCTCTTCCGACGTTTCTGGATTGTCGCAGTTCCGACGTCTACAAGGCGTCGGTAGACCGACGGAGGGTTCAATTTTTAAAAAAAAAATTAAAATTTTAAAAGACGAGAAACGCTGTTTTGAAGATATTATATGAAGTAAAACAGTCCATGAAAGTGAAATAGTAGTATGTAGAATAGTAAAGCAACAGATAGAGTACCGACGTCCATTGTTCCATATACAAATTAAAGTACCCAAAACCCTACAACAGTGAAGTAAAACAGTCCATGAAAGTGAAATAGCAGTATGTAGAATAGTAAAGCAACAGATAGAGTACCGACGTCCATTGTTCCAAATACAAATTAAAGTACCCAAAACCCTGCAACGGAGAAAAACTCTAATCATAATCATGTGAGGAGTGTGATATGTCCAAAATATAAAAAGACCATCAGACCATATCAATAAACCAGCAACATAGACCAGCATCGCTAGTTTTGAAGGCAGAGTGATAAACATTAATCATTTTTTTTTCACAAGAGAAAAAATGTTGTTTTGAATATATTATATTTAGTAAAACAGTCCATGAAGTCATTACATTTTCACATCTGAAGATTGGAACCCAAATATCCATCCAGAAAAGTGGAAGTCCCACCCCAGACAGTGATAGAAAATACCCCATGTCACATACAGGGACTTGATATAAAACCCAGTAACGGTCCACATGGAGATTATCGACAATCTGAGAAAGCATCCAAATATGCTTGAGGCATCTATAAGAAAGTGAAATAGTAGTATGTAGAATAGTAAAGCAACAGATAGAGTACCGACGTCCATTGTTCCAAATACAAATTAAAGTACCCAAAATCCTTGAACAGAGAAAAACACTAATCATGTGAGTGTGATATGTCCAAAATATAAAAATACCATCAGACCATATCAATAAACCAGCAACATAGACCAGCATCGCTAGTTTTGAAGGCAGAGTGATAAACATTAATCATTTTTTTTTTCACAAGAGAAAAAACGTTGTTTTGAATATATTATATGAATTAAAACAATCCATGAAGTCATTACATTTTCACATCTGAAGATTGGAACCCAAATATCCATCCAGAAAAGTGGAAGTCCCACCCCAGACAGTGATAGAAAAATACCCCATGTCACATACGGGGACTTGATATAAAACCCAGTAACGGTCCACATGGAGATTATCGACAATCTGAGAAAGCATCCAAATATGCCCGAGGCATCTATAAGAAAGTGAAATAGCAGTATGTAGAATAGTAAAGCAACAGATAGAGTACGTACAGACGTCCATTGTTCCAAATACAAATTAAAGTACCCAAAATCCTTGAACAGAGAAAAACGCTAATCATGTGAGGAGTGTGATATGTCCAAAATATAAAAAGACCATCAGACCATATCAATAAACCAACAACATAGACCATCATCACTAGTTTTGAAGGCAGAGTGATAAACATTAATCATTTTTTTTTCACAAGAGAAAAAACGTTGTTTTGAATATATTATATGAAGTAAAACAGTCCATGAAGTCATTACATTTTCACATCTGAAGATTGGAACCCAAATATCCATCGAGAAAAGTGGAAGTCCCACCCCAGACAATGATAGAAAAATACCCCATGTCACATATAGGGACTTGATATAAAACCCAGTAACGGTCCACATGGAGATTATCGACAATCTGAGAAAGCATCCAAATATGCCCGAGGCATCTATAAGAAAGTGAAATAACAATATGTAGAATAGTAAAGCAACAGATAGAGTACCGACGTCCATTGTTCCAAATACAAATTAAAGTACCCAAAATCCTTGAACAGAGAAAAACGCTAATCATGTGAGGAGTGTGATATGTCCAAAATATAAAAAGACCATCATACCATATCAATAAACCAGCAACATAGACCAGTATCGCTAGTTTTGAAGGCAGAATGATAAACATTAATCATTTTTTTTTCAGAAGAGAAAAAACACTATTTTAAATATATTATATGAAGTAAAACAGTCCATGAAGTCATTACATTTTCACATCTGAAGATTGGAACCCAAATATCCATCCAGAAAAGTGGAAGTCCCACCCCAGACAATGATAGAAAAATGCCCCATGTCACATACAGGGACATGATATAAAATCCAGTAACGGTCCACATGGAGATTATCGACAATCTGAGAAAGCATTCAAATATGCCTGAGGCATCTATAAGAAAGTGAAATAGTAGTATTTAGAACAGTAAAGCAACAGATAGAGTACCGACGTCCATTGTTCCAAATACAAATTAAAGTGCCCAAAATCCTTGAACAGATCAAGAAAAACGCTAATCATGTGAGAATTCAAAGTAAAGTTAATCTATTAACATTGCAAATAAAATTACACCGAAGTCAAAAACATTGCCTGGCCATACTCATGACAAATTTGTCATCAAAAAATCAAAAAATTAAGAAGACTGCCCTCATACGGGGAAACCAGTCTTGAACGTTTAATTTACAGAATTCAAAAATATTACTTAAAGGTCCAGCACAGTAAAATAAACTAAAAGCAGCCCAATTAACTGGGCCTGCTAAGCAAGAAAAACAAATTAACCAAACTAATCCACCGCTGGTTCCTCCACGATTCGGCACCATCCTAATTCGGAAGGTCCGGGATCGCTAGGTGCTACCTCCACATGCATGCCACGGCTCCCCTCCTGAAGGCCCGAATGCTGGCCGGCTTTTTCCGAGCTCAGACCCGCCGGACGGGTGCATTCTTCCTGCGTTTGGGCCTCCTCGCGGAAGACCACAGTGACTACAACTGTGATTCGCGGGCGGTTGAGAGTGCAATCAAAGGAAAATTGCGCAGTGCGCGTCGTGGGAGAAGGTGAACTAGCGGTGGGGAAGCCAGGAGCAGGGGAATCCATACGGTGGCCAGATGCTACAAGCCGACCCCTCCCACTCCTAGTATTTGGATATCGACCTAAGTAATAATCACTGGACTGGCCGGAAGTCATCTCTGTTAAGGTGTTGGAGGGAGCGCACCGGGATTGACCTCTAGTGCTCCCCCTGAGGCAACGTATCCTATGACGCACGCGAGGCATGGGTGCAATCTCAGGCGCAGTGGGCACAAGAGACGAAGAAGCAGAATTCCAATTAACAGAGGAAGACAGACAGAGACAGAACCGAGAGAAATGGAAATATGCAGCAAAGTCTAGGCAGAAGTTCCGCTGGCCACTACTCCTTATCGTCATAGTTACCAGACAGTGTAATCCAGCAACCGGCTTGTCTGAAAAACCATGGCTAAACGCCATTTTGTATGTCGACCCGTCTGCAATGCAATCAAAGGACGCCCGTCATAATGAATCTCTGATCCTTAATAATGAGAGCCGAAGGCCGGATCAAATTGGAGCGTGCGGAATCGCTCAGAGGAGTGGAGGTCCGATCTTGAACAGTGTTAAAAATTAATTAATGTAGATTTGATGTGACAACTTAATTGAACAGCGTTAAATGTTAATGCGAATGATATGAAATCGCCATGTCCATGTCCCATCACCTTAAACGCCATCGAATGCACCCGCAGCCGGGAGCAGGGCAAGTTTTTATTGAGGACACGTGGCAAAAATTGATTGGAGCGGATCTTTGTTTGGGCCACTCGCGCAGTGGAAATCCGGACCCGTAAAATATTAGGGCGAATTTGATAAGAAATTCACGTCACAAAATTGGCCGACGTCAGCAGGCTATTTTGGAACGCGAATTTGGTTTGAATTATGGTTTATCGCCGTTTGAAGTCCGGCGGGCTCGACTTTTGAACAATTTTCTTATAAAATTTGTGTTGGTTTTCTTTGATAATACACATGTTAAAATCCCGCTTAATAAAGAGACAAAATTGTTGTGCTTTCGGAACCTGACCCGAGGATTGGACATGAGTTAAAAAACAAAAGGATAGCGGAACCAGACTTGCACCCGTGGTCAAGCCCTCTACCAAAACCACGAGCGGAATCACAAAAGCGGGTTGCCCATATCGCACGGCTTTTGCGGAGTAGGCGGTATTTCCTATTCGCGAGCGATTCCATAGGGAATGCGACACGTGGCGAAGTGACGCCCGGAAAACCACCGTTTAACCCGCGCCATCGCACGTTAAAGCCCGACGTTGGAGGCCGAGCGAAATTGCCAAGAGTCGTTGATTTGGAGAAGGGCCATCGGACAGTGGTCGCACGTTGAACTTGCCCGGAGGTTAACTAAGGTGTGCGGAGGATAGCCAGGTACGATACGAGTGTTTGATTGGTTATTGATATATATAGGTGGGGCCGGAGTGTAATGAAATTGTTTAATTAAACGATTGGCGGATAATTAACATAAGTCTGGAGCGTGATTGTTGTAAGGTTGGGTGGTGAAATATAGAGCCGAAAGTTCATTACAAGTTATTTATTTAAAAAGAAACGTGGAGTATAAATACAAAGTGTTGAAAGTTAAACATTGGTTATAAGGCTTGGAGATAATATAAAGTCAGGAATATAAATTAAAGTCCAACCATTGTGGATAGTATTTATTTATCAAATTCTACAAATTTGATAAATAAACCCGAAGAAAGAAGAAGTCAATTAAGACTCAGGCTGGAGGAAAAGAACGGGGTACACCAAGGGAAAATGTTGACACAGCGATTGTAGACACACCAGCTCTCCTTGGGGGTCCAATTTCAGTTTTGTTGCGTCACACGATGATCTCTCTTCTCTGGCATTTACTTGTATAGAAGATCACTATTCTAGGAATAAGGAGTTATTTTCTCCAAAAATAACCCTAGCCAAACATTGACAATGCATCAAGGATATCTTTCTATGCTTCATAAGCACATTTTTTCTACTTCTAAATCATGTCTTGGAAGTGGTTGTTTTGCTGGAAATTATTCACCAGTTGGTTTCATACCAAAGTCTTTTTCACATTTTCAGCATCCGATACATGAAAAAGATAATGGTTTAAAACAACATAAATATTTGAAATTTTGCAAGAATTGTCTGGCACACTTTGAATATGAATTTTGAAGTCAAGTGCATGATCTTGTATAGGATCAAGTGTCATTTTGAATACCAAATGTTTCACAAGAAACTTCTCAACATGCTACCCTGCAGTAAGGATTAAATGACAATATTGCATCAACTATTTCCATAATAAAAGTGCACCTCGGCCATAAGACTAAACAACTACAAATGTTGTAGATCTAACAAGACCACACAATCAAATGTATTCCACAAGGCCAATTCTGTATGAAAAATGAAAAGGAGTTTGCAACCAAAAATACCTTAGGCAACTAATTCAATTAGATACACCAAACCATCAGCAAAAAGGAAAACCAGCCTACTCAAAAGGCAAGCGTTTACCTCCTTTGACAAAATTTTGAGTTCCAAAACAAGGGCCTTTATTTTCTTGTCAATGCCCCTAGTAATTTGAATGAGGTTTGCACCTGCTGCAACAACCTAAACAAAAAGGTTTCATTTCAAATTATTTTCCACAAATTTAAGATACAACCATTGTCAGTTTTGTATTTCCTAACAAGCTCATAAATTTTGACAAAAGAACAAAAAATTTTTAATACCTGATAGCAATTTTTTCACTCAAAAACTATCTTAGACTCAATAAACCCAACCCAAAACTAAAAAACCAAACACCATAAGACCCTACAAAAATGAATAGATGATCTTAATCCGGTACCATCGACAAAAAGTTACCTTTACACCCTCACTTATTAAACCCTGTGCTGTTGAATTTTAACTTCAACTGCTGCAGCAGAAGGACGGATGCAGCAACAACATTTTTTTTGGAGGTTGCTTGCATGCCATCCAGAAATTTAATTCAGCATTTAAAATTCCTGCAAGTTTTTTTTGTAGACGGCCACAGCCATATTTCTGTACAGGATTGTATTTAAACACAACAGCCAGCATTAACGCAATTCACCAACCAGAAATTAAACAAACAGAAATTTACCCGACAGTTTTGTAAATTCAAAAGGAGGACACGTGGAGCATTAATATTGGATCGCATGAAATTGAAGGGAATCTGAAAACCTGAAAACCGGACCCGAATTTTTTCTAGGGCACATTGGATTGAGAATTCGAGTTAAAATTAGGCAGACGTCAGCATCCCATTTTGGAACGCGAATTTGGTTTGAAATTCAATCTATTCAGACTTTTGAAGTTCGACGGAAAGGGTTCTTTAATGTTTTGATAGTTTAATATATACATATGTTATATATATATCATATGCAAAATGAAAGGTGGGCCATAGAATTTAGTTTTAATTTTATTTTTTTTAAAAGAGGGTTTATTATAATATGTTTTATATGTTCCGGCATATAAAAATAAAAAGGTCGGAAAAGCTTGGTAGTTTTTTTTATAGACAGTACGTAAATTTTTTATTACATAGCAGTGTGTAAAAAGTGAAAAACTGAGTGTAACTTTTTAAGTGTGTATGCACAGCAGTGCGAAAGGGAAAAACACAACAGAGTGTCTTAGAGACAGAGTATGTTTGTTTTGAACAGACATTGAGTTGGTTTTATGCACTACGTTTTGTAGCAGTCATAATTTTGTAATCCCTCTCGGTGAGGAAGTAGTGTAATAGTTTTTTTTTGAGTTATTGAAGGGAATAGAAGTTTGTTTTCAAAGTATTGAAACTCTGTCTCCTGTCAAAGAAATTTTTATTTTCTGTGTGTTAGAGGAAGGGAGATTTATGGGTGGTTCTTATGAATCAACCAACCATTCAGAACATGCTCATCAACCCAAACCATAAGTATTATGTGACAATATTCAAGCAGGCACTCAATCGGATTTCTGAAGCTATGTTAGAGAAACCCTAAACTCTCACTGAAAATAGGTGAAATGTGGCACCACTCAGAGATTGACATGTGCCAATTGGTACAAGTGGTAGACAATTGGCATGCTCAAACAACGAGGTGATGCGGGAATGACATGAGGGAGAAAATATCAGAAAAGCCCCAAATCTAGAGAACTAAAGCTCATCACCAACCTGAGATTGACAACTTTACATGATGTAACCTATGAAATCATAAATGGAGAAATCATAGTAACAATAAAGTAACCTATGTAACAATAAATTCGGATTCATCCTGGGAGTGGTAATGGGAGAAATCATAGTGAACAACAGGAAACATGCATAGTTTCTTACAATCAAATAGATGAAAAAACACATACAAAAAACCTAGATAATAATCGTGAACAAGCTTAATATTGAATTATGAACTGTAAAGGAACTTACAAAATGTGACATTACGAACCTGGTCAAGCACACAAGAAAAAATATCCTAGACATGACCCTGGTTGACAAGTTGTATTGCTCATGATGCAAGAGGATTTGTACCTGCACTGCCAAGTCAATAAAAATCCATCATTATCTATACAATAAATACAAGTAATTGATGTAGTATTTTTTACTCTAGATGCATTCTTATGATAATGTTAGAACATATGTTGAAAATTTCAAAACATACCTGAATAAGCTCCTCTTCGTTTCAAGAACAATTTATTGGAGTCGCATGAACTTGGAACAAGCCTCCCACGATCTGAAAGAGTAGCAACTAAGTCAACGGTGACTTTTTTGTTGCTACGCTGGATCAAGGGAGGTTTGCTCCAAGATTAAATCGCTCCAATAAATTATTCTCTACTAAACAGGGCCAACCACGTGAAGGTGGAAGCTCTTATGGCCCCTCCCACCCCCCCCTCACATCACTCTCAATTCCCCAATACCCAATCTATATTTCATTTTTTACTTTCATGAGCATAAAAAAATATATTCAATAACTAATAAAAAACAATTCAACAAAAAGTACGCAAGGAAACATTGCAATTAATGCTTGACATAAAAATAGTATGATAAATGAGTTTTTATATAACACAAAAAACGTTCCAAGTATGGTAACGTTTGTCTTATAATAATACAATATTTTACATTATCAAATTTTCTTTTTCTTCTTCCTATTTCTAAAGCTCCTAATTACATCATCAATATCATCGTGCTCTGCTCTTGTTTCGTGCCTTTCGACCCGCACTGCTGACCTAGTTGCGTAGTCACGATGTCTGGTCTCATCCAGTGACGGGGCATCGCCTACAAAAATAGATAATATTAAATTTTAATTGTCGGTTTTTAAATATCATTGAACTAGTTCGGTAATATTAATAAAAAAAATTGCAATGAGATTATTTACCTGGTGCACCAGTTGTCGCCGCTGACCTAGTTGCGTTGTCACGATGTCTGGTCTCATCCAGTGACGGGGCATCGCCTACAAAAACAGATAATATTAAATTTTAATTATCGGTTTTTAAATATCATTGAACTAGTTCGGTAATATTAATAAAAAAAATTGCAATGAGATTATTTACCTGGTGCACCAGTTGTCGCCGTTGGGACTGTTGCCCTGTCTTCCTCTCTGGTGGTAAGATCCTCAAGGGAAACATTCTCTGTCATTTAAACAAAAAACGTTATAAGGACAACCATCAAGGTATAATTAGAAAAAATTATAAGTAGAAATTAATTACCGTCACGGCCCTCACTGATAGCAGCATTGTCGGCCTGGTCCCCACTACAATGATCAGGTTGCACGAGAGGATCATCTACATCTGGCTCTAAAACTGGGTTATTTACCTCGTTGGTAGTGTTGCTCCCCTGATTTAAACAAAGTTGTTAGACATTAAATTTATGGACGAAAACAAAAATATTGAAAGGTTAATGTTTTACCTTATCAGGCATTGTAGATCTTGGGACTGCCCCAAGCTTCTGCGACGTTCAACTACAGCTTGATAGCCAAAACGGAAAGCAATATTTTTATCTTCCTCTGTAGTTATTGTTCCAAAGTCATCACCCTACATTATATATGATTGTGTATTTTTAATCATATCTGATAGGATTACAAAAACGTTGGAAGGCGATACAATTAATTATAAGATGTTTAGCTACTTAATTACAATTCTTGCAACTAATTTCAAGTAGCCACCCTGGCCGAGCTTGTGATGGCCCTTTTTCTCTATCCTAGCTTTGGTTGCCTTTGAGGTGTCAGGCAACCTAGCATCAAAAGATTGAAGTCGGATATGACGTAGCACACTTTTATTTTAGACATAAAGAAAATTAAAGCTATTGAATTAAAGTTGTAATTTACCTTGCGGGTCCAGTTGGCATTTTTCCTTCTTTCTTTGCCCTTTTCTCTTTTCCGTCATGGATGAGTGCTCTCCACTCACTCTATGAAACTGCGAGAGGACGCTCATATCTAGGGTTAAATTGCAATTGCGTCCTATAGGTGTCCCTGGTATATTTCAAATATTTGCCGGCTACCTGAGCCACCGCTTTTCTGTCAAATGTGCCGACCCCAAAAAGGGCTTCTAGATAATCTAGAAGTTCTTTTTTCGGGTTGGAATTCTGGGAATTCCACCCTGTACATATGGTTGGGCCAAAAATTACCAACGCATGGCTCTCCAGAATCCTGTAGAACTCATTGTTTCCTACACAGAATAAAACCAAAATAAAAAGAAGATATTATCATTAATTTAAAAATAAAAATCATGATAAATATGTTTTAGATAAAGTACATGAAATAGTTAAAATATTAAAATTTACCTGGGAGTTGTACATGCTTTATAGGGACACCCTCATCGTTCACCAACAACGTGCCATTAATGGTCCCTGTAGAGCTGACACGTGTAGCTCCAGGAAACGCAATAATGTAGTTGGCCATATCGGCCTCATCATTGCCAACACGTTCAGCGGTTGGCTGGGTGTCTGCTTGGGCAGGGTGTGTTTCTTGGCTAGCACCTAAAGGAGTAGAAGGTGTACGAGAGGTTTGTTGGGCAATCTCTTGCCCTTGTGTCCCACTACCACCAACACCGGGTTCAGCAAATGCCAGAAGACGCTACATACAAAAGAACTTTTTGTTAGTTTATTCAATGTAAAAATTAAAAATCAAACTATCACAATTCATCTCATGCAGAACAAAAAAAATATCCTTTTGACTTTTTATTATTACCTAATATCTATTTAGCTGCCTCATAAGATGTTGTATCCTCTCTTCTGTTTCAGGTGTTTGAGGTGCATCTATCAAAGCATTAAATTCCGACGTTGCATCTCGTGCCTTTTTTTGCAACAACAACACTGGAGATAGGGATGAAAAAAGCTCTTCCTCAAAGAGGGAATCATCAGGCGTACCATGGCTAGGTGTCTGCATATTTGAACAAAATAAATATTATTTCAATTATGTAAATAACTAAAATACCTGAAGATAGAGCAATGCTGGCACTTTACATGTTCTTCCGCTGGCCTCTTTCCGCGATCATCCCGTCTCGGGGTTGTTCCTGTACTGCCCTGATCAATCTGCCACATTGCAATAAAATTATAAATGTAAAAACTTGAAAACAATATCTAACTTGAAAACACAAAATGAAAACTGAAATAATTTCTAATAAGACACCGGAAGACAGAGTTAGAGTTTCAAATATACCTTGCATTGAATTCAGTCCTGGAAACATGTCATTGCACATTAAGGCACCCAAACATTCAATCCACGAATGATATATTTAAGTAGGCTTCTCCTATTCTGGGAAAACACCATACCTATAATGCATTCACTTGCATGTATAAGGGAAAGGAAAACATGTTTTCATACAACGGTGACAAAGGCATCTTGGGGAAAGGTATCTTCACTTTTTATTTATGTTGTTCACCCACACCACTCTCGTGTTTTCACTAATCCTGTTTTGTCATTTTTGGATTCAAATTAAGTTAAGGCCTTAAGTATTTTTTGACCTTTCGGTGTAGTTTTTATAAGTGGCATGTATGGATTTTCCATTAATTTTGCACTTTTTCTCTTCATGCGCATGTTTCCCTGGAAATCAAATGCATGATTTAGTCCCATACATTTAACAAGTTGTTGGATCAACTCCATTGGCAATATCATGTTTCCTATTCAATAAAAATTTATCTCAGTTAGGGTAGGTAGGAAGGTTTTCCATTTGTATTAATAGGGCACTTCTAGCTTGCATTTTTATTATATCTTTCAAATTTAGTGTCGTTTCAATTAGGGCATGAATTTTTGCAACTTTCAAGGTGAGAATGAACAAAGACAAATTTTTGTGATGGATGACTGTATATGACTCCATGGCGAGAGGAAAAGGCACTAATCTACTTCTTCAAATATCTATAGTTCTCATTCACCTCATACGGAGATGGTCCCTGATTTTGAGCCAAATGTTGCAGCAAAAAGGTCCCCCCCTCCATAATTTGATATTCAATGGAAATTTCTTAAATTGATGATGGGGCAAGATTATGGAACATTGGCACATACATATGTAATGGAATTCCAAGATCATGATATATGTTTGCATATGTTTATGGCAATGTTCCACCAAGTCCCCTGGAGGTGGGAGCGAGGGGACGAGGGAGAGCGGGAGCGGCCTATGCAAAAGCTCCCTACCAATTTTCAGGAAACGTGGGGGGACGTCGGGGTCATAAAAATTATAAAATTTAATATTTAAAATGTAACTATATTTTTGCAAGGAATGTATATACAGTCATCATACACTTGCATCATGAAAGATAAATCATAAATGATAAATTTACAAATCGATGAATGATGAATCATATAATTGAAACAAATTTAAAAGTTAAAAGTTAAAACATACATCATACAATCATGCATGTAAGTTTGTAAGTTTTTAACTATATAATCATTAATGTAACTACTAACAATGTACAATGAAAATAAAGTTTAAGATATCATATGACATATTATATCAAGATTCAAAATAGAGTTTAAAATGAAGTTTACAACTCAAGTCTGAAACATAAAACATAAAACATAAAACATAACATATGAATATCAAATGATATCATCATACTGATAAATGAGCATAAATGCTCAAGTTAATGCCCCACTAGTCTCTGCATCCAACTTCTGCACGAATATATCAAGATCAACCATGTCACCATCTGAATCGGAATCACTTGGATTCTCAAATATGCTAAGTGGCACATCAACTTTTAACACGAAACCATAAACTAAAAGGGGCGGTGAGGGGACGTGAGGGGGCATGAGGGAAACATCCCCTAGAAGTCCCCAAGACCCCGGAGTGCGAGGGGGCGAGGAATCTAGACCCCTAGGTGGGGGGGCAAGACCCCGTGTAACACTGGTTTATGGAGGTGGTGGAGCAAAAAAGAGCTCAAATAGAGCTGAAATTTTTCACATAAAAAGGAATGTGGGCTTGACTAATGGTTCCATTTAAAAAATGATATCTAGACAGAGAATAAGTGTAGCATGCAAACATGCATTGAAAATCCATCTGAGTTTGCATTGTATTACTTATGATGGATTCAAATTTGGGTTTCAAAATGCCAGGTTATGGCATGATTTTGTCGAGAAACCCTTAGTTAGATTCTCATGTTGGTTTAATTTATATTTTAAGTTTGTTTTGCAATCTTTGGGTGATAGTAACTCATGAACTAGGTTACCAATGTGTAACAATCATATTTCAAGAATAAAGTTGTGATTTTTTTATATTATTATTATTATCTATTAGCTACGAGTATTGACACCTAATGACTGGAATTTTGACATCTTGATAGCATGGATAATTTCGAAAATGTTTCTAGTAATGTTAACATAATAACTATCATTACGTGTCTTCACTTTTTTCACCATAATAGACCTGTGATATGGACTCATCACACAACTTCATATGCTATGTCCCAACAAGTTCAAACTAGTTGAACCTACCTCATAGTGTGGTTATTAAGGACAAGTTGCTTGATATATAAATCGATAGCATAGACCACGTTGCATTTCTAAAAAGAATCCTCAAGTGTCAAAAAAACTTCACAATATGTTCTACTATAAAGCCTTTTGGGATACCTGAAATAATATATGTATCATTGATGACTTTTAAAGTATGACAAGATCCAGAGGGAAAGGAAATCAATGGAAGAGTGATCCACTAATGAGAACCTAGAATTTAGCATCGGATGAGTTAGAGTCTAGGAAATTGAAACCCTATAATTTTAATTAGTGATGAAGGAAATCACATAGGTAATTATATTTTCATGTAGAATAATCTGTTAATTCAAATTTAAACTACATAATATGAAAGGCATACCATAAATTTTTCCACGTAAGTCCAAACAACCTATAAAAAAGGAAAACCTTCTTTTTCCATGGGAAATAATTTACCTTTCCTTTTTCAAGATAATCTAAATCACAAAAAATATGAACTATACTGCACACATTCTTGGATAATGTGAAAGTGGAAAAAGAATACCCTACACAAGTGATGCACACATGTACATTTGAACACTAATAGATTTTTGTAGTTGAAATGCAATGCTTGTTTTCATTTAAATGTAGGGTTTTTAAAGTAGGGAGAAATAATGACTGCCAAATTAATAAGCGTTTCTTTGGGAAAAATTTAAATCTTGTATTGGGTGATGAAGATAATAGAGGGTATTGAATCTTGATTCTTGACATCTAGAGACAGCCTAACACAATCCAATGGAATTGACCAAAAAAACCCAAATAGAGTCAACCCTACTATAGGAGGAAGGGCCTGCAGTAAGAACTTACCATTTTGCAAGAGCTAAGGGCGAATGCTGTTCTGCAAGAGCCGAGGGCGAACGCTGAGGGCGAATGCTGAGGGAAAATGCTGTTCTGCAAGAGTTGAGGGCGAATGCGGTGGCGAATGCCGTTCTAAAACAACCGAGGGCGAATCCAGGTGGTGGATGCCGCCGTTCTCGCAAGAGCCTGTGGCGAATGCCGAGGGCGCAATGCCGTTCAGCAAGAGCTCAGGGCGAATGCTGAAGGCGAATGCTGTTCTGCAAGAGCTGAGGGCGAATGCTGAGGGCGAATGGTGTTCTGCAAGAGTGGAGGGCGAATGCGCGCGTGATATCAGACGTTAATGTAGCACACATGTACATTTGAACACTAATAGATTTTTGTAGTTGAAATGCAATGCTTGTTTTCATTTAAATGTAGGGTTTTTAAAGCAAGGAGAAATAATGGCTGCCAAATTAATAAGCGTTTCTTTGGGGAAAATTTAAATCTTGTATTGGGTGATGAAGATAATAGAGGGTATTGAATCTTGACTCTTGACATCTACAGAGAACCCTACAGCCTAACACAATCCAATGGAATTGACCAAAAAAACTCAAATAGAGTCAACCCTACTATAAGAGGAAGGGCCTGCAGTAAGAACTTACCATTTTGCAAGAGCTGAGGGTGAATGCTGTTCTGCAAGAGCTGAGGGCGAATGATGTTCTGCAAGAGCTGAGGGTGAACGCTGAGGGCGAATGCTGAGGGCAAATGCTGTTCTGCAAGAGCTGAGCACGAATGCTGAGGGCAAATGCTGTTCTGCAAGAGCAAAGGGTGAATGCGCGCGTGATATCAAACGTTAATGTAGCTATTGCGAAAAATACGAAACAATAAAATCATTTTTATGTAGCGCGCATATAAGTTTCGAATTTTTATGTAGCGCGCATATAAGTTTGGTATTTTTATGTAGCACGAAAATAACTGTCGCTATACCGACGGCAGAAAAGGCGTCGCTATTAGGACGAGTGCCTCCAAACATCACAATGGCGACACCTAGACATTGTGTCGCAGTTGCGACGTTTAGAGTCGTCTCAATAGCGACGCTTTGGGCCATGGTGTCGCAATTGCGACGTCTTCCTCTAAACGTCGCAATTGCGACACGTTTTTAAGTGTCGGTATTGCGACACTTTTATATAGACGTCGGTATAGCGACGGTTTCAGGCGGGATGGAAAAAATTTGGGAAAATTTCCGACATTTGGTCAAAAGCGTCGGAAACAAGTGTCGGAATTTCCGCCAAATGTAGTAGTGTTGGAGGACATGTCTCGTTATAACATCAACATCACCTTATGGGGAGATCATTGCCACACTACATGAAAGGAACTTGTTGAACTCTGATCTTCTGGTGCATCGATCGGGCTTGCAATCAAAGGTGGCCGCATAGCCAACTTTAATGGAATTACTGTAGGGACCATCTCCATCAACAACCTCCTCCAAAATCTTGACATTCAAGAGACTCACCAGCTCCAGTCATGGTTTCATGAAAGAGGCTACATGGTTTCTTCACCATCATTATGTACAAAATTATTTGGGTCTTCCAAGCGAGCACACCCAGAACGTACAATTTCTAACCTCATTGACTTGCATCCCCTCTGAAAAACAACACGGTTCTCTGTTCGTGCAACCATCTATTGACATGCAAGTTATATACTTCCTTGCATGCCCTCTTTCATTTGATGTTATCCAATGCATGAAAAAAATTTCCCACCACTCAAATGGAATGTGGCACTGCACAAAATGTGGTGGGGACTTTCCGGAGTGTTACTATAGTTATGTGCTAAATTTTGAAATTCATGAACTCATGGGTGTCCCAACAAAGGAATTTTTCACACTCTCAACTGATCCTGGTACTATCCATGAGATTCGTTTAAAGGTTTCATGCCATCATTTCCTTTTCACACTGTCTATGAAAAAAGGCATCTTCAATGGTGTCGATTGCCTAAAGGTTGTCCTAATCAATTCAGAGGAAATTAACTATGGATCTGCATGTGCCCTTCTCCTCAAATATATGAAGAAAATTACTAATGCTTCAGTTTTTCATCGCATCTGAACTTCCCTCTTATTATCCATGTCAAAATGAAATGTAGACAACATCTTCTATTTTCTTCTTCATTCATTCTCATTTCTTCCCCTACCACCATCTTCTTTTTTTCACTTCATCATTCTACTTCTCTTTATGTATATACACCTATGTTACATGTTATAGTTTCCACCTTTACACAATGTTGCATATTTTACCTTTAAATATAGTATATATGCTTTTCCGTTCTTCCTTCTAAACAACAGATTAAATTTTCATCCTTTTAAAGTATGTGTTGTGCAATTAAAAAATAAACACTAACTTGTTAGAAAATATTGTTGTTTCTTTACCTTAAATCTACTTCATCTTTAGTTATGTTGCATCTTGCATCTTTATACTTCTTTCCATGTACATGTCTTCATGCCACGCAAACAATATGTGGATGTACACACTTTTTCGCAATTTCTAGGAAAAAGAAAATGAATGTACACACTCTTTCAAACAACTAATATGTGGACGTACACACTCTTTAACAATTTCCAAATGCACACTCTTTCAAAATTTCCAAAAAAAAATGAAAAAGAAAAATGTTTATGGATGTACAGACTCTTTCACAGTTTAAAAAGAAAACACACACACACACTTGCTCCTATTTCCTTTCCTTTCACACTTATATTTCTTCCCTCCCCTTCCATTAAACATTCCTCCTTCTACGTACACTCCTCCCACTACAAGGAAAATACCCTCTAGCGGAGGTTATAAAGGAGGTTTTTAGTGTTATAAAATTGGCCAAAACTATGAAAAATACATTTGCTACAACATTCGTTTTTGGTAGCGGAGGTTTTGATGGAGCTTATAATGGAACTTCAACACAACTTAAAAAACTGAGCAGTCGGAGGTTTTTAGAGATGTTCTTCTTGTCAGTGCATGCCTCATGTGTGAACACATTGGTGTGTTTTACCCTGTACGCATCGGTATTGTAAATATACCAAGTATTAGGATGGAAAAAAAAAATTGTAAGCCCCGTGGCGTTTAGCAACGTCCCGGTGCATGTCGTCCACAAAGATGCACCAGGTTGATAGAAGGTGCATGCACCAATGCCGTTAAGGTGTAAAAATGCACCAGGTCATCTAGGTTTTAAAACACATAGGGCTATTAAGTTATAAAAATGCACTGGTGCGTTAAAGGCAACCCATACCGGTGCATGCAATTCTTATCCGCACGCCTGGGTGGTAGTTGTCGATAAAGTGCACCAGACGTTCTAATTGGTATTTGTATTTGGTGTGGTGCCCATAGGTCATAGAAATGCACCAATGCACATTATCATACAAACAAACTGGTGTGGAGTAACTAGCATGCACTGGTGTTCATTTTCTTATTTTCAGAAACATCGCCCTCTGACAGTGCAACTATTTTGATTTTTTTATTTCATTATTCATCAAAATTCGACACATATCTTATAACATTATTCATATCAATTAAATATTTATTAGTGCATTTGAATGTGATGTTTGGATGAATTTGTTATATCATATCATCAGATTCCCCATATCTTCATTATAATATTTAATCATCCATATATTTAACTAGTGGTGTAACATTTCACAGTGACAATGGAGAACGTAATAGAATAAATTAAAACGTATTTTATTATATTAGAATAAGAAACTCTTTATCATACAAAATGGGACAGTTATTGGTGTCCCTTTGTATTTCAATTGGGACACTATGTCCATTACATTAAACAAAATGTCTGATTTCGCAGAAAAATATTTCAAAAAATACAACACCTTGCTTTGATATCCAAACATATTGATCATCATTCTTCATTGGAACTTTGCTCGAGCTACTTCCATGAATTGGGTTATTTGGAGGAATGTTTTGGTCATTGTGTTGATTTTTTTCGTCTTCTTCGAGTTCCATCTACAAACATAAAAATAAAGTGTAATGAGTGTATATACATTGGTGAGAATAATGAAAATTTCAATATTAAATAATATACATCAATGTAAATCGAAAAGAAATGTACCATAGCAAGAATTGACTCGTGAAATATACACATTCTTTCAAAACCAAATTTCATTCCATATT
The DNA here is from genome assembly GCA_034641835.2 of Pinus albicaulis. NCBI lineage: Eukaryota > Viridiplantae > Streptophyta > Pinopsida > Pinales > Pinaceae > Pinus > Pinus albicaulis. The sequence goes on from CM076571.1 coordinate 953,411,820, forward strand.
TCAACAATTCGTTTGTTGGCGCAGTTTCATACTTTGTTTTGTGCAAGTTTTATACCCCATAAAAAATAATAGATTTAATATAAAATATTTTTTTGTTCTATTAATTATATATGGAGCTAAGTAAAAAAGGTAGATGCTTACAAATTCAACAATTAATTTCTGATATGCCAACATATACTGACAACCCATATTAAACCCAAAGTAAATCAATTCTTTTGATGTTTCTTCTTTGTATGTTAGCACTTGTTTGCAGACATTCAATGATGATTGTTGTAAAAAAACTTAAAATATACAAAAATTAAATCTAGTTAAGTTGTTATAAGGAAGTAACAATTACCCACAAACATAGATATCAACCCTAAGTCTTCCTTGTCATATTTTTTTATGTGCTGAATGGATTCCATTTTATTTTATTTTCTGCAAGAAAATACGTGAAAATTAATATTTAATGCTAAATTATTTATTTATTGTATCTAATAAAAAAATTCAATGATTACATATTACATTTGAAGCACATTGTTGTTGAGATGCCTCCTCGTGCAATGAAATTATGTCAATTTCTTTGACCATCTCCTTGTACACCTTTTTGGACATTCCCACTAGAAAATTTCTAATATCAGCTCATTCATCCTTTGAGATTTTCATAATCTTCCTGAAAATGTAACATGAAAATAAACTATTTACTTTTTATATTGATATATGAAAATTAAATATAAAAAAATGATATTTATAAATGATTGCTTTGTATTAATATAAACATATAATTCTATAAAAACATTTAAAGGAATATTACTTGTTCGATCCTTGTTTTTTGTTGTTGTACGTTTTTGCTATTAAAATTCTAACATGTCTCATTGACCAACTCTTTTGAAACCCATCCTGTAGTTTATATAAAATTTGGCTCCTGGAATCATTGGATTGATTTTTGTATTGTAAGTGGAAAGAACATCCATACATTCATTCGACTAGATCCCTCAAAGTTTTGTAAAAAATTTTACCCTTTTGTTAACCTCCAGCACCAATCCAGTTGAGCTAAGGAGCAATTCATTTTCATTTGCATGTTCTATTTTTTTTCCTTTCTTAGAACAACATTCCTTTTTTTCGTTGTTGGTCCCTATAGAACATTAAAAATATTTGAATTAATAGATTATTTGAAGCTTGTTATCTAATATTTTTAAGTATATTATTAATAAAAATTCAAAAAGGAAACTCATATTAGATTGATAGTATTTTTTCATTCACCTGATTCATCCTTCTGCAATTTTTCCATCAATATTTTACGCTCTTCTGGTCTTAGATCAGAAATAATATTATCGAGCTTCATCATTTTGTGGCTCTACATGATACAAACTAAACAATACATATTAGTTAAACTTACATATAGTTCAAAAATAATAATTTTAGTAAATAATTTATAAAGAACTTGCCTTTTTTTCTTTTCTGGATGTCCTATCAGTATTTTTGTTACTTGAACTCTTGTCATCCATTCCTTTATCAACATGAAACCTGTACCATTCATTAATATATTTTATAAATAAATCACATAATTTTCAGGTAAAAAAAAAAAATCAAGAAAATGGTGTGCCTTTCCCAACTTACGCATTGAACGCGGTGCGATAAGTTCTTATAAATGCACTGCCAATACAATAGAAACACCATACGATGCTCTTTGTCAATAAGGAGACTCAGTGCGTTATATTAATACCAGAGCATCGATTACCATAAACATAAATTAATAAAAAAATGTTTTTATCAAACAATGTTTTTTGTCAATACGTGATAGGTGCACCATTTTAAACAATGCGCACCGATTAACAAAAGCTCCTTTTTAAAAAATTGTGTAAGTGCCGACAAGGATTGGGATCTGACTCTGTAAGTGGTCCCGTGGGTTAGATTTCATACACCTATCTATATAGTAATACAAAACCTATAAATCTAAAATAAAAATCCCTAATTGTGAAGTCACATAAACAAGAAGTAAGGGTTTAACGTAAGAATGGATTTTTTTGTTTTTTTTTCTAAATTTTAATTAAATGTAAATAGGAATAAAGATCATAACTGATTTTATTAGTAAAATGCACAATAAAATTTAAAATTTTTACTATGCATGTATTAAATCTAACAAGAATTGTAAAAAAACAATTATTACTGTAAAATTTAACAATTTTACTATACTACAGGGTTTTTGTGTGAATCACCAGATATTTCAAATTATGATTCTCTGAATAGTGTTGTTGTTCGAAAGTATTTTGCTGCTCCATAGTGCTCTCGTGCTCTCTTGCTCCACGTATGCCTCGTGCAAATCCCTCCTTGAAACATTTTTCAAAAAATATGAAATAACGAATAGCTTTTACTATTTAAAGAACTTTTTTATGAAATTAGATTCCCGAAAATCATTTGCCTCTCTTTTTTCCATTTACCACTTTATTTCATTCCAAAAAAATAAAGTTGTGCTTTTTTTTTCCTGATATTCAATGTGTTTGTTAAATAACAGCACTGGTGCAACTGATAATAAAATCGCACCGGTGTGCTTAACAATACATTAGCACTGATACCAATAACTCCTTTTTTAAGGCACCGAAACTAGTTCTAGTTATGTACACCAAAATATATTGTTAATTTTGCTCAAATGCACGGAGAAAACCTCATAATTATATCAAATGGAAAATTCTTCAAAATCCATCTCATTCCATAACATTTCTCAAAGTCCATCACAGAGTTCTCCCTATCCATCTTGAGACGTAATTACTTCAGATTTTATTTATATTTTCATTATCTAATTGAGTTTATTTTTTTATCCATGTCAATCATTTGAATAAAATTAATGTATACAAATTTTTAGGTTCATGCAAATTCAAAAGCGAGTTCAGATGCAAAAAATATTCAAACAACTCCAAAACGTCAGAAGCTCTTATCAGGAGCAGCATACCGCAAGGCGCGGTTGGTAGATGAAAATGGACAGCTGCATCACCCTCCCAATTATAACATGCCATTTTCTCACCACAATCCTGGGAAAATGATGGTAATTTTTATCACCAGATTGATCTGATTGGCTGCTCATCAATCAACTGAATGTAACTCATTCAAACCACTTCTAACTAAATATTAGACTCTTCAGTTTGAGAGGGCTCTCTCAAAGGGGATTTATGATTTTCAATAGGAATAATACTATATGTTGGTAAGGAAGAAGGTCTCTTGGGTAAGACCCAGGTTCAGAATGGAGGCCAACAAGGTTTTCCGCAGTATTCTAGCACAACGCCGACATTTTCACTCTATTCCGAAGAGAAGAGAGTCTCACCCGAGGCATGTTGTGACCTTACTTAAGCTAGGCTCAGATCAGGTATCGATCAAGCATAACATACAGAATAAAACAGACAGTACTGCATGCTCTGAATGAGTGTAAATACTCTGCAAATGATAATACTCATGAACATATTCAGGACAGAAAAATCAAAATTTAAAGCAACCCACACATTCAACTGAACTAGAAACACATTACAGAACTCAAACATAAAACCCAGATCATGATATATTGCATTAACAACAAGAGACAGTTACATTACTCCTCAGAGCGATCCTGGCAGGAAAAATTACAATATTATTACATATGATTAGAACAGAATGAACAGAGAGAGAACAGAACGACCAGAGCAAACAGAGCTCTCCTACGACTCCCTTCCTCCGATCCATACTGTGCCAACCTCCTCTCTACGCTGGCCGGCTGCCTATTTGTTCCTTTGCCAATGCGACTGTTAGTTCTCCCTTCCTTTCCACTCTGCTTCTTGCTGCATCTCCCTAATCACTGGGAGTTCCACTGCTTTTTCTTTGTTGCTTCCTTCTGCCATCTGTGCTTGTTTCCGCAACAGTCGCACCTCCTGCTCTTCCGCTCTTTTGCAACCGTGACAACTCTCTGTCTACCATGGTTGTGCTCTGCCACCTGTCATCCACAACTCAAAAACCATTTTATTTCAAAAAAAGGGCCCCAAGAGGCCCCGGCCAAATCCTATTGACTCTTCTCGAGTCAATTTTTTTCTACTGCCTCAGTCTCCATCAGTCTGCTTGCCTTTGTGGCTAGTCTTGTCTTCTCCTTTTCCTCTCCTTATCTAAACAAGGGCCCCAACTCGGGGACCTTTAACAACGCTGATGCTTTAAGTTCTTTGAAGCTGGCAATGGCTTGTTACCATTCCTGTATGAGGAGGTTTGTCTCTACAGTGACTTGTTCTGCTTATTTTTCCCCTGAGAGAGTCGGCAGCTTACCAAATACGTCCTTAATCTTAATGTTGGCCTTAGTGGCCATTTGTTTCATTGTTTGGATAGTAAACTTGATAGGTTTCCTTAGTTCCCGGAGGGCCTGTTTGGCTGTTGCTGAATGTTCCTCAATCTATTGTATCTTGACCTTCAACTCTTCCACTTAGTTGTACAATTGGTCAAGTCCATCGGGGTCTATGGCTTCTTGAATTTCCTTCGACACTTGTTGCACTTGTGTCGAAATTGGTTGTGATTTCAAAGTCAGCGAGGTTGAACACTCATGTAAATTTTTCAGAAGGTCAGATGCTTCTTTCGTCATTGCATCTCGGCCACTTGGTTATGTTTCTCTGAGATCTTCTCTATGTAGACGACCGATGGATCTGGTAACATGGGCTTGGTCGCTAGCGCTGCTTTCAGTTCCCTATTTTCTTGGCTGAGATTCGAACATGCCACTCGGACATGAATGGATCGGTCATCTAGGTCACTAGATGATATGTCGTCTGGTATGCGATCACTGTGAGATGTTATTGTGGGCCAGAGATCCCTGAAAATCTGTGTCACTGTGTCCAGTTGGATCTGCAAGTTGTCTTTCTCTATATTTAGCTATTCACACTCTTCAGTAAGTGCGATGATCTGTACCTATTGCTACTCAAATTTATACTGGAGTTCTGTGTGAATTCATTTGGCCTACTGTGTTTCCCTTTGAATAAAACTGTACAACTGCGCCGTTCCCCAGGTCTACATGCTCTCAGCCTCAGATGTATCTTGATTTTGCGGTCTCTCTTAGAGTGGTTGACCACTCGTAATGGACTTGGCTGAGTGCTCTTGTGGTGATTGCGATGGTGTTGGTTGCGATAGTGGATTGTTAAGGTTACCCATGCTTGGAGTGGGCTGCATTTGGTGAAGTATTAGGTTTGCTTGCTGAAACGGGTTTAGCTCTTTAGGCGGGGGTGTTGCATCTACAGTAAAGGATCCCCCTTGACTTAAAAGGTCTTGAAAAGTGACCTATTCAACCAGGGTTTGTTAACCTCAGGTACCAATGTTGCACTGGAGTCAAATTCTGCCTCATTGTCTCCATTTGTTTTACTCTTTTCTCTGACTGGGTCGGATATGGTGGCTAAGGTGGAGGTAGTTTGGGTTGAATTGTCTTTAGAGGTGAATGAGGTGTGGGCCGATGAGTGGTGAGTTCAAGGTGGATATATATGGATATTTAAAAAGGAATAGGGGTTTAGTAGGGGTAGCTCCTGAATTACCTGTGGTTCTGTCACTGGCTCTTCCTGGATTGGGGCACCCATGTCCATTGGTTGCATTTGATCTTCCCCTGTGAGATCAATGACTTGGATAGACACTGTAATTTTTTCCTTCTTGGCATTTGGTGTAGCTATGGGTGGCTTTGAGGCTTTACTATTTTTTACAGGAACTGTGGTTGTTGTTGGTGGTGAATTAAACAAACTAAGTGGTATGGTCGTGACTACGGGGACTGTGATGGAAAAGGAGGCAGAATTAGAGGTTCGAAATTCTGTAAATGTGGGAAATAATGAGGAATCACTTGTTAAATTTTGAAATACCTGGTTAAAGCTTTGTACCTTTGTGTTCAGCTCCTCAATGATTGGTGTCAGCTACAGTCGTGACATTCTGGTCATCGCTTCCTTCATTGTTTCCCCTAGCAATGGATCCAGTAGCATGCCATCAAATGAATAGAAATAGGCTCCAGTGTGAAATTTTCTTTCATCAATTTGAAACTTCAACGGTTTCATTTTGGAGGTCGATTCCGACACACATGTTGGTCTGATGTAGGTTTGCTTGTGGTTGACTCCAAACCATATTTACGTAGAGTAATTGTCTAGCAAGCTCTTTGGGATTCTCTGTTGTCTCATCGCCACATCGACCATCTGGTTGTACCAGAATGTGAATGCTTCTTCGTTCACCTCCTTAGTGCTGGGGTCCCCTGACGCCTTCCAGGGTGTGAACTTCATTGCTAATGGTTGACCTGTTACAATTTCCATAGGCTCTCTGATTCCGGGGAATGTCTATTTCCACGTCGCCAATGCCATGATAAGATAACCATAGATGAACCCAGTGACTCTCTTGTAGTTATCATCGTAAGCTTCAAATAACCCATTAGGTAAAAATGAACACCAATTCAGTTGTGCCCCCCTGGACATAGTGCTCCGCAACTGAGATGGTATCCAGCGTACACTCGCCTTTTGTATAATGACTCATAGTTTTGCTTGCAATCAGATAGCAGGCAAACTTGACTGCTGGCTTGTTGATAAGGTCTATCTTTTCCCCTTTTCCTCCTCTCTTGGTGTCATACTTCCTGTAGTAGTTGCCATATCCTCCCATCTTCGCTCTCTTTGACACATTTTGGAACGTCGTGGAGACATCTCTACCTTCTTGTGATAGCCATGTTAACCTGTGAATATCTTCCACATGAATTGGTATTTCTCTTCTTAGCCACAACGACCCATTGTGTATTCTGCTCAACAGAAAATTTCTGCACTGCATCATAGCCCCTGTGGTGCCGAACATTGGAAGATTTCTGAGGTTCAGTATGGTTGATTGTTGGACACCTCTGAACTCAGGGAGTACTCTTTTTGCTTCCTATCCTGCTTCAGTGGCATAATTTTCCATGTAGACTTGTTTCTTCATCGCTGGGAACTGGAAAGAATCCATCAGGTCAGTATCGATCAACGACGTGCTATCATATTTTCCCACCAGCGACTCCATCTTTTGGATTCTTTCATCGAGATCCTGCTCAACGACTGTCATCACTACCTTGGTGATTTTTTCTCTTCTCTGGTACACTTTCAGAGCTACTCCTTCTCTTTCTTATAAATTCCTGCCTCTGGATACTCCCTCTGAACTTCTTCTAATGATGTTTCTCTTGCTACTTTTGTTGTTTCTGGTTCTAACTCGGACTTCTCTGGCATTCTTGCGCTTTCTTTCATGCAAGTTATGTAAGTAACCGGCACGCATGAGGTTGATAAGACCCCATAACTAATTAATTTTCCCTGCCTTCCCCCACGGCTATAATCATGTGATTAGTTACAAGGATGAAGTGGGTTTTGATAAAGCTAGCTGTGACTTCGGGAGTTGGGAAGATGTGATGGGTGATGATTATGGCCTATTATGGAAAATTTTACGGTATGGACAATGCTAATTATGGAAATTACTTCTCAAATCTCGGTAATCCTACGGACTGACATGGGTACTATGAGTCATGATGATGGAATGATATTCGACACGCTTTTTCTCTGAAATGGATGACACGCTGGACACTACCCTCCCCCCGACCATAATTGGTTGCGTTGTGGTCTCCACATCGCAACTCTGAGTTTTTTCTGTGCTTTAATTTTTTATTTTTTTTGGGATATCTATCTAAGCTCTTCTCAGGTGCAAGAGAGTTATTGACTCTATCTAATCTAATCTACCCTACTGACCCCTCTCGGTTGCGAGATCTATTGAAAATTGAAATGTAGAGCTTACTTGTGATAGGGCTTCAGGCGTGCGCCATTCGCCCATCCTTGTAGTATCTGGCCATCCAATTGTGCTAACCGAACTACTTCTGAATCTCTTATTTCTATCACGTGGTACAGTCCCAGCCAATGTATTCGCAGTTTACCTCGAAACTTCTAGAACTTGCTATCATAAAGTAAAGCTTTTACGTCGAACATGAACGTTTTGCGCTTGATATGGCGGTTGTGATAATATTTTTGTCTCTCTTTCTAGAAAGTTTGGTGGAATTCTGCTAGAAACCTATCTTCTTCCAACTTTTGCAGTTATTAAAAACTCTCTTTCAACGAGTATTATTCTGAAAATTGGAGTGATGTTGCGATTAGGAGGCTCGGTATGACAAACTCAGCCGGTACTACTGCTTCCCTCCCGTACACCAGCTGGAACGGGGCCTGGTTGTTGAGTCTTTTAATAGTTATTCTGTATGCCCATAGTGTTTTTGGTATATGTCCATCCTAGTCGTCTCGTTTAATGTTGCAAATATTCGTTAAACCCTTTTCCATAATCTTATTGAATGCTTCTACTGTACCATTAGCTTGTGGATGGTAAGGACTACTTTTATGATGTTATACCATGAAGTTTTCTAGCAGAGATCTAACGGTTGCATTTGTTATCACTCAAAAAATTAAAAACATCATTTTGACAAGGTTACATAGGTTAATGGGTAAAAATAGGGTTTTAGGAGTCATTCTTTGATTTGATCAAGGGAAGTATTAAATTTTTATAGTTTGAGCCTACCCTAAGGTCTAAATATACTCATTTTTAAACTCCTTCATGTCAAATCATTCATAATTTTCTAATCCATTTCATTTTACAAATTTTTTGTACCAAAACTGCCTAATTAGCCAAGAAAACACACTTTTGTAGTGCATTCAGTGTAAAAAAGGCAAAAAGCGCTACGAAATTGACTAATAGTTTCTTAGCAAATTTGAAGCATTTCTCTGTTTTTTGGTTTTGAGAAGTCAACTTCAAAGGAGGTTTCTGAGCCATTGAAAATGAATTTTGAAAATTTGAAAGAGGGTTTGCTTGATAACAAACCTAAATAAAAAAATATCTCTCATTTTCTTCAAATTAATTAGTAAATGGGAGAAATTGATAAATTAAAATTCACTACGAAACTGTTGTTACTAAACTGTCCTATACATGACTGTTTAGCAGTCAACTTCAAGTTCGGTTTCTGGCCAAATTAAAAAGTGTTTTATAATTATGAAACAGAATTGTCTTCATCACAACCGCAGCTACAAAATCCTCTCTCAAGTTTCTCACAGGTGTTATCAGTTGGGAGATACAAGGATTTCATTGAAGCCCTATTTTCAGAAACAGAGTTTTCCTATTTTACACATGTTTTGCAAAGGCAGTTTCTGGACAGCAGGAGATGTGTTTCAAAAACCCAAGAGAGGTTTTTATTAAAGACATAATTTTATACAAAAAACATCTTCATTTTATCAAAATACATCGTGGATTAGTAGATATAGGCTATGTCCCAAGACCTATTGTTCAGGAAAAAAAGGAGAAATCTGCAAGAAATGCCTCGAGGAAACTAAAATGAAGTTGGTTTATGGTTTGTATGGTTTGTATATGATGAAGACAGGTTATATTTTGAGTTTTTGGGCAACCACTATTTTCATTTGACAAATTTATGAAAAAATCTGCATACTCAACAGTTTCGTAGCACCTCCAGGCTTAAAAAGCAGAAAAGCGCTACGAAACTGCTATAGCTACCTTTTTTTCTTCTTTTGATCAATATTTCAGGTGTTAAAGGCTGATTTAGGAGCTTAAATTACTATGAAAGATGTGTTTAAGGGTGATTAAAATGATTCAAGTGGAAAGAATCAAGTTTTTGGAGGACAAAGGCTTTTTTTGCAGCGCTACGAAAGTGTGCTATAAAACTGCCTTACTTTCATAACGCACTGTCTTTAAGCCTTTTTAGCAGATTTGGAGTAGTTTTTGGAAATCTGGAGGTTATGGGAGATTTAAAGATAATTTCAAGAAATTATTTAACATTCAAGGACCATGAATTGAAGAATAAAGGATAGCCTAAGTGTTTGAAGAAGAAGAAGACCATTTGCCTAAAAAAGAGGGTTTTGTTTCCTAGTTTTGAGGAGGTCAGTTAAGTGGTAACAAAGTGGTGAATCTCTTCATCTAAATTCTACCATGTGACAGCATACTTGTCAAATATGTAATTTATTTAAGTAGATAAGGTTGTTAAATATAATAATGTTGATTTTGAGTCCTAGTTGAAATAGGACTGTCAAGTAGGATAGGTGTCTGTTTGTCATAAATTTGATGTTTTATGGTTATGCAAGGTGTTAGTAGGAAAAATTCGATGTATCTAGCCTAGAGGCAAATAATATGATGATGTAACATGTCTATTAAAGGCCAAGGGTCGAATTAGCAAAGGGTTGGAGATTTTTGGCAAAATTGTAGCTTATTGTAAATTCATTGTTTCAGCAATACAGAGATGGATTACTTAGCCCACTTGAGATTCTGAAGGAGGTTTTGGTGCTTATTTGTTCCATATTTACCTTTTATGTATCTATCTTGCAGTTTTTTTCATTTATATTACTCAGAATTCATCCTTGTGATGCTCTGACTTCCTTTATAAGTGAATTGGCTGTGTATTTCCATGTCTCATGTGTGTGTGTCCTACTACTAAAAACTTTGACCTGCCTCAACTTCCATGTCAAGTAAACTCATTGGATCACTGAAATTTTGACTCCATAAGCTCAATGGCTACATATTGGTATTATTTTCAACCTACAGGTTGGAAAATGTTATCTCAACAGACTATTTTATTGCAAAGTTTTTTTGGATTTTCTGACATATACAGTAACAATACCACTTTCCTTCACGTGAGATTCTTATGATATTTCAATGAGTTTATGTCCTATATTTTGAAATATTTTTCTTCCAAACTCTTAATTCTTATTACTCAAAATTCATGATTTTTCATGCTTTGACTTCCTTTGAGTAGTAAGTTATGGTCAAATGAGTTTTAGGTCCTATCTTTGAAAGGTTTTCTTCAATATCTTAATGCTTATTACTCAGAATTCATGAATGTTCATGCTCTGACTTCCTTTAAGTATTAAGCTATGGTGAATCTATTTTAATATTTTCCTTTCAATACCTTGATGTCTCATTACTCATAACTCATGTATCACATGCTTTGACTTATTTTGCACCTCAAGTTATTGGGATTTTCCTCAATGTGTTACTCTTTCATTGAAGTATATACAAGCCTCATCTTCCACAAGGAAAGCCTTTTTTATTGAGAGCCCTATCACTGACTCCATAGCCCAATGGTAGCAAGCATTCATCTTTTCAACCTGAACCAAAACAAAAATAATAGAGTTAGTCATCTATCTATATCTTTATTCCATATCATTAACCCTTGAGAGAGCCCTCTCAAATTGAGGAGGCTAAGCCTCAATCACAAGATTGGTTTGAAATAGTTACACTGAAGTTGTCCGATCAGCAGCCAATCAAGTACAATTTTGGTGGTAACATTTTGGCGTCGTTGCCGGGGAGCGAAGGTGTAAATTTTCCTTGGGAAGAACGACAAAGTTTCAGTTCTAAGGTCTGAGAGTAGCAGACACTTCGAAAAATATTGGCTGTGTTTCTGCTCTGGCGACTCCACACATCAAATAATCAATTGGAAGGTGACTCCACTGCTTGAAGATTAGTAGCTTGATGAAGTTTCAAGATGAGTTCCATTGCAAGAATAAATTCCAGGTATGCCCCTATGAATCGGTCTCATATCCCTGGTTTTCAAAATCCTATGCCAAAGGTCGAATGGTTAACTGATCTTCCTATATTTAAAGATGAAAAGAAAGACAATGTTGCTCTTCATTTTGTTAGATTCCATATGAATGTACACAGTCTTAAGGTTCAATTCCTTGAGGATTGTCTCATGAAGATGTTTATGGCCACTTTAGAAGGAAAATCATAGTCTTGGTATGAAAGCTTGCCAAATGGTTCATTATATTCTCTTGTTGATTTCCATGTTGCATTTTATGAGATGTATGAAGAGTGTCATCCCTCCTTATTTTTAGTCAAAGGCTATTGTAAGCATTGTGTGAGTTTTATTGAATATTTGGAGAATTTTTATGAGGATGATGAGTTCATGGATGAGAAAATTTTAGAGGCCCTTCATGACAATCCCTTTCATCACTAAGAAGAAAGGATATCCTCTCTCTTGGATGAAAAAGAAACCATAAGGATTTTATTTATGATAATCATGTTACATCCTCTGAGTTTGATGAAAATTTGCAGTAGAATTGTCGGTCTTTTGATCATTAGGAGTATGAGAATCTTTTCAAACAACAAGAGGAAATATTGGAAGATAATTGCTATAACTCTCAGGCAAAGGAAAAATTTGATTCTTCATGTTATTCCTTGCATCAGTTTACATCAAATAATGATCACACTAATGAAGAAGGGGGTGAAATTTTTTCTTTATCCTTGTCTTTTAATCTGAATTCATTTGAGTGCAAGTCAGAAGTTAAGATTAAATTTGTGGATGAAGTTGCTAAGAATATTGGGAAATAAAGTGAAGTTTTAGAAGGTCAAATTCAATCTTATAATCTTCATGATCAAGATCAGTCTTTTCAAAAGATTTTTATGCTCGAATATAAAGAGAGGATGTTGTTACCTATCTAGTTTGAGTTTGAGGAAGAATACACTGTTTTTGAAAATCAATTTGAATAGCAGTTTGATAGCACACAATTGAAATCTAGTGTGGCTAAGCAAAGCATATATGAGTTGTCCAAAGTTGCAGAATGTTTTGATAATCACCAAACAGATCATGTCTTCTTTGATCCTATAGCCGAATACATGGAAGAGTTCTATAGTCCAGATTTTCAGTTAAATTTTCATCATGAGGATCAGATACAATATATGTTTCCTTGGTCATTTCAGTATCATGCTTATTTTTGGTTCAAGTGTAGTTAATAGGTTCAAATGTCAGATCAGATCAATCACTAGCTTCATTGGAAGTTTCATGTTGCTTGAGTTAAAAATGGAGATTTCAGCTAATAGGGTAGGTATGAGTGTGTGAATAAGATCAAAGTTGACTGAGCATATTTTTAGTAGGTATACATTTGGTTCTTCTGCAGTGATCATCAAGCTTGAGCCTGAGGAGAAGGACATAAGAGCTTGGCGAGTTTTTCATAAATTTCAGTTTTTATTTCCAAGAAGATGGATGGCACAGAACTACAGGTTCTTTGGTGTACCATAGGTGCACACCATCCCAAGTGGAGCCACTGTTATCACTCAAAAAATTTAAAACATACTTTTGACAAGGTTACATAGGTTCATGGGTCAAAATAGGGTTTTAGGAGTCAGTCTTTGATTTGATCAAGGGAAGTATTAAATTTTTATAGTTTGAGCCTACCCTAAGGTCTAAATATACTCATTTTTAAACTCATTCATGTCAAATCATTCATCATTTTCTGATCCATTTCATTTTCCAAATTTTTTGTACCAAAACTACCTAATTATCCAAAAAACCACACTTTCATAGCACATTCAATGTAAAAAAGGCAGAAAGCGCTACGAAACTAGCTAATAGTTTCGTAGCAAATTTGAAGCATTTGTCTGTTTTCCGATTTTGCGAAGTAAACTTAAAAGGTAGTTTCTGAGCAGTTGAAAGTGAATTTTGGAAATATGAAAGAGTTTTTTCTTCATAACATACCTAACTACAAAAACCTCTCTCAGTTTCTTCAAATTCATTAGGCGGTAGGAAAAATTGATAAATTAAAATGTGCTACGAAACTGTTGTTACTAAACTGTCTTGTACATGACTTTTTAGCAGTCAACTTCAAGTTCCATTTCTGGCCAAATGAAAAAGTGTTTTGGAATTATGAAATAGCTTTGACTTCATCACAGCCCTAGCTAAAAAAAACCTCTCTCAAGTTTCTCACAGGTATTATCGGTTGGGAGATACAAGGATTTCATTGAAGCCCTATTTTCACAAACATAAGTTTTCCTGTTTTACACATGTTTTTCAAAGGAAGTTTCTGGACAGCAGGAGATGTTTTTCGAAAAACCAAGAGAATTTTTTATTCAATACATAATGGCCTAAAAAATCCTCCATTTTATCAAAATACATCATGTATTAGGAGATATAGGCTCTGTCCCAAGACCTATTGTTCAGGAAAAAAACAAGAGAAATCTGCAAGAAATGCCTCAAGGAAGCTAAAATAAAGTTGGTTTACGGTTTGTATGGTTTTTAGATGATGAAGACAGGTTATATTTTGAGTTTTTGGGCAACCACTGTTTTCATTTGACAAATTTATGAAAAAATCTGCATACTCAGCAGTTTCGTAGCGCCTCCAGGCTTAAAAAGAAGAAAAGTGCTATGAAACTGCTATAGCTGCCATTTTTGCTTCTTTTGATCAGTATTTAAGGGGTTAAAGGCTGAGTTAGGAGCTGAAATTTCTATGAAATATGTGTTTAAGGGTGATTAAAATGATGCAAGAGGAAAGAATCAAGTTTTTGGAGGACAAAGGCTTGTTTTGCAGCACTACGAAAGTGTGCTACGAAATTTCCTTACTTTCGTAGCGCACTGTCTTTCAGCCTTTTTAGTAGATTTGGAGCAATTTTTGGACATATGTAGGTTATGGGAGAGTTAAAGATAATTTCAAGAAATTTTTTAACATTCAAGGACCACGAATTTAATATTAAATGATAGCCTAAGTGTTTGAAGAAGAAGAATATTGTTTGCCTAAAAAATAGGGTATTGTTTCCTAGTTTTGAGGAGGTCAGTTAAGTGGTCACAAAGTGGTGAATCTCTTCATCTAATTCGACCATGTGACAACATACTTGTCAAAGATGTAATTTATTTAAGTAGATAAGGTTGTTAAAGATAATAATGAAGAGTTTGAGTCCTAGTTGAAATAGGACTGCCAAGTAGGATAGGTGTTTGTTTGTCATAAATTTGATGTTTTATGGTTATGCAAGGTGTTAGTAGGAAACAATTTGATGTATCTAGCCTAGAGGTAGATCATATGATGATGTAACATGTCTATTAAGGACCAAGGGGTCGAATTAGAAAAGAGTTGGAGATTTTTGGCAAAATTGCAGCTTATTGTAAATTCATTGTTTTAGCAATAAAGAGATGGATTACTTGGCCAACTTGAGATTCTGAAGGAGTTTTTGGTGCTTATTTGTTCTATCTTTACCTTTTATATATCTCTCTTGCAATGGTTTTAATTTATATTACTTGTAATTCATCCTTGTGATGCTTTAAATTCCTTTATAAGTGAATTGACTGTGTATTTCCATGTCTCATGTGTGTGTGTCCTACTACTAAAAACTCTGACCTGCCTCAACTTCCATGTCAAGTAAACTCACTCGATCACTGAAATTTTGACTCCATCAGGCCTATAAAACCAACTGCCCATTTCTCAAATGGCTGCAGTGCCTTTACCGGGTGAAGTGGGAGCTCATCTTTGTGTGATGGACGTCTCGTCCTCTGACAGACATCGCATTTTTTTACAAATTCCTTGTTACACCATTTTTTGGTCATCTAACCTACTATCATTAGATGGGCCCAAGTACACCATGTAAGACCAATTTTACCCTAAGTAAAATTGCTTTCATTATGTAAAATAACTTAATAAAACACATTTATTAGGTTGTTTATGGTCTAAACAGGAAACCCCAAAAGGAAATATTAAACAAACCTATATTTGTTTGATTTTCCTCAAGGAATAATTAATTAAAAAATAATTTAATTATTATTCTTGGTCATGTTTAACCCAAAACAAAGAAATTAATTAGATAAATCTTTATTTATCTTATTATTTTCTAGGAATAATTATTTAAATCTTTTTTAAATAATATTCCTTGTTAAATATGACTAAATCACCCATAAATAATTAAATAAATCATTATTTATTTGATTATATTTCAACCACTTCCTTAAAATGATAAATAAATCATTTATTTATTTATTATTCACAAATAAAGGGATTTGACCCAAGTCAAATACTTTTTCTCTCCAACAAATATAATAAAATATTCCATAAAAGGTGGATCTAGATTTGGTTAATGTTATTTTAATCATGCACCAAGATCTAGAATGACCCAATATTTTGTTATAAATAGGAGGGTTTCTCCTACCATTCTTCACCTTTTGTTGCCTATTAGATCACTATGGATCTATACTCTTGGTATGACTTTGAGCCATTATCATTGTCAAATTTTCCATTATTTGTTGTGTGAGCTCCCTTTGAGTTCTATTTTTGTCTGGGTTTTCTACACCAACAAAAGAGAGAAATACTAGATCTGAAGTACTGAGGACTTCCAAGAACCCATCCCATTGAGGATAATTGGAAACACCTTCTTGTTTTCCTCCCAGGTGCCCTTAATACAAAAAAATCTTTCAAAAATATTGTTCTTGTCTTGTCTATTGGATGTATGGAGCAAAACCTTACTTTTACTGCTTAATGTCTCTTTATGCATAGATCTGGATTTTCGCAGCATTTGTCTTGATCAACTAACTGCAGATCTGAAGATATTGGTAGCCATATTTGATGTTAGGGCTATAAGTTATGCATAGCTAAAGTGGTCTTTTTTCGTACACTTCAACAAAAGATTCATACTAACAACTAGCGACTCCACACGGGTTTTCAATTACGACCGTTGTCGTTTTTCATATTCCTGCATATCCAGCTACTTCAGACCCTAGGGTTTCTTTTCAGCTTTTTTTTTCCTATTTTTATGTTTTTTTTCACCTATAAAACCCTAAAACATTAAAATTTCTAACTTCCGCGTGTTTCTGGACCTATTGTGCAGGTGACAGACATCAGCCGCAACTGAGACGGCAACTTTTCGGTAACCGCGCCGGACACCCTGAGCGCTCAGTCGCACTTTCAGCCTCGTAAATCGTGGACTGACTCCGTGTCGCATTTTCACCTTCAAAGACTGCGACTCGCACTGCAAAATGTGTCGTAACTTGCGACCGCGCTTTTTTTCTCGCTATTTTTCTCGTAATTTTTCTCGGGGTTACTCTCTCAAGCTTCGTCGTGGCTTTCCAAACTCCTCTCGTCTCGTACCTCCTGCCCGTTTAGATCTGTTTCTGATTTGTTTTGCTCATCTAAGTGGGAACATAGCCCCCCAGGGCTTCAGTACCTTCCACTTTTGGTGGAAGATTTTTAATTGTTTCAGGTGTCTGATTTTTCAGAGTTTCAGCCTTCCCTTTTTCAGATCTGCTACCTCCTTCTCAGATCCCTTTCAATCAGCTCTTCTCCCTTTCAAATCACCTCCTGTAGTTTTTTTTGGACCTTCCTTTAGGGCCTCCTCCTTGTCCCTTCTCCTTTTTGCTGATTTCCTCCTTTTTTACAGACACCTTGCCTCTGTCTCTCGGTTGTGTTCTGCACCTCTTGTTCATCAGTTTTCTCCTTTAGATCCCTGTCCCTCTCGACCTTAGATCTATTGGCCTCTTTTTAGTGTGTTTTGACTAGATTTTTTCCCCTCTTTTTAGACTAGTTTTGAGAGACCCGCCTTCTTGGGTTAGATCGATGCATTGTTAGCTGTTAATTTTCTGTTATTTCAACATTATATACTGTTCTCTGCAGATTTATTTTCAGGTACGTAGCACACTTTTTCTTTTACTCTCAAAATGTCTGGGTTTAAAAATTAAAATTAACGCACGCCACACACTCACCCTAAGCGAAGAAGAGCCTGGTTAACACCGCCAGGAAAAGACTTTAAAACATTGTAAAATCAATTGACACTACACCTTTTCTGCCCTTGTTTTGACATTGTAATCACTTGATTCTGCACCTCCACGCCCTTGTTGGTCGTTCTTCTTCCCCTTGTGTCGTGTTTGTGTTATCATCATTGCGCCCCCAAGGCGCACATCCCGGATACTTCTTGGCCTTCACCCTCAGTTTCCGGTCGGTCGACCTACTCCTTCCCGTCGTCGTCGAGTTAGTCCTCCTTCGAGTCCGCACTCCGACTCCTCTTCTGATTCATTGGGTTCTCCTTTTACTTCTGGTTCTCCCCCTGTCACCTTCACTATGTCTAGTCCAGGGCCTAATGCTAGCAGAAATCTTGGCCCTAATGCCGGGACTACTACTAGCAGAACCGCCACAGGAACTACCTCGGCTACGCCCTTGCTCCACTTCATGGTAGGCCTCAGCCTCCCCGATTTGGACCAGTTGATAAATGACCCTATACACCATGACGCTAGTTGGCCTGCTATACCGACAAATCTCCCTTCCGACATCCCAAAGTTTGAAGGCCTTGCTGGGGAAGATCCTTCAAATCATGTTCGATCTTTCCACATGTGGTGTTCATCTGCCTCCATTACCGATGACTCTATCCATCTTCGGTTGTTCCAACAAACGCTTACAGGTGTGGCTTCTAAGTGGTATGTTGATCAGGCCCCTTCTTCTCATACCACCTTTGCGACTCTTGCCCGAGATTTTTTATCTTACTTCCAGCTTCCCCTTCGTTATGACACTGGTATCGAACTTTTGACTTCTTTCCGTCAATCATCTGTGACCCGCCTATCTGATCATTTCCAGGAATGGTGGAGAAGAAAGAGCCTATGTCAATCCCCTACCTTCGAAGACCGTGTCTACATGGACTGGTTCCTTAGAACTCTCTTTCCTCCTATCGGGAAAGATGTCGCATCGCATTTTCCCCAAACCGAAGAAGGCGCCCTCCAACTGGCGTTAAAATATGACTTGATCTACGCTCAGACAGATTATGTTTATACCGTTCTACCTGATCTCCCCAGACTCGGTGGTGTTGATGCACCGGGGGCACCTCATGCTGCCGACAGTATCGTTGGAGCTCTCTCTCATCCATATGCTCAACCTCCCATGGGTTATGGTTTTCCTGGGGGAGGGAACAACACCTCCCGCACTTGTTCCCCTCCCGGTAGCACATATCCAGGATACATCATGCCTCCTCTTTTGGCCCAACCTCCTGTTCACCATACTGTTACCCAACCCCCTTATTATTTGTATCCGCAGTTTGGTGCTCCAGCTCCTCCAGCATCAGCACCTCCACCTCCCTTGCCTTCTTAACCCCTGCAACAATAGTCACCACCCCCTCAAGCGCAGGTGGATGTATAGCAGGGATTCGTGGCTACCCAACCACCTGACGGACAGGTGGCCACTCAACCTTCCCCTTCTAGTTCCTCCAATTACCAGATCCTCATGATGAACTCTGATCCACCTCTAACCGTCGACCTTAACCTTCAAACTCGGTCCCGTCAGTAGCCCAAGCCTCCTGCTCCATCTGTCCCCGAGTCACCTTCTTCAGGTTCTACAGAGCCTCTTTCGACATCCAATGGTCCCTTGCATATCCCTCAGCCAAAAGTTGAGGTTCATACCAATATTCCTAAGGGACCATTACGCCGAAAATGCTGCTTCTAGTCGAGCTGCTCATTCGTAAGCATAGTAGATGATTTGACGCAGTCTCCTACTGCCATTTCTACATTGGAACTCCTCCAGTCGTGCCCTTCCCAAAAGAAGGTTCTACTATCCGCCATGGGCACTATAGATCCTGCTGATGACCAATTGATTGTTTTCGATGCCCATCAATCAGAGCATCCTCCTCTTCCTACTTCCGTAGCCTTCCAAATCCCAGTCAAAATCCAGAACGCTAAAGTTTCTTGGTGTATCATTGATGAGGGGGCATCCACCTGTGTGATGTCTGCTTCGGTTTGGAAGCAACTCGGATCTCGTGAGTTGGCCCCTTCCACGATCACCCTTCGAGCGTGGGATGGCCACGCCTCCCAGCCCATTGGCCTCTTCTATAATTGTCCTATCACGCTTGCGGGCAAGACTGTTTGCATCGACGTCGAAGTCATTGACGCCCCTCTATATTACAACATTCTCTTGGGGCGAAGCTACACCTATGCCATGTCTGTTGTCCCATTCGCGGTTTTTCGCAAGATGTATTTTCCTCACAATGGAAAGATAGTCACCATCGACCAGTGGACTTATCATGAGCCAAAGTCTCAAACCTCCCCTGAGACAACCATCTCTTCTGTAGCCAATAAGCAAACTATCGATTCCTTGACCAATGTCTCTCCCGGCGTCTACAAAGACTCCTCTTTGCTTGGAACTTTCCCTGGTCTCCCTCCTCCCAATATCTCTGATCCCAGATTATCGAATGTTTGCATGATGCAATCATCTCGGGCTGCCCTTAAGCGGCCCACTTCGGCTAGTCAGCCACCTCAACCTCAACCTCGCCCACCGCAACCCGCTCCTAGCCATTCATCTCAGCCAGCCGGACCTCCTCCTTCTGGCCCTTCTCCTACAGCTGTTATCCCTGAACCCCTCTATCCTCCTGGGTCAGTTCCCCCAAGCCTCAACCATCTTGGAGCCGTCCCCCCTGGTCATTATCCCGTTGGTCAGATACCTTTCCTAGCTCCCCCACCAGGAGTGTACACGGTACCTGTCATGGCCACCCTCTCTCTTCCTAACCTGACCCTTGGGATTCCCATCTGGTACCATGATCCTCCAGCCGCAACTCTGCCTGGTCAACCCAAACCTTACATTTCTTTGACCCCAGTTCAACCGGTCCCCATGACTTCTCCCGTTGCAACAGTGCCTCAGTCACCTCAACAGGAACCACCTCCTGTTGCGACCGCTTCGGGTAAGAAGGGAAAAGCTCGCAAGGGGGCATCAAAGGACAAGGATACCCCGACAAACCCTGCCCCTCCTCGGCCTCCAAAGCATACCATCCAGTGTGCTTTGTGTGATGTTGTCGGTCACGCCACCCATACCTGTCCTGAATTGCTTCATCTCAAGCCCATGGTTAATGTCACGTTCCCTGAGTCCACGGTCCCAGAAGCCTCTATTCCTTCCGTGACCGCGACCAAGAACCCCAATACTATTCACACCAACCACTCCTGTGCTTTGTGTGATCTCCATGGCCATTACACCCACCTTTGTCCCTGCCTCGAGGACTTCCGCACCTCTCTAGCTGCGGTCCGCCAATTCGAGGCCAAGCGCAATGAGTCCACCTCTCCCCTATTTGTGCATTTTTCTTTGGCAGAACTACCAGACATGACTGCTCCCATTGACATTCCCCCTCCTGATGTCAAGATGACGGAGCCTTCGTCCAGAATTTTCTACCTATCATCATCCATGAGACCCTCGGGGAACATTCCCTCTGAATCCTCCCCTGTTGTTTCGCTTGACCTTTCTTCAGCGATCACCCTGGGCTCAACATCAGTAGATCCTTTATCTACTTACTCTTCTGTCACCTCTTGTGACGATGCACATGTGAACCCCTCTTCTCATGATGATGAGTCAGGTAGCTTCGCTGCGTCAGGTGGTCTTTCTTCCACCAGTCACCCCATCTTCTATCATGATGACGACATTATGGAAGGAATCACCTCCCCTGACTTTATCTATTCCCCCTTACATCGAACCCATGCGTTTGAACCACATACACCTTGTGGCCATTACATTGATACCCAATGTTTGGGTAAGGGGGCACCCATATTTGAGAGACCAAGAGAAGCAATTCTCCACAACTCTCCTAGTGTATTTGTTCGTGTCAACTCTAGTACCATTATTCTTCCACATTTAGAAGAACCTCTAGAGTCCCATATCACTTCAGATCACTCTAGGGAAAATACCCCTTATCGTTCCTTCATCTTACATCAGCAACCCAGTCTCTTCGACATTGTTGTTGACCAACCTAAAGGTTTTCTAGGAGAGCATCAGTTCATTATCTCTGAATCCTCTCTTTGGGATAGTGACACCAGGTATGCCAAACAGGAAACTTAAAGTCCATTTGCTTCATATATGCAGTACTAAAAGAGATTGGTAATCCTCCATTTCCTTTCTCAAACTACATAACCATAATGAAAACAAATGGCACACAACATCATTAACATGTGTTTAGATTCCAATTTTTCTAAATACATTTTGGCATGACCACAACATGCTTGGGGGCACCTATGCCTCTCAACCATAACCCTCCTCAAAATCGAATTTCTTCACTTGCAACACTCATACTAGGGGCACCATTTGGCCTCCATACTTATCCATGCTCGTGTTTTTCATGAGTTACCATCTTGTACTCATGTTTTTATGGTCCCCCATTGGACCTTTACTATGTGGCAACACCATCAAGTTGCCCTTGTTTAGAGCATCCAAGTTGAGTCATCATCACATTCATGGAGTATATCCTGAGTCCCTTTGTACCCCGCTATAGTCCTTCATCCTTCATTACTTGGTCCCTCTCTTGTGTCACACATTATGGCCTTCAGTCCCACTGTCCCCTATCCCTCATGATATTGTGTCAGTTGTTTCCACGTCATTCATGCCCTTTATGCTCTAACAAGGGAAGTCGTCCATTCGCTACTCAGTCCCCTCCATTTCATCATCATCATTGGTATTAGTCTGTCCATCGCTCTACTATTTTCTCTCATGCCTTAGTTGAGGATCTCTCATTTCCTCACCTATGGCGGACCTCCTTCTGTCGACATCAACTCCTTCATTCCAGAATACAGGTATAGAGGGCAGTGTACCTTGGTTCCAGCTTCCACTCTTGTTCGGTGCCTCGGATCAGGCAAAGGGATCTTTCATTTCGCTTTGACTTGATTATTTCTCCACTCCAGCTCCTTTCAGCATGATCGAGATCCGTATGCTTGATGGTTCAGTGATGCAGCAGTAGCTTTTGGTGATTCTCGGGTGTGTGTGAGATGTCTCAGCCCTCATGAGGGGGTGGCCCTACAGGTAGCCCCCCACATGCCCGGATGACCTCTTCATTGCAGCCTTCGATGCAGCTCCATATATTTGATGATGTAGGCCTTAGCCGTTTGCAGCACCTCTTTGATTTGCATGTATCAGTCAGATTTTGTGAGCCCTTCCCTGCTTATAGGGGGCATTTGGGTTGTATTTGTATCTCATGTACTCAGATATTATTGTATAAGTCCTGGCTGTTATCCCAGGCACAACATGTATATGGGATCCCTCATTGTATTTCTATCTGGCTCATGTTTATGCCGGTTGTACTTTATGGTTCGGTCCCTTGTTTACTGGACACACTATTCTTTTTTACTTTGTCTCGGCGGGCATAGGTATGCCTCCCCCGCCGCCTTTAGCACAGGTACCCTCTCATAAAAAGAGACTTGTTGCACCTGCAAGTCTCGTCTCCTCAGGGTCTAGTTCTTCAGCACATTAGTCTACCTTACATTTCTCTCTCTGACTTCCCTTTTTTGATGTCTGGTGATTGAGTTCTTACAACGTACTTCGGTCATACGATTTGCTCCTAACACTCGCACGCTGGGGGGAAATCTGTTACACCATTTTTTGGTCATCTAACCTACTATCATTAGATGGGCCCAAGTACACCATGTAAGACCAATTTTACCCTAAGTAAAATTGCTTTCACTATGTAAAATAACTTAATAAAACACATTTATTAGGTTGTTTATGGTCTAAACAAGAAACCCCAAAAGGAAATATTAAGCAAACCTATATTTGTTTGATTTTCCTCAAGGAATAATTAATTAAACAATAATTTAATTATTATTCCTGGTCATGTTTAACCCAAAACAAAGAAATTAATTAGATAAATCTTTATTTATCTTATTATTTTCTAGGAATAATTATTTAAATCTTATTTAAATAATACTCCTTGTTAAATATGACTAAATCACCGATAAATAATTAAATAAATCATTATTTATTTGATTATTTTTCAAACACTTCCTTAAAATGATAAATAAATCATTTATTTATTTATTATTTATAAATAAAGGGATTTGACCCAAGTCAAATACCTTTTCCCTCCAACAAATATAATAAAATATTCCATAAAAGGTGGATCTAGATTTGGTTAATGTTATTTTAATCATGCACCAAGATCTAGAATGACCCAATATTTTGTTATAAATAGGAGTGTTTTTCCTACCATTCTTCACCTTTTGTTGCCTATTAGATCACTCTGGATCTAAACTCTTGGTCTGACTTTGAGCCATTATCATTGTCATATTTTCCATTATTTGCTGTGTGAGCTCCCTTTGAGTTCTATTTTTGTCTGGGTTTTCTACACCAACAGGAGAGAGAAATGCTAGATCTGAAGTGTTGAGGACTTCCAAGAACCCATCCCATTGAGGAGAATTGGAAACACCTTCTTGTTTTCCTCCCAGGTGCCCTTAATACAAAAAATTCTTTCAAAAATATTGTTCTTGTCTTGTCTATTGGATGTATGGAGCAAAACCTTACTTTTACTACCTAATGTCTCTTTATGCATAGATCTGGATTTTTGCTGCATTTGTCTTGATCAACTAACTGCAGATCTGAAGATATTGGCATCCATATTTGATGTTAGGGCTATAAGTTATGCGTAGCTAAAGTGGTCTTTTTCGTACACTTCGACAAAAGATTCATACTAACATTCCTTACTGTCCATGTGCACTATCCGACACCATAACCTGCCTGCAGTATTTTCCTCACCTTCAGTTTTGCTCCAACATGCCCTCCTGCAACTCCACAGTGGCATTCCCACAGTATGCCTTCCCTCTCATGATCTAGGACGCATCTTCGTAATATTTGGTCTAGCCCCATCTTATACAGGTGTCCTGATATTAGTTGATACTCTGCTACTCTGACTGCTAGATGTATTTTCTAAGCTATTGTATATTACTTTGGGCACTATCCTGTTGTCAGGTAGGTTGCTATCTGGTCTAAGTATTCTAGGATGGCTTCTACTCTAAAAATATCAGCATCTGACAATTGATCGTCTAGAGGCCCTCCATTTTCTCTGTTTTCTAGCCTTGACAGGTGGTCAGGCCCCACATTCAGTCTCTCGGGTTTCACTAAGACCTCAAAAGTAAACTCCTGAAAGAGTAGGAGCCATCTGCAAATTCTTCCCTCTAAGACCGGTTTGTTGACTAGGTACTTTAAAGATGAATTTTCTGTAAAAAACTTAAACATACCTCCTCATAGGTAGTGGTGGAATTTTTGAAGAGAATACACCATTGCCAACACTTCCCGCTCTGTTGTGGTGTAGTTTCGTTCCACTTTTGATAACTTACGTCTTGCAAAATAAACTGGGTGATCAACTAAAGTGTCCCCTGGTTGAGCCAGAACTACTCCAAGGGCGATGCTAAAAGCATAAATGTGGACATGAAATTTCTTGTCCCAATAAGGGTGAACTAGTATTGGTGCACTTTCCAACGTGTCCTTCAAGGTATTCAGGGATGTCATGAAATCCTCTGTCCAACGGAACTACTCTGATTTCCGCAACAGTTTCTCTAATGGGGTTGTTATATTTGCATAGTTGCGGATGAATCGCCTATAGTAGCAAGTGTGGCCTAGCAATGACCTTAATTTCTTCACAATTTATGGTGCCTCCATGTTAATTATAACTGCTACCTTTTCTGGATCGACAAAAACTCTTGGTTCACATACAACATGTCCTAGCAGTGTTCCAAAAGGCACTGCAAAGATGCACTTGTTAAGGTTTAGTGAAATCTGGAGTTGCCTACACCTGTCGAACATTATCCTTAATAACGTTGCATGGTCTTTTAACACTTTGTAGACAGTCCAGTCATCCATATAGACTTCCAGGAATTTGTGGATGTATTCTCGGAACGCTGCTATCACAATGCATGAAAATATCGCTGGCACATTTTTCAACTTGAATGGCAATACATGATATGCAAAGGAACCCCATTCGGTGGTGAAAGTTGTCTTCTTATATTCTTTGGCTATCCTTACTTGATGGTATCCTGAAAATCCATCTGTAAAGGAATAAGCCTCATTCCCTGCAACATTTTCAAGAACTTCATCACCGAACGGAGTAGGGAATAGGTCATGTATACAGGCATTATTCAAGCTCCTATAGTCAACACAGAATTGGATTTCAAACTTATCCTTTTTTCTTTGTATGACTATGGGACTTACCCATTTTGCTTCTTCCACCAGGAATATCAACCCTGCCTTTAGCATTTTTTCAATCTTTGCCTTAACTTTTTCTTTCAATCTTGGATTCAGACGATAAGGTCTGTGCTTGATTGGTCATGCGTCGGGCTTCAGAATTATACGCATCTCCCCCATGTCTCCTTTTATTCCTTTCAACTCCGCTACTGATAATGGGAACAAGTCTTCATATTCTTGTAGCAGATTGAATATCTCCTTAGTCGTCTCAACATCCCAATAATCACCAATTGACGCAAGTTTGGGCTTTTCTTCTGTCCCAGTGTTCATTTTCTTGGTCTTTAGTGGTAGCAGATGAATTCCTTCTGTTTTTGGGTCTTCTTTAATATCTCACTCCCCCTCCTTTTCCTCTAAATATAGATTTATAAGACCTTCTAGATCATCATCATCCATTTCGTTGTTTATCTTCTTACATGCTACCGATTGTCTGATTCTTTGGTTTGGGAGTAATCACTCGTCCTCCTCCTGAATCTCCGGGAAGAACATTAATTTTTAATGGCCTGTAATGCTTGGGTGACTGGTTCTATTTTTCCTTCAAACAAGAAGCATTGTGTAAATTTCTCTGAAACTGCTTGCCAAGTATTGGTTCCTCTTTTCCTCTCTTCAATTAGGTACCAAGCCTGTGGAATTAAATCCAGTGAATGTATAAAATTCTGTACCCACAGCTCTTCTAGGTATCTTGCATTTTTCCATTGATCCTCACAATAATTCAAATTTTTTCTGGGGTCTGATTCCCCTTGGTATTTTCCAGTGAAATGTGGTCCTTCTTCTTCCTTGAACCTAGCTTTCAATGTTGCTGCAACTTTGTCCCATCGCGATAGTGAGTTGCGGTGGTTACTCCACCACCTGGCTGATGTGGATTGTAAAGCCATATCCATGAGTGGGACCCTATGGTTTGTTGGTACCTTATCTTCTATTCTGGCAATAAAAGTATTTACAGTGTTCATAGTTGACAAAGTTTGATAATCTCTTACCTCAGTCCTGATCCAATTGATTCTTATGATGTTGGTGCATCTTCTTGTATTGGTCTCATACCCCCCTTGCTTCCAATCATCCCAGGCTATCTTTGAGCCTAATTCTAAGCTTTGAATACTTCTCCAACTCACAGATTCCCCCATTGTCGAGTTGACACAATCTTCCCTTTTTCCTGTAGTCATCTGATAGAGATGATCAAGAAGTTGAGCATCTTCTTTGTTGTCAATAGACTCTATGTATCGGGGACCTTGATACAGGTCGAGTGGCTGGGTGACCTTGACCTCCTCGTCCTCAAAGATCATCATTTCCTTCTTTAAATATATTATTGCATAGTTTTCAAAAGCCCAATCCATCCCCAATAATGTTGGATAGGGATCTTTATCCCCCATAATGTCTATCACCTCGAAGTCCGTGTATGTCTTTACCCCCACAACATTGACTTCGACCTCCTCGAGTCTGCCTATGGGCACAATGTAGTTTTTTTTTTCCATACAGAGTTGAATTGGTGAATATTTCAACCTTGGTCTTCCCAATGCTTCCCATGTCTTCCTTGGAAATATATTGACATCTGACCCTAGGTTAAGCATTGTGTCCTTAATTTGGAATCCCGCAACTTGAGTGTTCACCCGGAATTCTTTCCCTATCCTTCTCTTATTTCTTTTCAATCTCCATATGTATTTATGTGTTTCTCCATTTGACTCCCTTGGTCCTGTGGTCTCCTACACCACCATTTCCAGGTTTTTCTTTAACTGTTCCAACATTGGCACGTTGGTAACAATATTTAGGAATAGACAGAACCATTCTTCAATAGTACTTGTACTAGCTTGGTTCTCCTTATCTCCCTTGGCCTATGGCAACTCTATGCTTTTTCTTCCCCCAAGTTGTGGAGCGATAAAAAGGTGTCTTTGTAACTCCTAATTACCTCACATTAATTGTCAACCCAGGGACGACTTTTTGTTTCAAGAGTGTACTCAGTCTGAGGCGGCTATTTACTCAAGAGTAATGTTTTGCAGTATAGTGCTTAAAATCCAAAAGTAAATGAAAGCTGGAAATAAAATCTACTTACAACAAAGCACTTTAAGACTTTAAATCATGCATTCGGAAAAATAAGCAATGTATCATTCAAGGGTTTGACAACAATAGCCCATCCCTTTGGAAACTGATGGAAAGGAAATTAGAGCATAGACCACGGGTCTGGGAGCTAGACAGTGAATGCCGAGGCTCACTACAGCCTTAGATCGTCTCTCACACCAAAACAACAAATGCGAGTAAATGGAACGACAGATAGCAAAATAGAACAACAAAGTAAATGGGCAGCAAACTGTAATTAAAAGAATCTGGACAGCAAACTCTAATTAATGGAAATGAACAATAGCAAAGCCAAATTAATAGCAATCTTTACTCTAAGAATAAATCGAACAGCACAAGGAAATAGAACAACATTGATTAATGAGAGGATATGAAACAACGCTGGAAATCCAAATACAAATACACAATGACTTAACACACGACACACATTAATAGCAATCTGAGTCTGATATCGCAAGTATTAATCCTGGTTAGAAAGGGTAACGATTACAATTCATAATGGAACCACAATGTCAATTGAATAGCAATCGTATGAAGTATAAACCATAGAGAAATACAGTAATACCAGCTTAAGAAGGTTACAACTTGATTACTCTGCAATTAAACAGCAATAGCGTTATGTAGAGAACAACAATGTTACATTAACGATTTTAAAGGAATAGCAATACGTTAGAATGCACATTACGACTTTCTTGTTGCAGAGAATGAAATATGAAATATAACAGAGCTGTAATATAAGATAACGAAACACACCAGATTACCAAATAATGCTAATAAGAAAAACCACGCATAAACCAAATAAATAATATACAGTGGCAAGTGTCCTCCGGGGCCGGGCCCTTAGCCTCCAAGGGAACACCGCCTTAAGTTAATCCAGACGCAAAGATGAGAGAACCACCAAGCTTATATTAATGCATCGGACAGAAGTACAATGAACCAGTTCTCACAAGACTCAATAATCAGAACTGATGTTTTAACAGAAAATTACATAAAAACGTATCTCCAAATCATCCCCCTACACAATACGTGCTTCTCCTTTTATAATCAGAAGGAGGAGAAATTGAATAGTAAATACAATCTTCCCATAACAATATTGGATTTCTTCCAACCAATTTATCAACAAGAAAATAGATTTACATCCATCTTTCAATAACAGCAAGTCGAATTTGGCTTTTTAGCTGAGATTTGGAGGACGGCCGCAACAACAGAACTGAGAAAATCGTGCTTAAAGAACTCTGTGAATCTCTCAACACAGGCCGAATTTGGGCAAACCGTTCTATATTAAAGTTAATTGGGTCCGTTCTGGACAAAACCCATGTTCCGGATTTTCCAGATTCGTCTTCATTTGCTCATAATCTCAACCGCAAAACTGTCACTCCTTATTCCAGCGCATTTCTGAGTTGGCACTTTTAATGATCAAATCTTCAATCTGGAAATTACCTTGGAGGCTAAAAATGGTGAATAATGTTATAACCAACTTATTAAAACTATCATTGATAAAATAATTCATAATCATCAATTTATTATAAATAAAGGAAGATAAATAATTTTCATCCATAAGAGCATAAATCATTTATAAAATGGATTTAAATGATAAATTATAACAAATGATATAATAGAGAAGAGTAAAAAAGGATGAAATAAGTGTTACAAAGTGGTTGTATTCACGGCCCAACACACCCCCACACTCAATATGTTGCATGTCCTCATGCAACGAAAACCTGAATATATTGCATGTCTTCATGCAACCCCAAGACAAAACCCATGTGTTAACCAAGCAATAAAAATTAGAGAACAAATGAATGCTTCCTTAATTAATGAATATTCAATTTTAGCAATCTTAATGAAGGCATAACAATTTTTACATTGACATTCAACTATATGTATGAAGTTGCAGCAAAATATGATATAAGTAACAGCAAACTTCATTAACCATTTTCTCAAAAACTACAAACCAATTTTTGTTGAAATTTGGCAAGTAAATTTATAATATATGAATGCCTTTATGATCCAAAAATCAGATCGTTTTGATGCACGGATCATGAGATATAAACAAAATGGCTGTAGGTGAGAGTGCATGATTTCCGAAATTTTATGAACCAATTTATCTTGAAATTATCCGGGTTTGTATTAATGATACGTCTGTGTTTTCCAAAAATCACAAGAATTGAGTTCATGGTTTTTTAAAAATATTATGGAAATCAATTTCTGCATTGTGTAAAAATGAAATTGTATGCCTTAAATGAGAAAGAAAATTGAAAACATCCATCATGCGCAGCAATTCCTCCCCCTCTCTGAAAAATTAGCATGCCCTCATGCGATGCTAGAAAAAAATTGAGGTGGTTGCTACCAGCTGTTGAATTCTATGCTTGGTGTAAAACAACATGGAATAAGGGAGGTGGTGAGAGTGAATAAGAATAGCAATGGATGATAAAGAAGATGAATAACATGGTCATAAGAAAGAAATGAATGAAAGGAACACTCCCCCATACTCGAAAATGATATGCTGCTGAAAAAGAGAAAGTGGTAAAGATGTGGAATGAAGGATGATAAATAATGCTCAAAATGGATTTTCATGAAATTCTCCTAAATTCGTAATAAATCAGAAAATTATGCTATTTTACCTCAAGTTTTACCTCCAAAAATGTGGAATGACATATATGCACTGGCAGTTGTTGAAGTTGATGTAGGCAGAGTTGGTGCTGAAAGTGATGCAAAAGGTGGAATCCAGGTAAGCACATCATGTCTGAAGAATTGTTCACGTATGTGAGTTGCTCGAGCCTCTTCTGTTAGTTGCAATACTGTAGTCATGCTGTGAATAGAATTCTGCCCATACTTGTTGTTTTCCTGCAAACAAAGCACTATTTGGCATACAATGTTCTTGAATCCATAGTGTTAGGTTTGAATAGCAACAAATAAGATGCATGCAAAACTTTCAATCAGAAAAACTTTTGTCAAATCAACAAGTTATGGCAGAGTGCAGTAATCATATCGCATGCAATCCCATAATGCATACATTCCCCCCTCCAATTGGAAAAGGAATTCCATGACCATAAAGCATATGAGAGGTGTTGTGCTGATGGCAAGGCACGGGAATGAACAATATATCAGTAAATGAAGCAGAGTACACATATCAATGATAGGACAACGAGAGTTATGATTATAATGAGAGCAGAGTGTGTAAAGATAGTTATGAATAAGAGATAGGACGCTTTGGATTGATGATAGTTTATGCAAAACGAAAAAGGACAACAATATGCTAAAAAGATGCTTAACTGACAGCATTCTAGCTGAAAATGATGTGATTGATCATAAAACAATTTCTCATGCATAAAGGTTCAAAACAGGGAAAAAGCTAAGGAAATAACTTCTCTGATAAAAAGAAAAAATAAAATAAGAAAAGGGTATTATAATAATAATTGACGATAAGATATAACTTCAATACCATAAGCAGAGCCGCTGCTGCCAGCAGGCGTCCATAGCCTCGGCAGGGTTGCTTTTTAACCCATATGAGCCCGGATCCTCAATTTATAACTAGAGAGTTACAGTGCTGTTCTACAGAAGAGATCAGTGTGCTGGCGTGGTAACCAGATAACCACACTGCCATTCACTGGGATGTAGCAAAAGTGATCAGGCCGGCTCGTGATGAGACCTCCTGTTCCAAGGATAATTTGACTATTCAATGGATCATAACCCTGGTGTGGTGGCCATAATAGGAATGTCACTTTGTTACAGCCTTATGAACATGGTAGGCTGGCTCGTACTGAGACCCCCTATCCTCCATCTGCGAACAAAATTTTGTTATTATTACACATTTTTATGATAAAAAGAGGGAGACTCAGTACTCCTTAAAAGCAGGGATGGTGGAAGAAGTTGAACATGTCAATAGAAAAATATACCCATAATCTCATTTATTACAGACAGAGAAGATTATAATCCAGAAGGGTGGAACCGGCATGGTATTAAGATGATCAATCAACATCATGTTCAATAGAAAACAATGCAGTAAAGTAGTATATAAATAATTGTGTCTCTTTTGAAAATATTCTATCATCAAGGAGCTGTCCTGTTAAAGATCATAACGTGAATGATATTAACTCGCTTCAATAGAATCCATAATTCTTGTCCTCATAAAAATAGTGTACTTCATGCCATGAAGGGGAATCAATAAAATGTGGTTGAGATGAACTAAGAACAATTCCACAAGAGGAAGGAAGGGTTGCTCTCGAAAATACTCCCAAAGTGTTGCTTTTTTTGAATGAACAGCAAAAACACGCAAAAAAGTGTTGTTCC
Organism: Pinus albicaulis; assembly: GCA_034641835.2. Lineage (NCBI taxonomy): Eukaryota > Viridiplantae > Streptophyta > Pinopsida > Pinales > Pinaceae > Pinus > Pinus albicaulis. The sequence goes on from CM076571.1 coordinate 953,443,868, forward strand.
TTGTAGGGAACAACAAAGGAAATGCACACAAAAAGCAAAAATACACACAAAAAAATGTGAAAATGCAAATGTCGTTCCTTTGAAGAAAGGAACAGCAAAAACTAAAAGTGCAGTTCCTTTAGAAAAGGAACAGCAAAAACGCAAGTGCCGTTCCTTTAGAAAAGGAACAGCAAAAACGCAAGTGCCGTTCCATTCGAAAAGGAACAGCAAAAACGCAAATGCCGTTCCATTCGAAAAGGAACAGCAAAAATGCAAGTGTCGTTCCTTTGGGAAAGGAACAACAAAAATGGAAAATGCAGAAGTGTTGTTCCATTCGAAAAGGAACAACAAACGTGAAAGTGCAGAAGTGATGTTCCATTTCGAAAAGGAACAACAAAACGTGAAAAAGGAACAACAAAAAGAGTCGTGGAAAAGGAATGGCAAAATGACCCGTGATAAATGAATTGCTGACCAAAAAGGTGTTGTTCCTTTGGAAAATGAATAATAAAACGAAATTGATGTCCTTTTGAAAAAGGAACAGCAAAAACGACAAAAGTGCACACAAACGCTGTCCCTTCAGAAAAAGAACAGCAAAAATGCACAAGCATGAAATGCAAGCACGCAAAGAATGAATTAGCTGTTCATTGTATTGATGCTGAGGATGGGTCACAGTTTGAATGAAGCAACACCTGAAACACAAAATATAAAAAATATCAGAAAAGAAACAATGTTTTATTTAAAAACAATATGTAAATAACTAAATTAAGTTACAACAGCTGTGATGTTATGTCAAAAAAATGATCTCTTTGAAAAATGTTTTGGCAGCAGTGATAAGACATGAATCTTCAAATTGAAATCAATTCTTCATTTGTTCTATTATGAATCCGTTGGGTAATGAGTTGGATGAAATTCCTTTGTTTTATTAAAGTTTGTTTCAAGAATCACTCGTCCATAAATTGACCTTCTTTTTCTCTTAGGACCTGAAAAAAACGAGTATCTACCTGCAATAAAACATTAAACCATGGAGAAAGAGAGGTGCGCGGGCTCCCCTAATCCAATAATTATGCAAAAAACAACAAGTAGTTACTCTGTATAACAAATCCATTGAGAGAATAACAAAGTAAAATTTATTTTTCACCTGCGGGAGAGCAGTGGTCGACCATACTATCCAGCAGTGTTTTAATCACAACTTATTTGTTTTTCATCGAAATTGAGTGATTCCAAAGCTAAATGAGAGTTAATTCAAAGTTTTATCCCCAGTAGCAACAGGTTTTAGAAATTCGATGATATGATATGTCAATTTTAGTTAAAACAACCTGCATAACAGAGTCATTTCCGATTACCCAGCTTAGACCAACCGTTGATATTTCAAGCATAAATTTTTCGTTTGATGTCGGATTCGAATGATTCAAATTGGAAATGAAAGTAGATTCATTTATTTATTTCTAATAGAAACAGGTTTTGAAGAAAAGAAGAATTGATAGGTCAAATACTATAAGGAACAACCGTAAAGACATAGTTTTAAGGGTGCTGATTTACGATAGACAGTCAGTATTTTGATCATAAATTCCCCATACGATATCGAAAATGAGTGATTCCAATTGCATTGTAAACTAGATTCATAGGGGAATATACCATAGAAACAGGTTTTAAAATTTCATTCATTTAGGCCTCCAAAAACTGACTGTCCCAACTCTGTTCCTGAGCTGTCCACTAGACATCCGGTCAATGTTTTGGTTCTAACTTTTTCGTTTCAAATCCAAATTGACTGATTCAAATTGGGTTAGAAAGTAGACATCAAGGGCTACCTAGGGTAGAAACAGGTTTTCAAAATATTCATTTTTCGTCCCTCAAAACATGACTGTCCCGACTATTTTTCCAGAAAGTTCATCAAGCCCGCAAGCCAAAAAATGATATTCAAGCATTTTTTTAAATTGGTGATAAAAAAATGAATATGAGTGTTTGTAGAGCTATTATTTCCATTATAAGTCATCTACATACACAAATGAATTAAAAAAAATTATCACCAATATTGATTTGCATAGCATGTTGCAACAAAAAACAACTATTTTTACAAAAAAACAAAATGCATTTATTTATGTCCTTTTTTTTTTTTTTTTTTTTTTTCTCCACTATCCTGCTCTTCTTTGAGAATCGAATATGTTTATGTATAAGAGTATTTCCAGTGGAACCATTTTAGAAATAAGGCCTCTAGTATGCACATACCGAAATTTGAAAAATGCATATTAGTGAAAATTAGGGTACGAGAAGCCAACTTCCCTTGAAAAAATGGTATAAAAAATTGTTGAAGCATAGAGTGATGTTGCAAACAAGTGATGGAATGAAACCACTCTTCAATATATCATTTATTTTCTTGATTTCCCATAGCCATCATATCATGAAGTTCTTGAGCTTTTAAAATAGCGTGTTGATGCATAGTAAAAGAAACCTCATTTTCTTCCATAACTTCTACAATTTTTGAATTTGAAACATTCTTAATCTCATTGTAAGTTTTCTTAAATAACACATGTGAGATAGAATGGGTGGGAAGGGTGAGTAAATTTGGCAGTTCAACATTGTAAGTATGTTGTACTGGTTTATTGCGGTGAGGGTGTGGAATTAGTTGAGCAGGAAATTCAAAAGTAAAAATGTTGGACGGTTTCTTACCATAACAGAAGATGTCCTTCATGTGTTCCTTCAAAGCTCCTTCTTCCAATGTTCCTGTCAATTAGTTAGTGAAATGGGTGGTGCTTACATCACCACTTGAGTGAAACCTTGTGATTCATTTTCCAAAATTTCTATTTTTTTCCTAGTCATTCACACAAAAATTCAAACATCTATTTCTACCTAAAAAAAGCAACAACAAATCTGTTAGGAAAGCGGACAGTGGAGCAGGGCTTTTACATGCTCCGCACGTAGGTTCTTACCTTCCGTTTTTAAGATCCAACTCTTCCCTAGCAGGCACTCATCAGATTCACACTACTCTTTAGAAATGGCTACACTCTCCCCGGCAACGGCGCCAAAATGTGGAGCGATAAAAGGTGTCTTTGTAACTCCTAGTTACCTCACATTAATTGTCAACCCAGGGACGACTTTTTATTCCAAGAGTGTACTCAGTTTGAGGCGGCTATTTACTCAAGAGTAATGTTTTGCAGTATAGCGCTTAAAATCCAAAAGTAAATGAAAGCTGGAAATAAAATCTACTTACAGCAAAGCACTTTAAGACTTTAAATCATGCATTCGGAAAAATAAGCAATGTATCAGTCAAGGGTTTGACAACAATAGTCCATCCCTTTGGAAACTGATGGAAAGGAAATTAGAGCATAGACCACGGGTCTGGGAGCTAGACAGTGAATGCCGAAGCTCACTACAGCCTTAGATCGTCTCTCACACCAAAACAACAAATGCGAGTAAATGGAACGACAGATAGCAAAATAGAACAACAAAGTAAATGGGCAGCAAACTGTAATTAAAAGAATCTGGACAGCAAACTCTAATTAATGGAAATGAACAATAGCAAAGCCAAATTAATAGCAATCTTTACTCTAAGAATAAATCGAACAGCACAAGGAAATATAACAACATTGATTAATGAGAGGATATGAAACAACGCTGGAAATCCAAATACAAATACACAATGACTTAACACACGACACACATTAATAGCAATCTGAGTCTGATACCGCAAGTATTAATCCTGGTTAGAAGGGGTAACGATTACAATTCATAATGGAACCACAATGTCAATTGAATAGCAATCGTATGAAGTATAAACCATAGAGAAATACAGTAATACCAGCTTAAGAAGGTTACAGCTTGATTACTCTGCAATTAAACAGCAATAGCGTTATGTAGAGAACAGCAATGTTACATTAACGATTTTAAAGGAATAGAAATACGTTAGAATGCACATTACGACTTTCTTGTTGCAGAGAATGAAATATGAAATATAACAGAGCTGTAATATAAGATAACGAAACACACCAGATTACCAAATAATGCTAATAAGAAAAACCACGCATAAACCAAAGAAATAATATACAGCGGCAAGTGTCCTCCGGGGCCGGGCCCTTAGCCTCCAAGGGAACACCGCCTTAAGTTAATCCAGACGCAAAGATGAGAGAACCACCAAGCTTATATTAATGCATCGGACAGAAGTACAATGAACCAGTTCTCACAAGACTCAATAATCAGAACTGATGTTTAACAGAAAATTACATAAAAACGTATCTCCAAATCACCCCCCTACACAATACGTGCTTCTCCTTTTATAATCAGAAGGAGGAGAAATTGAATAGTAAATACAATATTCCCATAACAATATTGGATTTCTTCCAACCAATTGATCAACAAGAAAATATATTTACATCCATCTTTCAACAACAGCAAGTCGAATTTGGCTTTTTAGCTGAGATTTGGAGGACGGCCGCAACAACAGAACTGAGAAAATCGTGCTTAAAGAACTCTGCGAATCTCTCAACACAGGCCGAATTTGGGCAAACCGTTCTTCATTAAAGTTAATTGGGTCCGTTCTGGACAAAACCCATGTTCCGGATTTTCCAGATTCATCTTCATTTTCTCAGAATCTCAACCGTAAAACTGTCACTCCTTATTCTAGTGCATTTCTGAGTTGGCACTTTTAATGATCAAATCTTCAATCTGGAAATTACCTTGGAGGCTAAAAATGGTGAATAATGTTATAACCAACTTATTAAAACTATCATTGATAAAACAATTCATAATCATCAATTTATTAGAAATAAAGGAAGATAAATAATTTTCATCCATAAGAGCATAAATCATTTATAAAATGGATTTAAATGATAAATTATAACAAATGATATAATAGAGAAGAGTAAAAATGGATGAAATAAGTGTTACAAAGTGGTTGTATTCATGGCCCAACACAAGTTGGGCAAATGCTTCCACTGCTTCTTTAAATTATTTCTTTTGTCTTTCTAGTTTGAACTGTGGCTTTGGAGATGCTGGCCTTATCAATTTTATCGGGTCTATCATCTATGCATCTTCCCCGGTTCTTTTTCCTCCTCACGTCACTATGGCTACATTCTGCATATCTTGAGCCTCTATTATTATTGGCTCTGCATTTACCAGATTTGTTCCTCTTTTTTTGGCTCTTTCTTCCCATCTTTTAATGAGCTCTGGGCATTCTTTTGTTGCGTGCATGTTAAATTTGCACTGAGAGCACTAGGGTCTTCTAGGAAGTGGACATTCCCTAGCTACATGACCTTATTGGTCATAATTGTAACATCTTACTGGTCCTCTTCCTCCAGCCCGGCCTCCTCTCATGCCTCCCCCTCATCCCCTAGGAGCCTCATTTACTCTATATGAAGGCCTATCCAATCATTCCGCTAATGCATCCAGAGCCCTACACTACTATGTGCTGTGTGTGGTAGAAGCACATAACTCACAGTATATGTTGTTCGGAAATTTGGAGTATTTTTGCAAGATTGGGCAAGGTTGGGTGGATGAACCATGCTTTTTCATATCTCACAATATTCGGTTGCGGCTTGATTCTGTTGTGCGAGGAACCCCGTGTACTGGTGTTGTGGTGGATATAGCCCCTGGGTGTTTATCTGTGCAAGTCCTCCTAGTGGTGGAGCTCCCTGTGCCCTTGCTGTTGATGTCCCCACATTTTAGCCCCACAACCTTGGACATTCAGTTACCTCGTTTCCTTCCAGTAGATAGTGCATAGACCATACATTTCGTCTTTTCGGCTACATTGGTTGAATTTATTTCATCTTCTCTGTTAGGCTAGATATATGATGTTGTAACCCCAGTATGGAAGGGTCCTGAGCCAATGCTCCTCCTTTAAATTCTTGCGGATATCCTGCCATGGCCTCTATCTTCATAGCTTGCTCCAATGCGTCTTGTAACGTCTCGATCTTCTATTGTGTTAGCAGATTTCTTGTTAATGGAAGAAGGGCCTTGATGAACCAATCTCTCTGATGGTTCAGGTCGATTGGATAACTGATTTTTCCAATCGCATCCTTGAATCTCCTCATTAGATCCCATGCAAATTCCCCCTCTCGTTGCTTGATCTCCCACATCTCTGACGAACCCTGCTGATCTGTTTGGGGTAATTTGAATTCCTTAACAAAATCTCTCTTTACATCATCTATCATTAGGTTTTGATGAGCCTCAGACCACTTAATAAACCAGCATAGAGATCTCTCCCTGAGAGTAGTTTGAAATTCAATTAACTTACTTACCTTTGGTGTCTGTCGAGCCCTCGATATGGCCTCACAAAGGTACCAGTGTTGCTCCACATCATCATTACCCCTCCCAGATAACTTTGGGTATCGGGTGAATGATCACACCATGCTTTATTGAGTGGGTGTTACTAGAACAAAACCCCTGACTCCCATATGTGAAATGGTATTACTATCACTACTGCTAGTGTGTATTACCGATGTAGACTGAACACTATTCAATTTACTCAATTCCCGTAACTTAACAAAAATTTCACCTAGTGGCTGATAGAGTACCAGGGGAAGGTCGGGACTAGAGCTACTTGAACTTTGGGGAATAAAGTTACCTGGGGTTATGGGTGTCGGCCCCTCTAGGAATAGCTACTCCATCGCAACATGCAACTCCACATCGGACGTCTCCTTGGGGCGTGCGTCATCTCCGTCATACTCATTTCCCTTCTCTATTTGGGCTAGGCTCCTATACACCTATCGCACTTCCTTGGTAGTCCCTCTTATATCTTGGGAATGCATCTGACCTTCCATCTCCCTTGTCATCTGAGGCGCCCTCTCCTTGTCCTTTCTATTACTTTCTTGTTTCTACAAATCCTTCATCACCCTTTCTCGCCACTTCTCAGCGATTTGCGCCCTCCGATGTGCTCGTCATTCCCTCAACCTACTAGAGGTCTCGACATCCATATCCTTATTCCCCTTTAACGTATTTGTAGCATCTCTCCCTCAGCTCCTTCCCCTAGTATTGGAGGTTTAAGTCTCCCTCTCAGATTTTTGGAACTCCATTAATCCTTCATCCACCATCAAGGCTTTGATCCACAAAGGGATCTCCTTCAACAGCTCTCCACGCCTCCCTGGTCTGAATATGTCCTATGCTTTTGAGAAAGACTGGTAACACTGAGATGCAAACTCCACTATGTATCCTTCCAAGGTAAATTGCACCCAGAAACCTACAGCTCGAGTCAAATTGGTATCTAACCAATGGAGTGCTACCAAATCTACGTGTAGCCACTAGCGACAGACCTTCCGCGAGCTTCTTTGGACTGTCTTGGTCTGTAGTCTCCGCAGCCAGTTGTAGAGATCCTCTGAAAACTTTCCCTAGAAGATCTCGTAGATATCACTGGCAGATTTAGAGAATAGAACTTGATTCTTAATATATTTCTCTCGTTGGTGTCTCAACTCCGCTTGCTGACCTATGAACTGATCCAAGTGGTTATCCCACCAGTTTTGTATTTCTTTCTCGAAGATCCGCGATACCATGATCTAGTTCCAAAATGGAATTTTGGGTCCCGGCAACGGAACCATTTGTTGGTCAGGAAGAAGGTCTCTTGGGCAATACCCAAGTTCAGAATGGAGGCCAACAAGGTTTTCTGCAGTAGTCTGCAGTAGTCTAGCACAACGCTCGTATTTTCACTCTACTCTGAAGAGCAGAGAGTCTCACCCGAGGCGTGCCGTGACCTTACTTAAGTTAGGATCAAATCAATTATCGATCAAGCATAACATACAGAATAAAAAAGACAGAACTGCATGCTCCAAATGAGTGTAAATACTTTGCAAATGATAATACTCATGAACATATTCAGGATGGAAAAATCAAAATTTAAAGCAACCCACACATTCAACTGAACTAGAAACACATTAAAGAACTCAGACATCAAACCCAGATCATGATATATTGAATTAACAACAAGAGATAGTTACATTTCTCCCCAGAGAAATCCTAGCAGAACAGATTACAATATTATCACATATGATTAGAACAGAATGAACAGAGAGAGAACAGAACGACCAGAGCGAACAAAGCTCTCCTATGACTCCCTTCCTCTGATCCATACTGTGCCAACCTCCTCTCTATGCTGGTCGGCTGCCTATTTGTTCGTTTGCCAACGCGACTGTCAGTTCTCCCTTCCTTTCTGCTCTGTTGTTTTTTGCATCTCCCTGATCACTAGTAGTTCCACTGCTTGTTCTTTGTTGCTTCCTTCTGCCATCTGTTCTTGTTTCCACAACAACCGTGCCACCTACTCTTCCGCTCTTTCGCAACCATGACATCTCTCTGTCTACCATGGTTGCGCTCTGCCACCTGTTATCCTCAACTCAAAACCATTTTATTTCAAAACAAGGGCCCCAACACAATATGGCTAACTCTATGAATTGTCTTGGTTTTGTATGATTGCAGGTTGAAAAATGAAGGCTTGCTACCATTGGGCTATGGATTCAGTGCTAGGGATATAAGTGACAAAGGCTCTCCTTGTGGAAGCTGAGGCATGTATATATTTAAATGAAAGGATAGAACACACATAATTTACTCAATAGATAAATGTTCAAAGGAAATCATAGCATGAGAAACATCAATTCTGAGTATTGAACCTTAATATATTGAAAACAGGATATTGAGAGAGATATACAATAGTTTAATGCTTGAAGGAAGTCAAATCATGAGAAGCACGAATTATGAGTAATCAAACATTAATATATCGATAGAAAGTAGCAAGATACATAGGAAAATGTTCATGAAAACATCAAATGAATCTTAGGTGAAGGAGAAAGCCCACAACCACTGTCTATTACTAATCAGAACCTATTTACAATAGTAGTAGTCACAAGTAACATATTCCAACCCTTTCTAACTCTAAAACTCTCTCCTTTATAGAGTGAGAACTCATACAAATGATATGCCACCTTACTCCCCTTGAATTCCCACCTCAGAGACCTATTTTAAACATGATTCCATCACTTGGAGACTTCCTAGGGATATTTCTATTTTGTAAAGTTTGAATACAAAAAGGACTCTTCTTTCATTAATAGTTCAAAAAATCAATTCAATTACCCTTATCAACTACAACCAACTAATTTTCTGAGTGTACTAGAGTGCTGATTTGTCATTATGCCACATGGATGTTGAGTTGGACCTCCTCCAAGCTGATTTTTTACAATTTTTTTCACAAATCTAGTTATTGAAAATTCTGAAAAATAGGCTTCAAAGATGAGTGTATGATTTCCAAACCCTGATGGCTTTGCAGAAACTGAGAGAGGTTTTTGTATATGGAGTTGTTCTAAAGAAAAATGTCTTTAATATTTCCAAAATACTTTTTCATTTGGTCTAAAATCAAACTTTAAGTTTACTGCTAAAACAATCATGTTCACAAATTTTCGTAGTGTGTTTTAGTAGCGTGGGGAAAATGGATTTTCCATCAATCTTCTTGACTTATTTGTTGTTATAACACCCTCATCATGTCATGACACCTTGCAAACATTGATCTCACTCCTTAAAACATGCCAAAACTGAGTTTAAATGCAAAAAATCACCTACAGGAATTTTCATAGCATTTTTCTAGCTTCAAGCCTGAAGCACGCTAGGAAAACTCCTAAAAAAGACAGAATTTTCAGTTTAGAAATGAACTCATATTTCCGAATTATTAATATATTTTTAAAAACCAAAGGAGGTTTTTGTATATCAAAATTTTTTGAAGAAAAACCTCTCTTGGTTTTTTAAATACCATCTCCATATGTCCAGGATATGCATTTGCAAGACATGTATAAAACAAGAAAATTTTGTTTCCTAAAACTAGGGCTGAAAGACATCCCTATATCTCCCAATTTGTAGCACCTTTGAGAAATTTCAAAGAGGTTATTGTTATTTGATATGTTCTTGAAAATAACCTCTCTCAGTTTCTTAAAATACTTCTCTTTTTTTCCCAGAAACCGCCCTTGAAGTTAACTGCTAAAAAGTAAAAAAGGGGAGAAATCCTCATATTCGCTATGAAATTATTAGCTAGTTTCATAGCAAAATCTACCTATTTTACATTGAATTCACTACAAAAAGTTGTAAAACTGGATAGTGGCTCTTTTTCTTAAATTTGATGACTATGCAAGTGAACCCAAGGTGGATTATTGTGTATATGACCCTAATGACAAGACTAATGAAGTGTCTATGACCTGTAATAAACATGATTAAGTGAATTTATCATCAAATGAATGGTAAAACCTAATGAGACAATTGAAGCTTATGATGACCCTATTCATAAAAAAAAAAAAATTAAAATTTATGTGTGATAACAATAATTAACTCCGAAGGCGTTATCTATTGTGAGGCTTTAGCTCACAAAACTGTAGAGATTCGTCGTCAAATAACAAAACTCAGCAAATCTCAACAGTGCACGCAGCTGTCCAATCATCCGTTCAGCAATTCTTGTGACCTTCGACGTTTTCTTTTGCAGATTCATTTGCAAAATGCTAGTAATAATATTTTTACTTTTAACCTTATTTGTATCATTTTTTTTTGGAGGGAGATAATCCGGGAGGTGGAGCGATGAATTTTAGAAACCCTAATCATGGTGGTTGGATTAGGGCCTGGTGGCTGTGAAGGAGTTGCAGGGCCCATCGGGAAGTCTTCGCACTGAGCGAAAATAGACCCAGAGTGTCAGATTCGTACAGAAAAATGGACTCCTCATAGACGGCCACGCTGCAGGTTGGATTGGATGGTTCCGGTCAGGGTAAAGCAGGGTTAGGATGGTCGTCACCCAAAACACAAACCCTAACCTCCTTGTTTGTCGGTGGTATGAGCACGGGAGGTTGTTGCTGCTAGGGTTTCGGTGGTGTAAAGTAGGCAGTTTATCCACTAATACATTGGGAAACCATGGGATTTGAACAATATTTTGTAGATTTCGAACCATCGCTGGAAGACTTGCTCGTTGTATGGGGTCAGGAGGTATCAGTGAAGAATCTGGACTGCTTCTTTCCGGTCTTGGGTGAATCTGGTCAGAAAGATAAGGCTTCTGTTGGGGCTTGGACTCTGTCAAACAGTGCGGCTTTTCTCGAGGAGAGTCTGCAAATTACTTTTCACTGTGTGCGGAAGGAAGGGGTAGGCTACAGCTCGTCCCAATTACCGTCTAAACCTACACAGATCAGGATTGTCCCACTCCAGATCCATCTACAAACTGCTTCTAATCCAGGTATTTTGTCAATCCCCTTTCGTTCTAGTGGGCTAGCAGACATAGTAGCTAGTTGTGAGTTGTTGGGTTCTGCTGGATTCAAATATTGTCTGGGTGAAAGTCACAAAGAGGTATATTGGGGCAGGGTTTTTCCCCATGAAGCCATTTTGGTGCCTCGACAGCCTACACTGTGGCAAGATATTGCCTCTCTGGAAAAATTTCTCCTATCACAAGGTAGCGAAGCAGCAAGCTCGGGGACGGTTGCGGCCAAGGGTTTGATCAGAAACCCTAGGGGGTAAAATCAGTCAGGACCGAGACAGAAGGGAGTTTATTCCAAAATTTTTGAAGGAAACCTAGGAGGGGATGCAACTTCTGGGATAGAAGACAGCCAAAAGGAAGGGCTTGGGTATCTCAGGCCTCTCGAAGGCCCTAAGTAACTTGGAGAAACTGTCGGGGAGGGCACAAAAATCATAGAGGAAGGGCAACTTGGGTTGCCAAATCTAGAGATCCTAGATGCGACTGAAGGGGCGTTCGAAGGCGTGGAAGGTGGAAGAGTTATGGTTACAAGAACAAAAAGGAAAAGATCCAAGCTAATCAGAAGGTTGGAAGAGTTCCCATGTTGTGTTTTCGGGGCGGATATTCACATCGATGAACTAATGGAAGCTACGGAAACAATCCTTGTGGGCAGAGTTCGAGGCAAGAAATACTCTACAAACTACATCTCTGATTGGACGACCTCGGAATGGTTTGAAGCTCTGGGTCAACCCATTGAGATACAAAGCCTTTCCAAGGGATGTTTCATGATAAAATTTGAAAGGGGTGAACACCTAGCTTGGGTTTTGGAAAAGAATTGGAAATTTGGGAAGAGACCAGTCCTATTCAGGAAATGGACCCCTCTTTTTGATGCACAGAGAGAGAAAATTGAAGACTTGCCAATATGGGTCAAATTACCAGGCCTTCCTATCCCCTTCTAGACGGAATATATCTTTCGTTCTATCGGGAACACCTTGGGCCACTTCTTGGAAGCAGACATGTCATTTCAACATACAAGGGACTTGAGTGCAACAAGGATCCTAGTAAATTTGAACCCAAAAGCAGGATTAGCAAAGGAAATGCGGCTAAAATACAAATATTATGAATACTCTCAGATTCTGGACTATGAACACAGGCCATTTCGATGCCACCGTTGTCACAAGTATGGCCATCTGGCGAAGGACTGCCCGCTGGGGCACTAAAGCCAATGACATCAAAAAAGGAGGAATCGAGGGCCAATGTGTTCCTCAGGGATGGAAGAGCCCAGGATCTCTGATGGTGAATTAATGGAAGGGATGGAGGGCCCTGGTGCGTCTGAAAACACAAGCCCTATGATGCCCCAATAGGACTCTCATACAGATGTTGATGCTCCATCTCCCATCAAGATCCCGCTTCCTAAAGCTATTCCGACACCAGAAGTTGATTCTACTGAAGCTCCTCAAGAGGGTATGCCTTTGTTCTCTTCCCCCTCTCCTTTTTCCTCATTATGTTCTGATGTTTTTTTATTTTTCTTTGCCTGGTCCTTCCAGGCCTCCACAAATGGAATATATGCTTATGCAAGATGTCATAGAGTCCCTGGTTAGCATAATTACATCAATCAATCACTCTTATGTTGACCCTCAGTTTGATATTTCCCTCGATCAGACCCTCCTTTACCTCCTATCCCTGAGAACCCCCCTTATAATCTTTGATCCTTGATGAAAAAACTATGATCGGGAGTGCACGTAGGGGTTTGGAGTCCAATCCCGTCTTGGTTGGTCCTAGGAAACTGAGAGGCAGGAAGTCAAAACTCTCCAAGGCACAAGTTAAGGCAAAAATAGATATTTCTTATGGGAAGAAGCTTTCCCTCTCAGGGGTTCTTAGAGTAGCGCAATCCCCATCTCAGGGTCCCTGATGATCATTCTCTCTTTCAACTATAGGGGTTTAACTAGTCAACCCAAGAAACTAGCTTTGAATGAACTGATGAAATCCTATTCACCAGATGTCCTCATGCTACAGGAAACCTTGGGTTCAGGGTCTGAGGTGGTGGGTTCACTCTCGAGGATTTTACTGGGGTGGGGCTTCCAGGCTTTGGATGCCCATGGAAGATCTGGAGGTTTGGCCCTAGGAATAAAGTCTAGGCGATTGAAGGAAATCTCCTCTTAGGGTTTTGAAAACGCTCTGGCTATGGAAGTTTATTCAAATGAGCTCTTTCATTCAATCCTCTTGCTAAACGTTTATGGACCATGCCAGGAGCAGATGCAGTTCTGGAGCACTCTATTTGCAAAGGCTTGTCTTCATAATACTAATCTCATTTTGGGAGGAGACCTAAATTTCTCCCTTGGGCTATCAGAATCCTGGGGTCCATCTTTCATTGACACATCTGGTGGATGCAAGCCTGATAAAATCCCGGACGACATGGAGGAACAGAAAAGTGGGGGAAGACATGGTAGTAAAGAAATTAGATTGCTTCCTTCTCAATGAAGAGCTGGTGGCTAGAATCTCAGTGTTCCGGCATTGGGTCGGTGAAGGAGGGATTTCTGATCACTTTCCCATACTTCTTGAAATAAAAGGACCTAACAAGAAGCCTGGTGCACCTTTCAAGTTTAACTCCTCGTGGCTTAAAGAAGACTCCTTTTCCTCTTTGTTCCATGCCACCTGGAGGAAATATTGGCCATAGGAACCTAGAAATCATAGCAATAATTTTATGGAGAACCTTAAATAAATGAAGAGGGAAATGCTAGAATGTGAAAAGGCAAAGACTCTCAAAGAGGAGGAAGACCTTCGTAGGGTCAACGAGGAACTATATTTTCTTGAAAGCCCAAAGGGGTCTAGATATGCATCCGTGGAAGCAAGGGACCACATAAATCGCCTAGAAGAATCCAGGAAGAAAATCCTCCTGGTCTGAGAGGAGAAATGGTGCCTTAAGAGTAGGGTTGTCTGGCTTCAAGAAGGAGATAAAAATACCAAATTTTTCCAGAATTATGAAAAAGGGAGAAAAAAACATCAGTACAATCTGGAGTATGAGAACGAACGAAGGAGAGGAGGCTCGCTCCTTCGAGGCCCTCTCTAACCTTGGTGTTAAGCACTTCAAATCATTGTTCAGAGCCCCAAGGGAGGCATCCATTGCTGAAGGCATAAGGGTGGTGCAATTTTTCCCCAAAAACATTGATGAAGAAGGAAATGACAATATCATGGAACCAACCACGAAGGAAGAAGTGGAAGACATTATTAAGGAAATGTAGAAGGATAAGAGTCCAGGTCCAGATGGCTGGACGGTGGAATTATTCCAGCATTTCTTAGATTTCCTAGGGGACGAATTATTGGCAGTGGCGGAGGAATCAAGAAGTTCATGATTGATCTATTCTCCTTTCAACTCTACTGTCCTAGATCTTATTCTAAAAAAGGATCACCCAGAGTCTTTCGATGACTTCAGGCCTATCTCGCTATGTACCTGTACCTATAAAATTATTGCAAAATTGAATGCAAATCGTCTCAAGCCTTTTATTTCCCACAATATCTCTTTGGAGCAGTTCGGCTTTCTAGATGGAAGACAGATACATGAGGCTGTGGGGGTTGCCCATGAAACTATTCACAGTTTAAAATTGAGCAAGAAAAAATGTTCTATCATCAAAATTTATCTCTCTAAGGCCTATCACAGAATCAGTTGGATGTATATCCGGCTCCTTCTTACTCATTTGGGCTTTTGGATTGATTTTATCAATTGGGTAATGGTTTTCACTTCTTATAGCATAGCAGTTTTGATCAATGGGGCAGCTTCAAATTTTTTTAATGTTCAAAGAGGTCTCCATCAGGAATGCCCCCTCTCCCCTCTGCTCTTTCTCCTAGCTACATAAGGTCTCATCTTGATGATACACGAGGCAAAGCATAGGGGGGCGCTTAAAGGGATTGAAGTTGCTATAAATCAAATTGTCACCCACCTTCTTTTTATTGATGACATTCTCCTTTTTAGCAACGACAGTCTGGAAGATATTAGATGCCTTTAAGATATTTTGGATCTCTTTCTAAAGGCTATAGGGCTCGGCATAAACCGTTAGAAATCTACAATCACTACTGCCAAATTATTAGAAGTAGAATCAGGTAGATTATCGGAGGTCCTACAGTTCGAAGAAAAAACACTGTAGGATCCCTTTAAATATCTAGGTTTCTTCTTAAAGTCAGACTCTTATCGCATACAGGATTGGCATTGGCTAATTGCCAAGATAGAGTCAAGAATGAAACACTAGAGTTTTAAATGGCTTTCTAGAGCTGGGAGGTTGGTGCTGATCAAATCGGCGGCCTTGGCTATCCCAATTCATTAGGCTACCCTCTCATGGGACCCCAGAAGCACTATGTCTACAATTAACCAAATTTGCAACCGTTTCCTTCAGGTTGGCTCAAATGAGGAAAAGGTGATGCCTTGGGTGGTCCTGGATAAGATTTTTCACCCCAAATCTTGGATAGGTTGGGGCATAAAGGAGCTTCCTTCTTTCACAACCTCCCTCGCAGCTAAACTAGGTTGGCGTATCATAACCGGAATAATATCTGGATGACAGTCATCAAGAGAAAGTATATTGATCCTATGAAATCCTAGAATGGGTGCGTATAACGAATAAGAAATCTAAAATTGCATCCATTGTATGGAAAGCCACGGTAATGTCGATAAAAATCATTGAATAGGGGCTTACGTGGCACGTCAGGGATGGAACTCAGGTTTAGATAGGTCGTGACCCTTGGGTGGGATGCTTGGGGAGATTTTCCCTCACCCAGGAGGTCATTGATCATCTGGAAAATTGCGGCTTCAAAAACTTAAACCATGTTACAAATCATGGACATACCACAATCTAGAGGCAAGAGTGGCTGTTTGGGGAAGCCCATCAGCTGGAGGAAAGGTGACTTGAGGAGTGGCAGGGTTTCATTAACGATGTTCAAAACTCCAACATCAGGCTTCAAGACATATAGGACGAATTGAAATGGGTCCACACTCCATCGAGCAGTTTCTCACCTAAGTTTGGGTACAAATGGCTAATGGCTCAAAAAGGCTGGGGGAACCGGAATGGTGGTACAAGTCCCTATGGATTTTAAAGGGGTCGGCAAAAAGAAAGCTTTTCTTTTGGT
This sequence comes from Pinus albicaulis, assembly GCA_034641835.2. NCBI lineage: Eukaryota > Viridiplantae > Streptophyta > Pinopsida > Pinales > Pinaceae > Pinus > Pinus albicaulis. Next base: position 953,460,126 of record CM076571.1, read on the forward strand.
GCATTCTCCATAATAATATCCCCACCTGGGATTTTCTTCAGTGCAGGGGGAAGATCGGGCCAGGTTGGTGCTCGTTATGTAAATCTAGTTTGGAGTATTCGCACCACCTCTTTCTTACCTGTCCATTCAATATATAGCTCTAGATAGAAATGTTTAGGCTCCTTAAATTTTCATAGTCATGGGAAGGTAATTATGTGAGGGATACCTGGGAGCGATGGTGGCAAGCCTCTCCAAATAATAGGGTCAGGAACCTCCCTCTTCTTGTTGCCTAGGGGACTTAGATAGCTAGGTTTCGAATTATCTTTCAAGACACCTCTTTCCCTATCAACCGTCTTGCTGCCGAGAGTGCGTCCATCTTCAAATTCATTCCCCTCCCGACCTCCCCTCCCCATCCTAGAGCTATCTTTCAGGAGCACATCAGGGGGGATATTCCATGGGCCTACTTTGATGGGGCTTCTAACCCACAAAATAGGTGCAGGGTTGGACTAATCATTCATGAACCTTCAGGAAAAATCCTGAAAGACTGTACTGGGCTTGGTCAAGGGACAAAATTTTTTGCTGAACTCAAAGCTCTTCATCTTTTGCTATGATGGATCTCATTTCTCGAAGTGAGAGATGCCCAAATATTTGGGGACTCTATGAACATCATCAAATGGTTTAATGGAACTCAAAGATGCCAAAATTTCATGTTATCTACTTTTCTTGATGAAGTAAACATTGTAAAAGCTTATTTTAACTAGATATCTACTTGCCACATCTACAGGGAAGGGAATCATGCAGCAGACATATTATCTAAGGAAGGTGCTCGACAATATATGGGGCAATGGGTCGTTGTAGCGGAAGAAGGAGGGCAGATCCGAGGGATCAATCTACCTCCTTTCACCCACTAAGATCCATCTGCTCTATTTTTCATACATATGCTTGCCTGATTTTTAATTTTCTGTTTAATTTTACTTCCGCACTGATACTTAATGGTTTTTAATACTCTTCTTATTGTCTTTGTTTCAGATTGTTTTCCTCACTGAGGAGATCCGAGATATTGTTCTAGCTTAAGCTTTTATTTTGTCATAAAAAATGGTGATTATGGGAATGGTTTCTACCACCCAGATTTTAGTCATGATGATGATTACAACAGACATAGTATGTTTTTACCCCCCCCGGGCCTTTTCACAACAAAGTGGAAGCCTGGGGGCTGAAAGGAGACAATACAAAAATGTACGTTTTTGTTTTTTTGGACAAAGCTGTGAGGATTGATAGAACATCATCCTCCTGAGTGGCAACTTCATTTTTCCTTCACTCATAAGTAAGTAAAATGTAGTTCTTCGAATGCTTTTGCATATACTATGTAACCTTCTACTTAGTCAATAGATGGGTTCGATTTTTTATTGGGAAAAGAAAACAGTAATAATAATTTTTTGGTATAAGGTAATTATTTCAACATTAAACCAATTAATCATGCATTGACTTGCTTACTAATTGATACCATCAATTTTGTACTAATCATGTTCAAATATATTTTTTGAAATTATTAGGATTCTAGTGATGATTACCTACCTACCTACCATCTTCCGTTGGACCCCACAACAATGTCAAATTGAGAGAAGGTTGAATTAAGAGAAAAACTCGGAGAGGAACGATACCAAGAATGGTTGAATCAACCACCTATTCAATTCCCACTACGTCTAGATTCACCAATTAGGAATGACTACAAAAATAGTAGTTCTTCACAAGCTAGCAATGGAGGCAATCAAGTAGAGGTTGGTATGGATGATTACTTAAGGGATACGACTGCCATGGAGACAATGTTTTTATATGCATTCCAGAACGATGATCAACTAGGGGATGATGCTCATATCGCTGATACGTTTTTCGAAAGAACTTAAATTTTCTTCCACCGACCCTCTCTTTGGACCTGGCGGTCAGTCAAAGTCTACCCAGTTGGGGACAATGATGTTACTTTAAAACTTGAAAGAAAATTTTGGATTTTCGAATGCATGTTTCTTGGAAATTTTGAGGTCATTCACCATGAAGTCCCTCATATTTTGAGAAATATTGTCACACAATCAACATTACAAATGGTCAATTTTATGAACATTAATAATTATCGAAATTAATGCACATTTAATATTGTCCATGAAAAACTACATGTTATTCAAAGATAAGGTTCTTCTGAGTGATAATATCTTGCCCGATAGCTACAAAGAGGCAAAGAAATTTCTGGAAATGTTGGGTGTTGAGTACATATAATATCATGCATGTCCAAATGATTTTATTCTATATGGAGGATAATATGAAGATAATGAGATATGTCTGAAATGTGGGCATGTAATATTCCTAAATTAGCTGCAGCTAATAGGAATATTAAATTTTCTTTGTTTATTTTTGCATTTCATGAATGATGAATAAATTGTAAAGGAGGGGATGTAAAGCTCCTAAAAACCAAGAATAAATCAATGCCTATGTGAACAGAGACATATCTGGGCTATTTAAATAAACTCCTGCAAGTGTGAATGGGTCTAAATCACAAGAGTGGGTCATCTTTGACTAAGTCAGCAGCGCAATCTAGATGCATTGAACCTCTTTGAGGGACATCGCAGTTCTAGAAGGAGGGCCTCATGTGAAAAGGGTTAAGTGATTCAAGGTGGTTTAGGGTTTGGAAAGACTCCTATCTTATAAATTGAAGAGGAGGGCAGCATGAAAATGTTGTTGAAGATTATCATTTTCTGAAGGTATTGTCTGCTCAGACATCCCTTGTTGGGACTTCCTGTTCAGGAATCCCACCTCCTTCCTTCAGCAGCTCTTGGAGGAGACTTGTGCTATCTTTTCCACATCAGGATTTTAGGCCAAGCTCACCTTACACCTATAGCATTGCTCCTGTTGAGATTTGAGCTGTCCTTGTGAGTTGCAGCAGTGGAAGACACTAGATCTGCTTAGATCTAGCTTATACTAGTGGCTCTTCTCAGTGAGTGTGTCTTTTAACCTCCTGGAAGAGTTCATTACTTGATTATGCTTCAGATCTAGACATTGGAATTAGGCCAAGGCATTATCTAAGATTACAGTGCTGTTTCTCTCCCTGGATAGCATTATTTGTAGATCTACAGCTGCAGGGTGTTTTGTCTATCTTTGGAGGAGAGATCTCCAGTGTTGGGATTCTTCCTCTCACTGTGGTGATCCATGGATTGGCCATCCAATCCATGTTAGTTTCAGATCTGATCTGCTGTACCATTGTATTATTCAGAAATTTCTAAATCATTTTGCAGATCTGCTAGCTTAGATCTCAGATCTACTCTCTGTGCTTCATGTTTTGTGCAAAACCCCAAGGGGAATGTATAGATCAGCATTTCTTGTACACAGATATATATTAGATCTAAATTTTTATGTACAGATCTTCTCTAGATATGAATATTAATAAAATACTTCTTCAGCCACTAAAAATAACACTGTCATGGTTATGCAGTATTTTCCTATGGTTGTAGTACCTCATTTCTGAGGATTTTTGCTGTATAGTCTCATTCTTTCTCTTGTACAGTGCATGGGTTGTAATGTAAATATAATTTTCTGTTGTAATACTAATTTTTGAACCTCCATATCAGCCTCCTAATTTGCTTCAATGGATCTTTGTTATTTCTAAAGAAATCCTTTGCATATATCTGCAACCCCTCTCTTTGGGTGATTTTCAGCTAGAATAGTTTGTGGGAGATATGTTTAACCCACCTAGTCTGATTTGTTTTTTCTCTCCTTTTGGATTTAGATCTTAGATGAGCTGATATAAGGGATACAAGAGCTACAAACTCATTTCTATGCACAGAATTCTCAGGAGAGTGTTATTTCAGCAGGCTTGCTGAGCTGTCCTGATTTTGGGATATTATAGTGGTATCAGAGCAACATATTTGGCTCAGCCTGCGGCTTCAAGCCAAAGTGTTGTAAAGCAAGGAGCAAGGTCAGAATGATAAATAATATGAGTTTACTCTCATCACTTTTTAGATCCAGTAAGAACCTCTCCAAGGAGGTTGTACAAGAAGAAGAGAGAAGAAGCAGTGAAACTCCCTGGAAGTTTCAAGAACAAGAAGATCTTCCAATCAGATCTATAAGATCTATACATGAGGAAAATTATGAATCCTCATCTCATGGACATATGCACTCAGCCATATCACCAAAGCTTCAGCTTTCTGTCTGTGATTTCTTCATGAAGAGGAAGAAAGGAGGTGTGCCCAAAAAGGAGACTCTTAGAGAGTATTTGGAGGAGTATGAAGCTCAATACAAGGAGTTCAAAAATGACTTGAACTTCCAAGGGTTCTGCAGGATGAAGGAGGGCAAAGACACAAAGGAGGAGCAACATGATAAGGGTAGATTCTATCTATCTATCTTTGATGGATCACCTAAATGTCCAGTTAGGGTTTGGGTGGAGGAGCTAGATAACTTCATGCAACAACATCAAGTTTCAGAGATTGAAGCCATCAAAGTAGCATCACTGAATTTTGAAGGTAAAGAATATGCTTGGTGGTTGTTTGATTCTTTTTCCTTGAAGAATGCCAATACACCTACTTATGCAAGGTTTGATGAAGCTCCATATGTAACATCTTCTGTTGACACTATCAAACCACATCAAATGAAGCTTTTGCATGAGTTGGAAGGGTCTATGAATCCAAATCCATTTCTGAAGACCATGGAAGAGGGTGTAAGTTTGTTTGATGCCTTGCCAAGGGCAAGATCTCCATTGAGTGAAGGGTCCTCTTCTCAAGAGGAAAGCATGAAGGTTTCTCCTTCAATAAATGACCAAGATCTAAGGTCTCTTACTGATGATGAGACAATTTCAGTTATTGAAAAGGAGGAGAAGACAGGAGATCATAACGTAGTCACAACAAAAGCACCTCAAGCACCTCATGAAGATGAAGTTGGAGCACTTTCTCCAAGAGAAGAAACTCTTGCACTCTTGCAAGGAGTTCCACAAGGTCTCACACATAGAGCTCTTGGCATAGCACATGAGCAGCGTGTACCATCATTGCCAAATGATGAGACCTTAGAGATAGAAGAAGGAAAAGAGGAGCAAGGGCATCACAAGGTGGAGAACATGAACCCTTCTCTGCTCCAAAGCTTGGAAGCACAAATAAGGCAAGAGGACCTATGCACTAAAGGTAGGGGTAAATCTATCTACCTACATCCACATTCTACTCTATGTCTTGACACCTCTTTGCAAGGAGGTACTTTACCATGAGCACCTCTTGATAGGAGGAAATATAAAGTGTCTCTCAACTATGGGAAGCATATGCATACTTGGCTAAGGAGGGATACTTGGGAGAAGCTAGCACATCACAGAGAATCTCTCATGAATTCAGAAGAAATATGAGCAATTTCCTAAAATGGGCATTGCTAACTTCCACTCAGATATCTATGCTGAGAGAGGAGAAAGTAGAGATCTGTGATGGCATGAGCATGAGGACACATGGAAACTCCATATCTTTGGGGCAGCCCATGATCTCTTCATTCACAAAGAATATTTCTGAAGATGGCAAGGGGATTCTAACCCTCTTGTATATATGGGCCAAAATGAGGAAGTTTTGGAAGACAAGGAATTTCCGAGGGGAAGTTGATTTCCATATGCTTCAATCTTGTCTTGAGCAAGATTAGCTGAAAATGGGGTAGCAAAAGGAATATTATGATGATCCAACATGTGACTTTGATATCAAGGATGTCAAAGAAAGGAGCCATGATATGACAGGGGCAGAATTTCAGACCTCTACAACATTGTCATTCTTTGAGAGCTTGGATCCTTATTGGGATTCCCAACTCATGATGGAGTAGTCCAAGGACCTTTTCACATGGGGGGTTCTTGATGGGAAAGTAAAGGATGAAAGGTTAAAGGTGGTTGATGGAGTCATCTATTTCTACAATCTCATTTTGTTGGTTAGTGACTCCGAGCTCAAGGAGAGGCTACTAGATGCCACCTATAAGATACTGCTTTCCAAACCCACTGGTTTTATCAAATCATATCATACTCTCTTGGGTGGATTCATATGGGAAGGTTTCAAAGAAGATGTGCACTCTGATATGAAGATGTGCATGGATTACTTGGTAGAGGAGGAGGAATACAGCTCTTGGGAGGAGCCATCATTCACATCTCCTTACTCATTGAGTGTGAGAGGGAACTCATCCATGAGTTACCCCACTGATGTAAAACAAGTATATGGAGAGGCTTGTATTTTTGAGCATTATAATGTATCTCCTATATGCTTATATTTTTCTAATACTCATTTGCAGAGCATTGCTCCAAAAGGGGGCACTATTTATGATGGGTTTCATGGGCTACTCAAGGCCATGAACTATGTTGATTCAAGTCATTCCTTGGAGAATCTTGGAAAGCTATTATATTCTTCATGGTGTGACTCTTTTACACCAACTATGATGTACATTCTCCAAGCATTCCAAAGGCATGAGGCAGCAAACAAGTGTTGGGGAAGGCACTTGTCATATCCTATTCTATGGAAGTTAAGGATAAAACTATGTTGGTTGCACATGAGGGAACATCTTCGTTCTCATTTATCATACATGGCAGCTAGCATGATTCTAATTATGATCCCACAAGCTGAATATGTCCTTATCTTTGTTGGTGGCATGGTTGGAGGAGAGGCACACTTGTTGGATGTGTCCTTGGGGAAATTATTTTCCCATTCTTTTTGCATTTCATGCTTCAATGGGAGCATGAGATTTTGTATGGCCACTATGATAGATCACTTGTCTCTTTGTAGAGTGAGCCATATGTTTGTTGGGAACATGCCTCTCATATGTGTTGGTAGGGAGTTTTTCTATGGATTTCCAAGCTAGGAGGTGGTCCACTTCATTTGGATGATAGCATGGAGATGGGAGACTTTCATGAATCATGAAAATCCCCATGATTGTCATCACTTCTCTCTTAAGGAGGCCATGGATCAGCAAGAAGGTTTCTATAACAACCTTCCATTCTTTCATGATGAGAGCCATTGGGTTTATTCACCAAGGGCAAACTTGCACATAGAGGAAGGACCATTGGAAGACAGGACTATTGCAGAAAATTTAGAGCAGTGGTGGAGACTATTGGATGAAGAGGCCACAAGAGGAGAAGGGAAGATTTTGCAGCACCCTTGCAGTTGCTTGAGGACAAGCAACATTTGAGAGGGGGAGACTGTAATATTCCTAAATTAGCTGCAGCTAATAGGAATATTAATTTTTCCTTGTTTATTTTTGCATTTCATGAATGACGAATAAATTGTAAAGGAGGGGATGTAAAACTCCTGAAAACCAAGAATAAATCAATGCCTATGTGAAAAAAAACATATCTGGGCTATTTAAATAAACTCCTGCAGGTGTGAATGGGTCTAAATCACAAGAGTGGGTCATCTTTGACCAAGTCAATAGCGCAGTCTAGATGCATTGAACCTCTTTGAGGGACATCGCAGTTCTAGAAGGAGGACCTCAGGTGAAAAGGTTTAAGTGATTCAAGGTGGTTTAGGGTTTGGAAAGACTCCTATCTTATAGAAGGAAGAGGATGGCAGCAAGAAAAGGTTGTTGAAGATTATCATTTTCTGAAGGTATCGTCTGCTCAGACTTCCCTTGTTGGGACTTCCTATTCAGGAATCCCACCTCCTTCCTTGAGCATCTCTTGGAGGAGACTTGTGCTATCTTTTCCACATCAGGATTTTAGGCCAAGCTCGCCTTACACCTACAGCGTTGCTCCTGTTGAGAGTTGAGTTGTCCTTGTGAGTTGCAGCAGTGGAAGACACTAGATCTACTCAGATCTAGCTTATACTAGTGGCTCTTCTCAGTGAGTGTGTCTTTTAACCTCCTGGAAGATTTCATTAGTTGATTGTGCTTCAGATCCAGAAATTGGCATCAGACCAAGGCATTCTATAAGCTTACAACATTTTTTCTCTCCCCGGACAACGTTATTTGCAGATCTACAACTGCAGGGTGTTTTGTCTATCTTTGGAGGAGAGATCTCTGGTGTTGGGATTCTTCCTCTCACTGTGGTGATCCATGGATTGGAAATCCAATCCATGTTAGTTTCAGATATTATATTTTGTACCATTTTATTATTCAGAAATTTCTGAATCATTCTATAGATCTGCTAGCTTAGATCTCAGATCTACTCTCTGTGCTTCATGTTTTGTGCAAAACCCCAAGGGGAATGTATAAATCAGAATTTCTTGTACATAGATCTGTATTAGATCTGCTATAGATCTAAAGATTAATAAACTACTACTTCAGACACTAAAAATAACGTTGTAATGGTTATGCAGTCTTTTCCTATGGTTGTAGCACCTCATTTTTGAGGATTCTTGTTGTATAGTCTCATTCTTTCTCTTGTACAATGCATGGGCTGTAATGTAAATATGATTTTATGTTATAATACTGATTTATGAACCTCCATATCAGCCTCCTAATGTGCTTCAGTGGATCTGCATTATTTTTGAAGCAATCCTTTGCATATAGCTGCAACCCCTCTCTTTGGGTGATTTTCAACTAGACTAGTTTGTGGGAGATCTGTTTAACCCACCTTTTCTGATTTGTTTTTTCTCTCATTTTGGATTTAGATCTTATATGAGCTGATATAAGGGATCCAAAAGCTGCAAACTCATTTATATGCACAGAATTCTCAGGAGAGCATTATTTTAGCAGGCTTGCTGAGCTGTCCCGATTTTGGGATATTACAGTGCATGACAGATATGATAAATAAAAAAAGAAAGATAAATCATGTGGTCCTGATTTTAAGATATTGAGGCACATGCCTAAAATCCCAAGGATTCAAAGGATTTTTCGTTCCAAATAATTAGCTATGTTGCAGGGATGGCATGCCTCACATAGAAGTGAGTTGGGAGTTATGTGAATCCCAACAGATTCAATAGCCGTGAAGCATATAGAGGATACATGACCTGAAAAATTCAATGATGAAGTACGAAGTCTATGACTCAGCATATACATGGATGACGTCGACCCATATTCCCTCTAGAACACAAAACATTCTATCTGGCATGTAGTAGTGATCAATAACAATATCCCCCCATGGTTGTCCATGAAGAATGAACATCTTATGTTGGATCTCATAGTCCCTAGTAGAAGAAGGGTGAAGAATATGGATGTATACTTACAACCACTAGTATATGAATTTAAGTAATTATGGGATGGGATAAATGTATACAATGTATCAAGACCCATCGCAACAGAGAGGAGTTTTATGTTGTAAGGCATATGTTCTTACATGACACATGAATATCCAGGATTTGGAGTTTTCTCTGGTAAATTACATGTTTATTGATTTGTTTATATATGTAACAATATTATTTTGCATATTAATTATTTAACTCGTTGTAATTTTTCTAATCTTCACGATATTTTTTAACGTGCCATGCATATTGTATGCAATAATTTCGCAGGTCTTGTAACACAAGGGTATTATGGATGTAAATGTTGTGGACCTTATATGAAAGCTAGATGGTCCAACGACCTACGAAAGCCATTTTATGATTGCTCCATGGTATTCCTCCCAAAATAACACCCTTACAGAAGAGCAACATCCACTTTCAATGGTAAATGAGAGAGAACCCAAAGGCCTGCAATACTGACACCAACTTGATGGCTTAGAGAATATGAGAGAGAGAAGGAGAAGGAGTTCATAGAAATGTTTGATTCAAATGGGGAGCCTATGTTTGATGTTCTATAATTATTGGACAACTATTTGAGAAATTTCCTGTTGGGTTGAAAAGGAAATCTATCTTTTATAACCTCCCATATTGGGAGCATCTTAAGATTACCCACTTATTAGATCCCATGCATATATTTAAAAATGTTTCATCTTCGTTATGGAGGCACATACCATCAAACCAAAGTGACACATTCACTATTAGGAAAGATATTATTACTTCAAAAACTAAAAAGAAACATTGGCCAAGACTATTAGAAAGTACAGGATTAGAGGCTGGTCTCTCTAATTGGTATTTCAAAGAAGGTGATGTCCCATGGATTTTTTAAAAAGATGATATTTCTTTGGAAAAGGAAGTTATAATGGGTGTGAGGGTGCCATATTCATATGGGTCTTCACTACGGCGCTACTTCATCGTGGAAGACCATTTGTCGGGGTTGAAATCATATGACCATTTGAAACTTCTAAGAGTACGTATAATGTCAAAAGCATGATTTTATTCTTTTTTATATTAATAAATTTTATCCCATGCAGGGATCATAAAACATAACTAATTTTGTATATTATTACATGTGTTTATAACTTTTTAGTGTCATTATCCTTTGTTCGTGTGTGGGTGTGTGAAACATGACTTCCCATAAGACCTAGAACATTCCATATCTAAATTATCTGCATTTGTATGTTGGATCGCGTCAAAGGAAATTCATGTGGCTAGCATTCCATAGTGGCGTCAAGAGATAGTTGAGATTGTTTGTATGTTTGAGAAGGAACTATCGAAGAGTAGATGTGGTTGAATTAGTTGGGTTGGTTAATTTTCGTTGGATGTTCTTCTTAGAGAGGTACATGAACAAATTGTAAGGTTTTGTTCGACAAAGGAGAAAACCTTAGGGGTGTATGGCAGAGGGGTACATATCTTATGAGTCTTTCTATTATTCCGGTGAGTAAATCAAGCATATCGACAACAAACCAGGTGCGGTGATTTGGGATGATGAAAGGGATGAATACAAAAGAGAAGGGGAGCTTTTCCAAATGAATGGAAAAAGGCACTTGATAAAGAGTAAGCGACTTATAATTTTTCAAATTTAAAAAAAGTAAATATTCACATTGAACTTAGATATAATGCATATTTTTATCTCATATGTACTATATGTCGGTTTGATTTCATTAAGGAAGGCAGAAATTGAAGCAATCAATAAATTCATTCTTTACAATTTCAAAGTGACACAACTGTGGGTCGCATTGTATGAACAAAAGAGGATGAAATGGGATAATGATGGGAAATAATTTGGATGGTTGAATGGTAGAAGTGTGTCTTATCTTGATAATTTAAAAAAAAAAATATGCCAATTATATGCCCCAATAGTTGGGTTTTTGACCAAGTCAAAGAGAAATATTGTGCAACTGGTCATTACCCGTGTGCTGAAGAGGATGCGCTAAATGCAGGGATTGGGTGCAAAACCTCGGTAATAATCTATTTATGTACATTTTAAACTTAATAATGTACCTTTGAAATGTAACATCTATATTTTATATTTTAACAGTTGGGTTATTAGACACATGACACTATGATTTTTTAACTTTTTTATAGGTGCATTTGTTCCCATCTATGTGAGCATATGTGGGTACCGGATTTGTATACTTTTCTCTCCCATTTTCGCCACCTTTATATCTCTTTGTATCATTATTTTTCTTAAACACACAAGGTAAACCCCTTTCCTTTATCTTACATGGAATATTTGATTAATGAAGTAATATTCATGGAGTTTCTACCTTTGTAAACATTAACTCCGATATTTTTACAGATTTGGCAAAAGCAGGAAGATTACAGTTGTGAGTCATGAAGCAGCTCCTAATTTCCAGCGTTATCTTTAGTTGCTGCTACAATGTAACATAATCTGTTTCACCCAAGCGATATTTCAGGCGTTTTCATGATTTCCTTTTGGCAAATAGGTTGTTGTTGTAATGAATTGTATAATTGTATATATTTAGTTGTTGAAGAAAATCTACGATTTCCTGAACAATTGTATAAAGAGGGCCTGTGGGCTGTGAATCGGGTTTAAGAAAGCATATACAAATTTTTTAACAGAAGTATTTTGCAATTAATTGAGTGCACAACACTCTGTTGTTTCACCCGTAAATTGTGAGTTTGTCGTAGCCCTGACTAGAGAGTTGGACCCACTCTTCTGATCAGATGCTACGTTATCTTTATTTCTGTTGATTTCATATTTTAGTTTGGTTTTATAGTTGTTGTTTAGTATAACTCTGCAATTGATGTGAATACCTTTTTAATTTTTCAATCCATTTTAATTGTTGTTACAATAGTTTGTATGTTCATTGATTTAAGTCTGCAATCCAATAGCAGGTTGTGTTATTTCTCTTGCATATATTGTGCGCGTTAGTCTTGAAATAACTAACGCCCTCGGGTTGATAATTTATGTGGGAAAAGGGTTTTAATATTGTTCACATCTGGACACCAACATTTTGGCGTCATTGTTGGGGACGGCTAAGAAGGTGCAAGAACACGATCTACAATTGATCTAAGGGTCGATCTATCATCTTGAGGAGGGAATTTATTGCCCTACTTCAAGTCCTGAGCATAGTGTTCTATGTTTTTCTGATTTTTATTGTTTTTTTTAGAATTGATCTCTCATCTTGGGGAGGGAATCCATTACCCTGCTCCAAGTCCTGAGCATAGTGTGTTTTTTTTCCTTGCTTTTCTTTTCCGTTAAGACTGATCTCTCGTATTAGGGAGGGTATTTGTTACCCTCCTCTAAGTCCTGAGCATATTTTTCATATTTTCTTCTTTTTTATTATTACTCTAAAAAGGGCCAACTTCTCGTCCTAGGGAGGGCATTTGATTACCCTACTTCAGGTCTTGAAATTCAATATTCTTTCTTTTAAGTATTTGATTTTTTTCGTTTGAACCTACTCTCTCGTCCTGGGGAGGAAGCTATCTGTCATGCTCCGAGTCCTGAGCGCTTTTGCTATTTTGATGAATTTTTCTCACCAATTGTATGAACAAAGATCTGAATAAGAGTGGCAGAGGAAGACCCCCAAAGAAAGGAAAGGATCTGGGGAGGAAGACCTATATCCAAGAGATCATTGAAAATGATAAATCTGAAGCATCCTCTCGCGTTGCCGTCGGGGTAAGGGTTTAGAAGAGGTCCGAAGGGTAGTCGGTTGAATATCTAATGCTAGCCACAGTACCATAGGGAGTTCTTTCGAAGACAGAAGAAGCAATAAATAAGGTACTGGTGGAGGAGATATCCTTGATGTCAGCAGAAGGGGAAGAAATAGAGAGCTGAGGGTCAGAAGAACTGAGTAATTCCAATTGGGAAGAAGAACCTCTGAAAGGGTTTTCATCACCACGAGACCAGGGGAGTGTTGCGAAGCCTCCTACAGTGGAATTAAGCAATTCTAATTTGGAAAGAGAGTTCCTGAAGGATTTTGCATCACCAAGAGACCAGTGGAGCACGATGAAACCTCCTACAGTTGAATCACCCCAAGTACCAGTCGCAGAACCAGTTGAAATCCCGAGTGAGTATTGGAGGATATTTATGGCACATGCAAGTTCTTCTATTGATTTTCCAATTGGAAACATTATAGGTGATGCACCGATGAAGCCCATCCCTTTAACAACTCTGTCTAATTTTCATGGGATTTATTTGGAAGACCCTGATACATTCCTCTTTGAATTTGAAATTATCTTCCGAGGGTATGATTATATCTCCTATTCTTAGAAACTAAAAGTATTTCCTGCTACCTTAAAAGGAACAACCCTGTGATGGTTCATGGGCTTAGGAGGGAGAACTATTTCCTCATGGGATGGGATGAAAGAAGCTTTTGGAGAAATACCAAGATTACTATAAATCTCGTGACATTAAGGAGGAAATATTTAAGTTTGTATAGAAGGAGGATGAGAACATGGAAGACTGTGTGGAACGATTCAAATATATATTGCAGAGATCAAGCCATAGTGACCTAGATAAGGACATTCTAAAGATCATTATTCTTTGGGAACCTAGGGAATATTCCTTGCAACTTTTGAATATATTAGGAAGAGGGGAAATTTCAAAAGAAGAATTCGACACCATATGTGACTACTGCATTCAGTGTTCACAGGGGGCTGCAAGGAGTGGACAAGGAATTTGGTCGTTAAAGACTTTGGTGGAGGGGTTACAAAGGCAGAAATTGGAAACGTACTGGATAACCTAAGGAATGATATCCTGAGCACATTATCTGCCGAGATGCACACTATAGAAGCAAAACAGAAATAGATAGATTTGGAGAAGACTATGGCTATATTCTGCCCACAGTGCAGAAAGAAGCATCCTTTGAAAGAATTCCCATTAAACACAATGGAAGCCTGCACAATATATTACCAGACACATGCAACCAGCTCGTTTCCTTCCTTGCCCAGACTAAAGGTAGTTTTTCAAGGGGCAAGTGAAGAAAATGTGGTAGACCAGCTGTACTTTATGGGGCCAAAAAAGCCATGGCAACCTCGACCACCAGCTATGAATCTAGGTATGTTTCAAGACCCATTCCAGTATTTTAATAATTTTAATATGGGTCCCCAGTCTACACCTTTTTCATCTATGTGGTCTCAATATCAATACCCCCCTTGGCAATAATGGGTTCCCCAGACCAGTTCGAATCCTTAGTAGAATCAAAAATGGCATGGACCCTCTCCTACTGTGCAATTTCCCCATTTTATGCCTCAACAAAAAATTCAGTTTCCCTTTAATGTACCTCCTATAAATCTAGCCCTTCGACCCCATCTTCCTATCTAGCCCAATCTAAATCCTAATAATAAAGGGGTCCAACTATCAGAAACTCTTAACCTTCCATATTATAGAGTTTCTACCACAGGACTTAATGAGATAAATTTACGATCTGGGCGGGTAGTAAATGCTCCCACTTCACCTATTATCATAGAATAGATTGATAGTGAAGTTATAGAACCAGAACAGAGGACAATTGGGGATAAACCAGACTAGAACTCAACAAACATCTCCCCAGTATGTTCTTAACCAGTGTCGTCCAATCACCCCGCCATATCCTGAAATATGAACCTTGAACAAACAAAACCCTCAAGCAGAGTTTGACTTCCTGGGGGAATTGCAAAATATTTTTGTCAACATACCCCTGTTACAGGCTATGAGGGATGTACCTATATATGAAAAAACTCTCAAATATTATTACTCTAAGAAACCTGGGAAGAAACCAAGGGATTCGTTAACTATTCATGTGATGGGTAGACTATCCAACATTATGCTAAGAAAGACCATGTCTGTAAAATATGGAGACCCAGGAAACCCAATTCTAACAGTACAAATCAATGGGGTTGAAATCCCAAATGTACTGGTGGATTTGGGCACTACCATCAATATCATTACCTCCGAAACAATGAACACATTAGGTCTCGGAAATGTTAAGCCAGCCCCTACTATCTTGGAACTAGAATATAGGTCTACAATTAAACCAGTATGGAAACTGGAAGATGTGACTGTTTCAATGGATTCATGGCACTAACCTGTGGACCTCCTTGTATTATAGACACAATCCTTAGTTGGTGGTCACCCATTGATCTTGGGAAGACCTTGGCTCACAACTGCAAATGCCTACATAAGGTGCCAATCTAGGCATATGATTACATCAAATGGGATGGTTACAAATAATCTAACTCTCTACCCTCGTGCGGAACCCAGCCCATTTGAAAAATTATTAACTAGTTAGAAACCTCTACCAAAAGAAGAGCTTGAACCTGAAAATGAAGAAGTTAGACCAATCCTCACTATTGGGCAGACCCTGTAATTCAAAACATAAACCGAGGATGATACTATTAACACTTTTATTAATGATCCTGGTTCTATTTCCAATTCTACTTGCCAGCTTTTAGAATTTCTATGAGCTATGAGACACAGGAAAACATTGAACCAGAAGATGAAATTGAAGACATTCCTGTAACTTCATCCCATGATAGTATTCCGATTGAAATTGAACCAGGGAAAACACTCAATATCAACCTGAATCTGCCTGAATCCCAAGCAAAAAATCTTTTAAAAGTCCTTCAAGATCACCAGGAAGCTTTTGCCTGGGATTATACTGACATGAAGGGAATCCCTGCTAACTTATGTACTCATCATATTTATATTAAGGAAGATTTCCGCCCTCTAAGACAGCCCCAATGAAGAATGAATCTTGCTCTAAAGAACATTTTCAAAGAAGAATTACAAAAATTATTGGATGTAGGTTTCATTTAACCCATCTCAGATAGCCAATGGGTATCTCCACTAGTTATTGTTCCTAAAAATAATGGTAAGTGGTGGATCTGTGTAGATTACATGGAGTTAAATAAGGCAACTCAAAAAGACCATTTCCCTTTGCCATTCATTGACCAAGTCTTGGACACCGTGGCTGGGAACAAGTTATTTTCCTTCCTAGACAAATTCAATGGATATAACTAGATCCAGATAGCCTTAGAAGACCAGGATAAAACAACTTTCACATGCCCATGGGGGACCTTTGCATACAGGGTCCTCCCATTTGGCCTGTGTAATGCTCCTGCTACCTTCTAGAGGGAAATTTTGGGAATCTTTTTTGATTTGGTCGATGATAGAGTTGAAATCTATATGGATGATTTTAATCCATATGGAAACTCATTTGAAGAGGGATTGGAAAATCTGGAGAAAGTACTCAAAAGATGTAAGCAGACCCATGTATCTATGAGTACAGTCAAATGCCATATGATGAGCGAAGAAGGGATAGTATGGGGACATTTGCTCTCAGTTGTCGGAATTCAAGTTGATCCGGCCAAATTAGAGGTAATATTACACTTCCTGGTACCAAAGACACCCACACAGGTATGTAGCTTTATTGGTTGTGCTGGTTATTACAGACGATTTATAGAAAATTTTGCTAAAATAGCACATCCACTTTTTCAATTGTTGACAAAAGATGCAGAATGGTTGTGGACTGAAGACTATGAGGTAGCTTTCATGAAAATTAAGGGACTGGTTTGCAAAGCTCCAATCCTTCGAGGACTTGATTGGACATTACTGTTTCACATACATGCTAATGCTTCTCAAACAACAGTAGGAGATGTTTTAGGACAACAGGTAGAAAAAACACCGTATGCAATTTATTATGTTAGCAAGTATTTAATTCCTGCTGAACTGAATTACACGGTGACTGAAAAATAATTCCTGGCTATTGTTTATGCTATCAACAATTTCCAGCACTACATCACCTCGTATCGTACTTTTGTACATACTGATCATGCAGTAATCAGGTATTTGATGAATAAACCTATTACTCTTGGCCATATTACAAGATGGTTGCTATTGCTTCAAGAATTTGATATTACAATAATAGACAAACTAGGAAAAGATAATGTAGTTGCTGATTTCCTGTCTAGAATGGATAACAATGACAAATGCACACCTATAGAAGATATTTTTCCTGATGAGAATATTTTTGCAGTTTCTACTAAACCTCCGTGGTATGCAGATATTGCTAACTATCTTGCTACAGGGAAAGTGCCTCATCATTTTTCATACAGGGAATAGTGAAAAATTATTCATCACAGTGCCCGATATTCTTGGATGGCAGGGTACCTTTTTCATACAGGAGTTGATAAGCAAATTCGGTGCTATGTATTTGAGGATGATATTTATGAAGTATTGAAGGCTTCCTATGATGGTCCTTGTGGAGGGAATTTTGCAGATAAAAGAACAGGCCATAAGATGCTACAAATGGGATATTACTGGCCTTCTATCTTTCGGGATGCACAAAACTATGTCAGGAGGTGTGATAGTTGCCAGTGTATTGGGTAGCCCAGTCGAGCTGATGAAATGCCTTTGCAGGCACAGGTAGTCATCGAACCTTTTGAGAAATGGGCTATCGAATTTTTTGGGCCCTTGAACCCACCCTCCCAGCAAAAGGTTCACATTTTGGTCTGCACATATTACTTGACTAAGTGGGTAGAAGCCAAAGCTGTTGTGAAAGCAACAGAGCAAGTGGTCTCGGATTTTATATTTGAAGAAATTTTTGCTCGTTACGATACCCCAAGATAGATTGTTTCAGATGGAGGAGCACAATTTACATCTCACATGATAGAAAAGTTTATATAGAAATATGGGTTCAAACACAGGGTGACATCTCCATACCATCCCCAGGCAAATGGACAAGTGGAAAGCACAAACAAGACATTGGAAAATATCTTGAAAAAAATTGTGGCATACCATCTTCGAGATTGGGCTCAGAAGCTGCTTGAAGCTTTTTGGGTGTACAAAACAACATGGCGGAACACAATTGGGTTTTCACCATGTGAGTTGGTTTATGGGAAATCCCTGTCGTTTCCAATAGAATTTGAAATCAATATGCTCAGAATAGCTCTTGAAGTTGGTTTGGATCTGTCAGATGCCCAAAAAAACCGATTGGCCCAGCTCAATGAACTAGATGAAATCTGTTCAATGGTTGTCCAGAGGACTATTGCTATCTTTCAACAGCAGAGAATGAAATGGCACGATAAGTTTATCAAGAACAAGGTGTTTCATAGGGGGAGACTAGGAATTACTTTATGACTCTCGCTTTAAGGATTTTAAGGGAAATCTTTGCACTCGCTGGATGGGACCTTACGAGGTGGGTGCTGTATTTGATAATGGAATAGTCAGGCTAGTCACAATTGATGATACACATGCTACATTCATAGCAAATGGACATCACCTGAGATTATACCAATGCCCAGCCTCTAAGGATGATTTCATCGAACATCTATCTGAGAAATCTGGTTTGAAGGTTATCAACACAAAAAAATCTTCCTCTACATCCTTGCTCTGAAAAAAAAATGAATAAATATTGTTACTATTTATTTTGTTGTCTTTTTGCAGGACTTACTACTAAGGAGTAATGTTTTAAAGATCAAAATTTTCTTCTAAGTATTGGTTGCTTCTACTCATGATTTTGTTACTCGGTTACTGCTACTCATGATGATGTTACTTGGTTGTTGCTATTCATCATGATGTTGTTACTTGGTTGCTGCTACTCATGATGTTGTTACTCGATTGCTACTACTCATGATGTTGTTACTCAGTTTCTGCTACTCATGATGTTGTTACTTGCTTGTTGCTACTCATGATGTTGTTACTCGGTTGCTGCTACTAATGATGTTGTTACTCATTTTCTACTACTCATGATGTTGATTACTTGGTTGCTGCTACTCATGATGTTGTTACTTGGTTGTTTCTACTCGATGTTGTTACTCCTTGGTTGCTGCTAGACAAATGTTGTTACTCCAGATGATGTTTCTCCGGATGTTGTTACTCGCCCTGCTGTTACTCTGGATGCTGCTACTCGCACTGTTGTTACTCTAGATGTTGTTACTCTGGATGCTGCTACTCACACTATTGTTACTCTGGATGTTGTTACTCTGGATGTTGTTACTCACACTACTGTTAGTCTGGATGTTGCTACTCGCACTGTTGTTACTCTAGATGTTTCTACTCGTACTGTTGTTACTCCAACCGCATCATCACTGCATTGTCATCCTACCAACTGTCACTTCATCTAGGTAGGGCACCAGGTATGCCTCCACTTGAATTTTACCAATTTAATTAAATATCCCATGTGAAGAAATTAATGCCGCGGACGATAAATTTTAAGTTGAGGGGGGGTGTCGTCATAATTTAACAACGACGTAATGATGATTTCATAAGTCATTATTACAATTTCGTGTGTGGTACACACTACGATCCTTATCAATACTCTGTATAATCATTAAATATGTATTGGGATCCGCAACACATCCTTTCCACTTCATATGAAATAATTACTATTATATTCATTGCACTTACCATACGTTTTCACGATTTTCCTCGATTTCCGAGAATTACCATCCGTATTTACCATTACTACCCTTCATTTTCACCATGTTGTTTTTCCAAATTTGGTATCAACTATTTTTTCCAATGGTCTATTGTTCCGGAGTGCTGTTACAGTCCCCACAGTATGGGCGGATTGGCTGTGTGGCATGAACCCGAAAATACAGTTTCGGTCCGCAGTAATCTAGAGGTATGGCAAATCTTTATCAATGCAGGATAGGATACCTAATTCGATAGATTGCAGGGGTTTGAAAGGGGAATAAAAATGGAGTTTGCACTTAATTTGGATGATAATTTCTCATGGTAAACATCAAGATCATGATAACCATCATACAAACATCATATTCTAAAATACACATTCAAATTCACTAACATCATCTAATCATCGTGATCACGATCATCTAACAAAATACAAGCATTGTATAACATCATCACAACACAAACATCAAATATAAAACTCATGTCAAATAACTGCTATCACATACACATCTATCTGCAAGCACATTAAATGAACATATCTAACATGACCTAACAATACATACATCATGATGAACACCAACATGTAAATTAAGTACATCAACATGAACATAAAATACATGCACCATATATATATATATATATAATGTCAAAAATATACAACTCTAATAGAACTGCATATAAGTGTCAAATATCTGGTGGTACTACATGATCAATATTATAACTAGTACTAGTCGAGGCCTGCTCAATCGATGGTGCAACCTCATGCTCAGATGGATGACGTGCCTGCTGATCAGATGGTGCAATCTTCTCAGGAGGTGCTTGATGATCAGATGGTGCAGTCTGCTCAAGAAGTGCCTGCTGATAAAATGGTGCAATCTGCTTAGGAGGTGCATGCTGATGGGTCGATGGTGCAACCTGCTCATTGGATGGTGCCTTCTTAGATGTACCTGCTTGCTCAAGAATAGTTACCTGCTGAGTCGATGGTATTTTCTACTCAGGACTAGGTTCCTACTGAGATGGTGACTGCTCAGAAGATTCCTGCTGATCAGGACTCAATGATGGTTGCTCATCTTTGGCGCAAGGTGAATGAGGAGGAGGTGGAGTACTAGAATGACAACCACTCCCCTCGTGATGATGGTAATCCAATGAGCTGCTCTGGCGCACATCTCCACAATGCCTATCCCTTGTAGCTGCCAGTAGCCTAGAATCTCCAAAGATATGACGCATAAGGGTCATCATATCATGGGGCATGTCTCTCTAGAGCTCTCTGATCCTGGGATCAACCTGGATATCTCTTATCATAGCAGGGTAGACTCCCTCATCAACCAGGAGTCGAAACAGTTAGTTTCCCAACTCCATCATGAATCAGATGTCTGCCCTACGTTGCATCCCTTTGGGTATCTGCACCCGAGGATCAGGTCTGTCACCCTGATCTGCCGCCTTTGCCATCTCCTCATCATTATCTACAGGATCATGCAGTGGGGGTGGAATCATGTCCCCAACAAATGTGCCAATATCTATACAATATATAGTACACAACAATAATTAGACAATTTCATTAACAAAATTTAATAAAACAAGTTAAAGAACGTGTTAGAATAAATTTTATTCTAATTAATTAATTAAGACAATAAAATGAAACTATACTAATTTAAAGAAAACACTAATAATACCTCTAGCATCTGGTGGTTCATCCTGTGTGAAGAGGATGTTGCTACACCCTCTCCAATCCAAACCCACGTATAGACACATCACCATCACGAACGAGTGATCATCGGCACTGGATAGAATCTCCAACGCATCACTAGATATCCTCATCAGGTAGTTGGGCACACCCCTCTTAGGCATCATCTGGCCCCACATCTGCATTCATACATGCAACATCGACCTACAAGGCTGCTGAAAAAAAGTAGGCCTCATCTCCGCAAACCTCTAAAAAAATAAACAAAATAACTCTCAATCAAAAGGGAAGGTCAACCTTCCATGTGCCTGAGAACAAAATCTATCTAATGCTATACAAAACTGCCGTAAAAAAATGGCAGGCCATCTCACAAGTCGTGGCGTCTGGAATAAAGAATCAACCTAAAATAAAACCAGGAAACTAATGTGCTGCCCATCACTAGTATAGTATGAAATGGTTGTCAGTAGTAGTGAGAGGCACCTCACCTCATCTGGACCAAATGAATAAATTCATAACTAACCACTGGACACCTGAAAATATGCAGGAGAAATTATATCGTCCCTAATGTATCTTTGGGAGTACGCCAATTGACTCCCTTCTGCATAAACGACGAGGAAATCTGGGAACTAGGGAAAATCCTGCCCTCTCCTAGATAGGTCGGTAATAAAATAGATGTCCTCCTTAGTGGGCTCATACCACTGGCCAGGACTGGCCCGAAAGGCCTGTTAGTGGGAATCCCACCTGTAGATCAGTTGTCCCACTAAACCATTGTGCCCCTTCAGGGATTTAGCCTCCTCGTAGAACTTAAGGAGGCCTACCTCCCTTAAGGGCAACTAGGTGGGTGTCATAATAGGGCGAGGGTAAAAAATTCTCTCCCTCTCCCATGCCTCCCACTATTGAATCATGTTATAACGGTCCTCCACATGCTCTTGTTGTTCCCTTTTCTCTCTCTGTTGACGTCGCTGAATGATTCAAAAATTAAATACATCTTTTTTATTAAATGAGAAATGTATTTATTTAATATATATATATATATATATATATATATATATATATATATATATATATATATATATATATATATATATATATATATATATATATATATATATATATATATATAAATTTTATTGAAAAAACAACACTCGGTGCACCCAAAAAAATATTCACGCACCGCTACCAATGCGTACTTTTTTATCACGCATCGCCCACAGTGCACATGAAAAAAGTTCGAAAACCGCGCAAAAAAAAAAAAAATATTGTGCGGTGCGTTGACCAAACTATCCGCCCCGGGGTAGTTAGTTTGGTCAATGCACTGCCTGACACCAGTACATAATTACTTGTGTGGTTCAGTAAACGATCGTACCACCATACAACCGTACATAGTGTGTTATTTTTAACAATTTTATATGGTCGCTGCGGCCAGCAACTAACACGCACCGCACTATTTTAGTGTTACAGCGGTGTGCGTTTTCTCGATATTGCACCGAAACCTAGTGCAGTTTCCATTAACATAGTTCGTGGTGCGACCTATAAATTTATAGGCAGCACCGCAAACGGTGCGAGCCAAACGGCTCGAACACACCACACATATATATATATATTTTTTAACGGTACATTTTAAGTGAATTTGAGAAATTAATCCACTAAAAGGTTAATTTATTGAGAAACAAGTAGATTACCTGGAAATTTGGACGTCGAGGAGGCATCTTTGCTGAGGAATAATAAAAAACAAATTTGCCCACAGTTTTCGAAAATTCAAACTCCACACAGTGAGAAATGGATGGAAGAAATCCAGGCAATGGGAGAACCGATGGAAGGGCACCTCAGAGAAGAAAAATTCACATCGGTGCTTGAGAGCTCTAGAGCACTGAACAAGTAAAAACGAGGTTTTTTACGACCGGTAATTTTTTTAAATTAACCCTTTTTCAGTGCACTCGATTATGAGACACACTAGGTGGTTTTACCAAAGGTGCACCACACTTCGTTAGGGTTTTCTAGATTACTGATATGCACCAGGCCAGTTTATATGTAGAGCATAGTGTCTCAGTGTACCATTTTATAGTACGAATCGGTGCGCTGGAGTACTGGGACACACCGGGTCGGTTTGTACAAAAATCATAGTGTCTGGGTGTGCCATTTTATAGTATGCACCAATGTGCTTTTCATAAAATGCACCACAAAAAAACCATCCACAAAAACCTCCACCCGCCAACCTCCTCTAGTGACCTTTGCTATAAACGGATATCCGGGATTTTCTTATAAGGGCTTCCTTAAAAACATCCACTAGAGGGTCTTTTCCTTGTAGTGTCCATGCACTCTTTCTTTGTGCTCAACACTACTTTCGATCAACTCCTATATGCACTAATATTTGTGTCCCCATGTTTTTATTAGGATGGACATGTCAAAATCTTCTGGAAACCCCTCAAAAAATTTTCACAAGAGACTCCTCTATGCACATAATAAAGACACCTGCAACAAACAAAGACATCTCAAATATAAAGCTAGGTTGAACCCCCAATCCTTTCCAACTATAACCCCATATAATGTTTCTCTTCCCGAGAACATATCAAAACTTCACTTGAAAACCCATATCCTCCAACATTCCCTACTCCTAATGTACCTTCCCCTCATTTTCTTCCATTCATTGGCACTGCTTCCCCATCTACCTCACACACCCTAGCACCGACCCATGCTTCTTCACCTGCCCATCCCAAAAACTTGTTCAACCCTACCCTCAACCATGCACACCATTGATTTCATGAAAGGATAGATGATCTCTCTCCCTTGAATGTATGCTCCATATGAAAGGAATCATACCCAAGTATGAAAACAATATTTATGCATGGTAGCTTTTGTTGCTTCCGATGTCCAACTACAAAGTCCACCCACCGCTTCTCCCTTACAAACAACATGGACCGTGGCACACAACTGTTTTTCCTTTCTACTCTAAAAAAAATAGAGGAAATGATCATAGCGTATTAACCCAATATTACAGGTCACCCATGCACGCGGTGGCCAGTACAAATACACTATTCATACTATTTGTTTCCCCAAGACATAACTTCTATTGCCAACAACTTGCCATGCTTGGTTTTTTAGTTGGACATCGTAGTTGTTACTATACATGGGTCTTACCATGAGACATATGATTTCATTTTATGTAGAACACGTCTTGTTGCAGCTTTGGAATACAAGATAATGTATAATCCCTACTAGAAGGATGTCCATGTGGACCAAGATTAAATATCTGCCTTGCTGACTCACCCTACTAATATCTCTTCTCTCCTTCGTCACATCACCCCCTCCTCTCCTGAACCATGACTTGCCTTTCCTCCTTCGAATGATAAAATTCCTACACATCCCAACTCAACAAACCTCCAACCATCCTCTTTTGTATCAACACTCCCAAATTCCCATACTGATATTGAAGAAATATGCAACTACATACACTCTCCCTATCCTAATTCCACTAGTTCACTTGTATGGCCCTATATTTCCCTCTCGACTATCAATGAATACACCACTGAAGGCCTCTTTGCTATGGCCTTATCCACACTCTTCCCCACATGGGTTTTCATGATTGCTCAACCATGCCTTAGCAAAGTTGAAATGCAAGAATATTCTTTACACCTCATGCGCTACTATGATAATTGTTTTGGCCAGCATCCAAGATTTTGGTATTACTTGTACAACCTTATGTTGCGACATCATAGCCAAGAAATTGCTACCATTTTCATGAAAAGAAAAATTGGATATGGCTTTCCAATAACCGTTGCGTACCTTCATGCACAACTCCATGACATGCTTGATTCTATGTTTCCTGACCAGATTATGCACTTCAGGTCAAGCCTTTGGGGGATGTGCTCGTTCTGGAACAAGCGCAGAGGTGAACTCACTAATATGATCACACAAATAGGTAGTCCTACTTCTTTTTCACCATTAGTGTAACTAACACCAAATGGCATGACCTACACATGGTCATGCTTGGTAGTCCCCCACAGAGTTCATTAGAGTTTTCTCAATGGAGATTCCAAAATATAATCAAGAGTCCACATCTAACAACACAATACATTCATTATTGATTCACAGTCTTCCTTGAATAGGTCTTGAAAAAAGGTTTCCATGCAACATACTTCTGGTGTAGTTTTTTTTTTGTAGCCATCCTTCTCCTTTTTGTTTTTATTCCTACATATACAATTTCCTCACAATATTTCCTTTCTCATCTTTGTAAATATAAATGGAAACATAGGGGCTCCACACACATACATGGTTTCCTCTAGCTAGAAAACGCACCTGATATGGACAAACTCGATTGGCATGACCAAGTCACAGTTGATAAAGAAAAATCCTATTTCTATCAACACATTTATGCTTGGAATCCTCGGCCTTCTGAACAATGTGAACCTTTTGTATACCATTCTATAGAGCATGATCAATGCATCCTACCATCACCATTAATATCTACAGCCTCTCGTACTTAGGACTATGAGGAGCTTGTTAATTGTCTTCAACGACATACAAAATTCCACCCCTCTTCTTGTCTTCGCAAAAAATATCCTACTCTTGCTTTCCGCTATGGAGTCCCATGGGATTTTCATCCCACATCTTCTCTTTTTATTGATGACAATGGACAAAATAAATATGTCCTCGCTCATAATGATGACATGTTAAATGTTCATAAATATGACATGATATCCTTATGGAGAGCAAACATCGATTGCCAGCTAGTTCTATATCACCATGTTGTTCTCCAATACATCTCAAAATATGTAGCGAAACCTGAGACAAGATCAGAAAGATATCGCCAAATGTTGTCATGTGTCTCACAAGCTGTCCAACCCAAAGCACCTGTTATTAATGTTTTCCACAAAATCTTGACAAAAACAATTGTTGATAGGGACATTGGCGCACAGGAAACATGCCACATGCTACAAAAACTTACCCTTTCCACTCTGTAGTCATTCATTTGTTTCCCTCAAAGTTAGTCGAAATGTTTTTAGACGCGTTTCTTATGGTCACAGTGCCCCCTTCCCAACACCACCCTTCATTGTAGCATACATGGATAGGCCTCATATGCTTGAAACATTGAATATTCTTGAAGCTGCATGTTCCTGGTCCTCCTCTGCTCACCGAAAACAAAACCAATGGTAACAGATAAACCCTTCCAATATTTTTCATGTCCTTCCCTGCTATAACTCAATCCCTTATCCTACCGTTGCGTGCTACATTTATTTTTGTTGTATTGAACTACTTTTATACTTCCCTTTTCACACACTCCCATTAGACATTGGCTCCATTGATGAAGAACTAATTTCACATTGGGAACCAAAAAAAACTTCATATATAGCATGGAATGTTCAACATTCCCTTGCAGACCCCCTTTCCCCTTGCTCTAATGACACCCACACTAATGTTATGCCCCACCCCCCTAAAAATGTAGACATGAATGAATGGAAATTCCTTTCTCAACTACAGGCCTAGAAACAACATGGAAGTTTATGACCTTGACATGCTTGGCCATCACGGATTTGACTCAAACCAAAATTGGGCCCATAATACTATCCCTTCCACTTTGCAAGAAAAAACCATAGGTTTCATAGACTTCAGTTGCTCATCCACCCAAATCCATTCTAGCCCCTTTATAAGTCCCTTCTCCCTTGACTCACTATCGCCCACCCTACAAATTGCTTTCAAAATTTTCCTCACCCAATTTAGGACCACTTCCTCCATTCCTCAACTTAGAATTATCATCCCATGTATTGTTGGCATGGGGAAGTCACACTTAATTTATTGCCTAAAAGATACATTCCTTGCCGAATCTACTCCCAATTCAAGCCCATTTCTCCTACTTGCTCCAACAAGTGTCGCAACATTCAACATAAAGGCGCTTACAATGCATTCTTCCCTCCACATTCCTTTAGTTCTAATTCATCCTCTTGAGGGCCAACCACTTCTACATCTCCAAGAGAAAATTTGTCATGTCAAATACATTTTAATCAATGAGATGAGCTTCATTAGGACTAAACTTCTTTCACGCACAGACGATCACCTAAGGGAGGTAATCCCTTCATATCAGAATGTTCCTTTTGGCAATCGGTCCATCTGATGCAGGAGCATCAAGCTCAATTTTTATTAATTAATTGTGTGAAATAGGGGGGTGAGACATTTTAATTATTTTATTAATTAAATTTTTTATTTTAATAAATTAAGAGAAAATGTGAGGATTTTGTATATATTATTTTAATTAAAAGGATATGAGGGAAAATAGAATTAGGTAAAAAATTTAGGGAGTAGGAATTCTATGTACGGGACTTTGTTGAGTCCACACCTAAACTGAATTTAAATTAGATTTAGTTGAGGATTGGGTGGAGAAATTTGTGGGGTGAAATAAATACATTAATTATGTATAAATAAGAGTGTTTTTGTGAGAAAAAATAAGAGCTAAGCACGTGAGGAGTACAGGAAGAGTGAGGAGTGGTTTGAAGGGCCAAGAGCCAAGAGGCCGCCCAATGTAATATTTGGCCAGAGAATTTTCATATTGTTATCTGTAGTTGATTTGCATGGCTCTTTTCGCTTTCATGTGAATTTAAAATGAATATTTTTATGATTTTATTTTATAAAAGAATTGAACATTTTCAATCTTGATTGAAGCAGTGGGTTTCTTATATGCTAGGATCTGCTTTCTAGCAGAACCCCGACATCATTTGGTATCAGAGCAGGGAGACGAGTTGGAGGATAATTTATGTGGCGAGATGAATCTTCAATTTATACGTGAATATTTATTCTGTATATGAGTGCAGGAGATTGCAAAGCATTGTGACTATGTTTGCAAGAGGCATTTTGATATGAAATATTGCCAGCATGGATAGCGTACATTGGGAAGGTGCTTGGAGTGGAAGCAGTCTCCAATTGCTTGCATTGTGAATGAGGGCTAGAGTTATGAGTGTGAAGGATGGAAAAAATCGCAGCACAACCATTAAAATAGCAGCAAGCAAATAATTTATTTGAACACCAGCAAGATGTATTATCGGATGTATGGGTTGCGGCATTCAGTGGAAACCATGAAGCAAAGAAGTCCGTGATGAACTACTTCTCTAGCACTGTAATGAAAGGTTGGTTATGTTAAGTCGAGTTCAGAATGGTAAATTCAATTTGGGTTAACAGAGGTCGTATCTAAACTGTGTAAGTATTTACGATTGGATCGATTGCTGGGTGTGATCCTGTACTGAATTGGGCAGGTCGTGGTTCAAGGCACAAGTCAACATTGCACTCTGGTCATGAGCATTTGGAAGAACGATAATAGTATTGTAAATTTTAATGATTTTCATGCGACTGATAACATTGTTGTGAATGTTAAATGGTTTTTTGCTTAGTTTGTTGAGAAGAGCATAGGCTCAAATATTGTGGGAAAAGTTTTTTTTTATTGGATCCCAAATATATATTTTAGTATATCCATTCACAATGGTCCTTGAGAACTCATAAATTATTATATGCACTGAATTTTTCTTGAAGCTACGCAGATTGGAAGTATTAGTCAACCGTTCTGTGGACAATGACTGTGTTACATACACAGATTGGAAACTACGCAATTTGATTGCGTTATAAAGTTTGAGGGATGCTTGGTTTTAAATGAAATAAGCGTTCAAATGATATTTCCAAGGGTTGAATGTTACTGTAGGTTGAATGACATTGCCGGAGGTGAAATGAAAATTGGCTTAAATGGTTTTAAAATGAGTTGAGAAGTTACACAAAACTGACTGTGTTATGGAGTTGATGCATGCGCAGGTTGAAATGGAAATAAAACATTGACATGTTATATGTGTAGGACCAATGATATAGCTGAATTTTTCATTTAAATCTGGATTTCAGTGGTTTTAAAATGCATTGGGATTTGGGTTAAATCATTGATAGCGTTAATTAAGATATTTTGTCAATGCTGTGTGCATAGAGTGGAGTAAATAACTACATGGATGTAACCTATGAATAGGTAAGCTATCATATATGTTAGTTCAAAATTCATGTTATTTGAATTCTTTAATGGATTCAAATTTGAAATGATCATTTGTAAATGATATCGTTCAAGTGGGGTTCGGAAAGAAATACCATTTGGAAAGGAATAGATTGTATGTGGTCTTCAGTCATTTACATCAATTGTGGTAAGATGCTTGTGTAAGGGAGTTAGAGATGGTTGTCAAACGGTGGTATGGTTTGATGATTGCAATTCAACATTCAACTTAAGCAGTGTTTGAAAATTACGTAAATGACAAGTGTGAAGGATTGCGGGGAAGTGGATTAAATGAAGTCCACACGTGAACAGATGCAGTTCAAAAAGAAGGGGAAGATGACTGTTGATAGTCATTTCCGAAGATCTGATAAAGACCACAGTAGAGGGGATAAGAAGGAAAATGCCAAGGAAAATGGCATATGTGAACACTTGACAGATGAAAAGTACGAGTGGGAGAAGGCTCAGATAACAATTCACCTTGAATTGTCAATGGAGTTGTTGCAGGAAAATGTGAAATACCAGACACATGGTTGGACCATGAGAAAGAAGGTGAAGTGGTAGAAGCTACACACAAAGAGGGAAAATCAGGTAAACATACAGTTAATGGAAGAGCTAAGGAAGCTCGAGCAGATGTTGAGTTGTGAAGAACTCAGAGAGGCTGAGTTAAAAATGGATGTTTCCATTTGTGGCTCGGAACATGGTGTCATTCTGGGTGAAGAGATCAATGAGGAAGATCTCATGAAATATTGGGATAGTTCAGAAGCATCTGAAGATGTGTTGGAGAGAGAAACAAATGAGGCCATGAAGCCTTACATTTTTTCTCACAGTTTATGTATGTTTGCAGGATGTGCGAAAGACGGTGAGCAGTCTTATGGAACTGTCACAAAAGAGAATGAAGCTCTTGAGATAAAGTCTAGTAGAGAATTCCTTTCAGAGAAGGAAAGTTTTGATTGGTTACAACAGGAAGAAATCATTAATGAATTCTTATTTGGGGTAAGACAGCAAGTCGGAGTTGTTATGGAGCAGGAGCAAAATGGAAATGTCGAAGAAAAATTCCTAGGAGGTAAACAAATTTATTTGTTTAATGAAATAACTGACAAAAGTTAACAATGTAATGATGCTGAAACCAGGACAACTCAGGAAGATTGCCAGAGGAAGAGTGAAGGTAGCGATGAAGTGATGAAAAAATTTCATGTGGAAATCGAGTTTGTGGAATGGTGGCTGAAGGAACCTGATGGAGAAGAAAAACTTGCAGAACATGATCCAGAAGAAATTACAGTTACTATGCATGATAGAGATGAAATATTTTTAGCATTTATGGAGTTGAATGAATGTTATAAATTTTCAAATAATGATGTAATTATATGTATGGAAAACAAAATTAACAGATTTGATGTTGAAATCAAAGAAATTGAGCAGAAGTTATTTGGCATTGAGATGGAAGATCAGAAGCAATGAGGGAGTTATGTCTGTAGGGACATAAAGGAAACAGTGAATCAGCAGGATGAAGATGGAAGCAGCCAGTATTTCGGAACAAAATCTATTGAATTCAAAAAATTCGATGATGAGAGATTGATGCTTGAAGCATCAAAAGAGACCGATAGGTCTTACCTTTTTAAAACTAGCATTTTTTTGGTGAATGCAGGTACAGTACTGGACGAGAAGGTTGTTGCTATAAAAGCAATCCAAGACTACAGTTGTAATCAAGAAG
The DNA here is from genome assembly GCA_034641835.2 of Pinus albicaulis. NCBI lineage: Eukaryota > Viridiplantae > Streptophyta > Pinopsida > Pinales > Pinaceae > Pinus > Pinus albicaulis. The sequence goes on from CM076571.1 coordinate 953,491,062, forward strand.
GAGTTCTTGATTATTTTCTATTGTAGGAAGTTGAGTATTCAGCTCAGTTGGAGACAAAATAATTCGACAAAGAAGTATTACTCCGAGGAATTAGCGAAATAAAATGTTGGAGAAGCCGATGGAATCTGATCGACAGAGTGAAAGATGAGTTATCAAATCGAGTTGATACTTCGAAGGACCAGTGGAAGAATAGAGTATGGAATCCTGGAGGGAGCAAGTCATTAGGACTTGTGGATGTCGCAGTATTACAGAAAAGCGACGGACCCCATAGACAGAAGTCTATGAAAACTTCTCTACTTGGGGAGTCTGATGCAGGAGCATCAAGCTCAATTTTTATTAATTAATTGTGTGAAATAGGGGGTGAGACTTTTTAATTATTTTATTAATTAAATTGTTTATTTTAATAAATTAAGAGAAAATGTGAGAATTTTGTATGTATTCTTTTAATTAAAAGGATATGATGGAAAATAGAATTAGGTAGCAAATTTAGGGAGTAGGAATTCTATGTGCGGGACTTTGTTGAGTCCACACCTAAAATGAATTTAAATTAGATTTAGTTGAGGATTTGGTGGAGAAATTTGTGGGGTGAAATAAATACATTAATTATGTATAAATAAGAGTGTTTTTGTGAGGAAAAATAAGAGTTGAGCACGTGAGGAGTACAGGAAGAGTGAGGAGTGGTTTGAAGGGCCAAGAGCCAAGAGGCCGCCCAATGTAATATTTGGCTAGAGAATTTTCATATTGTTATCTGTAGTTGATTTGCATGGCTCTTTTTGCTTTCATGTGAATTTAAACTGAATATTTTTATGATTTTATTTTATAAAAGAATTGAGAATTTTCAATCTTGATTGAAGCAGTTTATTTATTATATGCCAGGATCTGCTTTCTAGAAGAACCCCCGACATCACCATCATACTTTTTGGTGATATTGGCCAACTACCTCCTATAAAGGACATCCCATGCATGTCAGTACTTCACGTGGAAATTCCCTTTGGCACATCTTTGACATGATTGTCACACTATTTACCATCTTTCATCAACAAGGGGTCGAACCTGCTCTAGTTGCATTTCGCCAATTTCTCACGAATCTCAGGAATACAACACCTACTATGGAGGACTAGAAACTTTTCATGTCAAGGACAAATTCATTTTTGTCGATAAATTAGCAACATGAATTCGACAATCAAATGCACATGTATCCAACCAACTTAGTTGTCACATTACATAACAAAAAAATGCTCAAAAAACTGAACATGCAAATTGCACAATGCTACACAGAGAAAGGAACCACATCCTGCTGTTGCAAATGAAGAAGATGAACAGTTAGATTCAAAAGTTCTTATTTGCAATGAACACCAAGTTTTCCTTACATGCAACTTGTGGGTTGAAGTAGGCCTTATTAATGGAGCACTTGTAAAAGTAGTTTTCATTTTATATGCACCTGGAACAAAACCCCCTAAGCTTCCATCCTTTTTTGTTGTTGACTTCTTCCAATACAAACGACCACCATGGGATTCCTTCAACTCGTCTTATGTTCCACTTCCCCCAATAGTGATAGGTTCTCATAGGAAACTTCCCCTTCGAATGACATGGGGCTTAACAATACATTAATATCAAGGCATGACATTACCAAAGGCAACAATGGACATTGGAAACACAAACCACCAAGGCTTAACATTCACTGCCATCTCCAGAGTTAGAACCTTCGCTGACCTTCGCATCTCTCCACCATTTCCCTTAAACTGCTACTCCCTCTTACAAGTAAATGGTTACGTCAAATGTATGCAACAAGAGGAGTCCTTGTTAACATAAAAGTCTTTAAAACCAGCTACAGTGTGATAATTGCATCTAGTCCCTTATGATTTGCTTTCAGTAAGCATAGTTTCAACTCAAATTCAATAGACTTGCTTTATTTTGAAAATATTTCTTGCAAATATCACTTGAAATTTCAATATGTTTTCCCTTTCTCAAATAAATAAAATATTCCTCCTCCACAACTTTATATCCTTGTAATACTTTTTTCATTTCATCAATTTTTTACACTTTCCTTTACATATACTAAGAAAAATATGATTTCCATTTATGAAATTCAACTAATTCAACAACTCTTGTTTTTCCCTTTTTCGGACTATCAATATGGATACCGAGTACTTATCCCTACTATATGGATATTGTAAAGAGATATGTGCCCAACAACTTGCTATTCTTGACATAAAGGCGAGACACCTTCTGCGCCCAATCTTCCTTCTCCATTGTCTACAACCAAATATTGAGATTTTCAGTAAGCTTAAGGCCTTCTTATAATTCCTTATACATATTCATGAAAGAGATAATGTAATAATGTTTCAGATGGATTGGAAGTCCCACAATTCTCATCTTGGTATCATTGTAGATACAAAATGGTGTTGTCGTTGTCGTTTCTCACAATGTATATATGAATAGTTGCTCGTCTAATACCATTGCTTCAAATCCAATGTAAAAAAAAAGAAAGTGTTGTCAACTTTGGTCGATTGTAATTTTTTGATAGCAGTGGACGCAAAATATTGCACTTTTGTTTGCACCTATTCCATCACCAACATTCATGCAATTTTTTTTTGCATGTCCTCCTCTCTTTCAGTACACGTCAACGAAATATATCGTGAACTGAAACAACCACTTTTATAAGATTTGTAATCTTATTAATGGATAATAGTTCCTTTTGTTAATATGAATATCAAGTCATAACTTCTTTCAATTTGATTAGCCCTATTGTCTTCAAAATTTTAGATGCTATACTCATTTCTATCTAACTGTCTTTATATCAATTTCATTTAAATAATCTTTCTTATAGTATTGTTACATGTTCATTGCAAGTTCATTATATTGTTGCTACGTGTTCCTTTCTTATATCTCATTCGATTTTCAATCATTTCACTGTTGTTTCTCACCTCTTAACTGGTCTTTTAGGCAAAGGATTGCAGTCCTCATGTGACAAGTATATTTAAACATATGTATATATATTTAAAACTATTAAAATATTGTGATATAACATTGTAATAAACCACAAATTCGTTGGTACCACTATTTAGATAAAATGGAGCACAACCAAAACAGATCAAGAACATATCAATAGGAAAGTTGTAAAAGTGAATCCAAGCTCATATCTTAGATCAACCCCATCAAAAATCTAATTCACAGCTACACATATACATAACCTTTATTGTTCTCCAACTCATCTCCATTTCCTGAGGCATTATACTTCAGAGCTGGATTGCACTTCTGATGATTTTCAGCCCAGTTCTAATTTGGTTTGGGACATCATAACAAGTCTCAAGTAGTGCTACAACAATCATACCTTTTATTGCATCTGTCGCAAAAAATTATAATAAGGGAGCTCAATTTTCTCTATGCCAAGAATGCCACTAGAAAAACAACTAAAGACAATCACATCAACACCTAATCTCATGGCACTCTTATTTAGAATCCATTTCACCTCCATTAATCTCATCAATTGCATTATCAAGAAATTCCTCCTATTATCTAAAATAGGAAAGGTCGTCAAGAGAACCAAGGCCACACACTACATCTCCTTTTCTATGGAACCATCATGGCAAAAAAATCGTTGGGACTAGTAGAACCACTGATACGCTTTTTAGAACTTTTTTGGTATTAATAGTTATTTCTGGAAGTAGTATTAAATGCCACTGGTTATGGCAGATTAAATGGGTCAAGGTTTTGGAAATGGTCAATCTCAATATTTCCTAGCAACTTTCAAATATCGTTGAAATGATTTGGACTACAAAAAGAGGTTCCAGACAGTTCTATTCCAAGTTGAGGATTTCATCACCAGATTTCACGGGTCCTATCTTTTTCAAGTAATAGGATTATTGTTGCTCGAGATAACTATTGTTAGTTATTTCAAGATTATTGCATACATGTAGGCTAGGTAATGTATTTCCTTTATGACTACGATATATGTTAGTTCTTGGGGTTTTCAATCCAATATTCTCTTCCATTCCTCACATTAAATATTGTATCATTTCAATCTGAATTCACTAATATGTTTGACGAATTCCATGCTCGCTCTGAGCGCCTTTCTTTACTGGTTCAAGGAAATTTCTTGCTCTTAAATAAAAAACAAAAACCAGGTTTTGATTGGTTTTTCAATCACTAAAAGTAGAGCATATCCAATAACAATAATAAACGTTAATTACTATTGAAAATTAAATGAAAAGTCTCAACTATGGAATGACAGGGTAGCAAACGCTAAGGGCTTATAGGACAGTTGGCCCAAGGAAGATACTAGAATACCATGGACATGAATGTTGGTTTAGGAGCCTTTGTTACTACATTGGTCAATGATTATTTACATGTGAATTCCTTCATTGATAAAATGCAAATCTCTCTGCCACTTAATATCATGAAAAAGAGGATGTAAGAGTGTGCCTTTTCTGTGTAGCTTAACTTGTATGTTGTGTTTCCTAGAATGGACGATTTTCCTTGGGTGTTCTCCTTATGCACATTTGAAAACTACAGTTTCATTCACGCTGGTCAAAGTGACAAGTCGGTGTTGAAATTACATTTAATCCCTTAAATTGTGACAGTTGGGGCATTGAAAAATTTGGGGAAAAAATCTAGCCACTTGGTGTTTTGGTTGTACAATTGTTCATTCTCCATCTATGGTCAATGAATGTTGTCAATCTCTATATATTTCCTAGCAACTTTCAAATACCTTTGAAATTAATTGGTCCACATTTGACTTTACCCTGTTGGGATCAATCCGCTCCACTGTTTTAAATAAAAAATATATTGAATTTTTTGCACTGAAAGCTTACAGAATATATAGATGCAATGCATATGGAATATTCATAATGATTTCACATTGAAATAAATAGCTAAAATTTCGAGAATATTAGAGAAAGAAAACAATAAAGAACCCAATGAATGGATTTTACCCTTCAAAAGGTTCACACGTTAAAAAAAACTAAAGGAAACAACATTCCTTGCATCCCTACACCTCTGCATCCAATTAGGAAACTTGCCATCCATCCCCACACCTATGCATCCAAGGAAACTTATAAGCTTGCATGGACCTACACATTATGACCTCTTACAAGCCAACAAGGCACACAAATCAACACAACGCTACTTGAACAATCTTACAACTATATTATGACGTGAATTACTCGACATCAAGACTACATGTTTCACTATCATGCACATTATGACCTCTTACAAGCTAGCAAGGCACACAAATCAACTCAATGATACTTGAACAATCTTACAAGTGTTATATGATGTGAATTACTTGACATCAAGACTATATATTTCACTATCTACCCATATTTTAAAGAACATATATCTACAAACACGGAAAGAAGTTATTAGTAGTAAAAAAACATTGTTTACAAAATGCATATCAAAAGAATAAATTGCATATATGGCTAAATTCAATTAAAAAAGTGAATAATTTTCCCGTGGTTTATAGGAGATTTGTTCTAGTGCTTGCAATTTTTTTCAAGAAAAAAATGTGCTCTCTTTCATAACAACATACTATTTTGGGCAATGTCTCATTTTCGTGTTGATTTGCTAGAAAATCAACAACTCACCATTTATGTTCATGGTTTTTGCAATGTCTACCCCACATATTCTACATTCCTTTACACGTGAGCTCTTTACAATTTTTCCACCATTCACTTGAACAGTGAATGCATTTCATAGAATGATAAAATTAAATAACAATAAACAAACTAATCCCATCCATTCATTCGCATTTGTGAGCTTTCTATTCAACGTGTTTGTATAGAGGTTCAAAATCTCTTACGCCTTCAATCTCCACTGAATGTAAATTGTATGAGCATTGCAAAAATTTTGGTGTTACTGAAGATAAAATTCCCACTTTACATTGTTGTAGTTCTAAGCTACTACTGTTGGGGTTACTGTGCAAATTTTAATCACATTCTAAAGACCCATCTACACAACAACGTTGAATTTGACATACTTAAGTTGTCAAGTGGTACAACGAATTGATTTTGATTTACACTCTTACTCTTTAAACTCTTAACAAGAGCAAAAATGTGGCGCTAAAAACATCTAATGGAATGTCTCTATAAGATGAGTCCTCAACACATGATTATGACTTTTGCATAGAATTTATTCACACTAATTGATTTGTTATTTGGTGATTTCTCTTTTTTTATTTTATCATTCATTTTGTTCATATTTTGGGAATTGGAGCCTTAGCCTTTGTTGAAACTGTAGAGGTCAACTTAAAATGCTTAATTCATTTTTAAAAAACAACAATATTTAATGGTTGTAAGGTTACCTATTGGTTTCCCCATAAACACGTGTTTGTAAATGTACATATCTAAATTTACTTGTCATGTTGCTTCTTACATAAAAGTCTTGTAGACTATGATGGAGTGTTGCGATTGAAATTGCTCTAGACATAAGGGCACATCATTTTTGCAATCAAAACAAATTAATTCAAATCCAAATCTACTATTTTCTTCTAAAACACATATACATTCCTAGTCAACTAAATATATATTACTTCCACTAACATTCCCAAAATTATTTTTCATGCCACACCTTTTCAAACCAAAAACAAACAAAAACAACTATCCTCCAACCCCAAAACACTACACTATCGCCCTGTCTTTGCACCTCGATGCAAATGCTAGTATATATACATCACAAAAACTCTCAGGTTTTTCGTAACTCCACGACATATAAATCTACATCCAACCCTCGTCATGCTTATGTGACGGGTGAGATGGAAAGTACGATGTGCTCAGCGCTCATCATGAACCCATGTCAGCAAACTGCGAATAGTTTCACAAACAACTTCTCGGGGGTTCCTTTGGTGGTTTCTGGAATTTTAGAAGAGTGCACTCGGGATGAACACTATCCGTCGATCTGGAGATGAGTGGTTTGATTGAAACCACTCCTCGACACCCACTGGAGATTATCCAATGAATCGTTGGCCAATGAATCGTTGATTATCGTCAGATCTGGGGCATGAAGCGTTCTGGTCATTGATTTCGATTCAAACAAGTCAATGTGTAACATATTTCAAAATAGTGCACGTACAATTCGACCAAGACTTTGATATATTTATTTCCAGGGCCCCAGTATATGACGCCTGGAAAATCAACCTTCGTGACTTCCTGGTTATTGACAGAGTTCTGATATTGAAATCGAACTAGAGAAAACATTAAAATCATTTTCTATCATTTTCTACTGAAATAAACTAAGCATCTCTTTTTCATAGAAAGATTCAAAGTTCTTTGACAATGATTTAGCAAGTTGCATTATATTAGGATAATCACCATAGGCTTTAAAGATGTTATTCCAAGCATGTCGTACATCTGACAAAAAGCTTCATGTGATATCCCACAAGCTCTAGCAGGTAATCTCAAATCAATATTTCAAAAATCCAAAGGATGAGAAACCATAGCAGGAGAGTCAAGTATTCCTTCCTCATTATTATTATTTAGATTTTAAAGTGCTACTCCCAACAAATTGCAAAATACCTTTGAGACGTATGCAGCAAGAACACACCATAGAACAACTCAACACTTCTTCATATCAGTAAGTATCGTATTTTGGAGTTGTGATCCTCACTTTTTTACTTTACGAGGCCTTTGTTATGGTTCTTCAGTAGAGAATTTTTCCAAGATAGATATAACATCTTTCTTTGTGGGACCTGAGGCATTCCCCTTGTAAAATTATTTGTTAATTGACCATTCTAGAATCTCTTTTTCCTAGTCTAGTGGATTTCTCTCAAAGGCTTCATAAACGCACTTTCTGATTCTCATCCCAACATTTGTCCTTTTAACGCCCTCTCTCTTTTCTCTTTGACTTGCATATCTTGGACAAGTTTATCTATTATTTTTTTGGCGTGGAGCAACAATTCCTCTAGTTTAGCGATGACCCAAGAATTTTTTCAATCTCATGGAGATGCTTCTCAAGAATTTGGACCATGTTTATTCTTTGTTCACTTTTTATTGACAATGTAAACAGTCGATCATGTCACTAAATTTTATGAAATTCTTGCTCAAACTCGCTTCCCTAGGCCCCCACTGCCGTTTCCAAGAGGATTGCTCATTTGGATAATAAAGCCTTTAATAATTTGGTGGAAAATTAGATTCACATACTAACCATTTTTGTAATGTATAGTGAAGTTCTCCACCATTTTAGGGGACTCCTTTGAATATAACGCACGTGTATTTCTCCCAACGTAATATGTAAAATGGTATTGTAACGTAATCTTGGTGAAATATGGTTATTGATTGGCAAACTCTAGTGCTCGGCTTGTAACTTGGAAAAATTGACTTGGGGATTAGGTTGAGACCTAATAGTTTTATATAAAAAAGACTTTTCTACATTATTAGTCCAAAAGCCATAAAATGCTTCTTTAAAAGCCCAAATTTTCACCTTTTTTTTAATAGAAATTATAAAAAAAATTGTGAGGTGATATAACAAACTAGTGATGTTTCGAGTGCTCCAAAAAATTTCAATGGCAAGATCCCTACTAAACGTTTCAATTTTAATTCTATGATGGACTTTGCCCGGAAAATATTTGATACCTCTAATTGTCCAGTATTAAGCTATGACAATGGGAACGCTTAAAAAGTCATAGTCAATTGGAGATTGGAAAACTTTATGAATCGCATCAAAATCTCCATCTCCTACACTCTAGTTGTCCTCCTCTCTCATGTTCAAATATCATCCAACAAAATTGTTGAGGTAATCACAAATATTGGTTTCTCTAATGAAGGTTCCATTACAACAGGCCCATGGATTCCCCCAAGGGACCAACATTGGCTTCTTGAATTTCAAAGCTTTCTTCAATGGGATTGAAACACCCTCATGGGTAATTGAAGAGCCATCCAGAAAAGGTACTATAGCTGAGATGCCAACAGGGATTTGATCAACATTGTTTAACATTTAAGCATGTCAAGGAGCAAGGTGGTGGAGTGCATGGCATTGATATTAAATTTCCATGCAGAGTCACTTCCCTCAAGCTGTCAATCTCTTTAGGGAATTTACTCTACCCAATCAAATTTGAGGATGGTCATTCACTACATCAATATTTTTGTTAGAGGTTTGGGAATGTTTGTGATCTATATAGTAATGTGGTTATTTGCGAGTATTCCCATGTTTTCTCTCTCTAGTAGATTTGGAATTCTATATGTAAACAACACTATGAAAGATAGTCTTGTCATGCATCGAGTTGAAGGACTAGGCCCTCTTGGCCTGGTCCCTTGGCCTTTAAGGACTCTGCTCACCTCTTGTGGTCAACTTCCTCCTCCTCAACTTATCAACGAGCCTCGTCATGAGGGGAACTTGGTAAAACGACTATTATCTTTGCACTTTCAATCGAACAATGCTCAAGTTTATTTCTTTGGTTTTATTTGGCCTCTCCTTTCCATAAGTCTCTAGTTATCTCTACACTATGGGGACTTTTGGTTGGTGGCCTAGCTCTAGTCCTTTCAACTAGTGTTTCTCTTTTAATTTTTTCTTTCCTTTTCCACAGCTCTCCCTACTCTCTTCTTTCTCTCCAACAGAAGGCTCCATTCTCCTTGCCTTTGGCTTCTTCACGTCAATGGCTCCTATATTTGCAGTGATTTTCTTCACTCCTTAGTGACAACCAAGTAATGGGCTTTCTTGAGGAGAGGTGGTTCCAGTTGGGAGGGGGGGCATACATAGACAATTCACTCTCACACTCTCACCCAGGTTAAAGCATCAACAAAAATATTCCAAGAGAACATTCCCTTGGTAGCATAGGGGGTCTTATTAGACATGGAGCATGAATTGGTTGATGAGAGAACATTTTTCAGACTTTGAAGTTTTGGAAGAGGTTGAAATTGAGTGCCATATTGGGGCATTCTTAGAGCAAGAATAAATTAGTACTTACACAAGGTCCATCTTTACTAGCACATCTAGAATTTTCTTGGGAAGGTCTTTCTCGATCGAAGTGAAACCGGAGATGATATCCTCCTCAGGATGGAGGAGCTCCATTTATTGTATCATGTTATGGATGGGTAGCTACAACATATAGAAAAGGATTTACTCCTGAAAATATCATACCCCCGTCCTTCCAATCTAGAGCCTTTTGCTCTCGTGGGCTAGTGTGTATGATATCCACGTGGCTACATGCCACCAATAGTAAGCTTATAAGTTCTATCTGGTTTTTAGTTTTCCTTGCATGTTAAATGTTTTATTTCAGAAAATATGGCTCTCATAGCCTCAATTTCACACATTGTACTAAGGAAGCATGGTCATACCCAACTCTGTTATGGATTTTTTTGACACATTATATCTTCACCCCGACCAAACTTCTTTGCCTGGTTTTTGTTTTAGTATCTTGAATATGATCAAGATGACCATATGATGATCCAGGTGGATATTGGTGGCCACCCACCTACTCCATTTTGACCCCTACAATTGTTTCTTTCAATTTCCATAATTGTAGCATAATTTGCTATTTTTGGCAGTTTTTCGGGTCCTGGACTTTCAGAGCCATTTTGAGGCCCTAAACAACATCTTTCTGGAAAATGGGAAAATTTTAGTGTGAGTATTTGACTCAAATTTGTTTTAGAAAGTTTTATTCCTCTGATAGATATTTCAAACAAGGTATCGTACACCCTAAATGAAGATCATATGCCAAAGTTACGACCCAGGGAAGTTTATGTACAAATTTACCCGACGGGGCCCGTGTACTTTTGGCGCTTCATCTCCTAGGGTTAGTTTTTTGGATGTTTAGGGTTTTATATTATTTCTCAATAATAAACAGGACTTGGAGCCTCATTTTAACATAGTTCAAAGGCATGTAGCCGCTACATCTCTTCCCAAAGATAAGCTACCATCACCCGAGCTAGTCTATTTCCATTCTGGATGTAAGAAATTTTTCAGTTCTTTGATATTAATGAAATGAAGATTTATTTTGTTTCATATCTTTGTTTATGTTTATATCTATATTTTTTTATGTTATTGCATAAGTCTGGATCAGTGGTATCAGAGAGGTCTGCTCTTTTTTCGTCTTTCGGTGCATGTTCCCAATGAGGTTGGGGTATAATGAGATAGGGATGAAATTGGTTGAACCTTTGCAAGATCGACGTTGCTGACCTCGAAAGCCTCCCATAGAAGAAGAAAAGAAATATGAGGGAGTAGGAGATCCTTTCAAAATATTTCTCAAAGAATCCCTCAAGCGAAAAGGGAACGCAATGATGGACAACTTTGCCCAGATCATTCGGCAGATGCCCATGGGCGATGCACCTTCATCTGAAAGCCACTCCTTTTAAGGTATAGGTCAACTTTGAAATTATCATATTTTAAGGCTAGATATATGCAGATGTCATAGATAAATGGTTAAATTTTTTGGAAGGATTCTTACGGTTCATGATTTTTCCAATAGGGAGAAGATTACTTTTTTCACCCTTGAAAGTTGCCCCCCACATCAAGGAGTGGTGGGAAACCTACTGTGAGTAGAGAGACGAGAGGGAACCCTCACTATTTTCAGCCACACCCACTTGGAATTCTTTCCAAGACACCATCAAGGAATAGTATTACCCTGTCAGGAGCTATGACAACAAGTACATACCATAGACTACGTTGCAACAACAAAGGGACACACATGAGCTGAAAAATAATTTCCATAGCCTACGAACAAAGTTTGGAATCAAATATTTTGAGAAACATATGGTGTTAAAGAACTGTGATTGTTTGAAAAAATAAATTCAAGAGGAAATGGAGTTCCTATACATCTCCTCGCCTGGTGTAGCATACTAATATGATGCCAATATTGAGCAGAAGTTTAAGCAGAAGATGCGAGACTTTGGATCTACGAACCCAAAGCAACACAAAGACGCCCCCAAGCCATAGAGCAAAGGGAAAATCCAGGCCATGACCCCCAGGACAACTCCTCAAAACCGCAAGCAAAAAATAATGGGAAGGCGAAGAAGGACACCGACAAGTGGTGTGAGTTACATATAACCCCACTCACAACACAAACGAATGTTGCGCAAAGCAGGTGCTGATGGCCAAGATAAAATACTTAGAGATTGAAGCATGCTATAATTCTAAGTTGGAACCGGAAAAGAGAACCAATAAGGGAAAACAAATCATTGACGCAGAACCCACTGTGATGGTAGCCACAAACAAGCTCCAAAAGGCAGAACTTGAGGATCTATAGGAGGGGAGCACCTCTTCCACACACAGATGTGGCTAAAGGGTTCTATGGTGAAGTTCATCGTTAACAGTGGAAGCAAAAATAAATTGATCTCATACGAGGTCATTAAGAGATTGAAGCTTCCAACAACGTTGTAACCACAACCATACTCCATCAGGTGGCTCCACCAAGGGTGAGATCTCTGTGTCAACCAATAGTGTCATTTTCATTATAGCATCAATCCTTTTGTAGATGAGGTATTGTGCGATGTTTCCTCTATGGAATTTTGTGATTTTTTATTAGGTCAACCATACTTATGGAAGTGTCATGTTATATATGAATCCTTACCTCATTCTATTATCATTATGTTAGGTCATAAATTGTACATGATACCAGAGGTAGCACTGCCTACCACCTTTTCTTTAATCTCTTCTAAATAATGCAGTAATATCATTTCCCAGACTAAAAAATTTGTCTTCCTTGTGATTTACCCTTAGAGAAAGAGGAAGATTGTGACCACATCCATAGCCTCCAGACAAGGCTCCTCTGCACTACATTAGTAGATGGACAAGGTCATGGATGAGTATAGGGACATCTTTACTTCACCAACAGGGGTACCCCTACACTATCAATTCAAGCACTCCATCGAGATTACCTTAGGTGCGTTTCTACCTAATGGACTGATCTACTTATGCTATGTTATGGAGAATGATGAAATCAAGATACAGATTCATGATTTTTTGTAGAAAGGGCATATCATGCCAAGTTCATCACCTTGTGGGAGCCTGATCGTGTTGGTATAGAAAAATATCGGAAATTGGAGGCTTTGTATTGACTATCAGGCATTTAATATTGTGAATTTTCGCAAGAGGTATCCAATACCATGGATTGATTATCTTTTGGACCAGCTTAAGGGGGCCAAATATTTCAACAAGATTTACTTGAAGTCTGATTATCACCAGGTACCAAACGAACCCTCTGATGTGTAGAAGACTTCCTTCAAATCTAAGGAGTGCCTTTTCTAATGGTTGGTCATGCCTTTCGAGTTGACGAATTCCCCCACAACCTTCATGAGGCTGATGGATGACATCTTGAGGCCCTTCACCAGTCGTTCATGGTATTGTATTTAAACTACATCTTGGTCTTTAGCGAGAGTTGGGAAGAGCACCTACACCATATTCGACAGGTCCTCTAAACCCTGCGATAACACAAATTATGTGCCAGTTTGGAGAAATGAAATTTTGGTATGACCCACGTTAAATATCTGGGTTGCATTATTGATGAGTGGGGTGTGCATGTGGACCCAACCAAGATAAAATTTATTTGGGAATAACAAGCCCCAACCACTCTAACAGAGCTCCAAAACTTTCTGGGTGTTGCCAATTTCTATCGCAGGTTCATGTTGGGATTCTCTCATATCACTTTTCCTTTCATTCAAGTCACCAAGGGTGGAGCGAAAGAAAATTTATTTTGGTATAGATCCCAATAGAAGGCATTCGTTGAGTTGAAGAATCACCTCTTCTCTGCATTATTTCTCACATTACTAGACCTACAATAACCATTTGAAATTGAGACATACACCTCTAAATATGCTATTGGTGCATTTCTTACCCAAAAGGGGCATCAAGTGGCATATCACAGTGAGAAAATTTCAAACATAGTCCAAAAGTATCCCACTTATGACAAAGAGATATATTCTATTGTGCAGGCTTGTTGACAATGGAAGCATTACATTATGGGGAAGGAAAATATCATCCACATAGACCGCCGAAACCTATAGTTCATACAGACACAAGGAAATTTGTAGAACGATCACCATAAAAAATGGTCCACATACCCACAACAATTCCATTTGAAAATTAAGTATAAGAAGGGAAACACCAATAATGTTACAGACTGCCTTATCCAACCGTCGGTTATGGCACTGACCAATTTGCTCGACTATTCTGGACATAACACTTTAGGATGGTCACATCTTCACAAAAGTGATCTAGAATTCATGACCACATACTAGATTCACCTGGAAGGCAAGAAAGTTGCAGAATTTCACCTCTAGGGTGCACTGTTATGCCACTTGGGACACCTCTATGTTCCTTCAGGCGAGCATTCCAAGATGATTTGCGAGGCATGTTAGGGTTTTTTATGTTGTTTAATTACCTAAATTTATAGTTTTCAATCATAGTTCGTAAGATTTGAGTTACAAGGCATTATGGTTCAGATCAAAATTTATCCTATGTTAAATTAGTATGAATTTAAGTGAAAAATAACCAAACTTTGTTCCTAATTAAAAATAATCACACTGAAGTTTTCTGAAGTGAAGAAACAGTTACACTCCTCAATTTAACACAATACAAATCATTGATTTATCCTCAATTATTGTGCAACTAGTTAAAGATTCTTCTAGAAATAAATTCAAAAATAATCATAAAACATGTCCTCAATATAATTTAACAATTCCTTCTATTCAGAAATCTCTACACGAAACTAACCCAAGGGTGCTAGAAATTGAAAAGTAAACTCAGAAATGCTCTTAACCTTTCAAAATCATTCACACAACTTCTTTTTTTAACAAATCCATTTGAAATTAATTGAGTAATCGAGAAAATAACACATAGATTTCTAATTCGAAATCAACTAAGTAATTAAATAAATAACACACAATTTTCTAATTAACTGAGCAATTGAGAAAATGACACACAACTTCTAATGCGATAAATCTAACTCAAAATTAACTACGAGATAAAATGAATGACACATTGTTTCTTAATAAAGTGAATGGCACATTGTTCTTTAAACAATTAGCAGACTATTCCTAATCAATCCTCACAAAGATTCAAACATTACTGAACACCAACTACAAGGATTTCTTACAAAAATATAGATCCAAAAATGATCGAGTTATTTCATTTAGATCAGAGGGTTCAATTTAAAACTATAATAACTCATTCCTCATAAATTCGTTCTAAGCTGAAGCCTACTTCTTCAAAACTTAACAGAACTTGAGATCAACAAAATAAATCGATAAATGAAGATAATATCTATGAAAATGATTTACAGACTCGCAAGACTAAAACAAGCATCTAACCAACTATCATAACCTTCATATCTACAAGAGATTTAAATGGAATTCAATTATGATTATAAGTATATAAATTATAGAAATTGCCAATGAAAGGAAACAAACACTTAAGTATAGTTTTCCGAAACGAATTCAAAGCATGCCTTCTACTTAACCAAAATTGTTATAGAACTTGGTTGAGGTATGTGGTAGGCCCTTGCCATGACTTGAGACAAGCTTAACTTAACTCAATAACTCATAGATTCAGAAAACATAAATCCACAAATGTATAAAAGCCGAGAATGATTATAGTATAACCTTCAATAAAACATAAGTCCAAGCATTTCAAACTTAAAACAAAACAGATTCAAATGGTGTTTCAGTCACAATATATTTTTCACTAGTTCATTCTATGTATGTAACCTATCATACAAATGTTGGGCCTTTTTAAAGGATTTTGGCCTGAAAATGGTTACAACAACATGACCTAGAAAATTAAATACGTATGTGATCTGGGCTAATTTGAGCTAAGCCAAATTCCCAAGATCACTTCATCGACATCGTATATGCATTGTTCCATCTATGATGGTATCTTTAGGCTAAGGGACATAAAACCACACTCACAAACAAGAGAAGCTATCTTCGGGATGCCGACATTTGACTGGTTGGCTGGTACCAAACCTGGAGTAGACTAGCGAATAGACTACCAAACTAAGTATTGAATGGTTACTTAATGTATTCGTTGAACTGGGTGTTGGGTCACTGATGACCTGTCAATGTACTCAAGTGCCATCCCTATATTTAATAACTTTTTGATGCCTCGAAAATTGGTGCAACAACATCGGGGAAAACAACTTGGTCGGGGACTTAAAAACCGTCCCTTATCCATTTGAGATAGTGGCTTCAACTGGATTTATGGGACCAATTTCCCAATGAAGTATAATTGAGTGGATGGGTGGTATTTTAACTGACTGTGACTTGGTGAATGGAAGTGATAACAAGTTTAAATAAAAAATATATATACCTATCTCTATCTCGGGATGAATGATCTTTCTGTTATATGCGATTTTAAAAAGATGATATTTAAGTGAATGAAAATGAAGTTTTAACAAACACTTAGAGAAATGAAAAATAAATTAAGATAATTGATTTGATTAAATAGTTAATCAAATCAATTTATTAAATATATATTTTATCTATTATTGCAGCTATTGTATATGTATAAAAAAAAATGGCAATCAAACATGTTCAGAAGTGAATTAATGTTGGATTGTGTTAAAAAAGATACATATAACAAAACATCATAAGGAAAATCAACTATTTCTCATTTGAAACAAATTATCAACTTAAAGATAAAAGTACCAGATATATGCTAACTCTGCTCATTTGAAAAACGTTCTCTGGTCCGGTCTTTTCTATTAAGAAAAACTTTAAGAGTACAAAAGTGCAACTTCTGTAAAGTCTTCTTTTCAAAATTTCAGGACCCTTTCTTTAAATACACGAAAGGGTTTATGTAATAAAATAAAAAGTACAAAAATAGAAATTACACAAAGAGTTGAGGAGGTTTAAGCAACTCTCCTTAAATTAATTGAAATAAAAACATAAACATATTTTGGTGGGATGACTCGCTTCAGGATTGCATCACTGTCTCTTTTTCCATTCGTTCTTTCAGTTGAAGTATGTTGATCATAGGCTGAACCTTAGGAGGTTGGCCTGGCATGACACGTATTTGTCCTATGTAGACCATATCTGATAGTGGAGGCATCATGTAAGAGTAAGTGTCAGTTAGACAACTCAACATTAGCCATTGGCTATGTGACTTGACCACTTAGTGCTTCCAATACTTTTCCCAATCCAACTTATCCAAATTGTTGATGCTTTCTTCCTTCATCTTGGACATTTCCTACCACTATTTTATCAAATATTTTACAATAGGTAGAGAACCAAGATATAATTTATCAATTAGATTAGCAACAATCAGATTTTGGCTAATTGTTTCAACAATGTTGTTGGCAACATCTCTAGCTTTGAAAATTGCACTTTCAACCTGTTTTAACTGTAAGTCCCAATCAGTAAATAAGATTTCTTTTTTTAGAACCTTCAATCCTGGGAAGATTGGCCTTTCGGCCTTCAAGAGTATCTTTCCAGGTGATGTATTGGGATACTTTGTCATCAATTTCACCAAAGATGATCCTCTGGTCAGCTACTCAATTCGTCAGTGAACCACTCTTTTCACACAGTTCAATAATGCTAGATAATTTTTGGCAGAAAACAACTTGTAGTTGGGCTAACAAAGCATTTAGTTCCAAAGCTTCCTTATTGAATTCATCCACTTTAGGATTATATTTCAACTTTTCAAAAATAAATTGCAGTTGGTTTATCTGAGTATTTTTAGCACTAATTTCAGATTGGTGTTGCAACTTTAATTGATATAAGCTCTGATGGAGTTGTGACACTTGTGCTTGTAATTGCTGATTAACACTTTTCTTCTTTGCTAGAAATTCCTGTTCTAATTGAAATATCATTTCATCTTTCTCTTTGACTAATTGTTGAACTTCAGTGGCTTTGTCAATGGTGGCAGATGCATATGCTCCTGCAAACTAAGTCAATCGTGTTTGATCCTGAGATGGATCTACTTGTGAGTCTTTCCAAAATACTTCCATAGAGACATATTGAGGAATGATAATTTGTGATTTTTCTATTCTCCTCCTTTTTCTCTGCCTACTCATGAAAAATTTACTCTTGGGGCTATAAAATATATACAAATGATGCATTTCCTCAGTTTTCAACACAATTTTTGATGTTGGGTAGGTTGGCATAAATTCTACTTCCTTTGTGTCAACTAATTTTTCAGTTGACCCAGTAGTAAACAGGTTCTGACTTTTACCATGAGGTGTTTCCGCTTTTTGTAGATGATCAATGATCACCACTTCTTGGTCTCCTTTCACTTGTTGATCAAAATCTTTCTAGACTTCGTCTAAGTCACTTGGAAAGAGAGGATCTTTGGTTTGAGTTCTAGAAGACTTATCTTCTTTTGTTCCACTAAGGATTGCAGTATCCTTAGGGGAAATTATTTTCCTTGTTTTCTCTGTTGTTGTTCCTTTTGTGAGATAGGTTTGGATACCTCCAATATATTTAGATGAATAATTTCCAACCTTATATTTCTATATTGCTTGAACTTGGAAAGTTTTTGAGGATTGAGGCATGATGCTGCTAATTTCTCCACTCTTGAATAAGTATCAAATGACTCAAACAAGTCATCAAAACCATCATTTTCATGGGAAAATGGCCTGATTTTCACTTGAGTTGTGAAATTGAATGCAAATTCGTTCGGGTCATATTTCCTGTTAGAAATTGTAAATAATTTCAAACATTGGATTTGATTGATTTCTAACTGTTTGAAATTTTATAATGCATAGACAACACAATAAATAGGAAAAGAGGGCCATGAATTTTTCTTTTCTTATTTCAAAACCTTGGCCAATCCATGACCCACAGTATGATAGTAAATTTATCCTGCGAGAAGTTTACC